>CM033473.1:228592771-229192771 GCA_019447015.1 Hymenochirus boettgeri | reverse complement strand
TCTAAATCAAGGGGCAAGCGCAGGATTGTTAAGGGGGGGATTTCTGAAGAAGCATAGTAGGAAGTTCATGACTACAGATGGACTAGACCCAAACTTGAACACAAATTTGAACGTTCGATAATTATCGTTAATTATCGAAATTCATGTTCCCAGACTTTAGCGGTCCTATACAGAAAATAGAGGAGTGGTCACCTACCCCCTCCATTAGCGGAGCTCCACGTCAGCGGCCTTTCAGCATGTCCTTGAAAACATATACACTGCAAATAACAGGCTTCAAGCTTTAGGGTTTTAAAACTTCACCTTTATTTGTAAGCAATTCTGATTGGATACATTAAAATTATTTTAGAAAGAATCTGATTGGTATACTAACCAATAAGATTCTTTTTCAATCAGAATTGGTTACAATCAGATTGGTCTGTTCCCCAGACCATTTCTGAGGTGCCAGAGCCATTTACAGTAAGTTACTGTATAATTTTTTGCAAAATTTTCGAAAATTCCTTGGAAACTCGAAAATTCCTTGAAAATTCGAAAATAAAAATATCGAACGCGGCTCGAAAATAGAATGCGGAAGCTCGAAAAAATTGTGAGGAAAGTTTTTTTTTTTTTAGTTCTGGGTATATGTACGTGTTCCCCAGCCCATTTCCCAGGTCCCACAGCCATGTACAGTAAGTTACCATTGCTGTTTTACCTCATATTTAGGCGGATCTGTGCGGATTTTTTTCTCCCATTGACTTTAATGGGTTTTTATGCAGATTTTCGAATTTTCGAATGTTTTCGAAAATCCGCGAATCCACAGGCGGAACGGATTTTAGCAGTTTCCGCCATCTCTAATTAATAAATTAAGATGATGCAAAGTCATTTTTTCAGTATACATACACTTTAAGGTTCATAAATTATAGCAAAGTCATTGCTATATATGGCATCTGTGCCTAATTCAGCCCATGGCAAATATTAAAGGCCACAATACTGAAAATCTTAAAAGGTATGTCCAGCCTAAAATTATTTTTTTCCTTAACCCCCATGTTTATAATATATAAAAGTCCCCAAGTTCTTACTTACCTGCCTTCATTCCCATGTCCTGGACCTGTAATGTTACTTCCGTGAACAAAGAAACAGGGGCGGGACTGGCAGACGTATTTGTGATTGGCTGAGAGGCTGGCACAACAGGAGAACCACGAGGAAGAGATTAGTAAGGTAAGGGGTTTTTTAACACTATGCAGTGGGGTCAGTAGTGGGTGAGGGCAAGTATTCTCAGTAATCATTGTGAGCCAGTTCTGGTAGAGGGAATTTTGCACCATACAAATCACACAACCATCTTGCCAGATTCCAGGTAAAGCAAAGCTGCACACAGAAGTTTAGTTTATAATAATAAGGTACTAGATTGACAGCTTAAATGTAAGATTTTTCAAGGTGGATTACTAGAGAAATAAGGAACAGATCCAACAAATAAATAAATACATACATAAATAAATAAAAAATGGCACAGCAATAGTTAGTATTATAGTTTCCAATAATGTCCAATTAAAAAAATAAATAATTCCAATATTGGTGCTCTTTCAGGGTGAGTCAGTTAGAGAGTATCTGCCCAAAATAAAAAATCATTATTCACTTTAATTGAAGTAGGGAAGTAAAGGAGCAATGTCTTACCTCCCATTCTTAAGGGATACTTTCCGGTTGCCATTTGGAGTCAGGAAGGAATCCCCCCTCCCCCCCTTTTTTTTTAAGCTGGGTTTTTTTGCCTTCTTCTGGATCAGGTAGGGTTTTTAAAAAAAAGTGAATAGGTTGGACTTGATGGACGTATGTCTTTATTCAACCTCAATTACTATGTTACTATGTAAATGCAGCAGAAGGCATGAATAAAGCCTTACAACTCCTCCAGTGCTTCCTCTGACAGGTCCCAATTACATCCATGCTCCCTTGCACTGTACACGCATGCATGCATAGGAATGTGGATGATGTTGAAAAACCGGAGGAATTAAGAAAATAGCTCCTATACTTCCCGTTCTTCAATTAAAGTGAATGGTGATTTTTCATTTTGGGCTTTCAGAATGACAGCTCTGTGCTGCCTTATTATGTATCCTAATAAAACTTGATATCTCTATTTTTAAAGGAAAGTTATAATCTAAATGGAACGTTTGTTTAAAGGATATGTACAAACTAAATAAAAACTAAGTACCGCACTCAAAAATTCTGTATATAAGTTAAAAACCCTTTATTGGTAGACCCATGAAGGTCCAGAATAGGGGTACACACATAGAGAATAGATAAGAATTAAAACTCTAAAAGCATATCAGATATCAGTATTAACCACTACAAATCAATGACATAGCAAGTGCATAGAGTCCTTTCCCAACAGTCATTAAGGCCTAATTACAGTCCGGTACCTACTTAACTGTCAGAAGTGCTGCGAGAGTAGCGACACAACATCGGGGGGTCCCGATGGGTGGGAAGGGCCCATGTAGAGGAAACACCGGTAAGCCAGGTATTGAGAACGCCGAACGCGTTTCGTCCAAACGGACTTTCTCAACAGCGTGCTAAGACCAGCAACGAAAACGCTTTAAATACAGCACATGTGCGCCCTGTGATGACGTAATCGCGCGACTATCTGAGGCGCGCATTAATGACGTGGCGGCATACCGAGTGGCAAAGCAGTCCATAGCCACAACTGACACTAGAGGGAACTATGTCACAAGCTAAAAATAGTCACCGGTCAAGAGTCATGAATCAAAAAACTGGCCAATAGAGTGTAACACATATATAAACATACAAGATTACCAAAATGTCAGATATTACATAGATATTCGAGTCTGAAACAGCATGTTATAAAATACATATAGACAATCCAAACGTACACTATGCCCAGTACGTGCAGAGAATGTGGAATGCTGTGATGTTAAAATAAGCAAAAGTTCAAGGAGGAGCAAAGTCCAAACAATCCAGGTAAGTAAAGTATAAATCCAGATAGAGTTCTAGATACAGGTGATCCAAATCATCAATCCAGGTAAATAAGAAAAATGGAGTGAATGGGCACTTCAATTTCAAAGCAAAAGAGGGGTCCACAGGCACACCTCCAGTTAGTGTCCGGTGTTACCTGGTAATATGCAAACCTCAAAGTGTATCCAAGCAAATATGGGATCACGAAGCATGTTTAAACACTTAGTGGTTTGTGCCAATGTATATATATATACATAGTGGGATGATGGTACCAGTGTATATGTAGTATGGACATGCAATGATCATACTGTAAGGATCAGAGATACACGGACAAACGAAGAACGAGGGTACAATGGAGTATAATCCAGGTGAAGGTCTATACCAAATATGTGGCTGAATCGTGCCTTGTTCCAAAGAGAAATATATGTCAAACATCCAAAGGGGGGAGAAAAAACGGAATCCACAGGACAATCCAAAAGACAATCCAGAGTCCACAAATGTGGGTAAGAGGTTCATGTAGGAAACAGGAAGAAGTGGGGCCCCACTCCATTTATAATATTCCAGGAATTGAAAAGAGATATTCCATATGAATTTCTTGAAAAATTTCTGAAAAATATCTGGAAAATAAATAAACACATCAAAGGCATACTGATTAGTCAAAGGTAGATCATGCTGTCACAAAAAGGGAGGGAAGTCTAACTGTTCGTTTAGTCCTCCTGGTGGAATCGTTTTAAGACAGTATATCCATCGGCTTTCTCTGCAGAGTAATCTCTTATTCAAATCGCCACCTCGAAGTGTAAGATTGACTTTTTCAAGGCCAAAGCATATAAGGTCTTTATAGGACCCCCCATGTGTCGATAGGAAATGTGCAGCCACTGAGGTCAATGTTTTCCCCTTAAATCTATGTCGGTCAGCCAGTCTTATGTCAGATAAATGTTTGGCTAATCTCTGTTTCAACTTCTGCTGGGTTTTTCCTACATATAGCAGCAAGCAGGGGCATCTAATGGCATATATCACCCCTTCAGTCCTACAGTTAAAATACTGTGTCAACGTGTAACTTTTTGATCCCCTAGAGTCTCGTACCTCCGTTGTTCTGAACATGAACTAACAGTAGCTACAATTCCTACACAGATGGGTACCGGCCAACGAGTCGCCTCTGGTTTTATCACAGGTCTTTCGAACATAGTGGCTACTGGTAATCATGTCCGCTAAGCTGCAACTTTTTCGAGCAGTCATGGATGGTTTGTCTGTGAGATATCTGCCAACAATAGGATCATTCTTAATTATATGCCAAGATTTGCTCAGTGCCCTGTTTAACCCATCCCATTCTCTACCATAGGTGGTAATATAGCGTATGATATCTGTGTTGGAATTGGATTTCTTGGGTTCAAGTAACTCAGAATGAGTGAGATGTGCTGCCCTCTGATATTCCTGATTAATCAATCTCCTGGGATAACCTCTATTGCAAAATCTCTGACAAAGTTCTTTAGATGCTGTATAGAAGTCAGTATCACGGGTGCAGTTCCTACGAATTCTAAGAAACTGACCCCTTGGTATCGAGCTTCTAAGAGAAAGTGGGTGTGCACTGGTATAATGGAGTAATGAGTTACTGGCTGTGGGTTTAAGATATGAAGAAGTGATGAGCTTGTCATTATCCAAGGAGATACATATATCCAGAAATTCCACATTTTTGGAAGAGATGTTATGTGTGAGATATATATTTAAGGTATTGGTGTTAAGAGTTTTGAACATTCCCTGTTCAAAACGTACATTTATAGAAACAAAATTGTGCAGGGGGAGGCTAATCAATTAAACCTGATCTTAGCACAGCTCTGTGTAATACATTTCTCACCTTATTAAAGGGAATATTGGTGGGTATTAAGAAATCTGCTTCTTTTGTAACCAGTTTACTTTGTCCCTCAAAGTTTTACATTTAATGTTCTCTAATGTAATTTGGTCAGGGGACCCATTTAATTACTTGTTTTGGTCAAGGCTACACTGCAGTTTGCCCAAGTGCACCCAGAAACATAAACGTGCATGTTTCCATTATGCTTTGACATGCACTGCATATGCAAGCGAATCTTGTGCGCTCTGATTAAAGGATTGCAGCAAAACTAGTGTGGCAAATGTTTGTGGAGGTTTGAAAATGTTTCAAGACCCCTAAGGAACAAAGCACCATGGGAAATTTAGAGCTACCAAGCAAGCTATAGCTGAAAAATGGAGGCCACCAAATGTAAAACTACAAAAAATTTAGGTGGGTATATTGTCACTATGAAACTACTGATACATCTATAGCTCAGTAAATTCTGTGTAAAGTGCAGCATTTCTAGCCTTCAAACCTAAAGGTGGTTCTTCCACTGTAGTTCTCTTTTAATACACTTTAATTTGGCACTTTAAGATGCGATGCACTTGAAACAGCACAATGATATATCACAGAACTTGGATGCTTTTCATTAGATGCTAATTGGATAAGTGGGATTCTGTTGTTTTATTTCACATCTATAAAAAGCATCACAATAATTTACGAGCAAATTAGCAATAACCTCAAACATATTTTGTGTTCTTTGAAATATTAAGAAGAGTAAAAATATGCAAAGTCTTTTTATTTGGAAGCATCACCTCAAAGCTTTGTCCTAGGTGTCTTTTTAAAAGTCTCAATGTTTAAAAATGACTTTGAGTGCCTGCTACCTCCAATCAATAAACAATAATCATTGTGACAAATTGAATTATAATATCAGAAATAAAAAACACAGATACTTGGATATAGATAAAAAGGAATATTCCTTTACTAGTATTGCCAAAGAGGTGTATACCAATTAACCAAAAATTGCATATGCAAAAAATAAATAAAGTCCCGGGAATCACTTACCCCTCCACTACTGTCTACCACAACTCTGGAATGCTGCAGGATTCTGGTCTCCTCACCCCCTCTGTGGTCTCCTCCACCTGTCAGCTCTCCCTTTATGGATGCACACTCTGTGGTTGACTTCTGAGATCAGCGCCACAGGTTAGAACTCCCTATACGCGTTTGTCTCGCGTGCCTTGTAGATAACTTCTGGTAAGGAGTTCCGGTACCTGGAAGGATCCCTCTACTTATGGTAGTTCCTGGGAGCTGAGGGTGCCGGGTAACTGCAGCAACCTTCGTTGTGGGACAGTGGAAGGTAAGAAAAGTGACTCAGTGCAAAGAACCTGTACAAATAGAAATATAATAAAGTGCAATGTGCACCTATACAGAATAGACACCTCCAACTGGCAAACAGAACTGCTACGCATTTCGTAGGTATCCCGACTTCATCAGGCAACTATGTAATTATAATATCACCTTTCCACATAACATAACAATTTTACAAAAAGATTTCTATTAGGTAGCAAATACCTTGGGAAGCCATTCAAATTAGAAATTTAACATTTGCTTTATATGGGCCAACCAGCAGTTTCATTATTGACACCCGAACCTAAAATAAAAACCTAAAATATCAACATTGATTAAATATCTGCATATTTACAGATATTTAATTACTTTAGAATAGCAACTTCAGTAAAGCTGCTTTTAAAAACATTATTTGAATTAAATCTACAATTTCTAGGGAGGCAGAAACCATTACTCCTACCTCCAATTGGTTCTTACAAGCCACTGATCTGAAGTAAAAGATTGCTGTACCTGCAGTTCCTACCTGTGAAGCAGCCCCTCTCCTCAGCACACACCTTATGTGCATGCATGCTTTTGTTAGAAGAGAAGAAGAAAAGGATGGGGGAGCAGGAGAGCTGTTAAAAACTGTAGGTGCAGCAGGACAGGGCCATGTAGCTGCAATTTGGAGGTTGGAGTTTGTTTAATGTTTTAAAATCTATTTAATGCCCCTCTAACCTTTGCTCTGTTTATTGATTCATTGGGGGGAAAATGCCTTTATCAGCAGGATCCAATCAATAATAAAAGATATTTATATTCAAAATGCCTCATGTTTTAAATATTGGGCTCTATTACCTTTGTGTTTGTAGTGGGGCACATAAACCCATATTGGGCAGTCTGTATTTCTATTGGATTAATTGTATGCAAACAGGTCTCATACATATGCAGATAGAATTAAAGTCCTTGGGCAGATTGCAACTGACTGGTTTACCGTGTATGTATTTTAGCAAAAAGTAAAATACCTTTAGGGGAAAAAAAAGAGTCTTGGCTTTATAAGTAGGCTAGAGGAAAAAAAGTATTTTCTATTGGCACGTGCTTTGAAAAGTTAACATATTGTTCATTTGCTCACAGAACAGAAAAGTGTATAATTATATGAAGATGCTTGTTAACTACTCTGACCTTACAAGCAATGCATAATGAGAGATTATCTTCTTAAGATTTTTATTTTAATTTGCAAGGAAACCCATTGTTCATTCCTTTCAAGAACTCAAGATGATGTTTTTAAATGGTTTTCATCTTAGCTAACTGTTCCAATCTTAGCATTAAAAGACATTCAGGGTTATTCAATAAAATTTCTTATCATTTAAAATGGTGCTAATTTTGCCCCACCAATCAGATCTTATTTAACATCTGATTGGTTGGGGCAAAATTAGCACCATTTTAAATGATAAGAAATTTGCATTGAATAACCCTGATTGAACTAAAAAAATCTATTCTTTGAATTATTTTCTAGTATAATCTATGAGTGAACAATTTTTTTGCATATATCAAAGCATCGAAAAGGCCTTTAAATGACCAACCAGCTTTATACTCTCTTAAAGATAATCTACTAGCACAAGTCTTGTTCATACAAGAAAAATCCCATTTAAAGAAGAAATGATGGCAAAATGGAAACGTAGATTCAACTATCTTGTACCTCTGTGAACTATGTTTTGGCTTTTTCTCAGCAACCCTAAATACAGGTTGGTTCATGGCATTCATATTTCTAATAAATTGATCAATAGTCTGCTGGTTGGGAAAAAATTCTGTACCACTGATTGCAAGGACTATTTGATGGCCTATTGACAACCATGCTCTCTACCTAAATGTCACTAATATTTCATCTGGACCAATCAAAATATTGTATCAACCCACAATTACCTAGCCTGGAGAAGAGCAAAGTCAAATGCAGATTATTGGATCTTTGGACAAATAAATATTCCAGCTCAGCTTCTCCAAAAATACCTGTAAAATGTATTTAAAGGATAAGTGCACTGTAAAAAAAAGTTATGATGATTTGGAAGCTGCAGCTTTAAAAATACTGTTGCCATTTTGTTTCCCCTGTCCCCCTCCAGAGCCTACCTTTGTGTCTTGAAAGTTGCTGACATCTTGTTACTGGTTTGCTGAATGTTAAGCTCCACCCCTCTGAGATTTCCTCTGCTTTTTCCTGCTTAAGTCTGAAACAATAATGTATTGCTAAGTAGATTTTGTAAATAAGCAAGGGTAGTGATAGGCTAGAGGTTAAGGGCAGGGATAGGCTAGGGATAGCAAACAATGTTGCAATTAAACTAGAAGAAGGGAATATAAGTGAGGAAAAGGGGAGGGTCAGGCGCAGTGAAGCAGAGGAGACAGAAGAAGTTGTTCTCTATTGCAGTGATAATCCGTGGAAAGATGATATCACAGTGGCAGTTGGTCACTGGAAGCTGGCTGGTGTTGCAAGTGGTGGAGCTAGCCCAAGGGGTGGCAGCTCCAGAATATCCTGGTTTGGACTATAGGGTTTGGTGTTGGCATATCCAGAAAGGTGCCCATCGAGTCGGTGCATCCACGACTGATGAGCAAATTCAACGGTAGCTTCCAGTGAGCCACTTTACAGTGGTTAAATGTTTAAATGGTTAAAATGTTTGGTAATAAACAATGTTATCTTATTTGATTATGTAACAAGTGAAGATGGTTTTCTGTAACAAAGAATTGTTAGCAAAATAAAGCTGTGACCCCTTTTGATCCAAAAGTCAGTTGTCAAGTGTTTTATTTTAGGAAAGATTAGTGGAGGTTTTAAGGGGTCAGCTATGGAGAAAAAGGGAGGGTAAGATGGGTGGTTGGGATAGATACGCACATCCATCGTATCCCAGCCATGTCTGTGAGTTCCATGCACTCTCCTTCTTGAGCCTCAAGCAGTAATGCCTGTGAGTTCTGTGCACGTGAGTGTGCATAGAACTCACAGGCATTATCGTTTGGGGCTCAAGCAGTAGAAAGCAGGGGAAATCTCAGAGGGGTGGAGCTTAATATTCAGCAAACCAGTCAAATTCAGCAAACCAGCAACTTCCAAGGCACAAAGCTAGGCTCTGGAGGGGCATAGGTTAAAAAAAAATGGCAACAGTATTTTTAAAGCTGTAGCTTTCAAATGAACATAACTTGATTTTACACTGCACTTATCCTTTTTTTCATGTATAGTTGTTGTCCAAAATGTACAAAACTATTTTGCTATAAATGCAAGTTTAACCAATCATGAAACGGGTTTCTGAAAATGCTAAAAATGATTCTAATATTCAAAGCAGGTATTAATGTAGACCATTACAGAATGTTCCCTACAAAATCCACTGTTCCATAATAATAGCAGTTCATATTCAGCTCAAGTGCTTAACATTATTATGGGGTCAAGACCTAAACTATTCCTGCATTCACATGGTATCTCTAAGGACTCTTCTTACATCTTCATACACTCGGGTTTCATTGTATATTGATCCTTTTTTTTACAAGTGTGCAATGTTAAAATAAAATGAACAAAAGTCTGAAAATGTTATAGTTTTAAAAAGGCAAATGAAAATCGTAGAAAGAAAAGATCTAATTAAAATGAATATACAATATAAAAACCAATATAAAATATGATTTTAAAGAACTTGAATACAGTATTATGCAAAGTTATTACATCAACTTTATATGATAAAAACTGTCAAACAAACCAACACCACACAAATAATAAGTATATCCTTCACTAGATGAGCAAATGGAAGGCAAATTATTTGCACTAAATTAGAGCCCATCAGTACCAAATTAGTCCAATTAAACATTAACTGTTATCATAAAGCCTGTGACATCAAAAGTAAACTGCATATGATACAAATTGCATCCAATATATGTGCTAACAGAGTATACCATTGACTACCATAACAATGAATGTTCATTACTGACACATATAGTTTTAGGGAAGGTGTTTTTTAATTTATTTTATGGATAATCATATCTCCCACCTTACTCTCTTTAATATATATGTTCATAGTAAGCAAGTATATTCTCTAAATACACTGAATTTGTTAAATATATTATTAGAGAAAGTACACAAATCTGAAATGAAGTAGTCAGGCAGGTAAAATAAAACTATGGTAACCTAAACTAATGTATTGCATATAGGTAGAGAACAGGTCCACCCCTCTTAACTACAAATTACCCATATGTAGATTATCCTCAAAACTGCAATAGTTCCTTATCTGTAAGGAAACCCTAAACTTTTCTCCTCCCAAACTGGTCATGACTGATTGCTGCTACCCAGAGGAAACTGGGAGGTAGAGAGAGCAGGCTAGAAGTTCCAAGCTGCCTACTAGGTAAGTCATAACCAGGTAAAACTATATAAGCTTTTTAATGGGGGGAAGGGAGTTGACCTGCATATTACCGGTGGACTTTATATTCTGACTCAGTCCTGTCACAATGGCACATGCCTATATTACTCTCTATTAAGATCAAGAAAAGTCATTATATATATAGGACGCTTAGTTTCTCTGTTTACTTGGTATCACTGATGCACAATATTCTATTTACGTAATGAAATATAATAAAAGAAAAATTGTGTGTTCGAGTCACAAGCAATCTGGACTGGCATAAGATTATTTTTTTGTAGTAGACCAAGTCATGTAAGGAAACAAAAAGAAGCAATAAGAAATAAAGTGGATGAGAAGCAATTCATCAATCATCTGGTCCTTGAAAGGGCAACTGACAATATAAAAGGGGGAAAACACAATTTCATGCATAGGTGGAGCTAAAATCTTGAACATAAAAATGCATTTGGGAAAAAAAGGATAAATTATGTACAAAAAAATGATTTTATTATTATAAGTATCTGTAGTCTAAAACTTTTTTTAAAAGTTATTTCTGAAATGAGTATGAATTATAACAACCTACTTACAATTCATAAGGAGCACTTGTTCCTGCCTTCAATTCTAACTTACAAGTAGAAATTTGAGTGCAAGAGTTAGTAGCCGCTGCACTGGTGTCAGCCTCTCTTCATCTCTTTCATCTGACATAGGGATGCATTGTTTGTTTATCATATGCACGAATGCACATTAGGACCCAGAATATGGGCACTGCAGAGAAAGTTATAAAGGGAGATAGGGGCAAGTGCTATTGCCTTATAAATTATAGAGTCATTTTAAAAGATGTTCAGGGAGATGCACCCCATGTAATAAAGAAAACTACTTGGTAGCGCAAAATCCGTCTGGTATAACATTGGGCTGGGTATATCTTAGACTATAAACTTCACCAGGCAAATTTACATTTGAATGTAAATCATTTTAATTGGCAATGTGAGCCTCCCAAATCAACTTGAAGTACCTATCGACATACCGACAACCGATTGAGCCGATCATTTTGCAATCATTAATAAAATTTTAATCGCAAACATGATCTGTCCCAGGAATGCCAGTGAATAAATCTGCGGCTCCAATTGCCATTACAATCAATTCGACATTGATTTAATGTGGAATTGATGTGATAACAAAGTAATGTACGGCTGGGTTTAGACGTTTGATAGATTTGACTTTCCATCCTAAAATCTATCAATAAAAATAGTGTTTGCAAGCTACCTTCAGACTTAATGTTTCTTGCCTGGTCCATCAATTTTGTGATTGGAAATTGAATGCTAAAAAGATTTGACCAATTGGTTCTTTGGACTATGCTTGAACAACGTGTAACGGAAGTTCCTAGTATATGAGCAGTGCTTTAGTCCATCTATAGTAGAGATGGACCCAACCAGAACCTGAACCCAATTCCAAAGCGTATTTCACTGATCCACCGGAACTCGTACTTACATGAATTAAACTCGATTTACAATTTTTGGGTATTTTTCCAAACTGCAGATCTGTTTTTGATAATTATTGAACAATCAATATATTTCTAGACATTTTGAATTTATAAAAAATCTAAATTTTTTGAAATTTCGAGAAATCTCAATAATAGTATGTGGAATGCCAAAACAGGAAGCGCATGAAGTTTCCAGTACTGGACAGTACTTATTTAAAAATTGTGCGCAATGAAGGATCCCTCTGTTCTCTGATTAAAATACTTTCTAGAAAGATCATTTTGAACAAGAAACCCGGTATAAACACTGCATTGTTTCAAAAATAATTAGTATTTACAGCGTTGTGTTTTGCAATATTAAGGTCTGTTCTTTTATGATCCCATAAAAAAATTGTCCTTTAATCAGTAATATAATCAACCATGTCTTTGCATTAGAACAAATTGGATTTTAGCAGCATTTTGGTTACTGCAGACGGCTTTAATGGAGAACTAAAACTATTTTTTTTACCTTTAATGTGAAAACTTTTTCACCTATACTTTGTAAGATACTTCTTTGGTAATTTGCATTTAGGTTCAAGTGAAAAGTAGATTTTGTAACTAAAAATGCTTCCATGTTGTTGCTGGTACAACTCTCAGCCTTCTCGTCTTAAAAGAGGCTTGTGAGAATGTGCACCTTTGTGCCATGCCCCCTGACCCCAGTATTTACTGTCTCTATGCATATAGCATTATGCTGTGCATTAAGATGGAAGGCCCTAATTAGGTTTTGAATGCTGCTGTTAGTTTATTTTGCAACCAGCATGAATTTTAGCCAGCCTTCTAGAAACAATACAAAATAATTAGCTGATTTTACTACTTTTTTGTTGCTTTCATTCAGTTCCTAGCAATAGATGTAAACATACCTACTTTCTTTAAGTTAGCATTTGTGGGTACACTGATAAATTTCTCTTCTGTGTCTGAAAGAGGTAGGATCTGCTGAAACATGATAAGTCCCTAACAGAGGCAGGTCTCTGCGCTGTTACATGATTGGCTGTAAGCTTCTAGGGGGCTAGGCTGCAGCTTATTTGTTTTGATATGCTGTTCACTAGAAGGCATGAAAGAGAGCTAAAACCCGATGTACGGAGCAGGGGGCTGGGAGGGGCTGCTGGGAAAGGATTGCGACAAAAATATGATTGGGTACTGTATAACCATGTGATACCAAGCATTGAAAAATTGACCAATCAGAATCGGATTAGAACTTCTGCAAACCTTTATAAAGAGCTGCAATCCTCCGTGGAGCTCAGAAGTCATCGTAGTAGATGGCAGAAGACAGAAGAAAGAAGAGGCTGGCAACATCGTTCCGCTCAAGCCGACAGTGCCAGCGGGTTCACTTGTGGCCTCAGTGAGCCTGCCTGGCATCAGTGACTTCAGCGGTGTGGGTGTCGCCAGCAGTGAAGAAAGAAGACATTGGATCAAGACTCTGGCGATATCGGCCTCGTTAAGGCCACCAGTGCCGGAGGTACTGGCGGCCACAAGGGTACTTCTCGGGGTTGGTGTCGCCGGATGGAAGAAGTTTGTAACAAAAGTTGGTGACATCTTGGATGTGGATTGAAGACTGTTGAGCTCCTCCCCTCTGAGACTTGCTGGCTTCCCCTTGTTTTCTAGCCTCCAAATCTTGCGCTCGTGTGGTCCGTGTTCGCACAGCGCAATGACTACATGTGCGGCCTCACACACGCACATGGACCACACGAGCGCAGCATTTGGAGGCTAGAGAACAATGGGAAAGCCAGCAAGTCTCAGAGGGAAGGAGCTCAACAGTCTTCAATCCACATCCAAGATGCCACTAACTTTAAAGCAGCACAGGTAGGCTAAGGAGGGACCCAGAAAAAAAGCTAAAGCTTACAATTAAACTTAACTTGTTTCTGCAGTGCACTTATCCTTTAAGGAATATTTCACTTTTCCAGTGAACTATTCCTTTAATAGCAGGTGTAAGCCTGTCATGCAGAGTCCAGCAGAGATCAGGATGAATATCTTTCTTTGTGGTCATTGGGGGAAAGGGTGAGCATTGCAGATTTTGTGGGGTCCTGTAACTAACTGCAAATATTATTAATTTACATTTATTCAATCATAAATCATTGTTTGCAGACGAATAGCCCTTTAATGAACAGTTTTTCTTAAACTGCAGTTCTATGAAGTCCAGTATGCTAAACTTATTAGGATTAAATGTATCTTGAAACAAGATCTACCACGGATTTCTCTTTCTTTTGGGAAATCATTAGTACAGTGCATATTATATATGACATTATGTTTGCAAGCACCTTAAGTTTCTTCCATGAGGAAATCATTGACTAATTATGACATTTTTCACTTAGGGAAAAAAATGGAAAAAAAGTTTTCAGACGTACAAAAATATTCTGCCAACCTACAAGAATTTAATGAATATGTGGGAAATCACTGCTGCTAAGAGAAATTATTTTTGCTGATCGTTAAGCTCTTAAGAGTCCGAGCTGTCAGCAGCATTGCAATGCCCACATGTTGCTGCTGTGTGTAAGGAATAATGAAGAATAAAGTGAAAGAATAAGAACAAGCCAATACCAAAATCTGATTTTTTTTCTCCTGAGATGTATGGCTCTGCTGATTTTCTATGAAGATTCCTGATATTAATAGTGTCAGGTTGGAATATGTATATGGGATGTTTTCTGCATCCAGAATATCTGTTGTTTTTTTTGTTTTCTTTGTAAACTGTCACTAAAATAACAGTAATTTACCTCCATGTAAAGCAGATCAGAAACCTGTCAGAAATATCATTGTAATGTCTCATTCTCTTACTAACCTCAGCGTATCTGTCAGAAGGACGATGGATAAAGTATGCTCATTAACGTCATAAACCACTGTCTTGAAAGAAAAAAATCACTTGACATCATTTTGACAGTTATCTTCAAGTAGAGGCTCAATACTTTATTCTTTGGTATCCAGACATGTTAAAGAAAACAAGTTGGATGTATGACAGCATATTAGGTGCTCTTGGTTTACCCTTTGTACTGGAGACTACAAAGTTATTGTGCTGTTACAAAGGCAAAAAAGCTAAAAATAGTGCACACATTAGAATAAAGACAAGTACATTTCTTTGCAGAGGGTTACAAAGTTGTTCTTTTTTATTTAGCACAAAGGATTATTTTAATGTGTCCTGTTTACTGCATAGGAACATTTCTAATATAATATTGGCAAAGACAGAATTTATCAGGTTTGTAATCTGAATTGTAAATAAAAAGAAAACTTGATAATGAAAAGGAAATTAGTCGAGGCAAAGATCTAGTGTTGAATATATCTGAATATTGCAGTGCAGTCCAGATGGCCTGGTAGTAATAAGTGTGAAGTTTCCTTCTATTTCTATGCTTTTAATTTATTATTTGAAATAACAAATTGAAGGAAGAAAATTGAATCTGAAAATGCCTTTTGTTGTTGCATGTTCTGTTATTTGTATAAATTGGTCATTACTATCAATATTATTACTGAAATAAAATCATTCAATAGATTAGAATGATAGATCATGCAGTTCTGTTCTATAGCTCCTCCCACAGTTAGTGTCTCTGACCCCGCTGCTGTTTATGGCTGGGGGGGAGCCAGAAAGCTGCCAGTTACTGCATGCATATATGGTCCCTTCATATGGTCCATCATTTGATTTTAGTCCCTAAAAAATAAAGTTAAGTGACATATGGAATCTATGATATGGCAATTTTGTTAATATATAGATTGCATCACAATATGTTTTAGCGGTGAATTTAGTTTTGTATTAAAACTTTGTTGTTTGCAGTACAATTTTTGGCATAACATATTTTGCTGGCCAAAATCCTGTGTTAAAAAATTCTTAAGACAAAAATATTAGTTGCAAAACTTAAATAATTTTTTAAAATATTTTTTTAAAAAACATGCTTTGCTCATTGGTACTGTAAATATTAGTGAACCAGAGGGTTTGATGCAGGAGATGTGAAAAACATTCGTAATCCTCATACTGGGAGGGAATTAAAGTCACACTGGCGTCGTACCAACCAGTTCGATAATAGGAAAAGGACCAACGAATCTTGGTCTTTGGAGACAAATCTAACTTTGGAGAGGGAACTCGTGCAGAAAGCCATACTCTATTGCCTAAGGAATATGGGGGTCCTCTGTGTTTTTTATCCACTGCCATGTTCTAGAATTATCGGAAACAGGGACTTGGGCAGACAAAAAATCTTGAGGAAAAGATAATGGGTTGAACTAGTAAACATAATGGAAGGGTGAATTTCCTGAAGATACATGGATAGCATTGGGGGTATTCCGCCCAAAGTAAAAGGTCTGTCCAGTTTTCTTGTGTCTATGAAATACCTTAGGACTGGTTCTGATACCCATAGATTTGTAAAGGGCTGGCCAAAACGTGGAAATAAGCTGGGTACCCCATTCAGAAACAATCTCTTAGGGTAGACAATGTAAACAAAAGATGTGTGAAATGAATAGTTGAGCAAGCTTCATAGAAAATGGAGGTTTGGCTAAGGGAACAAAGTGAGCCATTTTACTCAAATGGTCCACATTCCACAGTTACCCAAATCACTGTTTTTGTCTTTTTTAAAAGAGATGGGGGGGAATACATGTATTAATGGGCCCAAGGATGAGAAGGAATTGAGATAGGTTGGAGTAGCCCTCATGAAAGTGTATGTGAAGACATGTTGCAAATGGCAATAAAATCCTAAACATTCTTGTTGGAAGGCCATCATACAGAACTATGAAGTAGACTCTCCAGCCTGATTAGGGCTGTGAGTTTGTTATAGGATAGTTTTTCTTAGTGAATTAGGACAAAATGTTCTATTTGGAGGAGAGTCAGAAGGATCTGAGTTTTGAGCACTTGGATTTGGAGTTAGGGAGTTAAGGATGCCAGAATTTTAGATTTACCAAACCCTTGGTGGGCTCAGAGCTGTCCTCAGCAAGAAAAGATCTAGATAGAGCAACAGCCTTCTTTTTTTTGGAACCTGGTTGAAAAGAAATGATAAAGTTAAAGAGAGAGAAAAATAAGGCCCAAATTAAAGTTCTTGAAAGACAGCTGGAGCATTCCAGATTCCGAATGACATTACTAAATGCTCATAGTGTCCATCACTGGTGTTATAGGCTGTTTCCATTTGTCTCCTTCATGGATATGGATTAGGTTATAAGCTCCTCTTAGCTTTAGTAAAAATATTATCTCCTTTCGGCTGATCGAAGAATTGTGAAATGCAGCTCCTTCCTGTATTGGGAAGTTAAACTGTCAGTTTGAGTAACGGCTTAAACTCTTTGATAATATAGTAAGAGCCTGCAAGTACCCGTTGTTATATTACCCCAAAAACTAAGGAACAAGCCATAGCTCAAAATTTATAAGTAATTTCTTACAAAATATAATAGGTGGTTTGGGTGTAACACACCCCGAACCCTTCACTTATCCAATATCCTATCTTCAGCGGTATTACGAATTGTATTTGTTTTACTCACCACTCCCATACGGTGGACCGGTGCAGCCTGCCCCAAACCCTTTGCTTCAGTCTGACACTATCTGACACTATCTCCCAGAATAAGGTATCTCAGCGCACTTCGGTTCAAAAGATCATCATGTGGATAAAATCAAAATCTTTATTTTCACATGTAGGCAAACAAACCACACAAATGCTTAACATCTTAAACACTTTCCCCCCACACAAACACTTAACCTTTGTTAAGGTTAAGTGTTAAATTCCCTAGCTGTTTTTAACAAAAATCCTTTCAGGAATGGAACTGGTTAATCTCTGTGTTCCTGCACCAGAAACAATCCCCAGTTCTTCATTATGACAGTTTATCCTTCTGATACTGCAGGCACGTGTGCGGAGACTTTCCTTAAGAGGTTTGAAAGGATTTGTTTCCATGTGGGCAGCAACAGTGGTATATATTTTTATTAAAAAAAACAAACTCGTAGCTGAGAGGTTTTTTATTTCAGAATATTTTCCACTGTTACACCGCATTGAAGGCCAGAGGCTTAGGTATTCTAAGGATATTATACACATAAAACTGTTTTCCATTTTAAAAGTGCACACTTGTACTTGCATATTATACAGTAATTTTATTCAATAAATATATTCACCATAGCTACAATTAAATGTAATAACATATTTCCTGAATTTATATAGTAAAATTACAATTTTACTATATAAGCAAATTATCTCTAATTTTATTAATTATTAGTTTGAGGATATACAGTACTTCTATCTTTAATGTCTGAGTAAGTGAATAGCCTACACAAACTATCAAGAACAATAAACGTTTTACATGTAAGAAAAGTAAATTGAACAGATACCTGAAAAAGTAACTGTTATTGCCTCATTAGGTTGCCTCA
Source organism: Hymenochirus boettgeri (assembly GCA_019447015.1). Classification (NCBI taxonomy): domain Eukaryota; kingdom Metazoa; phylum Chordata; class Amphibia; order Anura; family Pipidae; genus Hymenochirus; species Hymenochirus boettgeri. The sequence continues at coordinate 229,174,538 of CM033473.1, read as the reverse complement.
TTAGGGAGTTTGGCACATAGTTATAATGCAAGCCTTGGACCCTTTTATGGTGTTAGGAAGATAATATAATTACATTTTCTTAGAACTCCACAGTAAATTAAAGAAATCAAGTGTCTGCCATACGCAAGGACTAAATCTCCCTGGTTATTATAACCATCTGCCTGCATGGATCAATTTACTAATAAGAATCTAGTTCTATTGGATGACAACAATTTGGAATCTAACAGGCAAGACGGAAAGAAAACATTTACTAAATGTTTTGTTTTTGCTGTGGCTGTAAATCAATATGTAGATTGTTGTAAATAATCCTGGCTTTGTTATAGTTGGTTTGATCTCACAAAACAAAAAACTGCAAGATGTTGGATATCCTGAATATGTACTGACTGAATTAATAATTCAGAATTTAAATGAAGGGCAGTAGGACTGCTAAGTAAATGGATAAACATTCTGTGTAGTGTTAAAAAATCCTTACCCTCTGCTCCAAATGGTTGTCCTGCAGTGTCATTAAAAATTAATTTATTTTTCTTATTTTTCTGGTGTTTTCTTGATGATTGTCAGATGGTCTGTGACATAGCCAATAGATTTTTATAAGTTTTAGAGTTGGCCAAACTTCCTGAAGTTCGTTTCGTTTCTGAAATATACACCTTCAGTAAAAGTTCTATAGTTCGAAAAACAAACCCATTAAAGTCAATGGGAGTCAAATATTTTGAAAAGTTCTAATAAGAAACAGTAAAAATAGCAATGGTAACGTACTGTAAATAGCTTTGGGACCTCAGAAATATCTCCATATCACCAAAACTTGTTTAAACACTAACTTTCCCCACGATCGGGCAATTGTTGGGCTTCCACATTGAGTTTTCACTACATTCAGGTTATCGACAATTCAAGAGATACCGAACGATACATTCAATGGTTATTGCCAAAACACTGCATTTGAGTGTTATCACCAAACCATTACATTCGGGGGTTACCACCAAAATGATAATTTTAGGATTATTGCCAAACCGCTACATTCATGGGTAATTGCCAAAATGCTCGAGAGTTATGGCCAAAATTGAGGGTTAGTGAAGGGTACATTCAAGGGTTATTGATTTGATAGTTATCGAAACTACGTCCCTGAGTTCGGAAAACCCGAAAGTTCTTAGTTCGGGAAGTTTTAAAAAGTCAGAGTTTGTCCAAACTAAAGTTTGGGTCGAAGTTGGGTTTGAATTTGAGTTCTATACACTGTTCTCTGTTTTAAAAGTACACATTTGTACTTGTTTGTTAAATAGTTATTTTATTTAATAAATATGTTCTCACAACCAAAACACAATAGCTGCAATTAAAAGTAAATCAGTATTTCCTGAAATATTTCTGTGATCACAATATTACTATATATGCTGCATAACTGATTATCCCTATGTCTTTCAGCTTTTTAACTATTGTAGTTTTGTGGGGTGATTTACTTGTATATACATTTTCATTCAAGGGGTGAACATTCCCTTTAAAGATCATGTCCTGGGGGATGTACTGACAGTCATACGGCAGCCTTTGAGTTACACTGCATGGGTGTTCTGAAGAAGAAAGCTGGAAAATAAATTAATATTCTATTAAAGGGGAAGTTCAGTGCAAATACATGTACTTTTCAGAAAAAAGAGCAGTATTTTTTCATCCTAATGACCTTAATCTGCCCATTCAGCATTGTGTCTGTGTATAAATAAATGCAACCGAAATACTGACTTCCTGTTTGCAGGACCCCTAATAGAGACTGTTATGGTCTTGCCCTTGACCCAGCACCTGGGTTGATTCAGTTGCTCAGTAGAGATCTGAGCATCTTTGACCCATCCAACAGCCAATCAGTAGAAATTACTGTTAGGGACATTCCAAGGATGTGGTGCATCCTGGGAAGAAGAAGGATCGTTAGAACCTGAAATGTCAGCTCACCAACACCTGCAGCAATATACCTTTATAATAAATGTTTCTTGGAAAACACACTCTTTCAAGTTTTAGTTAATTTATTTGTGACATGCTGGTTTACACAACGTTTCGGGGTCCTCCCCCTTCCTCAGGTGCCTGAGGAAGGGGGAGGACCCCGAAAAGTTGTGTAAACCAGCATGTCACAAATAAATTAACTAAAACTTGAAAGAGTGCGTTTTCCAAGAAACATTTATTATTTAAAATATTTACAGAAATGTAAGGGATGTACTCACTTTTGTGACTTACTGTACATATTTGGTTATAAATAACTTTAAAATACATTTTTTGTGTTCATTTTACATGATTTATTTCAAAAGCTAATAGCCATAATAAATGAATAAAAAAAAGTAAAAAAGGAAGGAAGCTTAGAATTGTCATGGAAACTTACCAACCACCCAAGTTAAAAAGAAAATTACCACTACTGTTTAGAATGAAAGTACGACAGCTCCAAACCCATATGTTCAATACAAATATATATTGAGAGTGGACTGTCCATTCACAGCTGGAATTACCATATTTTATCAGTCCCTCCTCCCTTAACAGACCTACCTACCTACCCATATGATGTTTCAAAGGCAGTGGATACCAGTGCGATTACTCTTAGCCATGGGCACAGCTCACACATTGCTTCTTGTAAGTAAGAACACAAGGTAGGTATATGCTATCCTACCTCCCAGGGAATTATAGATCCTCTTTTTATAGAAAATAGAAACATGCACCCTTGTGTCATTGATTTACTAACACTAACTGTAATTATGTAATTAATTAATTAATCTTCTCTTGATTAATTGGGGGTGATAATCACCTTTCAATAAAAGAAGCTGCAGCTCTTCTTCTATTATATCACAAACAGTTTATTGAGGCTTTCCTTCACACATATATAAAGATATAAAAATATAGTTTTGGCTTACATATAGTATCTTAGTCCATCAAGCCTGGAGAGAGTAATATAAGTTTAGCATTAAAGTTGATCTACACCGAGTAATACATCTTGAATCTTGTTAGTGAAATCCTGGAAATTATGGTTGTGATGCTTATAACTTCCAACCAAGGCCCTAGGATGTTGGCGAGTTATTTCACCACTTTGTATCTTACAGAGTTGATGCTGCTGACTATTGGCCTTCCTTGTGTATCTTCAGGAGTACATACTGTATATATATGGATGTCCCTCACCAGGGTAGAGGCAGTGATACATTGCTTGATCAATGGCTTTGTCCATTTGAAGCATTTGTAGTAAGTCTATGACCTTACTCTTAAAGCAGCTGGTAGGATCCCTTGCTAGAGTGTTGTTAGCTTCCAGAAGTGTGGTCATCTTAGCATTGTAGCTGCATATTTAACTACCACTATGCATCTCCTCTTCTTTCCTGTGTGGTCAGGTTTGATGATGGTGGTTTAGCACTGGCTAAGGCTGCATATACCTTAAGGTGAAGTGGCAATTCTCTCCTTTTGTCAACAAGTAATTTTGTCTCCTTTTGGCATGTTCTGGGATGAGAGAATAGAGAACTTTTACTGTTGTCTTTCCTTGCCCTTATGGGGCTGAGTTAGCTGTGCTTGCTCTCTCCCAGCCACAGGTAGCTGTGAAGTCAGGTCCTGTTCTAATTGACTGATGTTGCGTTTTAAATCATCAACCACACTCATTCAATAAGGAGCTGTCTTTGAGCCTTTTTTAGTCAAATCTGTGTGGCTCTGAGGTCTATTACTGTATAATCCAGATGTATGCTGCATGGTACTGCCTTTGATGTTTGCATATGAGATTGAAGTGCATGTGGTTTCTGTAGTCTGCAAATGTCCTTGCTGTCTTTTTGTTGTACAAGTTTAAGGGTTTTCTCCCCAAAATGATATACAAAACTCCTTGTTAAGGTTCTCATACGTTCAGGTCATGGTATATCCAGGTATGAACATTTAATCTAATCAATAAAAATAATATGTAATAGAAAAATGGATTGACATAATGTAATACATTTCAGTATCCAGCTGTGCAAAATCTCTTAATATAAAATAGTATTACCTAATTTAATTTCCTACATATACTGGATCTCTGTGTATACAGTTTCACAATATAGGTGTCTTGTTAGACAAATAGCACAATAGTTCTAGAGTAAGCAGCTAAGGAAGATCAGTTCTAACTGGTGGTGGTCCTCGTTTAAAATGACGGATTTTTCCCAATTTTAAAAAAAAATTTGAAAATTAGAAAATCAAAAATTCCTATTGAAAAATCTAAAATTCCTATAGAAAATCCGAAAATGTTATTAAATACTCGAAAATCTTGCTTGAAAATGTAAAATATTCTGATTCAACTGGGTCCAAATTGGATTTTTAGAACTTCAATAGATCCCTTAGAACCGCTGTTGGAATGTAACCTGCCTTTTTTGTTCATTTGTTGTCCTAACATGTGCTTGGCAGTTTTGCAAAAACCTTTTATTTTGCTTCTGCATAACCTGAGACCTAAATATCCACTAAACAAATTGTTGCGTAAACAATCTCCTTAAGAAATTCAGGCCTTTTGCCTGTACAGAAAAGTAGAGTTTTTCATATTCAACAATAACTGTCACCATCTGTAAAATTGAACAGTAAACATGTGTTAGATCATAAATTATTAAAATGCATTGTCAAGCTATTGTTTTCATTATTTGTTCTTATGGTATTATTTGGGCATGGTTTACCCAGCATAAATTATTTTTAAAATGTAAATGTTACATCATCTAAAATGATAATTGTGTATAGTGAACATTTATTAGATCTTTAATCATTACAATGCATTGTTATGTTGTAATTGTTGTTATCATTATACTGCTATTGGGAAATAGTTTACTCGGCATAACTTATTGCCTATAAATTGCATATAAATGTTACATCATTTAAAATTTAAATAATTCTATTGTGATATAGCAGTAATGTAATAATTATACAATATAATCATTCCATTATCATTAATAGTTCTGCAGAGTGACTTACTGTTTTTTCTTCAATTAATAAAGTGGCTTGAAAACTGTTATGTATTTTTTTTACTAATTTCCTCACAGGTTTTAAATTAATATTGCAAGCACTTTATTTATTTATTTATTTACAACAAAGTAAATTAAAGTGACACTAATCAGGAAAGAAAACCACTCCTCATCCCTCTTACCACTTCCTCTGACATAGGATGCATGTACGCCCCGGTCAGAGATACGGTGTGTCACTGTGTTGAGCAGGGGGAGGAGCATAGAGCTGTGAGCTACACAAGCAGAAGCTGTATTTTAAGTAAACATGATCAGTTTTAAGGTAAGAAAGAGAGGTAGGAGGTGTCTCCTCCCTCAATGAAAGTTATTTTTTTTTTTTTAAGTGGTGTTTCTTCCAGTTTAGTGCCTCTTTACATAATTAATAGCACCTGAAAAAAATAAATATTTCTACCAAATTATGATTACCTTCTTGCAGTAAATATGTTTAAATATTTTTTTAACTTAATATTTCCTTGTTTGTGATTTTTCTTTATATTCAGCCTTTGTTAAACTATGGACAACATTTATTTAATGGATAACTGTATTGCCTCATTGCATTATTTTTATTGCTTTCAAAAGAGTAAAAGGTATGCAGCCCTCCCCATGCATATTTTTCCTGATTTCGAGCTTCTCTCTGCCTTCAATTAGCCGTGCTGTGAAGGGGGCGTAACAATTCTGTCTGTCTCTAACTGTCACTCAAAGCTAGCATGTGAGAAAACACTCCTCCACCCACACTTGATCAGCTTGATTATATAGGCTGTATGCTAGCAACCGAACATTTCAAATCTGTTTGACTGGCGGCAGAGGAGGAGGAGAGAGGTTGTAACAGACATTCCCACCAGCCAATGACAAGTGTTATGTTAACCATGGCCCTGGGCCATCTAGGAGGCAAGCTTTTAGCACTCATTTTTTCTAGTGATGGCCCAGTTCGCGGATCCGAACCCGGATCCACAGCGGATTTACCTCGTTCGCGAACGGCGGATATCGTGGATTTTCCGGTTTTCCGCCTTCCAAACTTTTCCGAACCGTGTTTTCGAAAACTTCCGAAATTATGCAGATTTCATGTATTTTTGAAAATGCGTGAAAATACATATTTTTGAAAATGCGTGAAAATACGTATTTTCGAAAATGCGTGAAAATACGTATTTTCGAAAATGCGTGAAAATACGTATTTTCGAAAATTTACAAAATTACAAGGATTTCTCATATTTTCGAGGATTTTTTCATTTTAATGGGTTTTAATGGGTTCGCTTGCGGATTTTCGAATTTTTCCGAAAATTCGCGGATCCTCGAGCGGACCGGATTTTGCGAAGTTCGGACATCTCTAATCTTTTCTGTGTAATGTCTAAGGGAGGGCAGCACGGTGTAAATGTGAGTAAGTAATTTTAGCTGCTGGAAGTGTGGACATGTAATGGGGGTAGTGATTTTTTTTTGATATTTTAACTGGAGATCAGTAGATCTAAACCTCAAGCATGTTAAGGAGATTCTGTGGAATTCAGTTAGATCAACTGGACTTAAGTTAAAGTTATGTCCACCTGAAAAGAAAATATTTCTCTAGTGTAGACACCCCTCCCAATCCTAACAACATGGTTTAAATATAAAAAAAAAAAGTGCCAGATAACTACTGCCTCTAATGTTACTTTCGGGAACAGAGTAACGTAAGGTACTGGACTGGCAGCCCAGTGATTGGCACAGATGCGGCTGCCGGCTATTGAAAAAGCTGAAGGTCTGTTAAGTAAGTTATCTGGCACTTTTTTTTCAATTTAAAGCATGTGGTTAGGGTTGGGAGGGGGTGCCGGCATTACAGAAAATAATTAGTTTTAATAACACTAACTGCAGCATGGAAGTAATGGGTCAGGTACATTTTACACACAGGAAGGCTCCTACACTTCAGCTTCTTGGACTTTGACTAGACACTGCAGGAAAACCATAAGGAGCAGTGGGACAAGCAGTGGGTTAAATTTTAGTTTTGGGGGTGGACATGCCCTTTATGTTCTTGAAGACATTTTGCTTGTCATCCAGAATGATTTATGTAAGAATCTGTTGGCAATTAATACCCTGTAGTAAGTCTCAATCAGCATATAACAACAAGGTGTCAGTGATATGCTGATTGGGATGCTGATTGGGACACATACCAGAGTATTAATTGACACCAGATTCTTGTTCAAGTCATTCTGAATTGAGAAAGCCAGTCACATGACTAAACTTCAAGTCCAGTTGATCTACTGGTAAACTAAATAACACAGATGTACCATGACCTGAACATTCACAAACAGGTTAAGAACAATTAAAGACCAAATATTAGCGATAGGCAAAGCTAGAAATGTTGTGTAACTGGTGTTAAGAGTTTAAAGGAGAATTATACTCATGCAGTAACTGACTCAAGCCCCTCCCCATCCCTCATTAACATATGTTCTACAGTGTCATGGATGGGAGAATTGGCAGTGAGAATGATTGTGGGAGGAGCTAGAAAGAAGTCAGTTACTGCATGAGTATAATTGTCCTTTAATGTGTCAACCCAAAACATGCATGCATAGTATAAAGCTTTGCCACATGGTCTCCATTTTCCTTGGCATAAGCAGCAAATATATAAAAGGGATACTGCTTTAAAAAGATAACACATTGTAGCTACAGCATAATGGTGTCCTCTACTCTATATGCAATTGGGTATATTTCCTGTAACAGCAGGGCAATCTCTACCTATGTTAGCAGACTGCTCTGGCCTCCTATGCAGCAAAGTATTGCACAGCTTAACAAATCAGTTATCAACACAGATTCTGAATTTCATTTATGTTTCATCATTTCATTTATATTTATTCCTTGGTAAATAACAAGCAAATACACATACTGCTTCAGTAATTCATTTAGCATTATATAGTATGGCTAAATAAAGGTAATATATCAAAACTAAATAGATCTGTGTCGTGACCACTGCTGTATTAACAGTGATGCGGTTATAGTAAAAATCTGGACACTAGCAGGGCTTTGTACCGAGAGCTGTTATCCCTCTCTATTGCCTCCTCTAGGCAATGCACTGAGCCGATAACAGCTCTCTGTGCATAGTGAATGGGGTATCCCATTCCGAAACTTCAACACCAGCTAACTGCAGGCGTTAAAGTTTATGTCTTAAAGAGCCGCCATTGGCTCAGTTCATACCTTGTGGTGGTCACACAACACAGTTTATGTGTACTGCCGTAACATGACTTTTTGATGAAAAAAGCTGTTTACGGCTCTTGGTACATAGCCCTGTATGTCTGGTGTACTGCAAAATTAAAACATGTATAAATAAAAACAGTGTCAACTCATGGCCTGGAGGATCGGATTACACACTGTATTAATGTGTCCAGCCAGGTTAACTTTGTACTGCATTGAAACACTGTTACTTTTAAGTTAAAGGGTATGTCCACCATTTTCTTTACTTTGTTTTATTCAATTTAACTGAAGAACAGAAGGTAAATGAGCTATTTTTTACCTCCCATTCCCAACTAAAAGTTGCAGGAGAGAAGGAAATACTTACCACCAATTGCTCCAGAGACCGCTTCTCACTGACAGGTCCTGAGCGATCCGCGGTAAGTTTTTTCTTCTCTCTTGCAAGTTTTACTGAAGAATGGGAGGTAAGCCATTGATTATTTACCTTCTGTTCTTCAGTTAAACTGAATAAAACAAACGTTGTGTACATACACTTTAATACTCACACGATGCTTCGAGGAGGACCGGGAGGACCTCCCCCAAACTTTGACACTCCAGAGTGTGTTACAAATTTTATAAGTCTTAAAAAGAGAGTCACACTCTTCACTTTCAGTTGGTGGTCTGGGTGTTTACAAGCTTGCAAGGTCCACATAAGGTACTATATTCAACAATAGGTAAAGCTCCATTGTATAGATTGAACAAACTCCTTTATTCGGCACACATGGGGGAAAAAAAACACGCCTATCATGTTTTGTGCATGGCACAGCACTTCATCAGAGGCATACAAGGGTAATGTCATATACTGATGCATATACCAATCACATGATGGAGAGCAAACCGCACTCCTTAAAGTGACATCGTAATAAACACTAATACACAGATGAGCTTGGTATGTAAACGAAAAACAACCACCTCCAGAAAACCTCCAGAAAAAGATATATATATATATATATATATAGCGATGAAGAAAGAGTCGCACACCAAACAATATTGCAGTAGATAAGGCTTTATACACAAAAATGCAACGTCTTTTGATGATATAAAGCCTATCTACATGCAATATGTTTTGTGTGCGACTCTTCTTCATCGCTATCTATACAGGGTATAACTGGATACCCAGAGATCCACACCCAGAGCTGTAGATGTTTGTGGTGCTGCTGTATTTTCTATATCGTGTCTATATATATATATATATATATATATATATATATATATATATATGATATGCTGCTCAAACCTTTATTCAAAAATACTTTCAGGTGTGGTGCACTTAAAGGGCATGTCCACCCCCAAAACTAAAATTTAAGCCCTTACTGGCCATCAGAGTTAAACAATCCTTACCTTACATTCTGCTCAAAATAGTGCCCCTCCAAAGTCCAGGAAACTGCTGTGTAGGAGCAGTGTGTGACTCATGCTGTGCCTGAGACTTCCTCAACTCTCAGGTTGAGGCATGCTCAGTGCAGCCCTCCCTGCCTCTCAGCCAATCACGGACGCGGCTGCCGGTCCCACCCTCTGCTTTCAATTCCATGCAGCAGAGGGCCTGAACATTGCAGCGGAGGAGAGAGGGCAGTAGTAAGTAAGAATCGGGGACTTTCTAACAATTATATTAATGCGGTTGGGGCTGGGGGGGCATGCCCTACCACATATCAAAAGTTAAATTTTGGGGTGGACATGCCCTTTAACTACACATATAATCATAAATTAATTAGATATAAGAATTAAACATACATGCTAACAATGAAGGGTAATCACCTGCACTAAAGTTAAAATGAATACCGTTAGTTACATTGTTTGTACAAACATGCTTAAGCTGATGCGCCTTTTCAAGGCAATATCCAAGCATCAATCCTAACCTAGTGGGAAAACAATACAATCCCTGGGGGGAACAAGACCATGCCTGCTTCTCTCTTTAATTAGTATGACATGGTTCCAGGGAACCATGTGAGCTTACAGAGCTTATATACCTTCTTTCTTTCTGGACTGCCTTAAAGGGGCAGAGAATAGATTTAAACAGGGAGCAAAGCATACAACAGAGATTTGGCTGCATTGCCCTTTATTATGTCCAAATATTAGGATATGTTTGTTTCTTTTATGTTCCTAGAAAAAGATAAAGATTTGAAAAATGTACCAGTGCTCCACATAGTGACTCTTTTGGAATACGGTATAAAGCTTTTCTTTTAGCAAGACAGAGTACACGAGATCGCAGGTTCAATTCCCCAGCCTTACTTTTATCTTTTACTGAAATGTTAATATATGGTAGCTGACCCCTTAAATGACCCAGCAGCCACAGCCAAGGAGGAGGTGAATATGCTCTGTCTATTGGAACACTTTTTAAAAACTTTAGTTCCCCTTTAACTAATCTGCTTAGAACATTTAAACAAATTTAATAGTCTTTGATGCAATTATATTGCCTGATGCTGCACTCTGTACCTCTTTACCTGCACTCTGTACCTCAATTATAAAGTTCAAATAGATTTTTAGACTTTTAGACTCTTCAAATGGCGAAAAGCAAAAAATTCTGCTTCAGTTTGATTCAATATGGATTCTCCAATACGATACAGAAATCACAGGTGAAATAAAACTCACTCGCTTTGTTCATCTCTATATAAAGCATTATACAAATAGTACATAATTTTTAAGCCCAAGTTTTTTTTTTTTAAATTGGCTTTTATTTCTCCGCTATAAATAGCCCACAATAAACAGATCATTGAAGAACAATTACAGATTGTCTTTACGCAACATTCTAATATCATACTTTACACTCTTTAGTGCACTGCAGATCATGTGAATTTAAGGACAGTAGGTGGGTTTTCCTTATTGGATACTTTTAACAGAATTAACAAGGTGGTACATATGGTCTGAAGATCTAATTTATGGAGCAGGAAATCTTTGATTCTCATGTAAATGCCTTCTATTACTGGATAGATTTCCATCTAGAAACTTGGTTAGTATATTTTAGAAATTAATGTGTAATATGTAATAACATGTTCAGTGTTTTTGTAAGCTATAACCATTATTATTTCCATTAATATTCTAAGTAAAGGTTTACAAGATGCTATTGGTTGTAGTAAAGTGCCCATGTTGCCTAGACTTCAAATCCATGCTTGGGAGGTTCTGTTTAACAGAAAATATAGTGGGCCGTTCTCTTTGTTGCAAAAACAGGCGTAAGCAAAATTATTTTCATGAAATCTGTGATCTATTTTATCTTCAAGGAAATATAAGAAACACAGAGAAACTGAGCTATGATAAGCAACACCAGTATGAAATCAAAGTCACGGCATATGACTGCGGACAGAAGCATGCAGCAGAAGAGGTCACCGTTATTGTGGACATTAAGCCTGTGTGCAAACCAGGTTGGCAAGGTATGGAATATTGCTTCAACTTTCTCTCTAGTTGTGTGCTATTGACTATAATTAGTGAATAGCATGTCATTTGCATTTATACTAGGCCCCATGACTCTTTATTTGTACTTTGTGGAACTCTGTTACAGGGACTTTACACAATAATTTACATTGATATTTTTTGCTGCCCCTCCCATCTTCAAATTGACTTCCTCTACAATTATCTTTCTTAACATTTTTATTAATGCTTTTTAGCTTTTTGGTTTGCCCCTTCTCTTTGTCTGGCTGACTTTCTATGTCTGTTTCTTCAAAAATTATATTTTTCTTCAGAATTTTCTGCCTTTGTGTTGGATTTTTCTGAACTTGCTGCTGATGCACAACAATGATCATTCAAATGAGAACTATATCAAAAAAAATTTCCCAGGAGATACAATTGCTGATTAAATGCTAAATAGACAAAGGCAGAAAGTGCCTTTCACATTCACAGAGCCAGGGCTGTAAATTATACTTTCTCAAGACAATAATGTGCTCGGTGAATTTTCATTTTATTGCCAATAGAACCAACTGAATAGGCTCATCGGTTTGAGCTTGATTTTTCCATCTATCAGGAAGTCACAGGGACTTATCAGGTCTTTGCTATTGCAGAGAAACTAGATGCTTAGGAAAACAGAATGAGATTTGAAAGGCTGAAATACCGTACGCTTTTGTTTTCTATTTCGGTAAACAATTGCCTGCAACAATTTAGGTATAGCTTATATTGTTTTCCTTTTTTTTTTTTTTTTTTGAGAACCTTAAAACGTCAAAGTTCTTCATTCTGTACTAAGGACTTAAGGCAATCTTCGCAGCCTTAAATGAGACTTTTTCTTGAGAATCCCTTTTGTTTTAAGCTGAGAAAACTTAAAAGAAAAATAAATAAAACAAACACCACTGACAATGTGCACCTTGTCTCTGAAGGTTGAGCTTTTATTTTCAGAAATCTCTGATGTATTTTGGTTTTCAATTCTGTGGAGAATGTATCAATTTCCTTTAAAGCGGAAATAGAAATTCTGCTACAGCTTGGCACGTTTGACCTGCTCACATTAATGAAATCTTTAAATACCCACTTTCCAATCCTCATCCTTTGCTTTGGGATTTCATTTCTTTATTTACTTGTCTGCTTCACCCTAGGTTATAAATTAAAGAAGGATTCATCATGTAACTGATCTCATACTGGGGATTGTGCCATGTCTCCAGACAGAAAGCAATATCTGTTATTTTTTTTTTCTGCTTAACTTTGGCGCATATTTATAAAAGATCGCTAATAACGCCGTTTTGCTATCACCACAGATCACCATGATAAAAAGATCTTTTTTTTTTTTTATTTCTTGCCGAAAAGTGTTGGCCTAGCAATGTGCAGTAATAGTATAGTATATATAGTACTTAACACAATGAATACGGCAATATAGCTGGCATATATCACCATATTCATTGCACCTTCCAGTATTGCGGTGGAAAGAAAAAACGGTGATCTTGATAAACCCAGAAATTGAATAAGTAAAGTCCACTGCACACTGGAATGTAAGTGATGAATAATTTATTATCAACGTTTCGGTGATGATGTAGCACCTTTTTCAAGACACAAGTGACATCACCTGACCTCTGCCCCGCCCGTCTGCCCCAGGGGAGAAGCATGCTCAGTAAAGACTTAATGCTGGGGAAATCAGGAAGTAAATGGGGAAAAAATTGACAGTTGAGAAGAGCCTATTAATCCAGACTGGTCACATATGACTACAAGGCTGGTCACATGACTACAAGCTGGTCACATAGCTGAAAACAGGAAGTGTTCAAGCAGGAAGTAACATTGCTGAACTTTCCAGCAATAACTCACACATTTTATCTAGAGATGTAATTTAGGTTTTATTTTGAAGGTGTGATTGAAGTCTTTTCATATAATTCTTACTAGGAAGAATTCGAGACCACGGTTACCCATTAATCATATTTCTATAATAATACCATTTATATTTTCCAATGATCAACTCATAAATATAGATGTTCGAAACGGAGAATTTTTGTTCCGTTTTCGGATTTACAGGACTCGGGAAAAACCATCGATCTGGAAATCCGAAAACGGAACGTACTTCCGAAGGTTCAGAAAGTATTGTAGAAAGACTCTTTACTATGGGTTTTCTATACTAGAAACCTTAATTGTTTCACCTGCATTTCCTATTATATATATCATATATCCATAAAATAATATATATTATTTAGTTATAACCCTACTCACAATTACTATATAACCCTACACACTTTATATATAATCCACTGTAAATCTGTAAAGTATGTCAGCCTTTTAAATAAGGTTTTTTTTCTAGCAGTCTCCAGTGAGTTTTTACTCAGCTGTGAAAAGCAATTAGATCATTCGCCTGTGTTCTCATTTGCTCAGTTTCTAGGTTGGCATTTGTAGAGCGTTTTGATTTAAAGTCACTGAAAACTAACTGGGACACTAACTCTTCCACACAACAGCAATTGTAACAAAAAATTTACCTTTTCATTATAATTCTTAAAGGGAAAGTCCAACCCTCAAATAAAACATTTTGAACAGGTTAATCACTTCCAAAACCACAATAAAGATGAGAGATGTAAGTATAACCTGATGCTGCCATATGTTCTGCTACCTCTCTTTCTGATTGCTGGTCCATCCAGTAAAATATAATATCATAGTGAATGACTAAATTCTATTTCCCTAGCTGCCTTCCCTGAGCAGGTAAAAGCTTGTAAAAAAAGAAGCTTAGAGAGCTTGAAGAGGAGGCATAAACCTTTAGAGTGGCAGTGGAAAGGGGGAGAAGAACACTACACTGCTTAACAAATTAGACCTACATCTGTCAGCTTTGTAACTATTGTAGTTTGAAGGGTGATTTACATATGTATAATTTTTCATTTGAGAGGGTGAACTTTCCCTTTAAATACAAGCTTTGTGGGAATGCGCAATATCATGGTGAATGACAGTTCTGTAACTGTTTTTATACGTAAAAGGATTTTATCTTGTAAATGCCATTAAAGTAGATTTAATGTTCCCCTAAAGGTCGCCATACACTACAAAATGCTATTGCGATCGTAATTATGATCGTAAATCGACTGATACTTTGATAGACAGATGTACAATGTTAATTGTACATAGAAGTACCATACATATTGTTCAACATTCAATTTGTTTGGTGATTAATGTCTAATGTCATCTATTGTGAGGATACATTACATTAACATTTTATCGTAATTACGATAGATATTGTGATCTAATGTCGCAAAATAAGATCGAGGCCTAATGTATGGTCACCAAGTTTTATTCTACATAGTAGAAAGAACTAGTCTGAGAATAATTTGGTTCCCTGGAGTATTCCCACATTTATCAATGGTCCTGCAATAGGGATTATACTTGGGATTAGAAAAGTGTGATAAATCAACTACACATGTAAAGAGAATCCATAGATAAGACTATAATAGTTTGACTAAATAGACCAAACAAAGAATGTGAGTTTCTTTGTGAGGTTATTTGTTTAGTTTTTTTGGATAAAATTGTATTGACTTTACACCCTCTGCCTCTTGTGTTTGTTATGCTAAGGTTTCTAAAGTGTTTGCGCGATAGATAGATAGATAGATAGATAGATAGATAGATAGATAGATAGATAGACAGATAGTGAGATAGATAGTGAGATAGTTAGATGGTGAGATAGACAAATAGATAGATTGATAGGTAGATAGATATGTATAGATAGATAATAGATAGATGATAGATGATAGGTAGGTAGGTAGGTGGATAGATAGATAGATAGATAGATAGATAGACAGATAGATAGATATCCATATAATGCATTTATCAAGGCGGTGTTGGACGCACATTTTAAGTTTAAATATAACACTTTACACTAAGTATGTCAGACATAATAAAGGTACAGAAGTGCAAGTGACAGATATTGGGTAGGAGGTGCTAAATGGACTATTTCAAGGCCTGAGGTGTTATTTCTCCATCCTAAATCAATGTATTTTATTTAAATTAACAAATCTGGTGCCTTGAGGGTTGTAGGGTTATTTTTTTGGTCTAATTATTATAAACTGCAACCAAAATACCCTGGCATGCTGTCTGAAATTATCAAAGGGCATTTCCGCCTCTTGTGAAAAAAAATAACCTCTAAGAGAGAACCCCTGAAAACCCCAGTTCCATTTTACTCAACTTTTGCACTAATGCCACCAGGCCCACTGCCGCCTGGTCCACGCCTCCTCTGTTGCTACACATACCCTTTACGTGCGCAAACAGCAGAAGCGGAGGCTGGTTTGGTAATGGCCGTCAGCCATTGGCCATGACGTCACTGTCATGGCTGTGACTGACGCCTGTCACCAGAAAGTAGAATGGAGCTGTGGCAGTGCATCTTGGGCTTTTAATGCTTTTTTTCTGTCTTGGAGCATCATTGCAAAAGGTGAGTAAAACGGAACTGGTGGGTTTGGGGGGGGGGGGGGTTTCTCTCTTACAGGTTAAGTTTTTTTACTAGGGCAAGTCCAGCCCCAAAATGAAAACTTACATACAGGTAAATTACCCCCCAAAACCCTAAGCTGTAATAGTTTGAAATCTAAAAATATATAAGTCTAACCTGAAATCCTGCACAATGTCCCCTGTTTCTGCTTCCTGGTTCCTCAGTTATGGATTTGACAGTTGACATCACAGCTGACTAAATGTTAATCCCCTGTCTGCCTCTTTTGAGCATGCCCAGGCTCAGTACAGGTTTCTAAATTGCTCAGTTTCCAGGTAACCAGGCAGTTTTCCAGGCATCCAGAAGCATAGCAGGCATACAATAATGAATTCATAGGACAAAGTAGGATATATCAACATATTTTAAAGAGGCCAAAAGAGATATTCTTATGAGGGTGGAGTTGTCCTTTAATACCAATCACAATTTTTTTCCCTGTACAACATTTTTTTTATTTTGTTCTTACAGCTCTTGAAAGTAACAAGAGCCGAGAGGTTTAAAGGAGAACTACACTTTAAATTTTTTTAAAACCTAATGTGAACGTTTTTCTCCCCAGAACACCTATACATTGTAAGATTCTTCTCTAGTACGTTTAGTACATGTGAGAAATAGATTCTGTAAATAAGAATGCTTCCATGTTGTTGCCAGTACAAACCACAGCCCATGAAGTCACCAAAGAACCATGCCCCCTGACCCCAGTATTCACTGTCTCTATGCATAAAGTGTTTTCTATAGAGATGTCTCCACACCAATATGGAATCTCTGATAAAACTTTGAAAGCTGCTTGTTACCCTGCAGGGTAACAATGCAGATGTTAGATAAGATTTGATTGGTTGGGGCAGAATTAGCACCATTTTTAACGATAAGAACTTTTATTGAATATCCCTGAAAATGTACAATATACTTCACAGTTGTGTTAATAGTAAGTGATATACAATACATTAGAGCATACCTATCTTCTGATCTATCACTCTGTGATAATTTTCTTTTATGTGGCCCCTTCTTTTATGACATGTTGGTAGGTAAAAACAAACTGGATGTATCCAGTAATCTTTTTTCATATTAAAGCTTCTCTAATTTATGTTTCAATGCTGAAAACTTGATAATAATCTAACTACTATATAAAATGCCAATTTAATCAAAGTTATCAAAACAGGATTTTTTCAACATGACCTTTGGGAAGTGGTTTCCTCTGCCCAAGCAGAAACATACAAATGTTTCATCACCACATGCAATTGTAGGCTACAATTAAATAAACTCACACCCTGGAAATGCATTCTCTGGAGTAATGATTCATTCACCCCATCTGAATGATGGTCTAATCTGGGTTTCGCTGATGCCAAAAGTATTTCAAGAAGAATGGAGGCTAATAGAGCAGAGAAGGGGACCATCTAAGTATAATTTATTAATGATATTGCTGCAAAAATGGAAAGATTTTAAAGACGTACACTACTCACAAAAATGACGCTAAAATATGGCAGAATTAATAATAGTCTGGACTGATACCTTACAAAATAATTTTATTATCTCCTAAATATGTTTCTGATGGGATTTGCTTTTTAATCTACCGATTATATGAGACAATTTGTGATTCTTCTTGATCTCTACTTTTGTGATACTTTCCCTCTCATTTATATTTTTTCTATTTGCATTTGTGTTATTATTTTCAGTGTGTGGGTTGGAAGATTTATGTCTGATTAACTTTTTCATCATCTTTGTTTAGTTGTAGGCTGCGTGGGTGTAAATATAAAATTTAAATAGTCTGCAAATATCTCTATTAATAAGATGAATGGATCAAAAAATGCATCTTAGAAACATTCATTTGTTTTAGATAATTTATGAAAACTGAGTTTTCTCTATAAAAGATTACATGTATTAATTAGGAATATACTCACACCAAAGGGATTGTCCACCCCTTGGGGGGTTTCTATCTTGTAGAAAAAAAACCAAAAGCTGGACTTCGTTTTGTTTAAAATCATTAATTCTGCTCCCAGAAAGAGATTTTATGCTCCTCGATCCACCGCCACTTGTGGTCTCCTCACTCCCTCACCATTGCGGCTGCTGTGTTCTTTTTCTGTTCCAGAGCAGCCGCAGTGGAGACTGCTCTGGGAATGGCAGTCAGTGATTGGCCGTGACATCACTGTCACGGCCAACACTGACTGCCTTACCCAGAAGTGCCGAGCCGTGGTGGTGGATCGAGGAGGAGCTTGTAAGTATAACATCTCTGGCTGGGAGAAGAATTACTGATTTTAAACAAAACGAAGTCCAGCTTTTGTTTTTTTTGGACAAGATAATGATTTTTGCCCAGAGGGGTGGACATTCCCTTTAATGAGTGCAACATGTACGTTTAGTTTATATATAAAGCACCACGTGGTGACGCAGTGCTGTACAGTAACAAAATAGAACAAGGGGGGGAAATACACAAATTCTTCAGTACATATATATATATATATATATATATATATTTTATATAAATAGAAGTGCTAGAGCTTTGCCACGAGAGAAACGCAGGTCCCTGCCCCATAGAGCTTACAATCTAGTTAGGAGGGTAACATTCAGATAGAAAGGAAGAGACAGCAGTGCAAATAAAACAATCATATACTGTGCTGGTTACCAGATAGGTAGAATGTAAGGATAGATTTAAACCTGATAATTGAGGTTTCTTGATGTAGAGAGAGGGGGATAGAATTCCAGAGGATGGGAGCCACAAGAGAGAAAAGTTTAAAAAGGCGAGAGGAAGCAGTATGAGTGGGGGGTCGGTATAGGAGATGGTTACACACCCTTTGTTTATTTACTTGTATGTGTGATAGTGTCACCAATACAAAAATTCTCAGTCTTGTCTCGTGAAAAATAAAATTTTTACTAAAATCAGGTAAAATCTTTAGTCATGGACATACTTTTCTGTCTTTAAGAGTCTGATAAGGCAATGTATGGGTGGAGAAAGAGATACAACCAAATATTTCTGTCTTAAAACACAAATGTTGTGTCCAAGCTCCACCTCACCTCAGTTTGGGGGGAAGAATTGCTTCTTGAAGAGTGTGTGTTCCCATGGATTAGGCCAAATGTGTGGCAGAGAAGCAGCACTACAATTGTCCTTGAAACCCATTTCTAACAGTTTATGAATAATTAAAGATTGATTAAAACACAAATTGGAGGGGTTTCCACGGTTTCTTTAAGGATATACCTGTACTTCAATTGATTATTACCTTTTTAACCCCAGCAACCCCAAGATGCAGTACTAGTGTAAAACAATTACTGCATCAAGGGAGCGTGGTCAAATAAGTAGCGCAGAGAAGTTATATTCAATTAAAAAATGTTTTCTGTTCTTTAACGTCCCTCTATGCTTTCATTCCTGTATTTTCTAGTTATTTCCTAACCTTATTTTTTGCTGATTAAAACACAAATTGGAGGGGTTTCCACAGTTTCTTTAAGGATATACCTGTACTTCAATTGATATTACCTTTTTAACCCACGCAACCCCAAGATGCAGTACTAGTGTAAAAAATTACTGCATCAAGGGAGCGTGGTAAATAAGTAGCGCAGAGAAGTTATATTCAATTAAAAATGTTTTCTGTTCTTTAACGTCCCCTCATGCTTTCATTCCTGTATTTTCTAGTTATTTCCTAACCTTATTTTTTGCTGATTAAAACACAAATTGGAGGGGTTTCCACAGTTTCTTTAAGGATATACCTGTACTTCAATTGATTATTACCTTTTTAACCCCAGCAACCCCAAGATGCAGTACTAGTGTAAAACAATTACGTGCATCAAGGGAGCGTGGTCAAATAAGTAGCGCAGAGAAGTTATATTCAATTAAAAAATGTTTTCTGTTCTTTAACGTCCCTCCATGCTTTCATTCCTGTATTTTCTAGTTATTTCCTAACCTTATTTTTTGCTAAAAGCAATAACCATGTACTAATTATCTGAAATGGCCAATAAATGAAGCACATCAATACTATATTGCAGTCCTTGCTTACTTTATTTGTTGCCATTTTGTATGTGGTATTAACTTCATATATCACAGAATGCACCATATTTCAGACTAAAAGACATGTATAACTATAACCTAGACAGGTACAAAAGTCTGAATTCACATAAGAATTAACTTTATGCAATATTTTAAACAATATTAGATCACCAAAATAATAATTAAACCCTGTTTTTACCTGGTCAAGATTGAATTAGAAATAGATGTAATACACCATGTGTAATAGGATAAAGTGGCAAGTTTGAAAGCTAAATACCTTTTTACTCCCAAATTGCATTTTTCAGTCTTCTTGACTAGTTTAACTTGTTGTCAAATCCTCTGAAGGAAAGGAAAACAAATCAGCTATCAAAAATTGGAGATGCCAATTTCTAGATCCATATTCATGATCTATGGTATATTAAAACTGATGACTAATGTCTTTAGTTTGTATGTATCCTAAACAATAACTTACACCAAGGGTCGCTAAACATTAAATTAACATAAACAGAAAAAAACGAGACAAACGTGCCTTACCTAGAATCCCCCACATTGGACAAGGGGTTTCAGCCATACTTTTACAGACATCTTTAATGAAGGGAGGTAGGAGATGTGTCTCATACTTTCCTAAAAGATATTTGTTTTATTATAGGAGAATTCTCACAGTTAGTGTGTCTGTAAAAAAAAATCTTATGCTAAAGTCAATTTTTTAAAGAAACTTCCATTCAATGTTGAAATTTTACTGGTCAAATTACTAGCAAGAATTTGAAGCAGAATTTTTGAAATGCAGAACAAGAAAACTAAAATTTTACACATTCCACTCAAATGTATTCCTTCCATCAACTAGTAGGAATGAATTGTAAACCAAAACTGGTATCCAGCTCAGTTTACTGGTTTCAATGTTGCAATTTCATTGGTCAAACTACAGGTTAAAATTTGAAACAGAATTTTTAAAATGCTGATCATCAAAATCAGAAACTTTTGCAGTTTTGAACTTGTGTTTGGATGCAGAATTTTGGTTTGGCATTGGTAATTCATGGTCATTTCCCTGAAACCACTGGCATCCTTATACACTAGAGTTAACTGACTGGTGAAGCATAAATGGTAGCACTGGAATCTATGTAGCATTCCTTATAAAATATTTTGCTTTACATCACTAAATTTCTATTGCCACAAGAGCATTAATGTCAATATTTTAGATCATTGTCCTCAGTAAGAATGTTTTTTGTTGTTTTTTTAAAGTAGTGGGATTTTCTATTTTTTTTTTTAAAACAAATATTTTTAACATTGAAAATTCACATCAGGTTTTAATTTGTCTACCAAAGACGCTCTTGCTAAGTAGGAACTCTATGCACAGATTTACAAATTAGTTTTGATTAAGGAATCAAGAATGAAACAACCTAAGGGATACAAATCAACCTTCAGAAAATGCAAGAGAGAGAAAAATGTGTAATATATACACCCCATTGCTGATGGCTGACTCGATAAATGAGTTCTAATAAGATTAGTCAGGGTTTCCCTGAGGAAAATAAAAACTAATTTTACCTCCCACGCTCAGTCAGCGTCTAAGCAAGAAGTGAACTTAAACCAATTAGCAAATGTAATATAAAATAAATACACTTTCCTTTTAGATTAGTTACAGATTGTTTCACAGAAAGGAAACTTTCTAAATTAAGAACATTGGGGGTCGGACTATTAAAATGACTTGTTTTCTGTAGGTGTTCATTAAACCATCATGGGGTGAGTGCACCAAGCTGATTTTGGTTTTAACGTGCAGTGTCAATGTTTGAATCACGTACAACTTATAATAACCGGCCTATGACAGCACATAGGAAATCACAGATTCAATAATGGGTGCAAAAGTTTGCCAGTGCTATTAATTTGCAGCAACCAATCAGATGTTTGCTTTTTACTGGGTTAATGCAGTTAGATTGCATTTTATTGGTTGCTGCTGATTAAAAGCATGGGCAATTACGGACAGATCGGCCGAATTTTGAGACTTCAGAGCGCATTTTCGAATGTTCAAGGCTATTTACGATAATTTTCAAAATAGCCTCGAACGTTGGTTAATCCTCGAAAATATGGTTAATCCTCGAAAGTAGTCTCCGATCCTATTTGAGGGTTATCGAACGTTCAAGGCTATTTTCAGAAATTATTTAAAATAGGCTCGGACATTCGATAATAATCGAAAATTCTTTACGTTTTCAGATTTTCTGGATTTTCCGGAGATTCGGGAATCTGAAAATGGAACTGATGAGTTTCGCCCATCTCTAGTGATAAGTCCTGATTTAAAAACAAACCTGTTTTCGAGGCTAAACTGTCTGTTTAAAATTTTTAGCTGATCTGGTAAAAAGTTAGGAGTTTCAAAGGGTGGAAATTCATTGAAAATCAGTGTCAAAGTTAGAAAATTGTGTTGCATTTCAAGCCCAAAAATAAAAAAACTATTTTAATGCAGATTTTTTGTTCTGTGGAATTACAACACATTCTACATAATGAAAATCAACAGTTTTTCTTTTCTCTAGTGCTAATGATGTATATAAAACATATAGGGGGAGATTCAATATGTGCCAAATCCTTCTAAAACCCACGTTAACCCGAAGAAATATTGAGCAAAGTGCACTGTGGTATCAATCCAAAAACTATACCGTTAAGTTTTAAGGTAGCTCGAAACTTAATGGGAATGTGTGGGCAGCGTTAAAGTCATGTTCTTACCTTAGCCCGATCCCGCAATGCAATACCTGGCGTAATCTTGTTTACATCAGGTATTGTATTGCGGAATCGGGCTAAGGTAAGTAATGCGGCACTTCGTTATTGAATCTCCCCCATAGCATTCTATAAACATTCTATAGACTTAAAGGGGATGTTCAGTGCAAATACATATGCTTTTCAGAAAATAGAGAAGTATTTTTTCATCCCAATGACCTTAATCTGCCCATTCAGCATTGTGTCTGTGTATAAATAAATGCAACCAAAATACTGACTTCCTGTTGGCAGGACCCCTAATAGAGACTGTTATGGTCTTGCCCTTGCCCATCCAACAGCCAATCAGTAGAAATTACTGTTAGGAACATTCCAAGGAAGTGGTGCATCCTGGGAAGAAGAAGGACCGTTAGAACCCGAAATGTCAGTTTACTAATGTCAACAGCAGGGAACAGAAAAGGGTATGAAATCAACTGATTTTTCGAAATGGAAGAGAATATGTAGAATAACTAAGTATGCATTACACAAACTAACAATTTAACTAATATTGGTAATTTCCACTGAACTGTCCCTTTAACACAATAGAACTTATCAATAAACTGGATTTGAACAATTTCTCTGGTACCAGGAAAATGTCCAGCATCAGATATTGTCATTTACAGCAGTTACACACAGTGTGAAATACGTCAGATACTTTTTCTTTCCTTACACTTTAACATACTAATAGTTCTGTATTGTGGAGGA
Source organism: Hymenochirus boettgeri (assembly GCA_019447015.1). Classification (NCBI taxonomy): domain Eukaryota; kingdom Metazoa; phylum Chordata; class Amphibia; order Anura; family Pipidae; genus Hymenochirus; species Hymenochirus boettgeri. The sequence continues at coordinate 229,151,164 of CM033473.1, read as the reverse complement.
CTTTACATTTCTTGAAATTTCCTCCAACTGTTTGTGAATATCATGGTTTACCCCCTGTTATTTTACTAGGGGGAGCCTGTGTTGCTGCCATTATATCATTAAAAATGTTTTTTGCCCTGGCATTTGGGAAATGACACACTACCTGATATAGCATTGTTTGTTAGTTTACGCAGTCATCTTTTTATCTTGTCATCTTACCTGGAAAAAAGCTGCGCAAATTGATTGTAATATTACATTAAAGAGTACGTTGTCTATCTCAATGTGTCCATTACTGACAAACACACTTTTCTATTTTTGAGCACAGTTTTATTGTATTACTATTGTTAGACATGGCAGTCAGGACATTACTCTTTGACAATATATACAATTACATTTGCTATAAAGTAAAAGGTGCACTATATATATATATATATATATATATATATATATATATATATATATATATGCTATAATGCTACATTATAGTGGTGCCTTTCTAGATGTGAAGAAATCAAATAATCTACTATCTCTCCTTAAAGTAACCACAAGATGAACAGTATATATTTTCCATCTTTTTTTTTATTTGCATCATAGGACTTTTTCCAAACATGTACAGTATAGTGTCAGACATAACAAGGCAAAGTATGTAAAGAGAACTGCAAACCTTTAAGGGGATATAATATCAACACTCATCTAAACTTATTGCTCCACTCTACTGTACCAAAGGGGAGAACCTAAGACTACTGTATATACTTACCTTAACTTGGCCAGGTTCATAGCCTGGTTACATTAGATGGGAAAGAAGGGTTAACCCTTTAGTTCTTCTTGAAAGGCATATCCAACTTAAAAATTAACCTAAAGTAGAATAACCCAAACCCCAAAAATGCGTTATAAGGCATAAGACTTACTATTCATGCAAATAGAGGTTCACCTTCGCTTTATGGAAAAGTTGCTGCCTCTGTTTCAGTTCTTTAAAAGCTCATACATGCTTAGAGAAGGCAGCATCCGGAACAGAAGTCAATCATGGCAGTGACAAATGCTTCTCAGAAGCATCTTTAGTTAGGGGGTGGACCTGCCCTTAATCATAACCAAATGCACCAAACACGCCAAAAACTTTGCCAACTGCACATGATCCAGTTAATTATTCATTATCATATCAAAGTGTGTCTGAGTATTTTGATTGGACATTTTGGGGAAATTAAAACATACCCCACTAGAATATAATAATTGATATTTCAGAAAGAAAAAAGGATATTTTCATGCCTGTAAAATAAATAAATATGTTCAGGGAATCCTTCCTAAGTATAACAGGGTTTTTCATTTTTGTTTAATGTGTAAAATTCCACAAAACCTCTTATTGCTTATGCTATGTTATAAAATGAATTGATGCTAATGTGTTTTCTCTTATCTGTTGTCTTTGCAATACTTTTATAGCATAACAAGTTATTTATTCCTACATTATGCTTTTGTGAGCTTGTGGACTATATATGAGATTGTTTAATGCAGTTTATTAGATGTGGAAGATTGTGGTTAAACAAATAAAACACTTTCAGACTGAATATAAATGAATCTGTAAGTTACTGTAATTCAGTTTCTGTAATCATGTGTAGTTTGTAAGCAAGTGTTCTATAGGCTGTAACTTCTTAGATGTTCTTTCAACCAGATAAGAAATAGTTACATCAAAATAACATTTTAAAGCAGTAGTAATATAATAGAAATACACGTGGTACTCTGACTGATCAGCACATTTTATCTGAAGGTGACCCACAATTGTTTTCTTTTCAACTATGCAGACTGGGAAAGGCGCATTGAATATAACCCTGGGTCTGGAAGTGTTGCTCTTTTTCCTAATGTTCGTTTGGAGACATGTGATGGCCCAGTATCCTTTATCCGAACCAGCATTGAGCTTCAGATGAACCGTGTTGGGAAAGGTTGTGATCGTGAAACCTACTTCGATACATCTCTGAAGACAGTATGTGGTATGTTAAATTGAAAGTACAAATACCAGAGAATGTGTGTATAATAGGGATCAAGCTATTGGCTTGGCATTTTAATGTAGAACTAACATTGATGAAGAACTGACAGTGTCAGAATTTCATAGTTTTGCCACAGAATTTTAGCTTTGACTGTTGAAATTCTGCATTGAAACTTACCCACTTCCACGAGCCCACAAGTAAAATGAGATGTTCATGCATGCTTATTTAGGACGGACATACAGCAAATATGAAACAGGAATAGCAGGATTTATTTGAGGCTATTTTACATTTTAATTGGGGTCTTATACATGCAAAAGGATAAGACCAAATTGAAATGTTATTGCTTCAGGATTGTGGCAGAGGTAAGTAGCAGGATCCCTTTTATTTTTATCACATAGCCTTTTTATTATACTAAGAAACATTGCCAGTATTGGTATAATACAGAAATTTATTGTTGTGTCGTATCTGTTGTATTCAACTAGATCAACTGGACGTTTAGTTCTTGAAGACGTTTCGCTAGTCACCCGACTGGCTTTCTCAATTCAGAATGACTTGTACAAGAATCTGTGGAAATTATGTACCCTGGAAAATACCAATTATCATATCACAGCCAAGTGTTTAGGGGGCGTGATTGGATAGTGGCTAAGAGGTGTTATAGGAACGCTCAGAGTAAGGTGTCAAAACAGCACTGTACATGGCAGACAGTTGGCGTCGAACCCCCCCCCCCCCCCCTTTTTTTGGTTTGTTTTCTTATTTTCACATAAATGGCCTCCTTAACATCTCTCGTGAACCAGTCACATTCCTTTGCCAATATGTTAATATTACAATCTTCAAATATATGTCTTTTATCCTTAAGATGAAGGTACACGGCTGAGTCCTGACCCAAGGAATTGGCTCCTCTGTGCTGGGCCATACATTGATGCAGTTGCATACAAATTAGAGCATTCTTCACTGCACTGCACTGTGTATATGATGTCACGCCCTTAACACTTGGCTGTGATATGCTAATTGGGATTTTCCAGGGTACATAATTGCCACAGATTCTTATACAAGTCATTCTGAATCGAGAAAGCCAGTTGGATGACAACGAAACGTCTTCAAGAACTAAACTTCAAGTCCAGTTGATCTAGTTGAATACAACAGATATACCATGACCTGGATGAATGAGAACCTTCACAAGCATATTGTTGTGTCATATTAGTCTGATATATACACAGTAAATAATCTAAAAGTACCTTAATACTTTTTCTAAGGACTAACAGTTCATTTTGATGACAATAATATGGCACAACAATAATTTTCTCTATTATACCAATACTGGCAATGTTTCTTAGTATACTAAAAGGTTATTTTTCAGTTTTCATTCTCTCTCATGTAGGCAAAAGAAAGGCTGAAAAGGACGGGAAATTCCCTCCTGACTCCAAATGGTAATTAGAAAGTATCCCTGGATCAACCAAAACTACAGTATATGTATACCAGTAATTCTCAATTTTTTAGTTTTAGTATCTAGCCCACTTTTAAAGCTATTCAATGAACTTGCCATAACCACATCTGCTGGAAGACAGTTCCACTGTTTTACTGTTCTCACTGTAAAGAAACCTTACCTAACCTGAAGATGAAACTTCTTTTCTTCCAATCTTAAATGATGTCCCATGTCCTCTGAAATTACCTATTAGTGAACAATTCCAAAACTGCACCACACATTCCTAATGAGACCTTACCAGTGCTTAGTAAGGAGGGAGAATAATATATTTCTATTTCCCTCTTTATACAAGAAAATATCTTGCTCAGCCATTTCTGTCTGGCACTGCTTGCTACAGCTAAGTCTATTATATACTTGAACCCCCAAATATTTTTCCAACAGAGATTTGCCTAGCACAGAGCCATTATCGTGTAGGTGGCCCAAGGATTGTAAAACCCAAAATGCATCACCTTACGTTTGTCAACATTGAATCTCATCTACCACTTTATCTAGGTCTGCTTGCAGCAATTGTACATCATTTGAAGTTTCCAAAGTATAGTTTAGTGTCATCAGCAAACATAGAGACCTTGCTCTCAATACCAACTTGTAAGAAATCTATAAACATAACCCAGAGGCACTCCACTTAGAGCTTATATAGAGATAATGGATGAAAACATAAGTGTGGCATGCCTTGACACATTAAGAAAGAAATCCCTGTCCTGTAGAGCTTACCATCTAAGTGGGTGTGAAAAACAGGATGTTTTTGTGGGCACGAAATAGATTTTTACCAAGGATTTTCTGACACCTAACAGGTTAAACTTCATCATGTATATTTAAGGCTGGGTACACACTGAGGTACTGTTTATCCCGACCAAGCTCTCACCGACCGACCAAAAGTGCCGTGAATTGGTCGGTCGGACGAAAATATCGGCTGGTGTGTACCCAGCCTAACATTCTCTATTTCAGTATATTTGACCTTCAGAGTATGGTTATCTATAGTTATACAGTAGATTGTCCATTTCTCATTTATTACTTGTGTTTGAAAGAAATTATCATATATTGCATGTAAATTTACATCAGTATGAACTGATCACTGAGCAAGGGCTCTTTGTTTAACTTTATCTGAATAGACAAGATTTCCATTTAAATTACATTCTGTTTCAGTTCTGACTTTATTTGCTCATGAGTGTGAGTTAACTAGAATGAAAGTGGGCACATTTACATATGTTAAAAATAGGAGAAGAATAAGACAGGTTCAACATCCCTAAATGTCCCAGTAAAAAGGTTTTTTTAAAATTATTTTTACCAGTTATCTGTAGAGATGGCCAAAACTGCCGGGTTTCGTTCTGTTTTCGGGTTTTCAGATCTCTGGAAAATCCCCAATATCTGAAAATCCAAAAACTGAACTTAAATTCGGGACTTCAGATTGCGTTTTCGATTTTTATCAAATGTTCATGGCTATTTTTGAGAATTTTCTAAATAACCTCGAATGTTCGAAAATCCTTGAAAATACAATCGGAAACTATTTTAGAGTTTACAATCATATTTTCGAGTATTATTAAACATTCAAGCATATTTATATGGCTAGTATGGCGCAGAGCATGGCTGCCATGGTGAATTGGGCTTTAATTAATGGGGCTTTATTGGGGTGGCTTTGCTTATGGCTACCCTCGGTCTGTGCCCTACCAGTTGACTCCAGAGGCATCGGGAGAGTCTCCTATTCACAAGACCTCCTTGTGGCAATTGGCGTTGGAGCTGGTCTGGCAAGCTTGGGTCTTTCCCTGTTTGGTTCCCGGCAGTTCGCTGGGTTCCAGGGAGGGCGCCTGTGTATGAATTTGGAAGCGTGCTCCACTGTGGTCTCGTATGCGGGGCGAAGGAACAGAGACAGGTGGAGGGGGTGGAGGGGGTTTCTGCTGGCTAGAGAGTGTGAGGAGGAGTCCATCTCAGGAACGACTGGATGGAGTTGGGGGCCAAGTGTGGTGTTTGCGGGGGAGACGGCTCACTGTGTGCCTCTCCCCAGCTTAGTGCTGTCCAATGTCATTTTTATAAAAAATAACAAAAGTGGTATAAAGGTGATACCTTTATTGGCTAACTAAGATAGTCATAGCAAGCTTTCAGAACATTCTAGTTCCTTTTTCAAGCTGAATACAATGAAGATGTGGTGCTCTCTGATATTTATATAACATTTGGCTCATAGTTCAAATAACCAGAAAAAAGGAATATGACTTTGTTAACACCTTCCACCCTGATATTCCTTTTTTTTCTGGTTATTTTAACTATGAGCCAAATGTTGTATAAATATCAGAGAGCACCACAGCTAGTCATAGCCTCTGAAGAAGTGCTAGTCATAGCATGAAATGCGTCAGGTGGGGTTGTTCTTTGTCTGTAATCTTGTAACAATAAAAGTTAAGTTTTAATCTATCGTGGATGTCGTTAGCTGGTTGATGCGTGGACCCCAAGAGGTGGATTCGATCTTCAATACAGACATCACACGTGGCATGATTATCATCCCAGAATATTATTGCCAAGTCCATAGCTATAAAAACTATTACAGTATATATTGTAATTCGTTCTTTCTTTTTTTTCAGTCATAAAATCATCAAAGTTCATAATTGATACAACTATTCCAGATAAATAAATACCGGTATATCTAAAAATGTAGATATCTATACAATATGTATGTGTGTATTATTATATATTATTTTATTTTGTGATTTATGTATTCTACACCCTCAAATTCATAACAAGGGTGAATCGATGAATCCCTGAAAAACTGCTTAGATAACACGCGCTCTCTCAATCAGTACCACGTGTTTTTTAGTTCTTTGTGGCTGTTTAATATACCAGCAATGCAGAGATTTTGCAATACTCTCCTTGAAGATAATTCAGAAAACACATTATCTCTTTTCCATTTAAGTCATAGAAAGCAAATTTCAACATACCTTCTTTTTATAGGGTTTAATTCATTTTTTATCCTTTTCATTTAAGCAGCGAGTAGCACACATGACTTTCCAATTTGGGAAAATATTCACAGCGTATACAAGTCTAAAATACATTATAAAAGAAAAATGGATATCTTTGTTTGCTCTAAAACATAAAAAATAATGGATTGAAAAATAAAAAGGCTACATAAAAGGAAGCTTAGCTGTTTATGTTAAGTCTTGGGTAGCCTGTAAAATCTGAAAGGTGAGATATTAAGCAAAATTGTCAGTTCATTTATTAATCTTTTCTCATTTATTTGAATGCTGCCTGTTTTTAAAAATAAAAAGTTTAAAACCAGGAAAAAAAAATATGGTTCAGCATATATTAAAAGAACACGGAAGTAAAATTCAACTATATCTGCCCAAAAAAAGGAAACAGGCAAAAGACTTGTTTAACAGGTTATGAAAAATGTGTCCATTAAAATACTATATAACTAATTGAATACTAAAGAAAATAGGCCTGTTGTAAATTAGCCGACGCTGCACACAACATTCATAATATTATTGATAATACAGTATTGTATTCCACAGAGCAGTGCAAATCGAGATAAATCGAAAAAAAATCTGAAAATTAGGGGATGATGCTATACTGGCCGCTAATGGGGTAAATTAACGTAAATACCATGCTACCCAATGTATTATGTTAGTATGGGTTTCACATTAATTTAGTGCAGTGTAGCCTATGTACCGGTAATAACTAGTGATGGCCCAGTTTGCGGATCCGAACGTGGATCCGTGGCAGATTTACCTCGTTCGCGAACGGCGGATATCGCAGATTTTCCGGTTTTCTGCCTTCCGAACTTTTCCAAACCACGTTTTCGAAATTACGAGGATTTCTCGTATTTTCGAAAATACAGGAAAATACGAGAAATCCTCGTAAATTAGAAATTTCCCGGATTTTTCACATTTTTGGACGGAGCAAGCCACATTTTTGGGTCCGTATTTTCAAAGAATCCTCGTATTTTCGAAGAGCGGATTTTGCCGAACTTTCATTTTAATAGGTTTTAAAGGGTCCGCTCGCGGATTTTCAAAATTTTTCCTGTCTGGTACTATGGATTGACATGTGGTGGACCATGTAGGCCGATTATTGGGTGGGGCTGGGAGTGACCCAGCGGTCTTGGTTCAGGTTGGTGCCAATGACAAAGTTAGAGGTGGAGGTGAGGTCCTTAAAAATAATTTTCGATAGTTAGGGGCCAAGTTAAAAGTAAGGTCTTTGTGGGTAGTGTTTTCAGAAATACTACTGCAGCCACATGCTGCGCTAGGGAGGCAACAGGATCTTAGGAATATTAATATGTGGCTAAGGGGGTGGTGTAAGGAGATAGGGTTTGGGTTTTTAGAGAACTGAGCTGACTTTTCTGTTGGCTAAAGACACTTTAGTAGAGATGGACTGCACCTCAATGATGATGGCACAGCTGTTTTGGGGGAGAAGATGGCTAGGGGGTTGGAGGAGGTTTTAAACTAGGTTTGAGGGGGAGGGTACATTGGACTACACAGGGGTAGATAGAGTGAGTAGGGATAATGGGGCCAATAAGATAATGGAGGAAGGAGATGTGTGAGCATAGAGGATAAGGAGGCATGTACATCCAAGTATGGAAGTAAATTAAGTGATAATCTAAAATGTATTTTTACAAATGCTGGAAAAGCTGGGTAACTAGAACTAATAGCTTTAAAGTAAAGGTATGATGTGATCGGTATAGCAGATATATGGCTAAATGATTCACATGGCTGGACAGTACACATTGAAGGATACTGCTTATTTAGACATGAGTTTATAAGAAATGAGGGGGAGTCTGTATGTATGTTAAACAAGAACTGATGCCAAATTTAAAAGATGAGATGGAGTTATAAACGATAAGGCAGAAACAATATGGATGGAGCTATGTACAGGAAGCAAGAAGGTGGGTAAATTATTGTTGGTGTATGTTATAAGCTGCCAAATGCCAGTGAGGAGGTAGAGTGGGCAAAGGCTGCTGGTATGGGGCATGTTCTGGTTATGAGGGATTTCAATTCCCCTGGCATAGATTGGAGTAAGGGAACTTCCAGAACCTCAAAAGGTATCAAGTTCTTACAGTAAATTTTCTATTTGAGCATTTTCTTTCAAAGATGGTAGAAGTTCCTACTAGACAGGATGCATTGTTGGATCTGGTGATATCTAATAACCCTGAGCTCATTTTGGAGAAGAAGGTAATGGGAAGCTTATGGAATAGTGATCATAATATAGTGTAATTTAAAGGGCATGTCTATCCCCAAAACTTTAATTTAACCCCATGCTGGCCCCAGTGTATCGTGTTCAAAAATCCTTATCTTACTCCACTGCTCCTTACGATTCTTCTGCAGTGCTTGCCCAAAGTTCAGGAAAGTGAAAAGCCGGAGCTTGTCTTCCTGTGTAAAAGTTTCTGCCTCTTCTCTTACCTCCTGGAGGTATTCAATCATGCTCTGGGCAGCCAATTAACCCCCTCCATCCATCCAGATCCATTGCGCTAATTTTTAAGTCTTTTGTTAAACCCCTTTCCTGCAGTGTAGTCTTCCCCCTCTCCCAGCTCCAATCGCTTTGTCCAAAGGACGCAGGATTGAAGACTGGTAAATAAGTTATCTGATATATTTTTTTTCCAAATGACAATGCGGTTGGGACTGGGAGGGGGGACACTCCACTATAGCAAAATATGTATTTTAGGGTAGACATACCCTTTAATATAGGTTGCAAAAAAACAAAAGTGCACTGGGTTAACAAAAACCTTTAACTTTAGGAAAGCTAATTATATGTTGTAAAAGGGAATCACTTCTGCTTATAGACTGGGGGATTTGTTCCTAGGTAAAGATAATAAGCAGAAGTGGACTGTTTTAAAGGGATATTAAACTATTACCTTTCTAAATTTATACCTTTGTAAAAAAAAATTAGGTCCACTCCTGTCTGGTTTAATGCTCAGGTAAAAAAGAGAAATAAAAAAAGAAAAATGCTTTTAAAATTTTGAAATCAGAGGAAACAGAACAGCCTTACAGGGATCATAGAAGTTGTAATAAGGAGTGCAAGAAAGCAAATAAACTAGCTAAAATATAAAATGAAATATGGATAGCAGAACAAAGCAAGTCCAACCACAAAATATTTTTTTAAGTATATCAATAGTAAAAAGATGGGGACTAAGAATGTGGGACCATTAAATAATGGGGCTGAGATGGTTATGTAGGATGCTGAAAAGGCTAATGTGCTTAACCGTTTTTTCCCTCTGTATTCACTATAGAGAATCCTAGTCCTTTTAGCAGGGACTGTAATAATATTAAGGTTATAAATGAGGAATATTCACTCTGGCTGACAAAGGATATGGTACGGAAACAATTAGACAAAGTTAATATCAATAAAGCATCCTCAGATCTTAGTCCAGTTTTATCTACCCCACTGTTTCTTATCTTTTCAGATTCACTTTTGTCTTGTGATGTGCTGATGGATTGGAAAAAAGTCAATGTAATACCAATATTCAAAAAAGTTAGTGGTTCCCAGCCTGGTAACTATAGACCTGTAAACCTAACATCAGTGGTTGGGAAGGTGCTGAAAACTTTGTTATGGAATCATATCCTTGACTTTGTCTCCATAACTGATCTTATTAGTACTGTGGTACATGGATTTATGAGAAATAGATTGTGCCAGACAAATTTACTTTGTTTTTATAAAGAAGTGAGTAAGAATTTAGATTCAGACATAGCAGTGGATGTAGTATACTTGGATTTTGCTAAAGCTTTTGATACTGTGCCACATAGGTGACTAATGTATAAGCGGAGGACTGTTGGCCTAGAAAAAAACATTTGTACATGGATAGAGAATTGATTATGGGATCGCAAACAAAGAGTGGTGATCAATGGAGCTACATCTATGTGTGCAAAAGTGGAATGCCTCAGGGTTCTGTACTGGGGCCACTTCTTTTTATCTGTTTATAAATAACTTAGAAGGGGGCATTGAGAGCAAGGTCTCTGTGTTTGCTGATGACACTAAACTATGCAGGGCTTAGGAAACTTCAAATTATGTGCAAGCAGACCTAGATAGATAATCAAAATGGGCAGCAGAATGGCAGATGAGATTCAATGTTGATAAATGTAAGGTGATGCATTTGGGGTTTAACAATCCTTGTGCTACCTACACCATAATTAACTCTGTGTTAGGTAATCTCTTTATGGAAAAAGGGTCGGGGGTTCTGGTAGAAAACAGACTTAGCTGTAGAAAACAATGACAGCAAGGTCTAGAGCTAGCAAAATATTGTCTTGTATAAACAGGGGAATAGATTCATGAGAGAAAAAATATTATCCTTCCTTTTTATAAGGCACTGGTAAGGCTTCATTTAGAATATGCTGTGTAGTTTTGGAATCCCATATACAAAAGGGAAATGGAAGCAGTTCAGAGAGGGGCAACTAAAATAATAAAGGGAATGGAAGAGCTTGACTATGCAAACAGATTATACAAGTTAGGGCTGTTTACATTGGTGAAGCCACATTTGCATGGGGATATAACCACTTTATACAAATATATTAATGGGCCATATATTATACTCTCTGGTGCATTATTTACTAATAGGTCATTACAGAGGACCCCTGAACATCCTTTAAGATTGGAAGAAATGAAGATTCATTTGCAGGTTAGGAAACGTTTCTGTACAGTGAGAACAGTGAAACTGTGGAACTGTCATCCAGCATATTTGGTAATGGCAAGTTCATTGAATAACTTTAAAAGCGGACTTAATAAGTTTCTAAAACTAAAAAATATTGAGAATTACTGGTATTAATGCATATACTGCAGTTCTGGTTGATCCAGTGATACTTTCCGATTGCCATTTGGAGTCAGGAAGGAATTTTTCACCCCTTTCTTTAGGTTTGTTTTTTTTTTGTACCTTCCTCTGGATCAACTGTTAGGTAGGGTGAAAAGTTTGGACTTGATGGACATGTTTTTATTTAAACTCAATTACTATGTTACTAAAGGGATTTGAACACAAAGAATGTTTATCATCAGGTTAAAAGGTCTACAAGCAAAAGTTGTACAATATTTTAACTGGTGAACAATGTTTGTGCATGGGCCTACTGCTCATCACACTTGTAATATAAAAGGGATTGAATCCTATGTGTTTAATAGCTGGGTAAAATAAATTAGGGATCATTTTTTTCTTAGTGGAATCCTGACCATCATACTGAAAATATACATGTAAGGAGATAATCATGCCAATATTTAATTTGAAATCCATCCTAATAAACATAATAAAGCAACATAATGTTGTGTATGGAGCCACATAAAAGGTAAATTCTAAAGATTTTTTAGCAAATGGTTCTTATTGGTGTCCATCGCACCTCTGGCAATGTGGATGCTAACTTAACAACATTTTTGAAGGTTCCGATTAATAGCTAATATAAATGTAAGTACTGAGATATCAAAATGTACATTAAAAAGTGCTTACTGGTATGTTAAAACTACTTTATATGTTTAAGAAATATGATTTCAATTAATCCTAGTTGAAGAAGGACTTAAATTGTTTATGCATTTATAGCAATAATTATTTGAAGGGAGTTTAACTGTCTAAATATTTCCACTCTCCTAAAGAGAATGTGGGGGACTTAACAATATCTACATTTTGTGGTGAGAGAAAAGAGACATAATTAAGAATAAAATAAATTGTAGAAAATTGCAGTTGCTTATGTTTTGTACAATGTTCTATCTATAGGGGCCATTGATTTGCTGCCATCACCCAGTGCATCTACCAACTGGACAGCTGGTCTACCTATGGACAACAGTGGTATGATATTTAAATTTGATGGCAAACAAGGAGTAAAGATACCTGATGCCATTGTACCCAAGAATCTAACTGATCAGTTCACAATCACAATGTGGATGAAGCATGGTCCAAGTCCTGGTTTAAGGGCTGAGAAGGAAACTATTCTATGCAATTCTGACAAAACAGGTACACAACAGACCAAAACCTGTGTTAAAAAAAAAATAAACAGTGTGTACAATTGAAATGTATAGTATTGAGGGGGGAAAGGGATTGTACATTTACAGTATCATAAATACTTAAATACATTACAAAAGGCATTATGTAAACTTGGGTAAATTTGAACATAGTGTGCAACGACTAATAAGTAATACTGCACCATTAAGTTTTTTAATGATTTTTTATTTTCTTATATACCCTACATTATATTGTACTGAATATTCTGCACTTTTATTTTAATTAATCCATTTAACATTTATTTAATCCATTCACATTTGGCCCTATCCCGCAGAACTTTTAATCTAATTATCGCACACACAATGTGTATGTACGACTGTAGGAGAAATCTGTGTGTCTAAGGGAAACCCAAACAAGTGCAATGAGAATATTTTGGGCACAACCATGCATTTACCAGCTGCATAAGGAGCAACAACTCTGCATAGCTGCATAAGGAGCATCAACTCTGCATTAGCATTTGTCATTTTTTTATTCAAAACCTACAAATAACATATTTGCCCTCTTTTTCTACACTTCCTGTGGTAGGGCTCCATATTATTATTATAGTTATTTCTGTATTTTGAATTCAGCTTAAAAATATTTTTAACTCACTGTAAATAGATAATAATGATTCTGTATTTTATATGTCATGTCTGAAAAAGGAATAACCTCTATGGTTACTGCCTGGGTGTATTTATTTCTGATTTGAAATTATAGCCAAAGCCATTTGTTACAATTTTCCATTTTTTCCTCAAGGACTTCTTGTCCCAAGCTTCCTAGCCATGCATCAACACATCTAAGCTCCCACTGTCTTCCTAATGTCTATCCCCAAGATCCACGCTTTCAGTAAGGCTCCTAAACCTCAGAATTTAATCCTTGGTCTTCCAATAATGTGTGTGCTGTTTGTGTATACCATGTGCCAGACATTAGAACAAGACAATTTAACTGATTGGCTTGTAGACTCTCACTGTCAGGATATATTCAATTTGATAATAATAGAGATCCCTTACACTTAAATCTGGCAAGCTTCCCTGGCACTTGGTCTCCCCACTTCTTGTGTTAGAGCTGCTGACAAACAAGTGTTTGTTAAAGCAAGAATGCAGCAGGGTTGATGGTTTTATTGTCTCTAGTATACCTTGTATTGAACAGTACAAGGTAAAATCAATATACGTTGAATGCAAGTTAATGCTAAATAATATAATAATAAATATGTTGATTTAGACTCCTGGTGACCATGCGGATCATGTTGTTTCAGGATGTCATGACATCTGTTTAGATTTCCAAAACTTTCACCAAAGTGGTCCAAACATTATTTCAATATTGTGTCTCTTAATAAATGAGCTGTAAAACACTTTCCCTATAGTATCTTTTTATTTACTGTACTATTCAAAAACACATTTCTTGAGGGATTTTATAGGAACCAAAACAGTTTAATTAAGAATAATTGATTTATCCTGTTGCAGCACTGATATTTATTTCTAAAACATTACACCATTGGGTATAGCAGTAATTATGTTAAAATAGCAAATTAAGTGCCTTTCCCAAAACACTATCTAAGGAAAGAAAAGTAAAATAACTGTTTCTAATGAGTTTCTAGATGACATTTTTGGTGTATTAATAGTATTGCTACAAACTCTTTGCAACTTTATTACTTTGTAACCAAACAATGTAATTTAAGGATTCCAATACAAGGGAATGTGTCAAATAACATTTATTTTAAGAGGCAATTCTAATTTTATAGCTGTAATACAAAAACTATAAAAATAGCTGCAAACAATTATCAGCAAAATAAAATTGTTTAAAGACACTTTAAGTTCTAAATTCGTACTTGCTTTATTGTATTTAATAAAGAGGATGGTAAATGATAGATTAAAACCTTTCATATTATCTCTATAACTATGTTAGACATCCTTGTCAGTATTTTTGATGTCTGCCCACTATTTTATTTAGTTTTTTTTACCTCAGCATGGATCTTTATGAAAGGGTCCAGGATATGTCCCATCTGTCATATTGTATGTATGTATTTTATTTCTTATATAGCGCTACATATTCCACAGCGCTTTACAGTTATTTACACAATTCACATCAGGCCCTGCCCTGAAGAGCTTACAATCTAATCATATACAACCTATCAGTATGTCTTTATGATTGTGGGGGAAACCGGACTGCCGGAGGAAACCCATGCAAGCTTGGGAAGAACTTACAAACTACTTGCAGATGTGTCCAAGGGGGTAATCATACATAGGTGCCTAACCTCAGTGCTGCAAGGAATCAGTACTAACCAATGAGCCACCGTGCTGCCTATTGTGTGTTGTTATGTTGGTAAGCCTTACAGAATTACTTTGGGAGGGACAGGGAGGATGATGGAATCACAGAGAAGGTCCTAGCAATGGTAATATCTAAATGCAAAGATAAAAAAATAAATACAACTATAGAATGCTCTGCAACAATTCAATTAAGAAAAGGGGTCATCAAACGTTTCAAACAATTACCAAACTTACATCAAAAGAATGCAACGATGTTAACTAATACAACGTGATTTTTGGTATTGTCTAACTATTTGAAATATTGTCTTTGAAAATGCTATAGACCCATACTTGAAATAAGAGGATACTTTTTGTAACAGATAATGGTTATTTTATAGAGATGAATCGTCACCACTATGCATTGTACGTGCATAACTGTCGACTTGTCTTCCTGTTGCGCCGGGACTTTGACCAAGCAGACACATTTAGACCAGCAGAATTCCACTGGAAACTGGATCAGGTATTTCAAACAATATGCATATTTTCATAAATACATTTTTATATCTTTTTTTATGCTACACAGATCTTGTCTTCAAGCATTGTCCAAATGCTGTTGCATTGGTTTTTTTTCAACGTATTATTGAAATCAGTGTCCCCATACAGCTAAGCTGTATGGGGACACTGACAATTAAAAGCAAAATTAAACTGTAAACACTAGACACATATATTCTCCTAGTTTTATACAATGACTATTGTCACAAATCTATTTTGCAGGACCGTGGGGAGGGGGGGTTCGGATGGTAAGAGGGCCCACCACAAGATGAGCTGTTAGACAACAGCTGAGCGTGGATCTCCTGCTGGGGAGGGGAAGGGGCAGGGGCTTGGCCTCCAATCTTGCAGAGGGCCCTGCTCTGACATTAGTTAAATACTATGTTAAATTATTTAGAAATGTGGTAAATATCCAACAGATGTTACTGCACAGAGAATACATAAGAACAGTGATCAAATGGATTATATGGCAACCATCGTGGAACATCTTCAAGAACTAAACTAAACAAGTCTAGTTGATCAAACATAACACCACCGATAATGACCGATAGTTTTGATAGGAATTTTTGTTGTAGGTTTATGTCATTTGAATATTAGTCAATCCTGGACAAACAAATTATTATAGACTTCATAAGTTCTAGAGTTAAACTTAAATAAAATACTTATAATAAAACTTTTTGCTAAACCTCAGCTAAACCTTGTGCAGAGGGTCTGCTTCTGGAACTGTTCCCCTGGCTCACTTCTTCCAAGTGTGTGCCTATTTTCATCACTGATTAAGAAAAAATATCCTGCTCTCCTAGCTTGCAGATGAGGTTAGGTAGTGTAGAGTAAATAGGAACTAACTCTAGAGACAATTACAGCTAAGGTATAGCAGTGTATTAATTTCCTTACTTATATATCGAATTATAGTTTTGATGTGGTATCCACTCTTAAAACAAAAACTTGTCACCTGTCAGTAAGCTGCCCCCAATTTCAGCCTTTATATTCAGCACATTATTAGATGTATTGCTAACCAAATATTTAAGGCTAATTATTCCTCCTATTCTTTCAGAGAAAGCCAATGTCTCCCCCAAGCAGTAAAT
Source organism: Hymenochirus boettgeri (assembly GCA_019447015.1). Classification (NCBI taxonomy): domain Eukaryota; kingdom Metazoa; phylum Chordata; class Amphibia; order Anura; family Pipidae; genus Hymenochirus; species Hymenochirus boettgeri. Next base: position 229,134,929 of record CM033473.1, on the reverse strand, counting down.
TAAGACTGCTGAAATCAGTTCTTTACCCTGCTGCCTCCTCTGCACACACAAAAATTGCAAAAACTTATTGAGCAGGGAGAGGAGGCAGATAAATTGCTAGGAGGATTAGGGGAAAATAAAAGACAAGTTTTTTTTTAAGGGTAGACACCCCTTTAAATCTCCCAGTGGTTAATGACCATGTCAAATAGAGCATTAGCTTTCCAGCCAGACTGCCAACTTGTTCATTTTCCAGCCTGCTTGCATGTCAGCCATTCCACCAGCTGTTTTCCTAGGTAGATTGACAGCCAGTCAACCAGATCCACAGCAAGTTCACCTGCCATACAGCTAGGCAGCTTTTAATCCAGTCATTAGCATTCCAGCTGGATAAACAGTCAGCTTGGTAGACAGCCTACCAACCTATCCACCAGTGAGTCCACTAGCCTTCCAGCCTGCCACCCAGCCTGTACCTCAGCCATCTTCTCCACTAGCCTGCAATTTTTCCCACCCAACAGGGATAAAACATTACATTCTAACATTTCTTTAATTTGATAAAACCCTGTTATTTTTAAAAAAATTTAAGTAAAACCCTGACGCTTAAGGCATACTCTTTTTGTTTAACTATATGATCAGCTTCTGACAATGGAAATTTAGCCATTGTTGCTTTTGAAAATAACTTTTTCAAAATTAAATATGAATTAATAGATTATTCTGCTTGTTTAATATGAATAGGCAAACATACTTTGTGTTTTGATCTGTACTGTATATGGCATGTCTGAATACTGGAAATCAGTCTGAACTATGTATAGCCAATAGGGCTAAACGAAGTTCCTTGTTGTCAACTTTAATTTTCTTGTTCTTCTTTCATCCTTTTCCCTTTTTCCCTTTAAATTAAAATAAAAATAAATTAAAAAAACAACAACTTCTCTGTGGCAACAGCTAATGAGGTAACACCCCAAACTAGATCACGCTCATCCTGTTTTTTGAGGTGCACATAGGCGCCCCTAATGTTTTTGAGACCCTAAAATCATCCCTGGTATTTGGTATTCATTTCAAGAACAGAAAAAAACTGACATTCTCTTTTTACAATTAATTTCATTGCCATTAGAAGGCCTCGTTAACATAGTATTTATTAAGGAGATTTACTTTCACGAGACAAGTTTTGCATACATAATTAATTTCAATATCATTGAGCCATTGAATGTAAAAATATCCTGCTAATACTTTAGCTTACTTTCCTGTCTGTTTTATCGCATTAATTATTCTTTACAATTTAAAGCTTTTCAGTCTTAATAATCAGTAGAAACTGAAGAAAACACACTAAATTTTTTTTAGTTATACTGTACTTTCAGATTTGAAAAAAACCCACCTCTTTTCATTAAAACGACCCAGAAATAGCTATTTAATAATTGCACGTAATATTTCACACAACACGTCTTCTTTATTATTTTTAGATTTCCATTCATAACATCGTTATAGCACAAGTTAATAATATTTGCAGTAATTCTGCCACACATGTTGTTATTATTGGCTTTCTCTATCTTTTAGCAGAAACAATTTAATCAATATAAGAATACATTGTTGCTGTATATCCAAAAAAGAAATCCATAAGTATATCATACATCTATACTATAGGGCCACATTTATAAATGGCCAAAATTAGCACCGTAAAATTACCGCCGCACATCGCCATGGAAAAATACCACTATGGCGAGCAGCATTACGGAGAAATGTTTCATGGCCACAATGTGTGGTGGTAACTTAAACTATCTTTGCGCGGATACTGCACTTTGGGGCTTAGGGGTCCCGCAGCTCGAACCAGGTCCCCCTTTCCACGCCCTATCAGGGCCCTTGTGGCACTAACAAGTGCCCTTGTGGCCCTTAGAAGGGCCTTTGGGACTTAAAGGGGAAGTTCAGTGCAAACACATGTACTTTTCAGAAAAAAGAGCAGTATTTTTTCATCCCAATGACCTTAATGTGCCAATTCAGCATTTTGTCTGTGTATAAATAAATGCAACCGAAAAACTGACTTCCTGTTTGCAGGACCCCTAATAGAGACTGTTATGGTCTTGCCCTTGACCCAGCGCCTGGGTTGATTCAGGTGCTCATTAGAGATCTGAGTGTCTTTGAAACATCCAACAGCCAATCAGTAGAAATACCTGTTAGGAACATTCCAAGGATGTGGTGCATCCTGGGAAGAAGAAGGCCATTAGAACCTAAAATGGCAGCTCATTAATGTCAACAGTAGGGAACAGCAAAGGGTATGAAATCAACCGATTTTTCAAAATGGAAGAGAATATGTAGAATAACTAAGTATGCATTACACAAACTAACAATTTAACAAACATTGATAATTTCCACTGAACTGTCCCTTTAAGGGGTCCCGCAGCTCAAACTGGGACCCCTCTCCCCGGCCCTTATAAGGACCCTTGTGGCACTTACAAGTGCTTTTGGCGGGGGTCCTGCAGCTGGAACCGGGACCCCCAGTGAGCGGCTCTTAAAAGAGCCCTTTGGGTGCGTCTTCTTTCTTCCAGTCCCGGCGGCACCAGGGGTAACCCCGGAGGGCGCCAGAGGTCTCTACGAGGCCGATGTTGCCGGGGTCTTGATCCATCGCGACATCTTCGGGCTGGCAACACCAACCCCACTGAGGTCGCCGATGCCAGGCAGGCTCACTGCGGCCAACTGTGAGCCTGCTGGCACCACCGGCCTAAGTGGAGCCGATGTTGCCAGATGCTTCTTTCTTCAGCCATCTACTGTGATGGCATCTGAGGTCCGCGACGGAGTGCACCTCTTTATTTAGGTTTGCAGAAAACCCTAATCCGTTTCTGATTGGTCATTTTTTAATGCTTGGTTTACATGTATTACATTAACCAATCAGATTTCAGTAGATGGTTGAAGAAAGAAGAAAGAAGCGACTGGCAACATCGGCTCCACTGAGGCCGTGAAATAGATAACGCTCGCTTATAAATAAGCCCCTTAGTTTACATACTGTATGTATGCTCTTTCTGAACTAAAACATCCAGAGCGCACTTACTAGTAGATGGTGTACTGTAGTTATAGCTACAGAGCTGCTGGCAACATGTCTGGTCTTGTCTTCATATTAGAATTCTGAGATGATTTATCTTAAGATTTTCATCTTATTGTATTATAAGAGATTTTGTCTCTTGTACTTATACATATAAAAAACAGATGTCACCTTGGAGTTGCATGACATAAATATGATCCTGAAGTTCATTGGTAATTTATGATATTTGTATCATTTCCAATGAAGGGTAAATTAACCCACTAATTACTAGCCAAGTTGGAATTTTAGAATATGTCTTTTTTTTTTTTTTTTTTTGAAAGCGAATGTAAATTTAATACTAAATTAAGATAAGATAATTTCTTATGTAATAAGGACACAAACTGCTGTATTTTTAACCTGTAAAAAGCTATTAGTAGCCTAAAAATCGTTGTGTGTGGGTACTCATCCACCTCCCCTGCTTCAGAAACGCTGGTGATTTTTCGCCCACCCAACTGATATACTATCTAAACATTGGTCAGTTTGGGCAAAAAATTGCCTTGTGTGTACCCAGCCTTAAAGGGAATGTCCAGCCTAAAAACAAGTATCTTTTAAAATGCTTATTACCCCCCAAAACCTCACTTTCGCAAGGTTCCTAGAATTCTAAGATCCCCAGAGCTTACTTACCTGAACCGGTCCTCACCGCTTCTACTCCGCAGCTGGTGCTGACAGCCGCTCCACTTCCTGGTTGCGTCTGTCAGTTAGGGCGCGACGTGACATCACGCCCAATCGCAACAAGCTCGAAACAGGAGCAGAGGGCATGGAATAGCCAGCGAGGGACTGGAACAGGTAAGTAAGTTCTGGGGGAACCTTGCGAAAGTGAAGTTTTGGGGGTAATAAGCATTTTAAAAGATACTTGTTTTTAGGTTGGACTTGCCCTTTAAGTTCTTGTGGCTCACTTTTTTTCACACTTATTCCTATTCTTTAAAAATGAAATTCATTTAAACACATGTAGGGTTCAGACTAATGGCTGTTTGGATGGATATGCCATAACCTGATTTATTAGAAAGCCTTTTGGTTGCCAGTTTTCCCTTCCGATGTTCCCACAACATTTACTGTCCTGGCCAATCATTTTGCAATCAAATATAAATTGCAAAAAAAGATCGTCCAGAGGTGGTTTTTGTGCACTTGTGGGAATGTCAGGAGAACTCTAATGGCAACGTTGCATGATAAAGTTCTTATTTGCTGGGAGGCGATGGTCTAAGTTACCCTAACCTATTGAAAGGGCATCTATAGTGACATTTATTCATTGCTCTAAGCTAGACATAAAAAAGGTTACTGTATGCTGCCTTATTCCCACCATTCTCTGTGGCTCCATGTTTGCACACAGTCTGATTTACTGCAGAGCTCCCCACTCCCCCTCCCCTCTTTGGTCCTTCCCCCGTTCTTATAAAATGGCTGTGAACCAAGCCGCTCATGCACATTAATCCTCCTACACGTCACTCTAACCTTTGTAAACAAAAAAACAGTGGTAAGTCTATTTCTGGGGGGATTTTTAACAAACTAACATGGTGGATGGGTGTGAGCAATGGTACCCTACACTACAGCTTAATTTTGGGGGCAAAGATACCCTTTAAATTCCATTGCAAAATCTCTATTTATTATTTTCCAAACAATTGAAAATTACTGTATATGCTGGGTGCTAAATGAGGCTAATTGTCTGCTTTGATTTACTGACAAAATTGCATCACCAAAACCAAACTTCTACCTCAAAATTATGATTTGCTCTACAAAATGTAGTCAGTGAAACTGGATAATTTTGTCACCAAAAGCAGGAATTTTGTCTCAGACCAGTTTGGGGAAGAATTGCAACATCTCTCTATTTACCACTCATGTTTGTATTTTGTAAATTGGCTCTCCAACTAAAATATATAGGACCAACTATTTTGTGAAGAGCTAACATCCTGTTTGTTATACACTCACAGGGAGATTCACCCAGAGCGGCACTTGAATCTCACCTGCACATATATTTTTAATGCCAGGTGATAGCTGGTGTTAAATAATTACATATACAGAGCCATGCAGGCTCTGGTAAATAGGTTTGCAGTGGCTGCGTGAGTATCGTTTCCAATATTGTGCACCTCCGTAAATAACCCTGCTATAAAAAAAGGTACTGTGGCATACATTAACTTGCTATAATGAATATAATTACCAAGAAACTGGGGTGCATATTTAGCAATCAGTATCAGGTATTTACTACATAAACATTTCAAATTGATTAGTTTCCATGTGTTATTCTTATTTCTTAACAGGAATTATTCTTAACAGGAATTATTTGCATTCATGGTATTCTCTTCAACTAGTTACATTACCATTATTTTAAATTATTCTTCTGTCTCCTCTTGATGTTAATGCTAATTAATAACTATAAAAGGTAAACAAATTTGGGATGTGTAGTATATTTCCCTGGCTATAGGCTGCATTCCTCTCCACAAATCAGGTCACTGAGATTATAGGCAGGAAATTTACATTTACTGATGCAGCTGTTGAGATGAATGATAATCTAACCAAGAGAATTATTGCAAATTATTTCTATTGCATCTAGCAGGAATCAACAGGGAGATTCAATAAAAGTTCTTATCATTTAAAATGGTGCTAAATTTGCCCCAACCAATCAGATGTTAGCTTATAATTGTTAAATAAGATCTGATTGGTTGGGGCAAAATTAACACCATTTTAAACGATAAGAACTTTTATTGAATAACCCTGTAAGTCTATTAGTTTTCTATCCCTTAAAGTCTTTTCTGACACAGTTTGTTTACTAATCTTCTTCTCCCCCGCCCACCTCATTGTCAGTCACTTCTTACAGATCGAAAAGGATTACTGTAATGCTGAGCTGCTTTTGAGGTACTTTAACTATCCTTTTTCGTTAATGAATACATAATTGTATTTTTATCTAATAATAACATTTGGTATAATTACTTTACACAGTTACAGAAATAAAAGACAGAAAAGTACATTTTTAAAAACAGTGAAACCGACAATGTCCAAATGTATACGGCAAATAAAAATGAATTGTCTCTATCAATGGAAATAAAAAGTAGCTACATTTTCTAGATTGCTTTCTAGATTCACGCTTATCTGCCTGACCTTCTTATTGCCCTGGCCTTTATGTTTGCAATATTATTTGCTGGCACTAACTATTATAAAGGGCAAGTGGTAAAACTGTATTCACATTCATCATAGAAGATAGAAAGAAGCTGCTTATATAACGATTGCTATAAAATCTTGCTAAGGCCAAGCAAAAAAAGTCAGATCACATAAGTAAAGGTTTTCTGTATAAAATGGCACTAGATAGTCTGTGTAATTACTGATAACAAGTGTTTCTACATCTGAATAACTTTGGCATCTCAGATTGCTACATTAAACTTTTTAGAAGTTGGGAAAGTTACTAATGTTTCCCATTGATAATCTGATAGAAAAGTCCACAGCTCTTGCACTTCCCTAATCAGCAGATTACAGAAAAGACTGGTGCTTGCATATACCGGGACTTCCTCATCTTCAGGAAAGGCATAGCCAGGTAAGGGAGTAGATGTTATGGAAGTTTTGCAAAGTTTAAGGTAGCAAAATGCTAAATACTTGTCTTATCTTCCCCAAGTGTAATGTGTTAGGTTTATCTCTCCTTTAAATCAATTTTCTGTTACTTAAGGGGGCCATACACACACCAATACATAACATCTAATCATGGCAGCGTAGGATCAGTATTGGTCAAATTAGAATTTTCTAACATGTCCAATAAGGAAGAAATTAAATGAAAATTTTCTAAAATTTTTTTCCTATCAGACATTTAAATTTTTAGCTGACCAATACCATTCGTACAATGTCACAATCATATAACCAGAATTGGAGCATGTATGAGACCTACACAGTCTAAAGATTGTACAGTATAGGAATATCCCAATATTGTACGACCAGGATTGTATATTCCCCTTCAGTCTCTCTTTTGCAACACCTGTACCAGTGAAAAGGTCTTTTAATTTGCACATATTATTTTCATTCTATATCTACATGATGCTTACAGTTTTCTTCAGACAATTCAGTCAGTTTAAAATGGTTGACCAACAATGCATGTTCTTGGCCCTTGGATGACCAACTGATAAATAGCCCACAACTGATTGAATTGTAAAGAAGTCATTCCATATATATGGTCAGCTTTAGACTAAATAAATATATATTGACATAATATGAGCATTCAGCTGAATTATTTGCGCTGTGTTAGTTCTGGAGATACATTAAGCTTAAACAATATATAAATTGCTGTAGATGGACACGTATTCTAAGAGCATTACCTTAATGATATTTACATGGCACATTCTAAGAAGATCACTGTAAGGATACTGATATTTATTCTGTCTGATGCTTTAACTTCTTCTGAATAGTATTCTCTACTTTAATTGTAACAGTCAATAATCCAAAAACATATTTTAAAAAAAAGATAAAAATAAAGAATAACTTTGGGTCTATAGATCACTGGGATTTAATTTATTAAAATTGGATTTACCTGAAACCTAATCCGAAAAGGATTACAACTTTGTATATTTTATATTAAATTTTTATCTACAGTAAGAATTCTGTCACCCAAAATGTTACTACAAATGTAAAGCCATGGGTTAGAAATCTATACAAGAAAACAGATTGCACGCATATATACCTGCATTGCTAACTGCAAGCTAACATACAAAGTATGAAAACAAAATATTGTTTTAAGGATATTGGGCAAAGATAGACAAAAATCAACCAGTGGCGTAACTACCACCTCTGCCACCCCTGCGATCACGCGGGGGGCACCGGGATGGTAGTAGGGTCCACCACAAGCACACATTTCCTGTAACAACCAGCTGTTTTTAACATACGCATGGTCAGCTATTTAAAAGACCGGACCCAGCCGGTCACTGCAAAGCTACAGATGGAGGAGGGGGTTAGGGGCCAGCCTCCAATCTGTCGGGGGGGCCCAGGCCCCTGCAGGTACACCCCTGAAATCAACCCCTCCTTTTGTTTATATAAAATAGGGCAAGGTAGGAAACACTATTCCTACTTTCCCTTTTGCTGTAAATATGAGCGATCACCCCCTATACCTTTTACCTGATTTTGAGTTAAACACATTGTGGATGGTAGCAGGGGCTAAGACTTTTTCTGTGCAGTTGCAGCACAAAAATTCCCACCAAACGCAACCATCCATTTGCTATAAACTCTTTTTAGCGTATTATTGTCTTTGCCCTTCAGACAGCTATTTGTGTAAAACAAATCTAATGGCTTACATTCTTCTCATTACTTTTAATGAATGTTTTAGTGCATCAGAGAATTTCCAACATTTAAATAATAAGCAGGCTTAATACCTCCTCATTTCCTCTTACACACAAGATTGCATTTAGTTATTCTGTAATAATGTATCATATCCCATTAATTTTTTTCTTCCTATATCCCTGTGTTGTTCGGATGGTATAATGAGCACACCAATTAATCTGAAGGCACGACAAGATATCCCAAAAATGCTGTCACATTTTACTAAACAACTTATGGCTTTGTTGAGAGTCATGATGAATTACTGGATAATAGATTAGATGTTATAACAGTTTCTACAGTTAAATTTATTGCTTCAAGATGATAGATTTTTCCATAGGATTCTCTTGACTGGTAATCACATTTACATTGACTTCAGAATCTTATATGGCATACAGCCTCCTCTGAAAAATATATAAATAATATATATATATAAATATAGCAGTGCTATAAAACTTGGACTTAAATGTTGTGTTCATACAAATGTTTTAATTGGGCAAAAATAAAGGGGTAATTACCCCTCTACCCCTCTTCTTTCACTGTCCCCCCCCACTAGTGAAATGTACTAGGTGCCCAGGTTGAGAACCTAAACTGCTAGGTTCTCATCACCGGGTCTTCAATAATTCAGCATAACAAGCCTTCCACAGTCAGCATTCTACAGCCAGCTCTGGCCCTGCCCCCACCACAGCCTGGTGTTTGACTAATGGAAAGGCAAAAAAAGGTTCTCTTCCCATTCATCAGTCCTGTCATAGTTTGGGATTATGACTGAGGGACTTGTTCTGCTAAATAAGAGGGGTGGGGGCAGTGGTTTGGGTCCTTACCCTGGGTACGATTATGTGAGGGGGGTTCTTTTTAATGGGTTAAATTGCCCTTTAAATGATTATAAGGGGGAAAAGGCTCACAATTTTTTTTAAGAATGAGCACTTTTGCTTAATGTTATTTGTACAAGAATGTGAAGATGATGTGTGGCTTGTTCTAGTAATATTTTACCCTGTATACAGTGCAATATAACATACCTGGGAGATGCTGGGTATAATTAAATATGCATTCATTTAATAATTTTAAATAAAGGGAATTTGTATGTAATACTACATGTGAATTATTTAGAAACATAAAATGAAAAGGTATATTTACAGCAACTGCAGCATTCTCCTTCATTTGTCTAGATTAATTTATGCAAAACGAAATACACAAAGACAATAATATTTCTTGCATTCTTACTGAGTTACCAGTCATATACATCATGTGGTGCTCTTTGTGTTAGAGAATGCTCATAGGGTTCAGAGACGTACATGACTTATAGCCTGTGTAGATGATTTAGATTGGTTCATTAGCAGGTAGTCGATTAAAAAGACAGTTGGAAAAGGAAACATGATATAGATAAGCTCTAGTAAATACATGCAAGCAACAGAGATCTTAATTGAATGAGGATTACCTTAGTCTTTTTTGCATAGTATTTTAGTGATAGCACATTAAAGTAATTAGACATTATTGGAGAGGAGCGATAAGCATTTGTGAGTACAAATCAAGGCCATAGGTTCTAATGGATTTCAGGTAGCATGTATTTCATTAAAATGTCACATTGCAAAACATCTACAGTGGAGATTTCAGCTCCATTTTAAGTGAAAATGCTATGAAATTTGAATCAAAATATAAGTAAATAAAAACATCTCCGCTCCCAGCAGGTGAAATTGTTTCTGAGCAATTTTTAGGAACAGGCCCTGTTGTTTCTATGAAAGGAGAATTATATTGTAAAGTGAACCCTCTCCCATTCTCATCACATTTAATCTACCCAGGATGAGGACCTAAACCGCTAGACATTGCATGCATGTTGCATGCAGAATTCTTGTGTGAGTTTTTTGTTGTGTACATCTGCAATGTCTTGTGTGGTAAGTTTTATGTGTGAAACTGGTGATGAGTGGATGAGTGGGTACATAGTGTTTTGGGAGATCTTTTCTATTGTACTAACAGGGAGATATTGCCCAGGTATGCTACTTATTGGACCTTGCTCCGGCGATTCAGTAATAATTGCACGCCAGTACTGCATTGTATAACGGGTCAGGAAAGTAGCATTATTTTTATGCCACCATTTGAAAGGCATTGGATTTTGAGCTACAAAGTTAAGCGAAATTAAATGCAAAATGTTTCGTATCGGGGTTCCTGGTGCAGTTTAAAAAAAAATGCACAAAACAACCAGAAAAACCAACAGTAACACAATATAACATTTGGTAGTAGTGAGGGTTTTCCATGGATTAGGGTAATAGTGCCCTGTTTTACATTTATTGTTTAATATTAACTCTTTATTTGCAGGAATAGAGGTATTATCTGTACTTAAAGGGCATGTCCACCCTTCTTAATAACTTTTAACATAATGTTCTGCTTCCTCCCTCACCCCGAAACTGCTATATTTGTATTTAGAGAAAGTGCCCCCGATAGTAACTTACCTTCCCTCTTTCCTCCTCTGAACTGCCAGGCCCTCTGCTTGCGCGAAAATGCAAGCAGGGGACCGGACGGGCAGCCAATCATGGATGCGGCTGCCGATAGTACAGAACGGTGGAGGAAAGAGAGAAGGTAAGTTACTATTGGGGTACTTTTTTCTCAATACAAATATAGCGGTTGGGGCTGGGGGAGGAAGCAAAACATTATGTTAAAAGTTTTTTGAGCTAGGCTGTTGGATACCAAATCGGGAGGGAGAGGGAGGGGAGAGATGGCTGCAGTGCGCATGCCAAACTTCTCCCGGAGGAGAGACAGAAGGCAGAGTCCTATATGGACTCTGCTATCCTCCTGGTGGCCACTTCTTTGGACTTTGAGGGGGGGGACTACAGGAGAACCATATGCTGGGATGTGAGGTAAGGATTTTATTACACATTTTACACATTTTATTGCAAAGTGGGGCCAGTAGTGGGGGAAATTCTAATTTTGGGAGTGGACATGCCCTTTAAGGGCACATTTTATTCATTTTCTTTGTATTCATTTATTATTCATGTGCATAACCGGCTTTTTCCTTGTGCTTTTGTGAGATCGCTCAAATAACAGCAGGTTCAGATTGCTAAAAGTTCAATTTTACCATTTACAAAGATAATTTAAATTTTTACATAAATATTTCTGGAGAAGGTCACAATGCCCCCTTGTACATCCACTTTGCTCCCCTTATAGTCTATTAGAAAACAGGTTAAAAGTGTCTAAACATTAAAGGTTTATGTCTCAATATTGTGAATTCCTACTAAAATAAAAACTGACATGGTTACAACCAATTTTAATTTTACATGTATTGGTATTTGAAAATAATTCCCTGACTTTGGTGTACACTGTAGACTACAATGTTGATTAAAATATCTATCACTCTTAAAAACTAAAATATAATAAAACATTGATTTGTGCCATAACCCCACAGATCTCTCAGAAAGCATTTTCTATGTATTGAAAGCAATCCCTTCCTGTCACAAACATTTCTACATGCATACATCAGGCTTCTGTGACATATAAGTGCCACGAGGGTCACTCAATCTTACATTCTCCCTTTCCTTGGACAAAAGCTTACCTAGCTTTGCCTTGCACTTAGTGCAATACACCTGTTTTGTATTCATCAGTCTGATTCTATAAGTAGATTACAATGTGCTTTAAACTACCATTTTCAAAGCCTCTCAATCATTAGGAAGACAATGCAAATAGCAAATGCCAAGCTATTGTGACAGTGCAGACATTTCCTAATGTAATGAGCTCCTAATATTTACACATAAATTTAATAAGCACAACAAATCTATTTTAAAGCAAAAATAAAATAATAACCATGATAAATATTGGTAATATATACTCTGTTATATATTTAGACTTCTCGATATTAAGATTTTTTTTCTATGTGTTGTACTTAATTCTATCAATATCATCTATTGTTTACACAGTATGTACAGCATATTACAAATAGAAAAATAGATATGGAGAATACCTTTACATTTAGTGTTTTATATTGTTAAATTCCTGTGGTTTTTTTTTGGGAAAATGATTGTCACGTGATGTCTAAACAGTGAAGTTTTCATACATGCGTCAGTTTAATGTGAATGTTTAATAGTAGGTTTCTGTTTTACACTGAACAGTACCGACTACTGGATAATCGTAACGGAAAACATCTTTTTCTCCCATGATATATTTTATGACATTATTGGGATATTAGTAGAGATGAGATCTGGGTCTGACCCCTTGGTTCTGAAATATGAATGTTCCGTCCGAAACTGGATGGATTAATTGGAGTTTTGGACTTCGGAGTGAGTTTTCGATTTTTATCGAACGTTCAAGCTATTTTTGAAAACTCTTGAAAATAGCCTCAAACGTTCGATATTCCTCGAAAATACGATCAGAAACTCGAAAATAGTTTCTGATCGTATTTTTGAGGATTATCAAACGTTTTAGAAAATAGCTTGAACGTTCCATAAAAATCAAAAACTCGCTCCGAAATCCCGATTTTAAGTTCCGTTTTTGGATTTTTGGATCTTTAGCATTTTCCCGAGATCCGAAAGCCCAAAAATGGAATTAAACCCGCCAGTTTCATCCATCTCTAGATATTAGTGGTTAAAGGACAAAGTTGCCAATTTTTCTCTAAACTTCCAGGGCATAGAGAAACTTATGATCTAAAGCAATCTAATACTAATAGTCTTTGCATTTTATGGTCACCTGTAGTGATGTCCCAGTTCGCTACTTGCTGAAACTGTAACCAGGGGGCCAAACCGACAGCTGCGTCTGTGATTGTCTGAGAGGCTTTACTGCACAAAGGGGGAACGAAGGATTGTAAGCATCATTCTGATATTCTTTGGGACAATCGAACATAGCGGTTGGGGGTGGGTTAGGGGTCCCTACACTACAGAAACATGGTTTAACGCTAGGGCACAGTTAGCTCGGGCAGGAGGGAAGGAGGGGGGATGGCTTCTCTGCACATGTCAGCTACCTTGTTGAGCTAAAGAAATCGCAGGGACGGGATGACTCACTGACAGGCTCCTACACTACACTTTCTGGGACTTTGAACTGGCACAGCAAGAGAACCATTTGGAGCAGAGATGTAAAGTAAGGATTTTTATACACTACATAGTGTGGCCAGTGGTTAAAATTTAGTTTTGGGGGTGGACATTAATCCTTTTTCCACAAGGAATTTTATTCTTGCAGTCTATCCAAAATAAATATATTTTGCCCTGCTGTTTGTTTTTATTAATGATGCACAATATTTCATTGAAAACTACACTTTAGAATTTTTTTTAAATGATATGTACCTGGGATAGTGAGGTAGGTTTTATTATTCCCACTTACCAAAATTGTTTAATTGAGGAGTGCAATCATGAAGGAAACCAGAGGCATAACTTCCAGGGGAGCAGTCCCTGTGACTGTAGACCCTGTGACAGATACAGCCTCCTTTCCGAAAACCATTGAAAATGAACCAGAGAAGGGTGACCCAGTCATATATTTGCTGGGGAGCACAGTGACACCACTAAAAGAAACCAATGTGTGCATGTCCATTTGCCAGGTTATTGGATTAAGGGCATGGCTGAAGCCAATAATGCTCAAAGTAGTTTTATTTGTGCTGGTGCTCCTCAACAAAAGGATATTGAGAGGTAGGAGTAATCAATCCTTACTCCGTGCCTCAGGTACTTTTCATTTTAACTGCCTTTGAAAAAGAACCTTCTGTGCACTATAATTCTCCTTTTCATTATAAAAGTTTCTTTTTTACAACCTCTAAAACACGTGTTACTGATAAGGTTTTTTAAATATATTTTCTGACAAGTCCAAAAAATAGAGGCTTAGATTCATATGAGCTATGCCTCATGTTTAATATATGCCACAGGGGGCTGTTTGATGACCAGTTTACATCTCAGTGCTGGTAATTGCCCAAGATCATTTTCCATAATGTCTTTAGGGAATTGTAGGGAACAAAAAGGCAATAATTATGCACAAAGATAGAAGGCTAGGCAGGTTCTCTCTGGAGTGAAATACATAACTAGAATTTTTTAATGAGAGCGCCAACACTTTATCATTAAGTTCAGTCATGCCTAATAAATTTTAATTTTGGTTTCTTAATTCCAAATTTAAATGTGCACTAATTAAATTTTCTATTATTTAGGACTTCTATATACAACATACATGTGCCCTTCTCCACCTTTTCAAAAATGGTAAATCATATTAATATGTACCGTATGTTAAATTTATTATGTAATTAAAGAAATCTATTGATATTTCTATGAAAATCTTTTTTAAAAATCAATGTAATTGGTTAAGATTAACAATTGGGAGAGTGAGATATTTATCAAATAATTAATATCTGTATCCAAGGTCCAATTATTTTTGTATCATAGGAAAGGAGTCAGCCCAGTCATGAGGGCATCTTATACAGTATTTACAAGTATTTGTGGGCTGAACAGGTTATATTTACCAGTCTGTGTGGGCTGGGCAAGGGGGCATCTTATATTTAACTGTCTGTGTGGACTGAGCATTAGGGTATCTTATATTTTGTGGTCTGGGCTGGGCATGAGGGAAACAAATCTGTGTGGGCTGGGTATGGGGGCATCTTATATTTAAAATTATTTGTGGGCTGCACATGAGGGCATCTTATATTTACTAGTCTGTATGGGAACATCTTATATTTACAAGTCAGTGTGGGAACATCTTATATTTATAAGTTGGTGTGGGAACATCTTATATTTACAAGTCTGTGTGGGCTGGGTATGAGGGTGTCTTATATTTACAATTGTTTGTGGGCATATTTTATATTTACCAGTCTGTGTTATGGCCACTTCTATTTACAAGCCAGCCCTCCAGTTCACCAGCCAGTGTTAAGTCAGCCCTCCTGTCCACTGAATTTTGTGCACCGGAGGAAGATACAGGGATGGTTTTAAATATTTGTTGGATAGATAAATAGCAAAAGAGATCATTTTAGTATTTATGCCTGACATGTCTTATAAGATGTTTACCTTTATGTTCTAGTATTACACTGACAGCCTGTGCCTTTTGCTAATTGTGGTTCAACCACAGCTGGGGAATTACAGGCTCAATATCCTTGATTGTTGATTAAATCACAAGTTATGCAGCTTTTCATCCATGGTATTAGGGACTGTGTATAAGGTAACTACAGGGTTGGATTATTAGAGTAGAGAACTAATGTTCATTTTGACTACGCTGATTAAGCCAAGCTTTGACGATTGTGCTCTCTGCATCCAAGGATTTTTACAGATCAGGAATGTGTGGTTGTGAAGCAAATGAGACAAACGCAATGAACCTGCTCTGTGCAGATTTGCATAGCTAATACCAAGATGATTTTTTCCCACATGCATGGACAAGCAAAAACACTTTGAACAAGCGCAGTGAAATGAGATCAGCTTCCCTCTGGAGTAAAATATATTACTAGAATTATTCAGTGCAAGCTCCTGCACTGGGGTATTAGACTCGGATACGCCAGCTAAATTCTAATCATGTTTCTCAGCATGCTTCTTGTTTCCAAACGAAAATATCTTGCAAGAGCAACCATATTGGCCAGATCTCTTATTTAATCAGAATGTATTCCTTCACTGGTGTGCACTGACAACATAATTTTGGAAATTTGTTTACAGAAATAACATTTTCACTAAATGCAAAGAAATTTGCAAAAAAAAAAAGTGTAGGTTATATTACATATTAGCAACACATAGTCACAGACTGGAATATATGTCTTATATTGGCCATACACAGGACTGATTCCTGAAGGATCTAGTATTCCATGTGTGTTTAAGGAAAGAGTCAGACCAATAGTATTGATCATGTATGTTGGTTGCCTAATAAAGATGAACAAAATAAGCAGAGTTCCAAAGAAACTATTGAAATTCCGAAAAGCTGTTTTCAAACCCATTTTTCAATTGTGATTTTCAGCCAGAATTTTCAATTTTGTATTTTAATTTTCGGTATGCTTCAGCTTTTTGAATACTGAAAAATATTCTGGATTTGGAATTTTTTGAAACCAGCAGTTCCAAATCCAAACCAGTTTTGTTTTGAAACCAGGACACACCTCTATTTCCTAATGCTTAGTTTTACACCAATTAGTCCTGCCTAAAATGCTGGTGTTAGACCGCACTTGAAATGTGTAGGCCGATTTCCATACAGATGTCTGTCTGTGTTTGTACTGTATACTAGAGATGGCTGAACTTTCCAAAAGTTTGGTCCGTTTTCGAACTTCAGAAGTATATGGATAGTTCGAAAGTTCAAAAACGGACCCATTAAAGTCAATGGGAGTAAAATAGTTTGAAAAGTTCTAATGAAATACAATTAAAATATCAATGGTAACTTAATGTTAATGGCTCTGGGACATGGGAAATGGTCTGGGGAACACGTTTGAACATTCAGAACTATTTTATTCTCACACGTGGTGAACATTCTATAATTATCCCATAAGCGATTCGAATTTGATAATTATTGAAAGTTCGAAAGTCCGAGAAATCCGGGTCCAGGATAGTTTGAGAAGTCCGAGTCCGTTCGAACTCAATAAGTTCGGCTTAAACTCGAGTTCGATTTCTAGTCCATCTCTACTGTATACGTAGATAACAGTTGATTACAGAACACACTGTCTAGAACTCCATGTATGGCCACCTATAGATGTTTAGATTTGTAATTAAAGGGCATTTCCACCCCCAAAACTCAAATTTAACCCCATACTGGCCCCACTCTGTGGTGTACAAAAATCCTTACCTTACATCCCAGTTTCTTATGGGTGCCATGCTGTGCCCCTCCAAAGTCCAGGAAAGTGTAGTGTAGAAGGTCTGGGTGACTCATCCTGCGCCTGTCTCAGCCTCAACCTCGACAAGGTCTGAGGCATGTGCAGGAGAGTCCTCCCCCCCCTCCCTCTCCCTCCCGTTTTCTTCTCCCTCCCCCTAGTGTAAAACCCCAAGTATATATTATATATATTGATCCCCCAGCCCCAACCGCCATAACATAATTCATAGAAAGTGCCCAGATAGTTACTTACCTTCCCTCTATCCTCTGGCCTTCTGAGCAGCCGGCAGCCGCGTCCCTGATTTGCTGCCTCTCAGCCAATCAGGGACGTGGCTGCTGGTCCCACCCCCTGCTTGCATTTCCGTGCAAGCAGAGGGCCTGGAGAGTGCCGCGGAGGATAGAGGGAAGGTAAGTACATATCGGGGCAATTTCTAAGAATTTTATTACGGTGGTTGGGGCTGGGGCATCAATATGTATAATATATTAAAAGTTCAAAAAAGGGCTGGGCATGCCCTTTAAACATCAAAATCCATCTCAACAACCCCGTTTAGCTTACACATAATGGATAAATTTCTCCTGCCAAGAAAAAAGTCTTTTTTTTGCTTAGATGACAAGTAATGAGAGACAGAATGTTCCTTAGCCCTTATATTTTTTTTTCTCTGACCTTAATTGAAATTCTTTCAACAGAAAAATAATAAAAGAAACAGAATTTGTTATGAATAGACCTGTAGTCTCATATAGACAAAAAATGAACTTTCCCTCACCTTTTTTTATACAACAGCGACGAGTCTGACAATAGTGTGGGCAGCAAAAGACACAGCATAGTATAGAGCATAGCAGAACTTGTGTTCAGATCTCTATGGGAATTCATCTTATAATAGAATATAGAAGTCTACCAAGGCCATTCCAAATTCAGGAATCATTAGAACATCATATACAGTATGTCCATATAAATAACGTATATACAGACAATGTTTACAATTAATTTAGCATTAAATCAGCACAAAATCCTATAAAATTATACAGTACATAAGTTCAGCTTCCTAAACGTACTAGTCCTACAGATGTCCTTAAACCCTTGTTTGCAAACTTAAATAATAGGAAGACTACATTAAATATGTAATTTAAAATATATTTCTATGAACTAAGTACATTTTTATATTATTCCATTTAGCATTTTTGATTTAGTTGCCTTTGAAATAATGGTGCCCAACCTGCCTGAGGGGAGGTTGGGCACCAATGTCCTACAGTGTTACTTTTTCACTCATGATCTACCCAAAACCTTCTAATGCCTTCTGAATAAGATTGGAGGTTAGGTAACCACAGCGTTTGCCGGTTAAATTAATTGTTATTCGCTTCACCTAAACTATACTCCAATAAGTTGTTCAGAAGGTGAGACATGTGATTGGACAGCCCAGTCACACTTTTCAGCTACTGTACAGAGAACAACAGAAGTAACACAGAGTAAAAGGCACTGGTTCTGGGTATATCCAATTCTATTCTAAGGAACCAGCAATATCTTAATGCATCTTTCCCTCTCTTATATAAATAAGTTTACTGTCAGTTTGGTTATTTTAGGGGAGGGGGACAGATAACTCATAAAAGTAAAGTTATGATATTTAAAAATGAAAGATGAAATGCTCCTTAGAAAACAACCAAAAGTAATATAATTTTAAGAAAATTTAAATCATTTCCAGTGGTATAATTTTAAAGCCTCCAAGTCATAATCAACACTGTGTATCATTTTAAGACGTCACTCAAATGCGACTGCGAAAACCTATGCGTGCCATGTATCTCCTACAAATACCAGACACAAGAAGAGGGCAAGGCATCAATGGTTGATAAACCTCCGTAATACTTTTGTTCATACTTTTGCCATACCTTTGACTATGCAGCCGTTATACAGGATGACTACTAATGACCAGACGTGGACTTCTTGACTGGTAGATATATATGGGAGGAAGCACTAGTCATCTAAAGTGATCTTCTTATCTCTCATATTTACATAATAGCCAGTTTTGCACTGTGGATTGCATAGATCTGTATTTTAAATGTTTTTATACACATATCCCTAGTATCTGATTACATTTACAGAGTGTTGCAGTCTGCTCTTTTTTTCTTTTGATTTATATATGAAATGTATGTAGATTTTGCACCTCTGCCTCATTTCAGGATTAACTATGTCAGTGCCCTATATAGCGTTTCCATTGTTATTGTATAATTTTAAACCAGCGTGTGTGCGCACACATCCAAGCAGGCCTGCACACAAAAGTTAAAGGCAAACTAAAGCCTTAGCACAACATTGAACAAGAAGGAACAGCACTGTGATATAAAAGCAGGTGTCCCACCTCTCATTTTGGTGTGGGTGAAGGATTTGCATATCGTACAATGTGGTCACTAACCATTGTGTTGTTTTACATGCCCATTTCTAAGCTACTGCAGGAAGTTGTTACAGCAAGTCACGCCTACTAGTAGTCTCTAGCCAATCCTTTTACAGTCCACATTAGGCAGGGGCCATGTGACTGAAGTCAGGAGGTGTGGCCAGACAGTGCACACCATTATCTTTTCCACTTCTTCAGGGCATTACTTTTACTTTAATGCCAATTAACAAAGTAGTCATTAACAGTTTATTGGTGTTCTTGTGGGGAATGCTTTCACATTATAAAGTATAAAAATATCCTCCTTAAAAATGGAACGGAATTTGGGTGAATATTGGTAACACTTTATGTAGCACGCACAACTTTTGTGTCAGAACGTATCACATATTTCTGCATACACAGCCAAGAAAATAATAGAGGAAATATTGTTTTAGGCGTTCATCATACTTCCTGCTTGCAGATTTTGAATCTGAAAAATCTGTTTTACCAAACAAGCATTGTTAATGGGAGTTACTGAAGGGAGAAAGTTTCGATTTTACTACCGAAGATACCTCTTGCTACATATGCAACCCAAGCAATTACTGTTCAAAGAATTCCAAAGGGCACTGTATGTCTTGCTTTTATGTACTGTTTTATGCACTATTCACTGTAGTATTTTTTGATGCTAGTACTTTAAATTCTACCTTTGCATTTGCTGTTACAGACTGCAAACATTTTTATTAGTCTTTTATAAATTGTATACATTATTATTGCAGTATAATGAAAGGTGCTAGTTACAAAATAGTCCCATGTTTAAAACATTTATTAAAATCTTTGTGCATGCTGAGAAAGAAATAATAGCCTGGGATTATGCTGCTATATTTTGGAACTGTTCAGGTTATTAAATGTAAGAAGAAGATATCTGAATATATTGCTAGGGTTTTCCATAATAACAGTTCTATTGTGCAGTACTTGCAGACCACAGGTAAATGACAGACAAATGACAGGACTAGTAGCCCCATTAAAAGATAATAAAAAGCTTGTGCTTTGTTAGCAACTATTTTCTCAGTTTGTTTTTGTTAAAAACAAATTGAGAAAATAGTTTTGAAAATAATAACAAATTGAGAATGTTCCGATTGTATTTTCGAGGGTTGTTAATAGTTCGAGATTATTTTTGAGGGTTACCGAAAATAACCTTGTATATTTGGTAACCCTCAAAAATGCTTTTTGAACCCTTTGAAAGTATATTCCATTTTCGGGTTTTTCAGCTCTTCAGGTTTTTTCCCGACATCCGTAAATCTGAAAATGGAACAAAACTTACTAGTTTCAGCCATCTCTATTGCTGGATATTGTTTTTTTCTCTTTTTACTGTGTGGCTTGCTGTACACTACAAATTATAGAAAATATTCAGGGAGATTCAATAAACCTTATTTAACATTTGAAAGTTAACATCTGATTGGTTGGGGCAAAATTAGCACCATTTTAAACGATAAGAACTTTTATTGAATACCCCTGATTGTTTGTAATCTCTGTAAACAATTGGTCATGTAACCAAAACAAAAAGGAATGTATCTAATGATCCACATAAGAGACTTTGTTATACAACCAACAATTTAAAGGGACAGTTCAGTGGAAATTTTTAATATTTGTTAAATTGTTAGTTTATTTAATGCATACTTAGTTATTCTACATATTCTCTCCCATTTTATAAAATCAGTTGATTTCATACCCTTTGCTGTTCCCTGCTGTTGACATTAGTGAGCTGACATTTCATATTCTAATTGTCCTTCTTCTTCCCAGGATGCACCACATCCTTGGAATGTTCCTAACAGTAATTTCTACTGATTGGCTGTTGGATGGGCCAAAGATGCTCAGATCTCTACTGAATCAACCCAGGCACTGGGTCAAGGGCAAGACCATAACAGTCTCTATTAGGGGTCCTGCAAACAGGAAGTCAGTATTTCGGTTTATGCACAGATAAAATGCTGAATTTGCAGATTAAGGTCATTGGGATGGAAAAAATACTGCTCTTTTTTTCTCAAAAGCATATGTATGTACACTGAACCTACCCTTTAATGACGTGTGTATTTACAGTATGATTATATAACTCAAAATGCAGTATTGTGCAAATAATAGAACTGTACATTTGATTCTAGTAGACATTCAGAGAGATCATTATGAATTTCCTATGCTTGTCATGCATATTTTATCTTGTTTTCACAAGAATATTCAGCATTCGGGCATGGTCTAATGCAAGGTCACACACCCACTAACAGAGCATAAGCACAAGAGAGGGCATAGATTACTGTGTTGGTGGCTCAGGCACTAGATTAAGATAGTGGGTAATAATGATGTGATACTAATAAAGGTATTATATGTGGGCTGTATACATAGGTATAGGGCTAGGTGGTGACATAGCATCCAATGGATGACAGTCATTACTGAAAGAGAGGTTGCAGGTGCGCTCTGCTCCTGAGTATGCTAATAGCCAACTTGCTACAGAAAAGGAGGAGGCAGGATTTTTGGCATCTGCTCTTTGTAAGTACCTATAACTTAGTGTGTGAGCGTCTGAGGTTTTTTTAGGCTGGAGTTGCCCTTTAACACTTTGTTCCAACTGAAACCAATATTCTGCTATTTTAGTTTTTGAAAGAAATAACCTTTCTAAATTAAGAAGAATTTTAAGGCAATATCAAAATACTTTTAAAATTGCCCTTCAAGAAATAGGTGGAGGGCAAAGTTGGCCTTGTTTTTACTGATACGACTATTTTATGACAAATTAACAGCAGCGTGTCATTTTTTTACCAGGAATTAGTGAAATCTCCTGCTGGGAAATCCTGCTATTACAGAACAATGGACAATTGTCATTTTTATCATTACCTAAGTTGTCAAACAGCTTGAACTTACCCTACTGTATATACATATAAGAAGGAATAAAAGTAATAGAAAGAGCTGCAGTCGCATTGACAGTATAAGTGTTGTCTATGTTGTATGAGGGAGAGAAGTGACAGAAAATAGTATTGTGTATGTTTGTTTCAAAAGACTTCCTAAAGGGCATAAGGAAATAAATGATAAAAAATAATAATGTTTTAATGGAAAATTGACAGTTCTTCACACATGTGTATAAAGGATGGGTATAGAGTAATAACCTAACAACGCCACAATACCACTGAATGTGGTGGTGCGGTGGGTAGTGCAAACAGTAATACTAATCAAGAAACCACCAGAAACCACCAGAAACCCACTAAACTCTGCAGACTACCTACAGAGGCACTCTTATGGCATACCACTAGCAAATAAATATCCCCACAGTTCACTCACTAGCTGTGCCTCGTCCCCTTTAAAAAGTAAAACTCCCTGAGCTAAAAAACAAGGAATAGGAAGGTCAGAGAAGAAAAAAGCAGTTTTAAGATTTGGTGGTAATTAATCCTTATTACTGTGTGATTAGTTGGAAAATAATTTGGCAGTTTACATGCCTTTTAAAAATATTTTGTATTTGAAATTCCATTAAAAGGACTGGTATTTCTTTGGCTAGTATAAGAAGCATAGCATTTCATTTTTCCAGTCATCCAATAATGAAACTTAAATCTCCTCTTACAAAATATATTGCTGAACATTTAACTTTTGTCTTAAAGATTAAAGCTTTTATACCATAGTAAATAGCTTTAATACACTGCCCTCTATTAACAAAAAAGTACAATCAAATAACATAAGCCAGAACTGACGCCAATGCATCTTTCATTTTTATAGTACTGTACTCAAGTGCTTATTCCTCTGTAGAGATGGGATCCGGGTCGGACTCAGAACCCACTCGGACCCGGATCCGACACAGTTCCGAATCCGGACGGATGATCTGGATTTTGGGACTTCGGATCGCATTTTGAATTATTATACAATGTTCAAAGCTTTTTTTGCTAATTTTTGAAAATAGCCTCAAACGTACCTTAATCCTCGAAAATATATTTGGAAACTTGGAAATAGTCTTATTTTCAAGGATTATCGATCGTTCGAATATTCTAAAATAGCTTTGAACATTCGATAATAATCAAAAATTTGTTCTGTTTTAAATTTTTTGGATCTTTGGGATTTTCCCGAGATCCGGTAATCCGAAAATGGAACGAAACTGGTGAGTTTCGGCCATCTCTATTCCTCTGCATAAAAAAGGCCTTACATTATTAACTCATAGATGGATAATTCTCTGGGATAAATCTGCTCCATATACTCAACAATACCCTCTTTCTGCTACCAAATTTGCTATCCCATTGTAGCTAATTGTAGCTGCCCTCAAATTTTTTTACCCATGGTGAAGCAAATCCCATGTACTGAATTCCTTCAAGCACTTTATCAAATACTGTGTAGAGATGGATTAAACTGACAGGTTCCATTTTACTTGGGATTTTGTGAATGGTTTAGGTGAAATGTATTGAAGTTGAAGTCCATCACATGTGACATTTTAGTACTAAACTTTTTCTCTTTCTATTGGTCAGGTCTGAAATTGAGGGAGGGGGGCTTGCCAGGCTGTGATGACATGTGTTTGAGGTCTTCACCCTGGTTACTTTAGATGGTAGGAAAGTGGATTGGATATATTTATCACTTACTGTACTTCTGAAAAAAGCTCAGGTAATTGCAGGACAGAAAGTGTTACTTTTGCTAAAGATACCTTCAAGGATGTGTTTCCAGGTTGCCAGCCATAACAATCTCCAAGCTAGCCACAGCTATTATTTACTTGTTTAGGGTAATGCTCCTCATACACTCTTTTTTTTTTTTTTTTTTACAAATTAGTCATTAAGTAGAGACTTTTAACTATTTAGATTGATTGACTTTAAACTGGTGGAAATCAGAAGGCGTTGGGAGTTTCAGTATAACTAGCCACTTACAAGTGTCTCTGTGTTAATTTTAGTTTTACGCTTAAAATGTGTTAACTTTTGCAGAAAGGGTGATAATAAATTGGAATGGCCTTTCAGCAGATGTTGTGAAAACTAATACTGTAAACAAACTCACACATGCATGCAACTGACATAAGGCAATGACTTAAACAAAAATATGATTAAGGATTTAATTAGCAACCTAGCTACACCAATTAATCTGTGACTATGCTTATATGTGCAGGAATACAATCATTTGTCTCATTTTAAATTACCTCTTACATATTTCTGGATGTTTTGCAAATAATTCTAGCAGTGCTGAATGTCTCAATTAATAACAAAATAATGTTTGGCTTGGCGTTGCACATAAGGTGGATACTCCTTTCATAAAAGACTTTGAAATTCTCCTTTGATACACTTTCAGGGTGGTGCACTTTCAGCGTAGGGCCTTTAAATGGAGTAAAAGTAATGGTTACCAATGTAAAATTGGTTAGCATGAAATTAACTCATTTGTTGTGGTGGCTGCACAGTTAATGCAGAAGTTAACCAAACATCTGCTGCAATAAATAATAATAGTGGCCACCCTCTTTATAACATCAGTGGTGCCAATATTGGTTTACTAGCCACAATTACTTAATACTTAGCCAGAGTATGTGCAGACACTTTTATAAAAAAAAAAGATAAAAATAAAATGGGGGTGGGGGCAGCTTTATCTTGTGAAACTCTCCAAATTCTACAATTTAGGTGATATCTTACTTTGTTTTGCTCTACTCCCTTATCTCGGGGAAATAGAAAGTACTTGTCTGTAATTATGCGCCCTGCTCTGCATTGGTAGCCTCTATTTCCCATTGGGTTAAATGTATTGCACTTACCAATGACTATAGCATATAAATATTGCATATAACTCATCTAAATCTATTAAGGAAAAATATATGAACACTACACCTGTCACTTGCCCCTAAATTGCACAATGAACTATGTGAAAAACACCTAAAATTTACCATGTGGAAAATGAAGGTGCATAAATAGAGCTTGTGCTTAAAATCTACCGTTTTTTTAACCGCATTCAGAGGCAAAAGTGGAAAGGTTTTAAATGTAATGGCATCTTATTTTAGTCCAATCAGCATTCTCTAAGCCACTTTTGTGCATAACCACTGTATTAGCTTGCTGTTTTTACCTGTATGGTATTTTATCAATGATATAAAATACCAAACTGTTATTTTAGTAATTTTTTTGTGATGGGGCATTTGTTCTAATTATAATTGCATATTCTAGATTGTATTTAAAGGAAAACTAAAGGCTAAAAATACAACTTTAAGAAGAAAAGGCAGATTTATATTTACTAAGACCTCCTCCCTTCCAGAAACCTTTGGGTAAAAGTTGCCACATGTTAACTGTCAACCCATTTGCCAAAGGGGTAATGCTTAACAGCAATTAAGGATGTTGGATTGCTCTCTTTTCTTTTGAACATTTTCATATTCAACCCTATCTCTATTGACAATAGGGACCATGTTTCTCTCCCCCCCCCCCCCAATTACAATAGAGCAATTTAAAAGTGACATTCTACTATTCTATATTCTCAGTATATGTTCAGAATTGTGGTCATAGGAAACCCACAGACCACGTGGGGAACAGACCCACTACTTGCAGAGGTGTCAGATGTGTTTGTGTTTGAACAGTAAAAAAGTAATTCCTAATTTATTATAATTTTTAAATTTGAAAACATGAAAAAAAAACAATTTGAAATGAAACCTAAGCCCAGCCTAAACAATAATTTAAAACATAAACTAAATTAAAATGTATGCAATTTATAGACATAACACGCACCTCAGTAAATTACCCTGTTTATCTCACACACACAAAATCAGAACATAATTGCCGGGAAACCCATAAAACACAAAAGTACAAACACAGGGTTTGGATGTGCAGTAACCAATACATTACAGTGCAGAGTAAATGCAAAAGTTGTATTTACTGTGTACTGTGAGACTTGCATTCCAATCATTATGCCTCTGGCCACAGTATGCAGTACTTGTATGCTATTCATATTGTATATTGAGCCTTTTGAAATGGTGTTTTAGTTCAGCTCCCTGTGAAGGTGATAAATTATACTGCTGAATTAGTTGTGCAAAGATGTTCCTTGTTGTACAAGAAAGAGTCCTAAAGGGCGCATATGTACTGGAAGTATTATCAGACAAGCAGAGTCTTGGGGATTCTGTGTCTGAAAAAAGTCCATGGAGAGGAGATGCAAATAGTTTATCCTTTGAAAAATATACAAAGTGTATTCCCATGTAGAGACAGGAGAATATCAGTCCATTTCTTTAACACCTTGAAAGTAAAAAAAAGGAGCGCAGGACAAAAAGAGCATTTTCAGAAACACAAAATACATTTCTGGAAATAATAAATGAACTGGAAATAGTTTTCCTGAAAAATAGAGCAATTCATGAAATATTAAACTCTCAGTAATGCAGTGGAGACTCAGTAAAGAAAAACCCATTTGAGAAATAAAAGAAGCAGATGTTTTTAAAAGAATTTTATGTACAGAAAAGGGGAAAAAGCAAGCAGCATTCAAAGATGTAGTTCACGTGACTTACCAGTTCAATGACCATACAACAATGTCAGCCCAGCAACAGCAAATTTATAGACCATAAAGCACGATTAAACATTCATTATAGAAGACGGTTTCTCCTTTTATGAAGAAGTACGGTATGTACCTTACCATGTACTGACAATATTTACTGCAAGGCTATACTGATACTTTTCTAATTTAGGATGTTGTCCCAAAGATAAGGTGTTTATTAAAATGAAATTGCAACTGTTACACACTTTAAATAAGTCAAGAGCAAATGACTCTTGTGCGTTCATAAGTAGTTTGTGCCTCAGAAAAGAGAAAATGCATTTGTGGATTTGAAATATCTGAAGACTGTGACTGAGCTGTAAAGAAGTATTAGAAAGAGAGAGAAAAAAAATCTCAATTTAAATCTCAATTTATATAGACTTACAAAATGATTGAACCATTATACCCTGAGATGGAAAAAAAGCTTTGGGGTGTAGCAAGTGAACGAAATAAAGCTATCTTTCAGCCTGCATATACTTGATTGATCACTGTGGGTTTGAACATGAAATTGACTTTCTAATTGCATGCTGAAGATCCTGAAACAGCTACAGTTAGTGCGAGGTCATTTAGTCTGGAAAATAGAGCATTTACTGGGAAAGGGTTTTATAAGTAAGGAACCAAAAATCCCACTTATTTGTAATCATGGGCCCTATTTTATAGAGTGCCCAGTATGCAACTATAAGTCATTATTTACCAGTTTGTCTCTTTATCGTGTCAGTTCCCTGACAATGACAAAAAATTCCTTAACAGAAAAATACATTTATAAAGAGGCAACCTTTTATATTCTTGTCAAACTTTTACCCATAGCGCGCATGCTCATGTTTACCCATAGCACGCAGCTGGGGCATGTCAGGTGATTCAGCTGTGTATCCTGCTCACGAGTAAGTTTTTCACCTTCGTTCCCAGCTTCTGTAACATTAATTATAAAATGTTCTTAAATAAATGAGCAATCAGATTTAGCTGTAGCTTCTTCTTTACATCCCCTGATGTTCACTGCTCCATGATATATTTATGCCGTATCAGTGGCACATGGTTCTAGGGACTACAGCAAAGGAAACTATGTGAAAGACATCCATTGTACTAATTCTTTAGAAGCAGGAAGGTTTGGGACATAGGAGGGATAAAGAATCGTATTTATACTTAAAGGAATTCCAAGATTTCCCCTCAGTGAATGAACCTGGCAGTTTTGCCCCTTCGTTAACTGCTCCTGTAACATTAAAGGGGAAGTTCAGCGCAAATGCTTTTTAAAAAAAAGAGCAGTATTTTTTCATCCCAATGACCTTAATCTGCCAAATCAGCATTTTGTCTGTGTATAAATAAATGCAACCAAAAGTGACTTCCTGTTTGCAGGACCCCTAGTAGAGACCGTTATGGTCTTGCCCTTGGCCCAGCACCTGGGTTGATTCAGTTGCTCAGTAGAGATCTGAGCATCTTTGACCCATCCAACAGCCAATCAGTAGAAAAAACTGTTAGGAACATTCCAAGGAAGTGGTGCATCCTGGGAAGAAGGACTGTTAGAACCTAAAATGTCAGCTCACTATTGTCAACAGCAGAGAACCGCAAAGGGTATGAAATCAACTGATTTTTCAAAATGGGAGAGAATATGTAGAATAACTAAGAAGGCATTACACAAACTAACAATTTAACAAATATTGATCATTTCCACTGAACTGTCCCTTTAAGGACAGAAGGTAAGACTTTGCTCCTGTTCTTTAATCAATGAGCAAATAGATAGATTCGCTTTTTCAGTAAACTTACCTTTACAATATTATGACCGTTACATTTTGTACTCTAAGACTCTTTTTGGTTGAAGTGGACTTGGTTGGATTGGACACTAAATTTTTATGTGTGTGTGTGTGTGTGTGTGTGTGTGTGTTATATATATTGAGATGACATTATGTAAATTATGTATTATAAAGCACCACTGCTCCCAGTGCTCTCTTCCACCATATTTCCTTATGTCCTGCAACAGAATTCCACATACAAATAATCCAGGGCAAACCAAATCACTTTTTAGTACTGTCTATTAGGAGAATTGCTGGTTCTCCTATTAAACAGTACTGAAAAGTACATTTTATTGCTTGAAAGATTCTCTTCCAGGTGTAGGAGTTTGGTGGTGTGTGTGTGTTTTATGTGGTGGGGAAAGACAGAAAATATCTACGGTCAGTAATTGGCTAAAGGCAGCTGATCTGATTGTACTGTGTATGACCACACGGCTGATCAATCCCTATACCGCGAAAACTACATTGAGATAATGTGGAAACTAAATGTTCACAACCTAAAACAATGTAAGAAAATTAGAGCTGGTTAATCATGTCTGGCTGCGTAAAAATGTGTTGTTTTGTTTTGAATGATTGATGATGGAGAAAGTCTAGAAGCTCATATGAGAAAAACCTTACTATAATAGTTTAAAGAATATCATAATTAAAATATAATAGTTTTATTGACAAAAATTAGCAGGATCAACTATGGGCAAGTCAGTGGATTGCAGTGATTTTTTTTACTAGGCTTTGTGGCTAAAAACAGAATGCAATGATGGGATAGTTAAAGAAACATGTGGGCGTGGAATCCCCAGGACCTCTTTTTTTTCACCCCCTTGTTGCGGCCTACAAGCCCAGTGTTTACACTATTGTTACTAGGAACGACCGACCAAAGGTGCACGAAAATGCACGGAGCAGCAGCAGTAGACAGCTGAGGTAACAAGGTTGGTAAGTATTCTGTTAAGCCTCACAGAGACTTTTAAACCTTACGACGTCAAGGTTTGGAGAGGTGATTAGCCTATATATGAATTTAAGTTTGGGGGTGGACATTCCCTTTAATAGTAACTGGGCTTGAATATTGAAAAGCAGAAAACCATACCTGGTCTATTCATGTGTATACTGTTACTAAAGGCATGTAAAAGTTTGGACAAAATTCAAAACCTTTGCCTGTGTGGGGATTAAACTGCCATAACCTAAAAAAGTCTCAAACTAAAATAATTATAATGTTTAAACCTTAGTTTTTGAAATACTGAATAAGAACTGCATTTCTTTCACTTTAATGCCCTTACCCAGGAGTTTCAGCTGTGAAAAAAATATGTGGTTTGAACATGTTAAAATAAAATCTGATAATCATATTTCACTTAGTATTTCCACAAATCCCATGTAATGAAAGAGTAGAACTTTGGAGTGATTTTAATCGTCTCAGTATGGTTAAAAGAAACGCACTAGAAACAGAAGTGTTCAGAATGAGGAGCACAACCTTGGAATTAAAGGTTTCAATCCAAATTGAGCTCTAAAAAAATATATTTATGAAACCTTTAAAAAAAAAAAAAAAAAACCTTCATAGGCTGTAATCACTTAATATTGTACATGCACATTAATACCTGAAATGTATAATATTAGGCAAAGAAGTTCAAGAAAAAGATTGATAAAATATCACTATGGCTGCATCGGTCATCCAATTACAATTGTGTTAAATGTATTTTAAAATGTGTACATTTTTCACAGTCATCACTTTCAGCTCAACGTCTGGACCTCCCTCATTGTTGTTTGTTATTTATGGATATTTGAGGGCTGGGGCAGTGAGCCCTTGTCAGGGAGTCCCAGTGTGGTGTAAGACAGTTTGGTACCACTTTGTATTTTCGTTTACTTTATTTAGCAATCGGTAGCTGCTTCCCACTACTGAAATCACATTGGAATGTTGCTTAGAGTTCTTCTGAACATGAATTGCTTCAGTTTGGTTGAACAGCCCTCAAATAGAACTGCTTCAAATGTGTGCAATACTAGAGGCAACTTTTTTTTATCAGAGAAGTCAAAGAAGGTTTGCTTGGACTTATTAAAGAACAACTTCTTATAAAAAGCCTCATTTGTGCTATGTATTGCTACAAAATTTTACCATATTAAATAGGAAATTAAAAATGTTAAAATAAGGCTGTCATGGGAGAGGATTTTACAAACTAATTGGGTCTTATTCCATCCACACCCAGTTGTATTGGCAGACGTGACCTTTAAAGTTTGTACAGTATTTGGGGAAACATGGTCTTCATCTTCCAGTTAAATCTTGTATAGAAAGCTGTAAGAATAAAGTCTAGAATGAGTAACAAAAAGCAAAGACTACAGCTAGAGCAAAAAAAAATTTCAGTTTATATCCTAGTGTTTGTGGTATTGACCACAATAGGATAACATTTCATCAACATCCAAAAAATGATAATACTGAGGGGAGAATCCAGCAATGGCTTCCTTGGAGGACAAAAGGTCTGAAACACGTAGTGCATTTTTAGAATCTGGCCCTGAATCTCTTAAAAAGGGGTGCTCATTATATTCAGTTGAAGTTATACCCCTTGCTATTCCCTGCTGTTGATATAAGTGATCTGACATTTCAGATTCTGTAATGGTCCTTCTTCATAGAATGCACACTAATGTAGAATGTTCCTATTAGAGATGTCCGAACTTTCGAAAAAATTCAAAAAATCAAAAATCCGCGAGCGGACCCATTAAAATGAAAAATATCCTCGAAATTACGAGATTTCTCATATTTTCGAAAATACGAGAAATCTCATAATTTCAAAAATTTTCGAAAATACGAGTAATTTTCGAAAATACGTATTTCCGAAAATTTTCGAAAATACGAGAAACCTTGTAATTTCAAAAATTTTCGAAAATACGAGAAATCCGTGGTTCGGAAGTTCGGAAGGCGGAAAATCCGGAAAAATCCGCCGTTCGCGAACGGGATAAATCCGTGGCGGATCCAGGTTCGGATCCGTGAACCGGCCATCCCTAGTTCCTATCAGTAAAGGTGGCCATACACATGCAATCCCTATCACATTGATCAGATCTGTCAGCACTAGAGATGGGATCCGGGTCCGGCTCGTGTGTTTGTTTGTATGATTGTGTTTGTAAATGTGTTCCTATAATCATACATTTCTGAATGAATGTTCTTACAATACCTTGTTGTAGCAAAATACCCCAATGTTATTTGTATGAGCAATCGTAAATCTATGATAGCAGGAGTAAATTTACGAACATGATTGTGGATTTATGACTGTAACCGTAGAAGGCCGCAAGCATAGATTACTTTTGTGATCATTAAAGGCATGGTCTCGCAAAATAGCCATACCCTGTCTTTATAAATATGGCCCTTAGTAATGTAATCTGTTTGAAACATACCTGGGTCAGATCCCAAATTCTGATTTAGTTGAACCATTTTTAGGGACTGTTAGTGCAGAATAGAATTTGAACTTAATTTATGTGAAGCTCCCTTCATCATTGGAAGTGATCTAATGACAAAAGGTGAATTGAAAAATATCGCTAAAATTATTATCATTTTTGTCAAGATGTTACTTCCTAATTTTCTTGATGACTGACAGGTGATAATTTAACTAACACCGTAATCAGAATAATAGAGATATAATCAGAATAAGACTTTAGCAACTCAATATTTACTTTCAATTTCCATCAGAGACCATTTCACATTCAAAAAACTGATTTTCCCCCTGTTCCAGATATGGATTAAAGGTTAGCCCTGATTGCAGCATTTATCTCTCTTTCCTATTTGGGAATGATGCTTGCTTGTGATAATAGATGTATCTGTTTGAAATTGAAAGCGATTATTTCGATTTGATGGGCAGTCTGGAACAAAACATTAGAAGCTTTGGGGGAAAAAATAAACTGCCCAAGAACAAAATGTTACATTTACTATGTTTCTTATAGATAATGAAGACATGTATGTACAAAGTAATGGTGTTAGGGTAATTGAGTTTTTGAAAATCTAGAAAGGTAAAACTAATTAAACAAACTGTCAGTTTTCTCCTACGTCTTTTGGTGATGACGCTAAAAGTGAAACCGATTACCGTAGTTGAATATTTTTGTGAATCAGAAATAACAGAAAAACATATTGTAAAATCTAGGAATTTTGTCAATAAGGAAGTGTCACTATACCTGTACAGTAACTATTAGCTAGTAGACACTGACTGTGTGAATAGACAGAAAGCATGAGTACAGTTTCCCTTAATGAAACACAGATTTTTACAGCACTTATATGTATGTATGTATGTGAGATTAAGGAATAATGATTTTAATAATCACTTACTCTTTTGCAAGTAGCAGAAAAATATAACTCAACAGTAAGCGTTGAATTTAGGAAATATACTGTCTAACGTTTGATAATAATTTAAAATATGATCGGAGACTATTTTCGAGTTTCCGGTCGTATTTTTGAGGATTATCGAATATTCAAGGCTATTTTCGATTATTCTCAAACGTTCCATAGGCTCCAAAGTCCCGAGATATGGACCATCCGTCTGGATTTCGGAACTGAGGAGTTCCAAGTTGGACCTGGATCCCATCTCTATTTCGAGTGGACCTCCACCCTTTATAAGGCTTGATAAAGGATGGAGGTCCACCAGAAATGTTGCCTGAGAGATATCTCACAATTGGTTGAATAAAAAGAACATTTTTTTTAAAACCATTTTGGGAGTGTCCTACTGCATTTTATTTTTATAGGACAGAATATGACAGAGACTGGTGAGCAGTACAGTTGACAGTGGGATGATCTGTGGAGGATTGTTTCAATAATTTGTGAGTATATGTGAGTATATGTGATATACTCCTATTCACAATAGTTACATAAAGAAATGCACAATAGTTTCTAGAACTATACAATGGATCTCAAGTTTAAAGGCTATCTCCACCCTAAATTTGTTTTTTTAATATATTGTAGGGCACCTCTGCCCTGGGGGTGGGTAGGGGTTCCCTACACTACAGAAAAATCTTTTAATGCCAGATGGAAGGGCAGCCATGGAGGGTTCCAGAGGGTGGGAAGGAGGGGGGGGGGGAGATTCCCCTGCACATGTCACAATCCCTCCCGGAGGACAAGGAGGAGGCAGAAAGCTTTTAACAGGAAGACAGCTCCTACTCCATAGTTTCCTGGACTTTGGACATGCACTGGAGGAGAGCCATAAGAAACAAAAGAGTAAGGTAAGGATTTTTTAAAACTTTGCAGTGGGGCCAGTAGTGGGAAAAATTTTAGTTTGGGGGGGGTGGACATGCCCTTTAATAAATCTGAAAATGAATTTCCAAAGTTTTAAATGCATTTGACATTCCAACCTAGAATCAGGGACAAGGGGCAACAACTCCATCATCTTGTATGCAGAAAGAATACACATTTTTATCTTAATTTAAAGATTTTCTCAACAACTACCTGCAGTAGCTCAGAGCTACTGGAGATGTGCAGAAAACTGAGTACGGGAGTACCAACTAATAAAAGGAAGGGGTTGCATGGGTAAGCATGGGTCTATTGTTGGAAGGCTACAGTATTGTAATTCTGGGATACTTCTTTTAACATGCATTTTGTGCATCTTTTCTAGCGGTAGCATTGTTGGAGTATTTTTATTGTGTTTATATGGGGAAAACACACATCTACATGACTCCAGCTAGCGTTTTATGCTGTGTGTCAGATACAATATGGTATATGAAGAAAATGCAGTTCACTGCAGCCAGTTCCTACAGTATGAGGCTCTTGAGACCAGCCTAATGATTTATGGACTGAAATACACTGTGTAAATCTCTGTCTTTGTGCTTTGAATCATCTCTGTATAATACTGAGATTTATAAAGGTTAAGGTTGGCATTAAATGGGCAACTATTCTGCTGAGTATTACCTTTGTCTAATGCAGCTTTCTTCTTTAAATAGCTTGCTAGAAAGAGTTTTGGGCAGCATTCTATAGCTTGGGTAAGAAGCTATTACGCACTGCCACTAGATGCTCTGTTAAAAGCTTGTTTGACTTTCAGTGCGAGTTATAGCAAGCAGCTTATAATAAGGTTATTGTTGGGGGAACGCAGTAAAGGTTCGTACACACATGCAATTGCCAACCTGCACTGCACGATGTGTACGAATGGCCGCTTCGCCCAATAATCTGGCGTGTATATGCACTTTATCCGCCAAAATGGGCATTTGGTCAGGGATTGTTGCCCAACCGGCCTGGCGGATTTCCGAACAAGTGCCTGTTTCGGCCAATAAAGTTCCCATACACGGGATGATTATCGTCCGTAACGTATACATCGTGTCACATATTTGTACTGATTGGTGGTTGATAAGTGCCAGTATTAGGCTGGTGTTAACTGCAGTTTTAACAACCTATTTCTTGTTGCATGTAAACAAGTAATTTGTCTGAAATCAGTTAAACAACTTTAGGATACGATGGCAGTTGTGCGGTGATGTCCTCATGGGTGTGATTCTGCTTATTTATCCCTTCTGTCATTCATGTGGTTACAAAAGCTACTTCAGGAGAATTGCTATAGTAATAAGGATCGTGTTTGTACATGTATGGACCTGAAATCATCTTACCTTTGATCAAACATGTCTTTAAGAAACCCACACATTTACATTAAAAATGCATTGAAGATTCATCTGAACAATTCAAAAAAATCCTGATTGTTTTTGAAGGTTTATATAGTCAACATAGCAAAATACAATGCCATTACTAATAACACTGACATGCACTAACTTGTTCCACCTGATCTCTCTTATGAGCTGCCCTAATCAATTCAACTGTTCAGTTATTATAAATTAGTGTCAACTTTTATCCATTTATGGAGCATCTATAATTCATGAAGTCTATAGCCGTTGGATTTCTAGTTTTTAAAGTTAGCCTGCAGTCAATTTTTACAAATTATTTTCTGGTCGGAATACATGGGTTTCAGTAAACACTTTTTTCTGTGTATTTTTTTTTTCAGTGATTGGATTATTTAATTTCTAAAATTTCAATCCATTATGTTAAATGTTACTGTATTGGATGCAGACTAGAATAAACAAGTTTTATAGCAGTGAAACTCTTGAGATATCATTGTTGCCAGGGCTCCATCACTCTTTTCTGCTGGACACACATTTTTAAATGTCTAGGATTTATCTTTTTGTGTATGTATTAAAACGGTAAATGAAAATGTTTCAGTGTTTCCAATATAGAGTAAGGATAATGCTCCCCCATAACAAACGTGTTTTTGGATTGAAAGTTTGTTTTGTTCAGAGACACTTGTGGTTTCATTGGTGGAGATAGGCAATAGGGTAAATTCAATTATATTGCTTTAGATATTCATATAATCCAATGTGCGTGGATCATCAGGATACAATGCAAACTGAACATGTGCTAAGGTACACACCATAAGATATTTCCGGGCTGACCGTCCTATAGTGTCGTGTTTCGGTCAAATAAATCACGGTGATCATTGGGTTCCCTATCATTGGGACCGACAGTCATTTGTCCCAGCTGGTTTGTACCCAGTCTTAGAAATGGCCTTACAGACTAATAATTTTGCTATTACAAACCATACAGAGGATTTAAGTAGTGACTCAACCTTTGTGGGTCTCAATATTTGTTAATAAATAAATGTTAAAAAAATCATTTTACAGAATACTGTAGATGACATTACCATTCAATATTATATGTGTTCAGGGCCAGATTTGGAAAAAGGGTGGTTTGATCAGGCAAGGCACAAAGGTCTGGGCCCTAAATGAGCTAAATGAGCTAAAATTGTAATTCCCAACCTGAAGTTCCTTAAGGCCCATACACACATACACCCAGGAGCAGCTGACAAACATCTGATGAACAGATGCTTTGACTGGAAATCACACTTGTGTGCCCATGTGAGTCACCACACATATATGATCATTGAGGCTGTTTGCAGATTATTTTTCATTACTTTCATTTCTGTGATTAGAATATTGATGCTCACAGAAGTGATATTAATAACCACTTACTGATGTCAGAGGAACAAATCAGCCTTTACAATCCTATTAATCATTGTTGCTAACACGAAGTAACATTATCAGATAAAAAATAGATTACAATGATGTCTCCCTTCCTTTCTTTCAGATCTGTGACAAGGAATGGCATTATTATATAATCAACATAGACTTTCCCCTTGTAACGTTATACATGGATGGAGCAACATATGAGCCGTACCTTGTGACCAATGATTGGCCTATTCATCCATCGCACATCGCTATGCAACTGACAGTTGGAGCTTGTTGGCAAGGTACATTGGGTTTAATGCTTGTTAGTGTGATTTTTTTAAAAAATAATTCTATTTTACATACGGTATTGTGTGTACCTTAGTGTGTAAAACAAAGAAAATGGAACACTGGGCACACCAGTCTTGAAAATAATGTTATTTATCAGAATAAACACTGAGACATTTTCATACACAGTTGCACCATCATTTGACATGACAAACAAAAAAGTGTGTAAATTACACACACACACACATATATATATATATATATATATATATATATATGTGAGAGACAGATATCTAGATGACCATCTAGTGGCCCCAATATATACAAATAGACACCAATGTTGCGGAAAAAGGGTTTCAACAAACATCTAAATACTGTAACATACTCATCAGTAGAGATGTCCGAACTTCGCAAAATCCGGTCCACTCCGTTAAAATGAAAAATATTCTCAAAATTACGAGATTTCTCGTATTTTCTAAAATTTTTGAAATTACGCGTTTCGTGTATATTTGGAAATTTTCGAAAATACGAGAAATCTCGTAATTTCGGGATTTTTCGAAAAACGGATTTTTCGAAAATACGAGTGCGCCTTGTAATTTCGAAAATTTTCGAAGATACGTATTAACGAAAATACGGAAAATCTCGTAATTTCGAAAATTTTCAAAAATACGAGAAATCCGCGGTTCGGAAGTTCGGAAGGCGGAAAATCTGGAAAAGTTTGCCGTTCGCGAACGGGATAAATCCGCGGCGGATCCGGGTTCGGATCCGCGAACCGGCCATCCCTACTCATCAGCAACATGGGGCAACACTAATGCAGATATATTCTAGTTATCTTTTTTTTAAGAAGCATGATAGACCTAAATTTTAATTTAATCCTTTGGGACATAAAGCATTTAATGTAAGGATCCAATAGGATTTTTTATATAAGACAATGTTTTCTGTCACCTTCATATGGCAAGGGATGGATCGGATCAATTACCAGACCTCTAAGATCAGATACTGAATGTTTCAAGGTTTGAAAGTGACTCACTACTGGAGGATCATCTATTTTATTACCCTTTTGTCCAGTTCAAAGCTTCCTCTCTGAGCTTAGGTCCAGCTGCAGTTGTTTATCATTCAGGTCTGAGCAGATCCTCTGATTCCTCATAAATTGGGACTTGGGCAGCCCTTTTAATAGACGTTTTAGGTGGAAGCTTTTACCATGTAGTAAAGTATTTCGATCAGTAGGTTTGGTCTGTAACAATGACTTCTACCAAAAATTGCACTCTTTTCTTAGGTCATCTACTGTATATAACACCAGTATTTCATACAAAAGGAC
Organism: Hymenochirus boettgeri; assembly: GCA_019447015.1. Taxonomy (NCBI): domain Eukaryota; kingdom Metazoa; phylum Chordata; class Amphibia; order Anura; family Pipidae; genus Hymenochirus; species Hymenochirus boettgeri. The sequence goes on along the minus strand of CM033473.1, from coordinate 229,096,745 downwards.
CTGAAAAGGGTATTCAAATATATATAGCTCTCCTCCAAAAAACTGATGGAAAGATTAGCATATAAAGGTGCTGCTGGACTGCCCATGGCCATACCAATCAGATTCAAACTTCAAAGTAATTATTATACAAAATAAATTGCAAACAATCAACTAAAAAGTCTTTTGGTGGATTGCTATCTTGTAGCTTCTAAACCCTTAGGCTGGGTAAACCTGGCCGATTTTTTTGTGTCAACCAACCATTCGCCACTAGCAAACGATTGGTCAGGACGAATCACTGTTGGACGCAGTGAAGATCCATATGAGATCACACAACCAGTGCTGATTTTCCAACATGTCTAATAGCCCATTCGGCTGATCCAGGCAAACGGCTGACCAACATCGGTCACTGCCACTGCCGAAATAACTTTAGTTTTTTTCGCCCTGACCGTCTGATACAGAGAAATATATGTGAGTTGGGACAAAAAAAATCTGCTTGTGTCTACCCAACCACTATCGCAAAAAAAAGGTCTTAAAGTTTCGTTAATGTCTTAACGGGATTTATCAACACTTAACGTGACTTTTAGACGTAAGTAATGTACCAAATTTGACACCATTAATGCGTTAATGTAACGTGATATTTAGAGCGTTTGTAACGCCACCAAAATGATGGTCTTAATCAAGATGATGTTACTTTATATATGCAATGCAAATAATTATTGCTGCATACATAATTATTAATCTACGTTATTCAGAATTATCGTGTGCGTTGCTAAGCCAATTTGTTAACTACTTAGCTAGCCACTACTTGCTATTTATATGTGAAAGGATTTGTGTGAATACATGCAGTAATTTTATATTATAAAAGGGAATGTTTTTATGGAGCAAAAATCTTCAGTTACATAAATCCTGTCAAACAATGTGTCAGATTGCAATAGTCATAACTCAGCATAACAGTCAATACTGCAAATCTGTCTTAGTCACTTGGTTGGTCTAACGAACCACATAAACAGACAAGTGATAGCTACATAGGCTTCAAATTATTAAAACAAATTTTATATATATACAAAATCCATATACTGTATGTATGTGTATATATATATATTATATATATATATATAAATATACCTAACCCCTGTAGTGGATTTCTATGGGAGGAACTGTAAGATTATAGCCTTATAATCTTACAGTTCCAGGAGGAGAAGGAAACCAGAAGCCAAAAAGCGGTAGGTTATAATAAATAATGCACCCCGAACTGTAAATTATAGGGATATTAGAAGTCACCTTGGAGTTCCGTGCCCTGTATAAAAGGTACTTGGCCTGCGGCCTCGTGCTTTTATATGGTCACGGAACTCCTCGGTGACTTCTAATATCCTTATAATTTATAGTTGGGGGCGCATTATCCACTATATATATATATATGTGTGTGTCTAATTTAGGAGAAATGACATATTACGTACATGTACGTTGTTATGTGTATAAAGGCTATAAATAATAGTATTTTTAATACATTTTCCTCTGCTGGAATTGTTTTAATCAGGTTTACAATACATAAGAATAAATAAAATCTATCCACATATCCATTTGATGGCTTTTAAATCGGCAATAAATGGTGTGAGAAATGCTGGTGATTCTAAATAACGCAATGTACCACAATTTATGCAATTCTACTACTAAAACAGACGCTAAACTCTTAACGTGACTTTTATGCTATGCATCAAGACATACGCAACTTTAGTACTAAAACACGTTTAGCTCTTAACTTGACTTTCTAACACAAACACTTATGTACTATTAATCGCAAACAGTTTATTGAATACAAGTAACGTTCGTTATTTTTAGACCATCTTTGCGAAAGCGGGTTTCGGTATATAGCCCTATTAGTGTGGTTGATGTTGGTGATATCAGCTGTGATTTAATACCATTCTGGATTCCAGATACATACCAAGTGCAATTCATCCAAAAAGTCCCCTGTATCTTTCATGTAATACATGAGTGTAATATAAAAACCAAAGGTTTAAGAAATAAATCAATGAGTTGGGCCAAAGGCAGTAGAACTGAGCCTACGACTGACAGAAGTGGCCCGAACAGAGGGTTGATTGGATCTTTATGGATTTTAGGCAATCTCTACAGTACTGGATGTCTAAGACAGTCCTCAGCAATGCAATTGGCGCAGGTCTTTGGAATTTTTTTCTAACTTTTTCGGTAGCGTTTGTAATAGCGAGTCCTTCTGTGAGTCCTCGTGCTTAGCAACATGGTCTTGGTGATTTCAAAGAAGCATATCCATTGGCCAGATTGCGGACTGTTGATGACAGTAGGAGAGGGGCAGACAGACCGGAACAACAAGAGAAACTTATATTCTTCAATATGAGCTGCATTTCTACTTAATAATCCACCACTACATGGACATTTATTGTTGTTTTGGACAACTAAGATTAAAGAAAACTGTGTTTATTTTATATATTTATATATATATATATATATTTATATGTATGTATATGGAAGATTGTGCTCTGTGGGATATTTACATTGAAAGACTGAGTTGTTTGTGTTTTTTTTTCCACATTCTTTTATTCCAGAATTTTATTAGAAATTATACATTTAGCACTGTGTAGAGATATTAATACATTCAGTTTTCCAGCTGCCTTGGGCCTCTCACAGTTTAGGATTGTTGTGAAATCAAATATCAAGCATAAAAAATATATCAAATAGTACATCCATGTGAGCAGTGTGTGTACCAGTAAATTGGTCTGCCTTTAGATGCCATTTTGTTCACTAACAACATTATTAGAACAGAAGTTAAGATAAAATGGGATAAGATCATTCTTTAAGTTTGGGTAACTTTGAAGTAATTGACCAGTAACTTCAATCATAGCAAGAACAAAAATCCCTCTAGGCTAGGGATGTCAAACTACTAATCCCTCAAGATATTAGAAAACTACCATGCCATATATTCTTTTACAAAGCTGTATGGAGAAGTCATCAATAATGAGAGGTACAGTATGGCTCTTTAATCTGATGTTTGTGATGAGACACTTAAGCTGGGTACACACCATACACACCATACAGTCGGAGCCAAATTATTCTATGATGGCTCCGACTGATCGCCGACCGTTCCACGATTGGACGGGTCAGAAAACCATAACCGATCGTGCTGCCCTCTATGGGTCACAGTAACTGTTGGACGAGGCTGCTTTTGCCACGACTGACAGTCTTGAATGGCCGGTCAGGAGGAAAAATTGAATAGTGTGTACTAGGCTTTACAGTAAGGTTATATAAAGAATAGGACAATGGATATTCAGGCTGCCATCTAGGGGATAAACAAAACTATTGTAATACTAGCCATTTTGTTCTCATATTATCACACAGCTTCTTATTTTAAAAGAGATGTTCATCTATCTTCTTCTTAGCTATTTTATTTTTACTATGTAGCCAGTTAATTGCGCTCACATTTTACATAGTAGTCTGTGTCCTTGCTACAAAATGTGCTGTTTTATTTGCATGCACTGTTTGTATACTGCAACCAAATTAGTAAAAGTACCCTGTTCTATGAACCACAAGGGGAAGAATAAGCTTAGTTTTACCTATAAGTGCTTGGAGATTTCTGTTGGTGTATACTGTATGTGAACATTAGCAATCATACTGTCCTACAAATGAAATAAAGTAGCTACTGTAGGTAAGGACGTTTGTTTATATCTGTCTTAAGGTGAGCTACACACTCTAAATTACAACAATTTTACCATACGAATACAGTGGAGTTTAATTAATTAATTTTATTTGCTGCATGATGTCTGGCTATATTCACAGACCTATGTGTCAGAAAGCTTGTGAGCCTGCCATCTGTTACGTCTCTCTCGTTTGGCATTTAAAATGTAGGTTACGTGTAATGAGTATGAAAGAGGAAAGATTATTTTGTGGGGAATACTAACTTATAAAATTATTGTGTTTCTTTGGGGGGCAGAGACGATAAGTGACAAAATGTCCTGTGGAGAATTCTAGTCTCTGACGGAATATTGTGTGGTTGAGGCCTGTAATAAAAATTAATAAGTACTGTATACTTTTTTCAGGGTAATTTACACAGAGCTGCAATCACTGCAATAGCCCTAGCTATTTAAAGGGCAAGTCCAGCCCCAAAATGAAAACTTACATACAGGTAAATCACCCCCCAAAACCCTAAATGGTAATAGTTTGAAATCTGAAATATATAAGTCTAACCTGAAATCCTGCACAATGCCCTGTTTCCCCTGTTTCTGCTTCCTGGTTCTTCCAGTTAGCAACTGTCAGTTATGGATTTGACAGTTGACATCACAGCCAATGACTGAATGTTAATCCCCTGTCTGCCTCTTTTGAGCATGCCCAGGCTCAGTACAGGTTTCTGAATTGCTCAGATTCCATGAGGCCTCCAGTAGCATAGCAGGCATACAGTAATGAATTCATAGGACAAAGTATTATATATCAACATATTTTAAAGAGGCCATTCTTTCTAAAAGATGTTCTTATGAGGGTGGAGTTGTCCTCTAATATCACTTTTTGCAGCTCTGGGTAGAACCTGAACGGGATTAACTGCTTGCGTGACTTTAAGACCTGCTAATAGCTAAGCTTGCGTTAAAGTGACACTAATAGTGTGGCAAAATCGATATTAAAATGCTTTGCCATAGCCATACTAACTGCTAGTAAAGCGTGAAGTAATTATTTTAGTGCAGCAGCTTTGGGTAAATTAATTCTGTTTACCTCCAAGTTTAACACAAGCAACCAGACAAAAACTGATTAAAACTGCCAGTTTTATTGAAATTCATTTACATTGCTCTTCTAAACAATTTTCATCTGCTTAGCTATATACAGTACAGTGGTCTGTAGCCACCAATGTGGAATTGATTTTAACAAACTTTTCTACTGTATAACCTTTTCTGTATAGGACATAAATGATCGTCTTTGATATGTTATAGCCAACTGTTTGGTGGGGTTTCTTAGAATTTTTTTAAAATGTTTTAAAACTAACTATACTATGTATTATTGTGCCTAATGTAACATACGCTTTTGAATTTCTATCCTGAAGTGCTCTGTGGTTAGAAGCAATTTGCATTCCAAAAGCACAGCACATTATCTGTCTTTACTTTGTTGCACCATATTAAGACATCTGTGTGTGGCAGTTAAACACTCACCCAAAATTCGTCTTCTTTCAGTCCTAAATTTTATTACATATCTTGTGCAATGTAGTCACATAAGCTATCTTTTGTCACACACTTCTGAACGTTAGCAAAATGTTTCAAGTGCAAGATATTTTTCTGTTGCCCCATGTTTGCATCGTGTTTGCATCTGGGTTGTTTTGTACAAATACTAGCTTCTTAACCAATAATTCTCAGAGTATCTCAGAATCCATCAAGCTTGTGAATACAATTCTTTTTTTGTGGCACACCTGTGTTCTTAATGCTTAATTTCCCATAAAATCAGTCTAGTCATGTTTCAAAGTTACAAAGCAACAAATGACAAATAAGAAATTAAATGAATGAAAATATATTTAATGCCAAAAACCTCAATACTTTATTTGAGAAAAGCTGTTTTAAAACCAGACCCTCTATTAGTCCTTTCTGATTGTGTAATTGTGTTAAAGGACAATTATACTCACCTCCCACTCGTTTCTCGTCCTCCACTGCTGCATAGTACCCAGTGTGAGGACATAAAACGCTAGGTCCTTACTTCTGGGTACTTTACAGAAGTCCTGCAATACTTACTAGAAATCTCCCTCAGCAATCCAGTCGGATCTTCCTCTCTGCCACTGTGAGTGACAGTTCACGAGGCAGCCAATGGGAAGACACTCTCGGCAAGGAGGTGTGTCTTCCCATTGACTGCCTCGCAGACTGTCACTGACAGTCTAGTGGGGAGAGTCCGATCAGAGTGCTGAGGGAGATTTCTAGGAAGTATTGCAGGACTAAAGTACCAAGAGGTGAGGGCTTAGCGTTTTAGGTCCTCTTCCTGGGTACTATGCAACAGTGGATTATGGAATAGGGGAGTATAGCATAATTGTCCTTTAATGGTCTGCTTGTCAATCATTTTATAAATCTATTTATTTATCTATTCTTTAATTATTATGATAAGTTATTTATTAATCAGCTAGTTTTCCACAGCGAAAAGGACTTTCTGAATTTTCAGAGCTGCTGTGAATAAAAAGGGTGTTTAATGTGCACATGTGTACATGTGCACAATGCAAATAACTGTCTACCCTTTATGCAAAGACGAAAATACATTCAGGGGGAAAAATGGAGGTGACTGCCAACTCCTGTGAATTGTTGAGCTTTGAATTAATAAGAAAAGTCTGCAAAGAGCATGAACACTGAGCTTTTTCTTTAGATATAAATAGGGCTATGTACCGAGAGCCGCTATCGCAAATATTGTGTAAAGTTAATGAGCGTTACTTGTATTCAATAAACCGTTTGCGATTAATAGTACATAAGTGATTGCGTTAGAAAGTTACGTTAAGAGCTTAACGTGTATTTTAGTACTAAAGTTGCGTAAGTCTTGATACATAGTGGTAAAGTCACATTAAGAGCTTAGCGTGTGTTTTACTAGTAGAATTGCGTAAATTGTGGTACATAAGCAATGCACGTACTCTCGCTAACAAGAAACATCCATAGGCCACTTATTATATATTGACTTAAATTACAGAGAAATAAGTTCACTCATAACACCCTTTAACAAAATCTGCTCCTGCTATTTGTTATGGTCGGTTTATGGTAGTAGGTAGTGGCTAGCTAAGTAGTTAACTAATTTGCTTATATAAAGTAACATCAAGAAAAGCTTGCTTGCTTGCTACACACATGCATGCGTGATTTGTACTCTCGCTAACAAGAAACATCCATAGGCCAGGAGGAGAAAAGAAGAAAAGGGAAATAGGAAAGTAATCAAAGTGATAATAGTAATTTTGAAAATGAAAAGGTTTTGAAAAAGGACATTAAATAGAGAAATTATATAAAGTAAGTTCAACGACATGTATAATTGTAACGGGCCAGCGAAAATGATTGTAGTAAAGTTGTGATAACAGGACATATACGTACCCCATTTCTTCGTCCCTCCACTGCTGCATAGAACCCAGTGTGAGGACATAAAACGCTAGGTCCTTACTTCTGGGTACTTTACAGAAGTCCTGCAATACTTACTAGAAATCTCCCTCAGCAATCCAGTCGGATCTTCCTCTCTGCCACTGTGAGTGACAGTTCACAGGCAGCCAATGGGAAGACACTCTCGGCAAGGAGGTGTGTCTTCCCATTGACTGCCTCGCAGACTGTCACTGACAGTCTGTGGGGAGAGTCCGATCAGAGTGCTGAGGGATTTCTAGGAATTATTGCAGGACTAAAGTACCAAGAGGTGAGGGCTTAGCGTTTTAGGTCCTCTTCCTGGGTACTATGCACAGTGGATTATGGAATAGGGAGTATAGCATAATTGTCCTTTAATGGTCTGCTTCAATCATTTTATAAATCTATTTATTTATCTATTCTTTAATTTTATGATAAGTTATTTATTAATCAGCTAGTTTTCCACAGCGAAAAGGACTTTCTGAATTTTCGAGCTGCTGTGAATAAAAAGGGTGTTTAATGTGCACATGTGTACATGTGCACAAGCAATAACTGTCTACCCTTTTGCAAAGACGAAAATACATTCAGGGGAAAAATGGAGGTGACTGCCAACTCCTGTGAATTGTTGAGCTTTGAATTAATAAGAAAAGTCTGCAAGAGCATGAACACTGAGCTTTTTCTTTAGATATAATAGGGCTATGTACCGAGAGCCGCTATCGCAAATATGTGGTAAAGTTAATGAGCGTTACTTGTATTCAATAAACCGTTTGCGATTAATAGTACATAGTGATTGCGTTAGAAAGTTACGTTAAGAGCTTAACGTGTATTTTAGTACTAAAGTTGCTAAGTCTTGAACATAGTGGTAAAGTCACATTAAGAGCTTAGCGTGTGTTTTACTAGTAGAATTGCTTGCTACACACATGCATGCGTGATTTGTACTCTCGCTAACAAGAAACATCCATAGGCCACTTATTATATATTGACTTAAATTACAGAGAAATAAGTTCACTCATAACACCCTTTAACAAAATCTGCTCCTGCTATTTGTTATGGTCGGTTTATGGTAGTAGGTAGTGGCTAGCTAAGTAGTTAACTAATTTGCTTATATAAAGTACATCAAGAAAAGCTTGCTTGCTTGCTACACACATGCATGCGTGATTTGTGATTGGTCTGCGTCGACCAATTACACTTTACAAAATAGGCCAATCGTGAGGGTGAAATCACATGATAGCAATGCACACATATACCGCCTCTCTGTACATAGGACTTTCAGTTAAGGTCTGATTAAGACCATCATTGTGGTGGCGTTACAAATGCTCTAAAATATCATGTTATAGTCATGCATTAATGGTGTTAAAATTTGGTACATTACTTGCGTTGTCTAGATGCGCAAAGTTAACTAGAATAACGCACACATTGGAACTTACGTCTAAAAGTCACGTTAAGTCTTGATAAATCCCTGTTAAGACATTAATGGAACTTTAAGACACAATTTTGTGATAGCGGCTCTTGGTACATAGCCCTAAAAATGTGTAGCAAGTTTTATCCTGAAAGGAAACAAAGATTTTTTTGAGCAAAACTCAGTAATTTAATATACAGATCTTTCTTAGCAAATGTTTACCAAACGAACAATCTGGTATGCCTTGTATAACATTGGTATATTTTTGCCCACATCCATATATATTTGTAAAATGAACCCTTATTTTGTTATTATATCTGTATATTGAATAGTTTAAATAGTCCTAGATAGTAACAGGTTACAGATGAAAAAAAAAGGTCCTTTGGTGAATTATAAAATATAGAGACACGACTGAAGCCAGAGTTACAAAAAGACTCCATCTAATGTGCTTCTTTGAAGGAAAACTTTCAGCAGCTAAAATTTCTAGATTTAATGTAGTTCTTTGAAGCAGAGTCTGTGTTTATGCTAACAGAGACGTTTTGGCAGTTAATGTGCATCTTTGAAGCTAGGGCTATGTTTATATTGCAGTTAATGTGTATCTTTGATGAAACTGTTAATGCTAAATTGCCACCCTACATAACTCAGTGTATAATATAGATACTATACACTGCTGAAAAAACAAATTGGTTTTTAAAAACTCATTCTAATACCCAGAAGCCACTGCACCTGATAAAACAGCACACACTGTATACATTTTGTTCTTTATTTATGCTCTTCTGATACTTGTTCCTGTTTTGTCTATGAGAGTTTATTGGTCTATACCTCAGTAGCAAATGTGCCCTTTCTTTTAACTTTCATACAGTTACATTTTAAAAAGTAAGATGCATTTATATTATACAAAGTGGTCATATGCTCCCTTTAAGAGTCTTGTCTCCAAAATGAACAAATCTAACTTAGCTAGTGTTTCTTTGAAGTTGAAACCCTCTATATTCCTCTAAATAACTTTGTAGCATTCACTTAGAGCCCTATTTACAAATGAGCTGTATCGTTAATTCTCTTCTATTCTTTGTTGCCACAAATTATTATTGTGGCTGTAAAAATAAGGGGTAAAAATTGTAATACACAATTACTGAATGGTGTTTTCCTATTAGGGAATTGTTTTTAACCATGTCTCAATATACAAAGACACACCTCATCTATTCTCAGACTATTTACATGGGATATACTGGCATTTGCACAGAAAGCCTATTTTCAATCCTGAATTCAGAACTGAAATTGAAAAACTGAAAAGACACAATATAAATTTTACCCATTGCAATAGTCCAGCTGTACAATATAATTTAGCCATTTTCTAACCATATATAAACTGTAGATCGATAAATCATAGATTATAGAAAAAAATATTATATAAAATTTGTTTTTTGTCAATGTACAAAAAGCCTTTGCAAAATCAAAGTAGTCTACATCTATTGCATTTGTTACAACTTCTTATTGACCTTCTTGTACATACCTCAATCAATAGTTAACCTCTGCACTCCCCTGACAGGTGAGGAACTCCAACGACTCTTTTAATATATTCAAAACTTCTTTAGTATGCAACTATGTGAAACCATTTCTTACATCTTCATGCTGACTTTTGTGCAAACGGTGTATCAGAAATAAAGGAGTTTTGAATATATCAAAATGTTCCTCACCTGTCAGGGATGGTGCGGAGGTAAACTATTGATTGAGCTATTTCAGTTAGAGACGAACACTCTGACACATCCAGCACACAGGACACATGATTGCCTTCCACCAATGGAAGAAGGGTAAGACCAGAGCTGCAAAGATTGTTTGTTTGTCTCCTTGTACATAGAAAGTAAATCTCTTGATAAGGTCTGCACCCTTAGGACTGATACACAGTCAAAATTTTGGCATGATTGACTGATATTTAGGTCAATCAAGGTAAAATATCAGCTGTAAATTTCGACCAGCCAAATATCCCAAAATAGTTTTTGGGAGATATTTCCATTTTTTTGCCCTGTGATCTTTTGTTCTCTATTTCCATTTTTACTTTAAAACTGTTTTATTTTTATCATAGGTAAGCATCTTGTATGTGTTAAAAAGCTACAGGGTATTAGGGAAGGTACACACAAACAGATCTTTCGGCTTGGAGGAATTTTTGCATGTGTGTGCGAAGATCGGACATGGTGGTAAATCACAAGCAATTATGTGGTCTCCTATGGACCACACTGTAGATTGCAGAGAACTCTCAGAATTGCATGCGATTTTGTGTGTGATTTTTTTGCGTTTGCACTTTTGTTTTTTCAATATAAATAGAAAAATGCATGCCATTGTGATTAAAAATGCAGAATGCAAATCGCAATCGCAACGAACCCAAAAATGCGCGTTTTGGTGCGTTGCCACGTTTTCAATTATCTGAAAAAAAGCATGCGCAAACGCAGGAAAAAACGCTGCAGTCTGGCCTAGCCCTAAGAGTGTATACTAGTAGCACAGTCACAGCACTCACCTCATTGAATGGATTTTATGTTCCCACATATGTCAATATGGGGAGCAACTATCAGTTAACGTCGGGTTAACGTGGATTTTAGGATTATTTTATGGCATTGCTTTATTTCCAAGTCTTGTGGACTCTACCTATACTATTCCCCATACCTTTCCGCAATCCCATGATGCAATTGAGTATATTCTATTGATGATACAGAATACACAAAAGATGTGTTACATTTCTTTACAGTTTCTTAGTAATTCATTCCCAAACATTTTGTGGCAATATCTGATTTTTCATGATGATTATACACTAAGGGTTTATTTAATTTGTTCCTGTAATCATTTCTAATGTAATACACAGACACTGGTTTTGAAGAGTTGTCTTTGATCCATGTTGGAAAGATTGTACTTACATTATACAGCTCACTGGAAAGAGACACCCTGCCAGAAAGCTTTTTTTTTTATTGTAAGCTGTAAGTATGCCATTTTTTCAAAGGCCTTGATACATCTTTAATGTACTTTAAAAGTCTTACTTGTAAAATGAAATAAGAAATCTGTAAGCTAATCTACTCTAATAATCATGTCATGTTATAGACTGATATACAAATACTTCTAGTGTGCACAGCTTATAATGAAATGTTTATATTCCTCTAAAATGAATATAGCTTATTTACTGTCTTTATCTCAAAATGTATCACAGATGTGCAAAGTTGCAGTCCTACTACTAGAGAGTGGATCTGGGTCTGACTCTGACCCAGATCAGACACAAAACCCCTCGGTTCCGAAATCCGAACCTTACATCAGAAACCAGGCTGATAATTCATATTTTGGAACGTATATTCGAGGGTTACTGAATTACAAGGTTATTTTCGGTATAAACTTATTTTTGAGGGTTATCGAAAGTTTAAGGTTATTTTGGGGGATTGTCGAAAATAAACTTGTACATTCGGTAACCCTCAAATACGTTCCTAACCATCAAAAGTAAGTTCTGTTTTTGGATCTTCAAGATATTCCTGAGTTCCGTAAATCCGAAAACGTAACAAAACTCGGTCATCTTTACCTACTACATAGCAGTGTCAGACTGGACTGACACACAGACTTGGGGCCCATCAGGACAAGTTTAAAAGTCGGCCTAACATTTGATATCTCAATTATTACACATTTACATATCTAGCAAACTACGAATTACTCCTATTGTTTATTAAAATGCATTCCTTTGGCTCTGTATTTACAGTTTAGCATTCTTCTCTGTTTTCTTTGGTGAATGGGCTGTGGGCCCACCAAAAGATTCCCCTATAACCCTGTGGGCCAGTCCAACACTGGTACCTATTATGTCTTTGTTTTTTCCACTCCTTTAGAGGTGAATTAATCCATTCCCAAAGGAATAAGGACTTCAAAAACACAAATGCACATTGCTCCTTACTTTTCATTGATGCTGCATCTCTTCCTATTCCATATAGTCCTCTGTGTCTGGTCATGTCAGCACTGTTCAAGCTTATGGAGCTTATTCAAAACTAATATTTTTGTGTTAAACAGTGGAGCCCTGTTTTTATTTTTCAAATATAGGGTCTTAGTAGTGAGATGGGATAACACCTGAAGGTAAATTATTATTAACCCTCCTTAATGGATAAACAACATGGACACTTTGTCATGACTCTGTCCCTGTTGCTATGCTCATTTGTTCAGATGTAAAGGGAATTTACTGGTTCCTGGCCAAGGATGTTCTAATTTCTAGTTCATCTGGAATTTTTTTCTGGACTAGCAAAGATATTTAATTGATGTGATAATTTGAGATTTATACTATTACTGATTTGGTTATTTAAAATATTGAATATTAAACACTAATCTATTTACATTTTTATTTATATTTATGTTAATCTCAATGAAGAGGTTTTGTTTAAAAAATCTGATAAACAATGGTAAACAAAGGCTTGTTATAAAGACATTTAAGGTCAATGTCTAGCTTTATCCAGTTTATTAGTGTCTTTTAATATCAACACATTACCAGGATGACTAGCTATAGGAATTATTTAATGTAATTAATTCTTGCATTATTATTGCCATAACTAATGCTGGTTTTAAAGTAATCACACAACCTCCTTTTGTTTTTATTATTCCAAGGGCATTTTAACAAAGACAAAGTCTGGTACAAAAAAAAGAGAGAAATACTTCTAGTTTACAGAACCTTTCACTATGGAACTAAATGTTTAGATAAAGCAATGACATTTTGGATAAAATCTAACAAGCCTATTTAATGAAACATTACACAAAGGCATTTTACACCACAATATGACAAGATAATTTAGCAGTCTAAATTTTCCATTATTCTTCTGCAGGAACATGCACAGCTCAAATCCACATTAAAAAGGGAATAAGAGGATAATGTGTTAATAAGATGGTTTATCTTTCATCTATTTTCTGTCATATTCTCCCATGATTTACATTTTAATAGATATAAACAAAGGGATCCTGAAGCTTTTTTTTTAAACACACCATGGTATTATAGAGAGATAGGATGATCCCTATTCACAGTTGCTTTATGAGGTGGTAGTTAACTGCTTCAGTTTTTTTCTTTGACTTTAAAGGGTAAAAGAACTGAATAAATAATTTGCAGAAGCAATTCCTGGGCAACATTAAATGAAGTGCATTCCTAAAACTCAATGCCTATGTAACATTGTAAAAAACAACTTTATTAAATGTTTGGGGGCAGGATTGATAATGTAACTGTTAAGTGGTGTATGCATCTTTCCTCTGTGCCAGTAGTAAGATTCAAGTTGGAATGCACAAGCCACTGGTGAGGGGCTGGTGATGTCACAGCTCACATTGTAAGCAGGAAGCATTACCCCTTATACTGTTGGATTAAAAGTATGGTCAGAATAGTTACACTTAATGTTCTGGGAAAGAATTGATGTGTTGTAGCAGTAACATAACTACGCTACAGCAGCCCCCGCTGTTGTGCATGTGTGTGTGTGGGGGGGGGGCATGCGATCAGCTACTTAGTCTTTTAAACAGCTGATCATATCTATCTTCACTGTGGACATGCAGCCAGCTGTTTGAAACAGCTGATTGGGCCAGAGTGGGGGGGTGTCAGGGGCCTGGCCTCCAAGCCTGCGGGAAGGTCCAGGCCCTGTAGAGTTACGCTCCTGCATGGTAGATAATCATTTATATATATGCAGTACTATTAGATTAAATTAACTGTAATTAGGTATAGTCTTTGGTTTGGCTTTAATATTTTTCATTTTTAATGGGACAAAGCCTTTGAATAAAAAAAAATATATGTGTGTGTATATCAATATCATCCTATTCAATTGCTTGTCTTAAAATTCGCTCAGGGGTGCACAATTTGAAGCCCATGTCACATTAAAATGGAAGGTCCATTACATTAATAAACAATTTAAAAAATACCTGCTTATCCTTTTTTAAAGGGCATGTTTACCCCCAAAACTAAAATTTTACTTACTACTAGCCCCACTGTGAAGTTTAAAAAAATCCTTACCTCACATCTCTGCTCCATATGGTAATCCTGTACTGTCTGTCCAAGTTCCAAAAAGTGAAGAGGAGGAGCTGACTGTGTGTAATCCAGTCCCTCCTCTGTAAGGACAGTGGCATGCGCAGGGGAGCCCTTCCCCTTCATTCCAATGGTGTTCTTCATTGACGGCACCTGCGTCTGTGATTGGCTGCGTCTCAGCCAATCCCAGGCACAGCTGCCAGTCCAGCCCCCTGCTTGCAAGTTCTGGCAAGCAACAAGCCGGATCAGTGCGCCGCGGGGGTTCAGGGCTGTAAGTACAGTTGGTGGTTGGGGGTGGGCAGGGGTTATCTACTTTATATTAAAAAAATATTTTTAGGGTGGAAGTATCTTCAGTGGAAGATCCACAAAACATTCTGTGGATTTGATATACAGAATACAGTATATATATAAATGCATAAAAACAAGTTAACAGAAAAAGATTGTAAGAGATACATCTTGCTGAAATTAGCATATTCCTGTATTCTAGATAATAAAAAGTCTGCCGGGTGGCTTTATTATACCAGAAAGTTATTCATAACGCTCAGGAAAACAAGATAAGGGGACTAAGTGTGTGTACTTGATGAGAAAGGCAAGCAGGGTCCAGGAAAGCATTTAAATAATAAACAGAGGCTGTTCTGTACAGTTTAAAGTGACTTTGAAAACAACTTGATAACCTTGAAAAACATTGATAGATGCAATTATCTAGAAAAACTTAATGTGATAAAGGGTTTATGGCTGTGAAACTGAAAATACCTTTAGTCACACTATCGACTCCTCAGATTAATAGGGAAAAAATTAAATTTTAAATATAGGAATCAAAAATTTTACTTCCCGAAAGAATCCAATTAAATGAATCTACAAATCCAGGCTCATCTCACCACTCCAGAAATGTTTGTGTTATTTTGATGTATTGAAACACTTTGTGTAGAGTTGTAAAATTAGTAAAACCCAATTAAAAGAGAGATGATATGCAACGTTGTGACAGAAAGTGTGTAGGAAGCAAGGGAAGAGAATAAATCATTTCATAGCCTTTGTTATTTAAGAGCCTTTAAACCTTCATACACTACAGAGACAAATATGACATGAAGAGCAATAGGCCATTAAAGGGAAATGAATTAAGACATAGTGAACATAAGAAATTGCATGCAATATCTTGATATCCTGTCACTATTGTGTTGAATTGGTGACCCAAAATAAACTTTACTTGACATCAATAATATACAGTAATTCACTGTAAGATCCTAGTGTAGGATAAGAACGGTATTGTTAAAACTGTATCACATACTTCTGTCTGCTGTGCATTAACATGGGTCATTTATTGCTGAGATCATACTAATTTTGCCACACTTTCATATTCTGTTACATTGGCATTTTAAAGGAGAAGTATATGCTTAATTAAGACTTCAAACAAGCTATGATTCCACCAAGCTACTCATTTTTACTTCCTTTTGGCCATTTCCTTACTTAGGGATGTGTGGTAGAGATGTCCGAACTTCGCATAATCCGGTCCGCTCGAGGATCCGCGGATTTTCGAAAAAATTCCCTTGAAATTCCTAGATTTACGTGTTTTTTTCGTATTTTCGAAAATACGCGAAAACCCGTAATTTCGAAAATTTTTGCAAATATGAAAAATCCACGAATCGGAAGTTTGGAAGGCAGAAAATCCGGAAAAATCCGCCGTTCGCGAACGGGATAAATCCGCGTCGGATCCGGGTTCGGATCCGCGAACCGGCCATCCCTAATGTGTGGTAGTTTTGTCTCGTATCTGGTTTCTGGACATAAATACTGGTTTTAAACCCAAAATGAGGATGGTCAAAACTGATGCAAGATTTTTTGTTGCTTTGGCATTAAATTTTCAGAGTTTTGCTGTGAAATTCTAGTTTTGACAGTTGAACTTTCATTTTGAAACTTTTCTTTGATCATTGCAACTCTAACCCTAACCTAAAGGTTCAAGAAAGCTCAGCTTTATTCTGATGGTTGAGGATTCGATGTGAATAATTACCAATGAAATTTTACTTTTGAAACCAAAATGCTACATAGAAATCACAGTTTTGAAATTTACATTTTAACCATGAAGACAGAAATTTGTACACAAAATTTTGGTTTCACAGACAAAATGTTGTCAGGTTTCTTAATAAATGTTGTCAGTAGTTTTGTAGTTTTTGCCATAAATTGTAGTTTTCTTACAAAACCAGTTTTGTGCGTAAACTACAGCGCATTCCTTAGGGAAAAGCAAAATTACAGTAGTAAAAAGTGAAAGTAATTTTAGCCATATCAAATTTGTTATAGTATTTCTTACATTTCCTCTTGACTAAGAAATACCTCGGATGGGGCTGCAGTAAGTTAACCAGTACTTTGCACAAAACCTTTACAAAGCATTTCTATTTAAAGATGAATGTTTAATATATATTATATATATATAGCCAAAGACTAGTTAATTTAAATTTAAAGTCCAGCCCTAAAACTAACCTGAAATCCTGCACAATGTCCCGTTGCCCCTGTTTCTGCTTTCTGGTTCTTCTAGTTAGTAACTGTCAGTTATGGATTTGACAGTTGACATCACAGCCAATGACTGAATGTTAATCCCCTATCTGCCTCTTCTGAGCATGCTCAGGCTCAGTACAGGCTCAGTACAGATTTCTAAATTGCTCATTTTCCATGAGGCATCCAGAAGCATAGCAGACATACAGTAATGAATTCATAGGATAAAGTATGATATATCAATATATTTTAAAGAGGCCATTCTTTCTAAAAGATGTTTTTATGAGGGTGGAGTTGTCCTTTAAAAAAATAAATAAAAACAAAACTGCAGGTTGAAAAACCTCAACAATGCCGATTTATTTCAGCTATTTTTTCTAAACCAGATTACTTTTGTTGATTCATTTAATCAATAATTAATGATAACCTATTAAAACCAACAGCATGATTCTTTCAAAAACAAATGGCTGCAATCTAAAATTACAATGCACAGCCCTGCCTAATGACTTTTTAGAAGTTTAATTTAAACAAGGGCAAGGTAAAGCCATAAACTACAATTGCAAATACATTTTACCAAAAATAGGACCATTTAAGGTCTGAAACGTGTCTAGCCATGTTGCAATAAAGCTTTACCAATTGAGGGAAGAGAGAGTGTCTCTCTGCTGTGCATCCACCCATTTTAGTTTTTATCTGATAAATAATATGTGGTTGCACATGTCTTAGCACTGTAGTTTACATTATTTGTTAGTCTTAAATGCTGGTACAGTATGTGTGAAAAAAAAGATAACACATCCCCTTAATACAGAAAAAAGTGCACAGCTCTGTTTATACTGTATATACTGTCTATGACATACTTTCGAACTTACAGTAGATTGTACATTGTAAAGGAAAGGTGGGATCTTTCAAAGACATTTTATATTCATATCTTTTACTGAATATTGACATGAAATATTGTAAAAACAAACATGGCAGATTCGTTGAACAATAATGTATGTGTATTGTTAATGTAGAGAATTTAAATTAACGGCACAGTAAATGTAACAGTGACTTTATTCACCCTCTGACATTTACAAATTCAAAGAAATGTCACTAATCTATAAACTAAAAGGCACCAGCTGACAATCAGTTTACCTAGATGAGAAGAGGAACACAAGAGGAAATTCAAACATTAGCTTTAACAAGCAATAACAAATGATAACATTAAAATTTCCTTTAGACGTGTAAAATGATAATTATACATATAACTTGCCAAACTACATTATATCATTTGTTAAAAAGCTTTTACTCTGCAATAAATACTCCACCAGTCTTAACCATGTAAATTAACTGTATCGGTAAATCACCCCCCAGAAATTTTAAAGGGTATCTAAAGTGGCTAAAAAAATAATTTACCCATTACCGGAAACTATAATTCTTCCTAAACACCACCATTTTTTGTTGATCCTATTTCCTTAGTTATTGAATCTGAAGCCTCTTAAATTTCAGCTGTCAATTAAGTTTATTACTATAAACATTTCTACTATATGCAGTTAGGGGTGACAGTTGGTATGTGTGAAATGAGTTATTGGAAATTCCCTCTCCCAATGCTGGCTCATAGTTATAACTGATCATGCTTGCAAAGAATCATGTTGGTTAAAAATGGAAGGGGGAATACTTGGCCAGAGAAAACAAGTACTGGATTGAAGGTATGCAGAAACACCTACCTCAGAATGGGCCATATTTATAAATGTGCGGTATTGTGCCTTTAACAATCATTGCCGTAATTGTATATTTACAATAATGCCAATAAAGCTATGATTCGTAATCTAATATTGTGGTTGGAAATTTATGATTGTGGTTGTATACCTACAATCATCCATACAATACTATTTTAGCATTTTACTACCGCATAGTATTGTATGCAGAAATGTTCATACATTTATAAATGTTCATTAGTAATAAAACATTTATGTCCACGATCGTATTTTTACGGTAACCCACGGTATCGCAAATTTGTAATACTAAGTTTTGTTTAATGTTTATTTATAAAGTGAAATTTGTGTATGCAGAGCTGTAAATTAAACAAATACAGTGTAAGTACAAGGAAACAAACAAGCAAAACAAGAATACATTTCCACTAATACATAAATGGAATTTTATGGGAAATTGATAGTGTTAGGTGCCTTGACAGAGGTTGAATGAGTTATACATACTGTACAGTATATAATGCACACATATCATTTTTATGATGTTTTCAAAAAGTGTTAATGTTCCAAATATTTAAAAATCCATATTTATTGCATATCTGACTCCCTCTCACTTGTATTGGCTGACATTACAATTACGTTTTATAATGTCCACCCTTTAATCAAATAACTTTGGATGTGTCTGTTTCCTGAACCACAACTCCAACTCATATATTCAGCACAATATTAGATGGATTACTAACTCACTCTGTATTAACACTGCATTACTAATAGGGATGGCATAGAACTCGAACTTGAACCCGAGTTCGAGCCGAACTGTTCGATTTCGAACGGACCCGGACTTCTCAAACTATCTCGGACGCGGACTTTCGATATTTCCCGGACTTTCGATGATTTACTGAATGTTCGAACGTTCGAACGTTCGAATCCGCGAGTAAAATGTACATGGTATCTAGGCGCAAACATCGAATCTGCGAGTAAAGTCTCCATTACAGCCTATACGCGAGCATCGAATCTGCGAGTAAAATGTCCATGTTACCTCAAACGTTCGAACGCGAAAGCTCGAAAGTAGCACGCGTGTGATTTACGATTGTCTGGATATTGGAACATGCTCCCCAGACCATTTCCCAGGTCCCACAGCCATTTACATTAAGTTACCATTAATATTTTAGTTGTATTTGACTCGAACTTTTCTAACTATTTGCCTCCCATAGACTTAATGGGTCCGTTTTCGAACTTCGAACTTTTACAATAGTTCGAAAGTTCGAAAACGGACCGAACTTTCAATAGTTCGACCACTCTAATACTAACATACTAACTAACTGTTTAACACTGCTTACTAACATTACTAACTCACTCTGATTAACACTGCATACTAACATTACTAACTCACTCTGTATTAACACTGCATCACTAACATTACTTACTAAGAAATATTATAGCCCACATTCTGGCAGTTACAATTGCATGTAATAAACTGGTAAAACTAGCAGACGGAGTTGTGAACAGATAACTTACAAGTTACCAGTTTTTGTTTTAAAGGTGGACATGCCCTTTAAAGATGTTATACCATGCTACAATCTTATTAAATAAGCCCTATGTTAAACTTAAAAACTTCAAAGAACAAGTATGTAATTCCTTCTACTGTAAGTCCATGCTGCTTTCTATAAATGACTCCAAACAGTCCAGTTATTGCCCTCTCATTCAGCCCTGCTAAAAACTCATATGTTTATTATAACAGCTCTTTTGTCACACATATGTACACAGTAATTAAATAGGTGTAATTCCTCTAAGCCTGCAAGATGCTGAGAAATCAATTGCACCGCAAGGCATATTCACCAAAGACAGGCACAGTTAGTTGTTTATCGCCAACTTACGTTGACTTTGTAAGCTTATCATTAAAACCTATATAAACTGTTTAAAACAATACAAATAAAACAAGATTTCTGTAAAACTACATCACTTCTAACTCGTTTGGCTCCTTCTTTCTTCTTCTCTTTCGTGTGAAACACTTGCTGTTTGTCATGTGTTTGTTTTTTTCAGTGCAAAAGTGTCGCAAAATACATTTGTTCATATAGAAGGACAGAACATGACTATGCTGACAACTCAACTTCCTTTCCAAAAGATAGTCAATTTTCCTCTCCACATTTTAGCTTGCTTTGAAAATGATAAGATCCATTCATCCGACATAAAATATCTTCCCGGTTTCTTTACATACTCATTCGGTGTAAGTTCTAAATACTTTTTTCTGCAGGTATAATAACAGATGCAAAACAACGCACTGTGACCTGACAATAATTAGAAAATGTTCACTTTCATGAGATGCCCTTATTATGTTAAATGCAGCTGTTTGTAATGCAGAGTGCTTGTCAGTAAATGTCAGTTTATGAATTGTGCTGATTTGGCCCTTCAGGAACAGACTGCAGAAGCAGAGTACAGATTTTGGGAGCAAAACTTCAAAAATCCAACAATTTTAAAGGGATAGCTTGCTTCAAATTATACTGCTTTCAATTCTGGATCATGGCAGTTATAGATCAATAGAAACAAGGAGCTGGTTTGTAGTTTTGTCATTAATAATCTGATCTACCATAAAACAATTAAGTAATTTGTAGAGAAATAGATTCATACCTATGAATCAGTCATTTATTTGTAATTTGAAGTCTACAAATGGTTTCTTGGCAACAAATACAGCTTGATTTGCAATTTATCGTGAATAAATTAACTTGTGTATTTCAGTTATTTTGGTCAGATTCATTTATCTCTCTTCTTTTTCTACTTACAAATGGTTGACAGTTAGACACAAAGGTAGGTATTTTTGCGTTTTAGTGATTAAAGGAAAAAAAAAAAGATTTCCCTTACACAAGATCTAAGCATAAAACAATGGACTCCTATAAAATATAGATTGTTCAATTGATTTTTCTTTTCTGTTCTCTTATGTGAGGGAGGTAGCAGGAGACTACCTGTGGCTCCCCAACACTGGTAAGTGACACAACAGGTTGGCTCACTTGATGATGCAGCTCATTAGCAGTTGCTACACACAAGTTGGATTGCTGGCCAATGCAGCTATTCTTTAGATACTCCAGCCAACAATTATCTCACATGTGTACAAATTAAGAGGTGTGGCCAAAATTTTGCACCTCTTAAATAAGCCATACATAGTTGTAATCGGTAGTTTATGGCATATGAGTAAGGAAAAGTGTTCTAGACTATACTGTAGTTCTCCTTTTAGTTTCTGATGGGTTTTGCACCCACCCCCATCAATGACAGTCAAACGATAGTTACCACCTAAAAATAAACAGTATCACAGCTCTCAGCTACAAATTTATTTGTAAATACAGAATCTATGTTGTACTTGGAGTGTTTTAAAATTGATAATATTTATTTAACCCAAGTGATGTTATTAGTATTGGCACTTCTAAAACCAGCATCCAACTATATTTAACACTAGCAGTTTTACCCGGCGTTGCCTGTGTACACATGTGGGTATAGAAATTTTTTACGTGGCAAGTGTATATTTGGCTTAGATAGAAGAGACAGGTGGAAAATGAAATGCACTGTTGGTAATGTACGTCATGTATTTAATATTTATGAGTTGAGGAGGTGACATTGCTTGAGGGATGTATAGCACATGTTTATTGCAAAACTTTATATACAATCAGTTTTTCTGCTTGGAACGTAAATATACAAATGTTGCGGTGAACCTACTTGTGAATATGCTATATGTAATTGGCCTTTGGAAAAACATGTTCATTGCAAATGAATACTGTAGCACTTAAGTGACTGATGGGTGTCACTGTTCTTGTGATTCTGAAGCATGTGACGTACAGGCTCTTTGCCTGTGTTAAAGCCAGGCTTCATTCTGTTGCGCTGTCTGTGAGCTTGAGCATGTTCACACCATTTGGGGCATGGCTGCACAGTTTGGGGATATGTGTAGGATGTTTCCATCCGGGCATGGTGTTTGGAGGTGTGCCTGTGATGTTTGGGGGCATGGATGTGATAATTGTGGGCATGATTTATAGGGTGTACCTGTGGGGTATGGGAGCATGGCCATGATGTATGGGGGTGTGGCCTTAATGTTTTTTTCTTTGAGGTGACCACAATATCTGGGGGAATGGTTGCAATGTTTAGGGCATGGCAGATTCATTTGGGGATGTGGCCTTGACAGTTGGGGTACGGGCATGGCCATGACATTTTTGGGTGTGCTCATGATGTTTGGTGACGTGGCCGTGCCTTTGGGGGCATGGTCATGATAAGAGATGGCCGAAACTCACAGTTTCATTCCGTTTTTCAGATCTCGGGAAAATCCCAAAGATCCAAAAATCTGAAAATGGAAAGAATTTTCTATTATTTTTGAATATTCTATGCTGTTTGAGGATTATTGAAAATAGCCTTGAACGTTCGATAATCCTCAAAAATACGATCTGAGACTACTTTCGATTTTCCAATCGTATTTTCGAGGATTATCGAATGTTCGATAATTATAGAAAATAGACTCTGAAGTCCCGAAATCAGGATGATCCGTCTGGATTCGGATGGATCATTCGGATTTCGGAACCAAGGTCTGACTCGGACCCGGATCCCAGAGCTAGTCATGATGTCTTGTGGAGTTTTCCATTGCTACAGCACATTCTAGGAGGCACATTCCAGGAGGCCCTTTCCAGGGTATATTTGAAACCTTCCAGGAGCAAATTGTAATGTGTTACAGAAAATGTCTCATTCCCTCTGTTGTAGAAACTGTTGTTCTGTGTGGACTCTTCATTTGAGTTGCTAAAGCATGGCATCACCCTCTGAAATTGATGTGCAGGCCTTTTGTTGTTCAAATTAGACTTCACAGGCGTTGGCCCATCCAGAGGATGTGGCTATTATGTGGGTGCATTTGGGTGTGGCTGTGAGGTGAGCACATACATATATATACATACATACTTACAAGATTTCTACTTTATATAGTAGATAATAATAAACAATTATGTACTTACACTTAAGGTGTCTTAGCCAATTTCAGATATGGCTGCTGGTCTGGACCCTTCTGCCATTCCGTGCAGAAGAGCAGCATTAAAGGCTGTGACTGGGGGAACGAAGGCTGGTAAGTACCTTTTGAGGCCAATTTTTGCAATTTAAACCTGGCGAGATCTAGGTTAGCGGGGATTCCCTACAACATATCAACATTTTTAGGGGGAGGTGGAGAGACTCTTAAAACTTTTTTTCTGTCTCAGTAATGTCAGTAACTGATGTTAAACGATGAATCTATGTTTATAAACAATTAAACACACATCCTTTTTTTGACAGGTGGTGAAATCACAAAGCCCAAATTTGCCCAGTATTTTCGTGGAAGTATAGCTGGCCTAATGCTGCGCCCTGGCAAAATTGAAAGTCAGAAAATGATCTCCTGTTTGCAGGCTTGTAAAGAAGGTCTGGATATAAACTCATTAGAGAATTTGGGGCAGGGTGTAAAGGTAAGCACAAAAACAGTTAAAAAAAACATTTCAGAGCACTAAAAAGGAGAACCTCTGAAAAGCAATGTACTATTTAGACATTATACAGTATGACATCTGTACAGCTAAAAGGGATGCTAAAAAAAACAAACAAAACAAGGCACACACTAGAAAGGGTATTAGTATGTAAACGCATCTAATAAATACACTATACAATATATATACTAAAATACTAATATATAGCATAATATCTATTAGATATTCTATATATATATATATAATATATACCACCGAAGATGCAGGCACTCTATCTTATAACCTTGAAAATTGCCCAGGTGCCACAAAACAGGTACCAAATATGCAATTCTAAAATACAGAAGATGGTGCATTCAGGGACTTATAAGAAAATTTTTATTCACACTTCATTGTGCAGGCAACGTTCGGTTCACTCCTAGAAACCTTTGTCTATTTTGAGATTGTATATATATATATATATATATATATCTATCTGAAACAAAAAGAAGGTTTATAAAAGATAGAAAGAAGGACATGAAGCCAACACGCCAGGTTTTAAATGGACTTAACTGTAGTTTTAGCTTGTTAGTCCTGAGTAAGATTCCCTGTTACATATACACAGGTCAGTGAAAGGAAAAAAAACTAGACAGATTATTAGTTTATTAATTTATAAGAGGGAGTAACAGGTAAACAGGTGGAGATTAAGAAGATCCAACTATAAATATAATTACCGGTATAGATCTCAGCCGTTATGCAGTGAGTCTTTAATCGCTTCTTCTGTTTATTCATCAAATTCATTTATTTATTAACTGGAACAGATTCAAAGTAAATAAAACTGAAATGGGATGTGTCTAAACAGGTGTAAAGAAATGCACAGCAAAGCATATTTTAAAAGGCTGAGAATATAAAAGAATGCGTGTAGATGGCACACAATTTGAATGTAGAAATACAGCATCTTTTTAGTTTGATTGGGAAACACATGTATTTTATTTAATTGCTCATGAAACTTATAGTAGACTTTAATAGGCCTATGAAATATGTTTGCTTTTGTGATTTTTTTTTTACAAAAGTTGGCCAATTAAAGGCCTTTATCCTGCCAGATCCAACTGGATTTAGCCAATTATCTGTCATGTGTGTAGGGAAAAATTATCCAACTACCACTGTCAGGTGTGGTATAGGTTGCTCTTGGGTAAACTACAACTAGAGCTAAACTTCAAGTCTAGTTAATATAGCTAAATACCACAGATATACCATAACCTGGATAAATGAGAACCTTCAAGCATATTCATATACTCACATTTGTCTTTCTCTCAGTATCACTTCAACCCTTCTCAGTCTGCTCTTGTGATGGAAGGTGAAGACATTGACAGTATAAATCAAGCCCTGCGCAGAGTGTCTTATATCAACTCACAGCAAATCCCCAGTGCTGGCAAGAGACATCTTAAGGTGTCATCAAAAGTTCAGTAAGTAATACATTCTATTAACATACCAATATATTCTATTGAAAATAATAAAGTAGAAGTGAAATGAAGGAGCATGCATTTACTTTTTTTTCCCTTCTAAACAGGCCAAGTCAAGAATAAACATGGCCGAAACTGTTACGTTTTTCTCGGGAAAATCCCAAAGATCCAAAAATAGAATATACTTTTGGGATTTCAGAGGCCATTTTCGATAATTATTGAACCTTCGAACCGAAAATAGCCTCAAATATTCGATAATCCTCGAAATATGATTGAAAACTACTTTCGAATTTCCAAGCATATTTTCAGGATTTTCAAAGTTCGAGGCTATTTTCGATAATCTTTAAACGTTCTGTAATTATAGAAAATAAGCTCCAAAGTCCCAAAATCCGAATAATCCGTCCGGTTTCGGACGGAACATTCCGATTTCGGAACCAAGAACCCGGAACCCATCTCTAGTCAAGAATAGTACATTTCTCCCAAAGACTTGTATAAATATTATAATCCTAACTGCACATGTTAATTATTTTTAAATCAGATGTGTTCACACAGCAACAAATTGAAATTTACCGTTATGTAAAGATCAGTGGTTTCATTTTGAATGTATAGTAGATTGTCTTTATAGTATTATAAAAATGCTTTAGACATTACACATTCATACAGCTAAGAAAGATCCAAAATTTTACCACAGAGTGTTGCACGTTTTACAACAATATTAATACTATTGTCCCAAAAATTAAACCTTGTGTGAAATTAAAGTTATTAGAAACAATGACATGTGAGAGAAATTATAAGAAATTAATGAAATTAGTGGTTTGCTCAAATTAGTTTTTCCTAGTTGTTCAATGGTGAGTTGTACGAACCTTCGGGGTTTAATTTTGTATTCAGGTTCGGAGAACAAAGTAAATTTTGACTTTAAAATTCAAACTTTTAAACCAAAATTCTGCCACAAAACTGTGAAATTCTAGCTCCTTCCCTAAATTAGAGTCGGGGCAAAAATAACACACGTCCCTATTCCACACCCACTATACATTTGCAGGGATTGCCACTCTGTAAGTAAAATAGAATGTTCAGCATAAATATAACATTTGGTTGCCAAGCATCCAAACAGTCACAATTATCAATTTTAAAGGTTTTTAGATAATATTTGCTCTTTTAAAATGACTGCAGTGTCATATAGCTTCATCATGAAGACATTTTCATATCACGTTTGACAAAAGACTGGATTTAAAGAAAAAAATATTTATTTCTTCAAGGTCACCTAGACTCTTTGCATTAGCTAGTAAAATAGTTACATTCTAAAGGACTTGGGAGAAAATCTTATAGATGTGATTAAGTTAGACACTGAACAAAATAATAAGATATTTCCAGTTCTAAAATAAAAGCTATAGGACAGAGAATATGTTAATTAAAAACAATCTTGCTCAGTCTATAGATTAGTTATACCTCTTTGAGCTTTTTACTTTGCTAAAAGGGAATTACAAAATACTTTACTGATATAATAGTATAATAAAGCAAACTCTCTGTAAATGAGCCTAGAAATAACAGTAAAATATTTCTGCAATCTAAAGTGCTATTCCAGCAAGTACAATGATTTAAATCACTAAAAGTGTTTGAAGAGCTTCTGATTGACTTTTAACAAGATATCTCTATTAACTGTAAGCTGGTTAGAAGCTTGTAGATACATATTACTATAGAACACCATATGTTAGCAGTGATAACAATTATACACAGCACCATCTAATTAATTTGCAAGTAGTCATGCCACTGAAATATTAATTAAATGCCCATTAGCAATTTACATATTGATTATTCCTAGTAGAAGTTGGTTTTCAGCTAGTAAACACATACATTGTTTAATATGTATGATCAAATCAGAATTAATGTTTCATGTAGGAATATAACTGTGGCCTGACTAAACAACCTCTAATGGACAGAGGACCACACATTTTGTTCAGCCATTAGTCAAACTTTCTAGACTATCCAGACACCTTTCTGGTACAAGTCTTACATTTTAGCTGTTATTATTTTCAATGTTTCCCACTCCCCTCCCTTACATTCAAATGTACCGTTCCTTATCTGTATATTAAAAGTGAAGTTTGGTGCAAATTTATATACTTTTAAGAAAAAATAGCATTATTTTTCCATTCTAATGACCTTAACCTGCCCTTGTTTTAATAGTAATTGGCAAGTACTGTATCTCTTTGGATTTACCTTAATCTGCCCATTCAGCATTTTGTCTGTTTATAAATAAATACAACCAAAATACTGACTTCCTGTTTGCAGGACCCCTAATAGAGACCGTTATGGTCTTGCCCTTGACCAAGCGCCTGTGTGGGTTCAGTTGCTTAGTAGAGATCGGAGTATGTTTGACCCATCCAACATCAGTAGAAATTACTGTTGGGAACATTCCAAGGTAAAGGTGCATTCTGGGAAAACGGACCATTACAGAAGATCACTAATGTCAACAGCAGGAAATAAAAAGTGGTATAAAATCAATTGATTTTTCAAAATAGAAGACAATATGTAGAATAACTAGGGGGCATATTTATAAACGTTCGTTAACTTTTCGCGGCTGTTATTCCTGCCATTTTCCCAAAAATCGTGTTTTCCGCCATTTATTAATGGACGGAAAACGGCTGCGAAAAGTTAACGAATCGTTACATTTTCGCACCTATCAGAACAGTTACAGCCACTTCTATTTATAAAGCGGCGGTAACTGTTACGCATCGTAATCTCGTCCGTTTTACTTCGTGGCAAAAATGGCGAGATGCACCCCGTCCTCGCCCCCCCACGGTGGCGGAGACCAACCGCCACTGCCGCTTCCCAGCAGCCCTCCCAACCCCACCGCTGGCGGGGAGGGGAAGGTAAGGGCCCGCTGGGACGGTGGAGGCACCTCCAGCGGGGGCACTGAGAAGGGCCTTTTGGGGCTTAAGGGGTCCGCCAGACCAATTTCTTAAAATCTGGTTGGTTAATGTAAAGCATGTAAACCAAGCATTAAAAAATTGACCAATCAGAAATGGATTAGGGTTTTCTGCAAACCTATATAAAGAGGTGCACTCCGCCGCAGACCTCAGATGCTATCGCAGTAGATAGCGAAGAAAGAAGGAGAGGGTGCCTCCACCACTTCCAGCGGGCCCTTATTTTCCTCTCCGCCAGCGGCGGGGCAGGGCGCTTGGAGGGGCTGCTGGGGGGGGGTGCGCGGCGGATGGTTGCGACCACCCTGCGGCCCCTTCCCTTCGAAGGGAATTAAAATTACCGCTGGACATTGCGGCCGCGATACACATCACGGCGATGGCGCTCACCGTTATAAATACAGCAATAGCGCTATTTCGCTATTTTTTAACCATTAATTTAAATATAATATAAGTTGTTCATATTTGAATAGAACTTTATCACCTTGTATCAAATGTACTCTTAAGCAGTTTTTTTGTATGTACAAGAATTAAAAAGCATGTTTACCCCACAAAACAAAAATTATATGAATTACCAATTACCCCCAAAACCCAATATTTAGAGAGCTGACAGATGTACTATTAACCTGTATTGCAATTAAATGTTTTTCTTCCCCTTCCTTCTGAAAATGCTTCTTTCTCTCCAAGCTATTTTACAAGCTTGCACATGCTCAGAGAAACCAGCTAGGTAAATAGCTCAAGTATTTACTGTAATACCAATTTCATCTTTTCGGTTTGATACTGGACTTAACACAATGAATATGCTGAGGTTACTGCGGCACAGACGATACTACTTCTGCGGTGATACAATCATGACAAAATGATCCACTTTATAAATGCGGTGATAATAACACTATTTGCCATTACTGCGTTAGTGAACTCGTGATTGATACATATGAATCAGTTAGTTCAAGCAGATATAACCATTTGCAACATTGGTGATTGGTCAAAAGTTTGCATAAAGGAAACATACAAGATGCTTTTCAATTATAGTATATTTAATTGCTTTGTGTTCCAGATGTTTTGGAGAAGATATCTGTATCACAATTCCTGACATTGATGCATACGTTACAGTACTCCAAACCAATGAGCCAAAGATAACAGTGACTGGAATGGACCACTTTGCAAGACCTGCCTCGGAGTTTGAAAATTCAAATGGTGTTATTTTGTTGCCTGATATTAGAATTATCAGCACAGTTACTAAAATGGAAAAGCGACTAAGTAAAAATTTGGGTAAAAGTAAGTAACATTTCACTTGAGTTATAGATGTGTAATGAATTGGAAAAAGGAATTGGAAAAAGGAAAATACAGGAATCCACAGATTCTATATACAGGAAGTAGGTAGGGAAAGTGTCTTCAGCCATTAAAAGGGAAGGGAAACTGTGTCTCTTACTAAACAACATCTGGTGCATGGGTTCAAGAAAATAATGTTAGCTTCATAGGTCTTGCTGCAAAATTAGCAGACATTTTGTTCTTTTTGGGGACTGAATATACATGGAGATTACTTCTTTAATAATTAGTCAAAACGACATTGTTTTATGAACAATGAATATTGTGGTACAAAAACTGCTTTAAGAGTTTATAATTAGATTGTATTTAGAAATATGCTTTGTACATAAGCATCAGAAAAACTGCATTTTACTTTATGAATAATAATGTATTTTTTCTAATAAACTAAATATCATTGGGGGAAAAGTGGAGAGGTATATTAATAAATGCCACACTAAATGGAAAGAGTGTGAAAGTGCAAGCGTTTAATAACCAGGCACTCAGCGCAATAACAAATAGAGCGAACATTATGGCTGCATTCTCTGAGAAGCACCATTGTGTAAATGGGTAGTAAAAAAATGCATTCCATTTGGGATAATTAGAGACCATAAAACACACTTTCGAATAGTTTAGTATAATGAAGGCACAACAAAAGTGAGCATCTTGTAATTAATAAAAAGGTTTAGAGACGTCAAAGAGGAATATATATATTTTTTTAAATTGTGATTAAAGGGGGAATTCGGTCAAATACAAATGCTTTCCGAATAAAAAAGGAGCATTTACGTATTCCAATAGCTTTATTGTGTCTATTCACCAGTCTGTCTGTGTATAAATCAATTATTCTAAAGAAATGGTTTCCTGTATTCAGGTCCCCAGATAGTGTTGTTGGTCCCCTGGGCAAGTTGCTCAGTAGAAATCTGAACAATTTTAAATCACAAAAACAGCCATTGAGATATATTATATATCTTATTGGGAACATTCCAAGAAAGAAAGTAATCCTGGAATGAATAAGAACGTTTGCAGAACCTGAAATGTCAACTCAATACAGACCATAATACAGCAATGCCAAGGGAATGAAATCAATTGATTTTTAAAAATGAAAAGAATATGTAGAATAACTGAGTAATGTGAAATATAAATAATTTCATGTATATTGTAATAATGAGGATCAGCCGTTTCACTAACTTAAAGATTTCCTTGCTGGTCTTATCCACTTCTGCCTTTTTCAACTGTATGGCACCTGGCCACTAGGAAGACACATACTTTCAGAATGCATTTTCCCATAGGTCCTGTCACTGACATATCAAGAGGCAGAGCTGGACTGGACCAGCAAGGGAGACTTTAGGTAAGTGAAACAGCTGATTGCCAGTAAACCCAGGGTATTACAATTTATTTATGTTAATACATAGTGGCTATGTACAGCAATAGAAAAACAACATTTTTCCCAAACGGAAAACCAAAATCTAACAAACCATGGGCCTCATTTATGGAGAGACTCTGGTACTTCCCGTTCATGTATAAGGTGGACACTTTCCTAGACAATTTCAAACTTAATTACAAAGAGTCACGGTCACACTTTAAGCTTTATTGCTTCCAAGACTTTAATGGCGGCTATGTGGCTGGTTTAGGCTAGGTTCACACGATCGGCTGTTCCTTACCTTGGCCGCATTTTTACCAGCATTTTCTTAGCATTGCCACAAGAAAAATTCTGCATACAATGTTTTCCCAGTGGCAAAACATCTGGAAACGCTGCCAAAATGCCTACAAAGCATTCGTCTGAACCTAGCCTTAAAGAAAAATGTAAATCCCACTGCAAATCCCATCCTAAAGTCACACTAATTTTGTTTAATTTAGCTAGCATTACTTTAAGACCAGATTTAACCACAGCAGCACTCATTAGGCTTGATATTGTTTGACCTTAGCTCTTTTGTCGTAACCATAGATGAAAAGTAGACAGCAGATATGGGAAAATGGGGAAAGTATCTGTAAAAATAAACAAATCTATCACATATACAATATTTATTGTCCAGAAATTAAATGAAAAGGTTTTCCTTTAGCATTGCTGACTTACATGTTTTACTTATTTTATTTCTAATTCTGAAATATGGGAACCATTTTCTGCACATAAAGAGAGCTTGGCTATCTGAGCAGAGCCCTTTGCCTATATTCTAAATTAATTCCCATTTCATTTTCATATATCTTTTTCTGCCCTGCAGAGCTATGTAATTATTATCCCCCTTAAAATGACGATAAAAAGGTTAGGGCCGTATTCATGTGTGCCATCAATTGTATGCAGTGATTTTTGGCTTTCAATATTGTCCATAGTCCATTTATTTAATGTCATAAGGTTATTGGTTTGGCTGGAGACCATTACACTTTATGTTCTGATGAAAAGAACTGGATATATTTTGTGTTAAAAAGTTCAGCATTTTCATACTGTTGAATATAGTAAATGATGAATTTAAGCAGACTAACAAATGAAATGGGTAAATTGCAATGTCTCCCTGTAAAGCAGGTACACAATACAACTAATTACATTTTGAAGTATTCTTTTATAAAGCTAATTAAAATATTAGTGCTTCCATTTGTCTATATTTCATCAGTCTTGTTTCTACTTTTCTAGCTTACCTATTACTAAATCAATATTTTTTAATTGGGTTAAGGGATCTCCTGGCAAAGACAGTATTAGACTAATATTAAAAGACAACAAATAATGTCAACCTACCTATAAAACAATTCCTCCTTTTTCACAGCTAATGCACCAGTGATGGTCGAAGAAGTTCTGCATCGCTTGGAATTTTGTGACATTTTGGTCACTGGCGAGGAGCTTGATATTACTAAGGAGTGTCTGGAACTTGACATTAACGTTCTTCAAGGCAAATATCTGAAAGCTACCAATTCTACTAAAGGGTATTCGATCTATGGTAGGTTTTATTTGGAGACGTACAGTACTTAATTGATTAATGCAATTGGAACAGTGTATAAATGTGTACTGAATTTGTTTTCTTTAGATTTTTTATTGTAAATTTCTTGCACCTTTTCTTATGCTGTTGGGTTGACATTTTGGATTAATATTGCAGCCGGGTCACCTTTACAGAATGAATCTACTGCATACTGAATTTTTTTTCCTATTGTATGTACGTTTCATCTTTTTCATTTAGGGACATAGTAGCATTTATCTTTCTGAAAATACAGAGAACATTTTTATGGGGTTGGGAAAAAATATTAACAGCATGAAAATCTCATTCCAGGCACCAATGAATTATAGTCACGTCAAAGTGTTTTAAAAGGACATTCTGCTTTATAACAAGGCTGCACAGAATAGCTTAACAATTATAGGGCCTTTTGTCAGTATTTGATGCCTTGGAATATCTAAGAATTAGAAATGCAAAGAGCTATTGGTATTATTCACCGAAACCATTTGAAAAAAAAAACAGTATTCTTTCGTTCCATTTAATATACAATCAAAATGTTCCATAAAGTGCATTCTCCTTAGCACAAAGCTGCGATGTATAATTTTACTTGTTTTTTTAAAGTGTTAGCATTGTGGGTCTTTAGATAAAATATGTTGTTTAAACATGCATCCTACTTTTAGGTTCAGGCACAATGCAAAGCTATGAAGATGTTCTACATCAAATCCGTTACCGATATTGGGACTCTGCATCAATCTTTGGACGAAAATTTAAAGTCAAATGCTCAGAACTAAATGGACGTTATACAAGTAATGAGTTTAACCTTGAGGTATATTTTCTATTATTGCTGTTCACATTTGTAATGTTATGTCTGCATGTATACTAAGCATTTAGCATAAGAAATAAAATGAGATGGTGGTAATAAACTTAATAAAGTAGAATTCAACTTCACTGACATATTTATTTTTATTAAATAAAAAATAAAAATTGTATAATGAAACATTCATGTTTTTGTAAAAATGTGCTAGAGTTACAAGGAATGCTACAGTACATGGGGTATAAAACTGCTGATCAGTTTGCATACAACATTGGGGGCTTTGTTTTACAATATACTAGACTTTAGTTTGACTGTACTGCTAATTGCTTAACACCTACTGAAATGCATTTGTTAGTGGTTTAATTTTAGGCACATAATAAATATATGTTTCTATTAGCAACAATTCAAATTATTCAGGGATTTACAATAAAAGTTCTTATTGTTAAAAATGGTGCTTATTTTGCCCCAACCAATGAGATTTTAGCTTTCAAATGTTAAATAAGATCTGATTGGTTGGGGTAAAATTAGCACCATTTTAAATGATAAGCAGGGCAATTTACCCAGAGCCACAATGTAAATATTACAAACATGACTTAATATTGAATTGCAAGTGGTTACATCCCAAAAGGGATTTACCCACAGCGTGATTTTAACGCCGGCTATTTGCCTGTACTAAAGGTAGTGCAAATGCGATATTGAATCGCGAGTGCCGGATCCGTGGGGTGTCTTTTACTAACCCACGCATCCGGCACTAACATGGAGTTAAAGTCGCGTTGAGCTGTAGCGAACCACTTAGCGCAACTTTAACTCCAAAGACCTGCCCAGAACCGCTGGTTAAATCACCCCAAATAATTTTATTGAATCTCCCTAAATATTTTGAAATTGCTGCTAATGTCACCCTTCTTTTAAACACCCATATTGTCTAAAATCTAGTGAACAAAATGATTCATTATTCCACAATCTTTCCTAGGTAAATATACTGCACAATTCTAATTTTATGGAGAATGTAAATCACATGGTGATACAACCTGAATTTATGCCATCTCTGCAACATCCAAACACTGAACTGTCCAGACATGAAACACGAGGTATGTCATTCAAACCTGGATATTCCATATAGCTGGCAAACTTTGTTTGATATGTTTTCCAAAATCTGGGGGAGACAGGTAAGGTAAGTAATAATCGGGGAGTTTCTGGATATAATAATATAGCAGTTGGGGCTGAGGGAGGGAGACCTACAGTACCCCAAAGGGTTTTTACACTAGGGAGAGCAAAACGGGAGGGAGAGATAGGGAGGGAGAGAGTGGGAGGGGGGAGGGCTGCAGTGCGCATGGCAAAATTCTCCCGGAGGAGAGACAGGAGGCAGAGTCCTATATAGACTCTGCCAGACTCCTGGTGGCCAGTTTTTGGGACTTTGGGGGGACATAGCAGGGCAGCCATTTGAAGCTGGGATGTAAGGTAAGGATTTTTATGCACGACAAAGTGGGGCCAGTAGTGGTTTAAATTCTAGTTTTGGGGGTGGACATGCCCTTGTGTAGTTAAGAAATACATTTTAGTGGTCATAATTGTCTTTTTCTACAAACATTGGTCTATGACTAATTTAACATAAGCCTGGAATGTGTCCCAATCAGCATGTAACAGCAAGATGTCAGGGACCTTCTGAATGCTAGGTATTGATTGCACTTTAGAATTCTTATTGTACAACCCAGAGTAAGGTGTCAAAACAGCATTGTGTGTGGCACACAATAGACTTATTGCACAAATCTTAATGCCTTTCCTATGGAGGCATAAAACGCACCTCTTACCTGACCGGGATCCCAGGATGCAAAAAGTCTCGTAAATGAGTTTACAGCATGGCAGGATCGTGGTCGGGTAAGTAGCACAAGATGTAGTTCGGCCCAAAACTACAATCAATTATATAGATGCCAATTTTTAAAATCCGCATTCTGCAAATGTGAAAAAAAAACAATCAAAAGTATCAAAGAAGTAAAAGTTAGAATTCTTAATAGTTCGTATATATATATATCTTCCACTGTACTTTTTTTTGTATATATAGAAAATCTCCATCTCCTTATTTCAGTCCCATTGTAATAGTTTCAAAACTTGTGTAAACTTGTAAATCCCAATTTTTTTTTTGTGTGAAACCCCGCATCCGCTGCTAATATTGAATTAAAATCATGCTTAGTCACGCTAAACGATAGTGAAATGGTGAGCGTGACTTTAACTCTGGGTAAAGGAGCCACACGTATTTATGTGGTATACGTATACAAAAACATAATTCAGCTGGGAATAATAGAAAGAAATTGTATTCATAGATTCCTTATGTTTCTTTTAAGTTTTATATTATCTGCATTTCAGTTTCTCCGGGGGCAACCGCTATTGTGTTAGTGGCTTGTGTCAGCATACTGGTTATTATTGTCGTCTTGGGGATCCTCAGACTGCGTGCAGTCCATCAGCAAGACTTTCAAGACAAGGAGTCTGTAAAAGAGAATGAAATAAATTGGGATGACTCTGCTCTAACTATAACTGTAAACCCAATGGAGGTGAGTACTCTGTTTATGAAATAAATAATCATTGTAAAAGACTAAATTTAATCATTTTAATTGACTTACTTTTCCCTGTTGTCATTTTTGTTTTGCAATAAATATTACTGTAATCAGTGATATTGTTGTTTTTTTTTTATAGATATATCTAAAATATTTTATGTACTGCAGGTTTCAAGTCTTACTCTTTACTAAGCTAAGGGGTAATTGTATACGTCATAATAAGGTTAATAAATATTTGGATTTGTTTCTTCCTATCATTCCCTTCAATTAATAGATTTGTTTATTTTACAGGCCTGTAAGATTAATTTCAGTGGTGGGGAAGGTACTGTAAAGTTTATACGGTACATATTCTAGAGTATGTTTCAAGGATTGACCTTATAAGTAGTAATCAATGTGGATTTTGGAATAGCTTTTATGAGGAAGTGGGGTAGGAATTTAGATTCTGGCATAGTAGTAGATGTAGTATACTTGGATTTTGCTAAGGCTTTTGATACAGTCCACCTTAGGTGACTAATGTGTAAGCTAAGGTCTGTTGAGCTAGGTTAGCACATTTGTACATGGATAGAAAATTGGTTGATGGATAGAATACAGAGAGTAGTTGTTTAACCATAGTTACTGAGTATGGTATCCTACCTTCCTTGGTCTACCTTCAGGTCCAGCACCTCGGGAGAATTCGGTACCCAGGAGGACTAGCACTTCCAACAAAAACAGAACCACTTCAAAAAGTCATAATCAGGACGACCCTTTAACCAGGTGCACCAAAAAAATCCAACTTCATTGCAAAAACATTAGTGGTACAAGTGAGGATAAAATACACACAAACTAATCGCCCTGACACATTTCGTGACTGTTGTCCCTTCATCAGAGGGAAAATGACAACAGTCACGAAATGCGTCAGGGCGTTTAGTAAGTGTTTATTTTCCCCTCACTTGTACCGCTGATGTTTTTGCAATAAAGATGGATTTTTTTTGGTGCACCTGGTTGAAGGGTTATCCCAAATGTGTCTTAATGAAAACAAGGAATGTTGCAGGTTACTGGTATTGATATATAAAGTAGAGTTGATCCAGGGATATTTCCGATTGCCATTTCAGGAAAGATTTTTTCCCCCTTCGTAATCCTGGTGGTTTTTTTTTTTCTTTTTTGCCCTTTTTTGCAGAAAATGTGGGTATTGCTGAGTAGGCTGGACTGGATAGACTTTTGTCTTTATTCACCCTCAAATACTATACTATACTATAGGAAAAAGAAATGTGGTGTTCACTTTGCACTTACTCAAACCTCTTGGTCCTTTAGAGCAGTTAGTTTTTTTATTCTTGTTCTTGTTTATTATAAGTTCAAAAATGTTTTTTTACCTCAGCTTAGTTGATTGTTTAGTACAATGAAGAGTAGTTTTTATTACGTTTTTCCCCAGAACCCATTACACATGAATGATGTTTCTGTCCTTAAATATTGTGTATAAATTCTAGTATCGGCATACTGCAATACAATCCCTAAATGTTTAAGCCTTTAAGCCTGCCTAGTGCCATATGATATAAGCATGTGAGCAATGGCCTTATTTCATATAAGCATAAACACAGGACATAAACTACTGGCATACATAGTACTATAATAAATAATACATATTATGATATGTTATAAAATATTGCAACTTGCAAAGGAATTTAAGTGAACTAACATACCTGGAAATGGAAAGGATGGGGAGGGGGCACTTGCTGTTGGTGTAGTAGAAATATTAAGGTGATCAATCTTTGAGTCATAAAAAAAACAGCACTATTTTCCTCCTTTGATGCTTCTATGTAAATTTATAAATGTTTATAACAGGTCTAAGGCCTCAGGTGATAAGTGATAATCAGCTATGGATGACCACAGTGTCATAAAATGTATTTCACAGAAGAATTAGGGGAATATGATCCTAGTTGCAAAAGGCAGAAAGAGAAAGTTAAATTGGTAAGAGATTGAAACCTTTAAAGCTGTGTCATTAGGAATCTTTTTACATTAGTTTAATAGATTAATTTATTAGATAGATTTGCAGAACGGTTTTGTGAGATTTAGGTTTTGGGAGGTGTTCTATTCGAGCTGAAATTTTTGTTTGGGGGGGTGGACATTCCCTTTATTAAGATTTTAACTATTTTTATGCATATACATTTTTACATTGTGTTTTGCAGAAATATGAAACACATGAAACAGAGGAATATGAAAGTGAAGGAGAGGATGAAGAAGAAAATGATGAAGAGGAGGATGAGGAGGAGGAGGAAGAGAGTACAAGCGGCGAGTCTGAAGAAAGTGATGATGAAGAAATGGAAAGCCAAGTAAAGGCAAAGCAGCACAATGCAACAAGAAGAGGACTCCTGGAATGGAATCACCACACAATTACATACTAATATTTTCTTCTTCTTCCTTTTGTAAACACAAATCTTATTTATTTCAGAGGCAAGTTAGTTAAAGACTCTGGATTCAGTGACAGGATTATCATTGTGTGCGGAGACCATTTTCCCAAATGGCAAGCAATAGCTATAGGTATAAATTGGCTGAGTGCTACATTACTTTTGTATACTGGAAAGGCATCCATTAGTTTAAAGACAAGTGGATGTACGTTACGTTAGTTACCATTGGTTAAAAAAAGAACCAAATTAGAAACCCAGGTAATAAACAGCTGTCCCAAAATCCTTTATGTATGCTATTTATGACCAATATGCTCTGGTTGAGTCTGCATTTTCTAAATTATATGAAAGGGGAGGTTATCTTGCAAGTTGAGAGGCTAAGCTGAGGGACCTTATTGTCCTTTAAATGCTGCAGTGATTTTTTTCTGTGCCTGTTTCCCACAAGCAGCTCAAACATACAGAAGGGAAATACTTAACTGTTTGCTATGCACTGCACTCTCCTCCAGAGGCAAAATTTTTACACTTGATGGGAAGAGTCCATTTGATTTGACTGTTTATGTATACAAAAATGTAAAGAAAAGAAATGATATATACAATTAAAATATATATTAAATAATCATTGCAGCATTAGATATTTTTTTTTAAAATGAGAAAACAATTCTAAAATTTTATTGGTA
Organism: Hymenochirus boettgeri; assembly: GCA_019447015.1. Classification (NCBI taxonomy): domain Eukaryota; kingdom Metazoa; phylum Chordata; class Amphibia; order Anura; family Pipidae; genus Hymenochirus; species Hymenochirus boettgeri. Next base: position 229,057,679 of record CM033473.1, on the reverse strand, counting down.
GAAAACAGGCAAATGTGTAATGTTGCAATACTGATAGTATATACAGTACATCCCCTTAAATTAAAGGGTTTTACAATTTTCTTATTTCCTAAAGGAGAATCTTTTCATTATGAGATTGTGTCCATCCAATGATGTTGCCTATTTATTTTTTTTTAAACAATGTAATACTAAATTTGGGTTTCAGGCCCTAACCAATTAGCTTCTGGGGAACATTGGTTTAGAATTTTTTCAGTCTCTATTACTGTTACTATGAGCAGATTTAAGACACTTAAAATTAGTTTTGTTTTAATGTTTGTACATGATGCTTTAGGAAAAAATAACCAGAAAGAAACTATTTTTTGTTTACTGTTTTCATTTATACACTTTCTAATTGTTTATATATGTTGGAATCTGGCTATCTCAAGGAATTATTTCCATTGAAATAGGATTCTTTAAGCCATTATGCTAAAAAATGCATTCAAAGTCCATAATTTGCAAGTGTTTTACTTTTCACATGTCTGTTTAAAATAGGAACTTACCAAATCTTGCCACGGTCCAATAGGTAGCATTAAGAGTTTTGTGGCACCTCTAAAGTTATTAATGCGGAGGTCATTCAGTATATGATAACAGGTTCTTAAAAATTGAACAGGATATATAGTTTAAAAAGGACAAAATCCACTCATTCTTTATTGTACATTTTTATTTTACTAAATGTTTAACATATACATCAGGAAGTATAAGATACTTGTCTTGCTTATCTTTTAGTTGTAAGTATAAAAATTTGTCATTACCATCCCTTACGCTTGCACATACCTTTATGTTGGAAAATTGAAGTAGGTTTGCTTTGATATTTTTCTGAACTAAGAAGCTTTTAGACATGGATATAGTATTGTTTAACTCAGAAACAAAAGCCATATATACAGTGTGTTTGTTATTTTTTTTAATACCATAAAGTGGTTATTTAGCTTTTGAATGTCCACTACTTCATGTAATATGTTAAAATATTAGTGTGGGTAGATCTAGACTGACTAGGGACCAAAATTTAAAGTTGCTCAGACTTTGTCCTGATATTCAGACATTGAAATGTCAAGACAAAGGAATAGAAGGCAACTTTTCCAGCGGTCTGATCTGATTGTTGCTAGACAGCATGGTGCCTCACTCACAGATGAACTACAAAATATAAAACATGCTGGTTTCACAATGAAACTTCTGGATTAGTTGACTCCAATGGACAACTAAAATTACATTGGCTGTGTATATTTACCGCACCATGATTTAATTCAAAATTGATGAACTTGCTATCCATACGTTTTTCCCAGATACTGTGAAATAGATACAAAAAAACTATGCATTTTAACATCAATAAAGTTTAATTTTACTAAGCTATATTATGAAGATCTTTTATTGACATGTACAGTCCAATAGCAATTTCATGTTATTACAAGATATTAACAGTGCACCAACCTCTTTTTTTTTTTTTTTTTTTGCCAATACTTTGGCAAAAGAATTTATTTTCTAATAATTTAATAGTAACTTAACAAAACTAAAGTAAATAACATTTTAAGACCTATGTCATGTTAGCAATATTGTATCAAGTAATACATACCTGACTATAAGCATTCCTTGCAGTTTTAACTAATATTTCCAAATATTAGTATTGTGAACCGAGCAACTTGTATTTTACCATAATAAGAGTTGAGACTGGAATATGTTGGCTAATCTGTTCCTGCTTTATTGGTGTGTGAAGAAAAGCCCATCACCTGCAATCTGAATGTATGTAGTACCCCTTTCTTCCAGCCTTCTTTTGAATGGTATTGAAGGAAGGCAGTCTATCTGGAGAGGATGATGGGTAGAATAGGAAGGAAGTATTTTGCATAAGAAACATTTTTAATGGTTCTAAATACAGTAGTCTATGTACCATTCAGTTGATAAAATGAGATTGTATAAAATTGTTTCTAGTGTTTAGAAGAGGACAAAATGTACTGCATGAGTTTTTGCATAGGCTTACGTATCCTACTGAAAAGCATTGCTCAGAGTTTTCGATTCGGAACCCTTTTTTTAAAATCTAAAATTAAAAATTCTATTCAAAAATCTAACATTTCTATTGAACATAGAAAAATTCCTATTCAATGGGATTTTTGAAACTTCAATAGGTTACTCAGAACAGCTTTCAGAATTAGTTTTACAGGTCAATGGTGATTGTTAAGGGGTGCTTTGCAAGCAAGAAGACAATAGTAGTAGATAGAGTACATTCTGCACATATTTTCTTCTTCTTTTTTTTTTAGAAAGGTCAATAGTCTTCTTTATTTTAATATTTAAGCGACTATATCTGTACATTACATACAACGAACCTCCTTTACCCACAGCCACAATCACACTGAGTAAATTGTTAATTGCCCATGGGGGTAAATCCCGCAAGGGATGTAACTGCAATGTGACATTAACAGCAAAAATCCTACACTTGCTATTGAATAGGTTGCGTGAGTTTAACCCCTGAATCTACAGTAATGGCTGATGGTATATGAGACCCTAGTTATCAATCTATAAACTGTTTCATCAGTTCAGCAATTGCAAAAGATTATGAAAGGAAATTCAGATATACACCAGTAGTGAATGGACCAGATTGCAGATCTGAACCCGATTCTGCGATCCATAAATTGGATTTTCCTCCTTCCAGATTTTTTTGAGCCGCGTTCAAGAATTTTCAAATGTTAGAAAAGTTAATTCTTGAATAATTATTCTTGAAAATTGTAACTGATATAATTTCATTGGTATACTAATCAATCATATCTGATTGTATAACAATCAGATCCATTCTGAAAAAATCTGATTGTATCTAATCAGATTTTCAGATTTTAGCAGTTTCTCTATACATCAGATGTTTTGTTCTTAAAATATAAAAAAGTACACAAGCTGTGACATCACAACTTACCATTTATACATTCAGTTTGCGAGATATTGCACATGCCATATTAATACATAAAATGTAACTTGCTTACATTAGAGGCCATTAAAAGCAAACTTGTCTGGTCATAAACAGATGGAGAAATCAAATTCTAAAAGTGGGTATTAATAAAAGGAACTCCATAAAAAAAAAAGGAACTCCATAAAACCAAGAATAAACATTAAACAAATTGTTACTACACAATTAAAAGCAATATATATTATATAAAAACATATGCACTAATTTCCACATACATCAGTAATTAAGTGGTAAATATTCTTTTCTTGTTTCCTTTTATACTGCAGAACATATTTTGGAGGGATTTGGAATTAAACCATTCTAGTTGTGCATTTCAAATCACACACTACAATTGATTAGTATATTCGCTGACTATATATATATATATAATCTAACCAAAGGAAGGAACACACTCCAAGCCGTGGTTGGTGCCGGGGTGCTGGCTGTATGATGATGATACAGAAAAGGACAATATTGACAGCTCACTCCTGGGTCTTGTTCAACAGTTTATTAACATGTGAAAGTGCAACAAAGTGCAGGCGACATTTCGGTCTGTGTTCTAAGTGCTTTCTTAAGCCAAACGTTGCAATTATCAACAGTGCATTCAAATAGACAATAACTCCACCCATATAGTGACATCATGAAACATTCACAAACCCTTAAAGGGATGTATATTAACCTCTATCAGTGTTAACCTATGCATGAAAGTGCTGTGTGCCCTGGTAATAGGTCCAATACAATAAAACATCACTAAAAAATCACACACAAAAAATCACTGAAATATAAAGTGCACTAGTGCTAAAAGTGCTTCTTGTGGTAAATAAATAAATAAAGTGATTTAAAATGTGGTTGTTTCTATGCAGACTGAACTATATCAATTTCCATGGTACTAAGCCAATTATAAACCCTTTAACTTATATGCATAACAAATTTTTGAAAAAACAATAGGCCTGTGTATATTTATATGATAGACTCATCTATCACTATGGAAACATTTCAAGGAATATTGTTCATTAAGACCATTGGAAAGTACCGTATTGAGGAATCTAATCCAACGGGTTTCCGTTTGTAATAGTATTTTTGAACGGTCCCCACCCCTTCTCAAACTTGGGACATGGTCAATACCAGAGAACCTGAAGTCACTAAGTTTATGTCCAAATTTAAGAAAGTGTTTTGCCACCGGTTTGTTAGTTTTTCCATCTCGGTATGCCGTCATGATGGCTGACCTGTGTCCTATCCTCAATCGAAGAGATAAGTCAGTCTTCCCAATTTACATAAGGTTACAAGGACATGTAATCATATACACTACATGTGTTGTGGTGCACGTAATGGCTTTCCTGATATTTATTAATTGTCCATTGTGGGGCTGTTTAAATTGTTTAATGGGATTCATAAATTAACATGATGCACACTTGGAACATTTATAGGATCCCGGTTGTTTTTTAGGTAACCAAGTAGGTGTTGGCATGTAGCATTCAACAGGGTCAGTTTTTACCAGAAAAATAAAAAAGGCTGAGGATCGCACTCCAAGTTTTTACCAACAAGTCCTGGAGGTTTTTTCCCCCCTCTGAATCCAATTTTTGGCTGTGTTGGGAGAACTTTTTGTAAGGTAGAGTCTGCTGTAAGTATATTCCAATTTATTTTTAGGCTTGTTTGTATCCTAGGCCCTACTGTGTTGTTTTAAAGCCACAGGTTAGAGAATTGGCCTCCCGAGTATCCACTTTTGGTATATTATTTTGTATCATACATTTGGCTTTTTCCAGAGCTTGGATGCCTACTTTTTTGGGGTAGCCATGGTTATTGAAATTGTCCTACATTTCCTGAAGTTGAATTTGCATAGTGTCATGGTTTGAGTTGTTCCTCAATACCCTGCAAAATTTAGAGATAGGTAAGGCAAGTGTATTCAGGTGATGACTGCTATAGTGGAGAAGTGTGTTTCTATCTGTAGGCTTTCGGTACAAGGAATATGTTTACTTTCCTTTATTGTAGTAAATAGTAAGTCCAAGAATTCAATTCTACTTACGGTTTGGGTGAATCGTATTTTGGAATCCAAGGCATTCAATTTCTCCAACATATTCTCCAATTCAGTAGAAGTACCGTGCCAGATAAAAAACAAGTTATCAATAAATCTGGTATAAAATATTTTCTGGTCACCATAACTCTCCAGCATATATTTTTTCTCATACTGGTACATAAACTTGTTGGCATAGGCCGGCGCCATGGCCGTGCCCATGGCTGTCCCTGCCCTCTGCAGGAAGAACATATTTTCAAACCTGAAGTAGTTATATTTGAGGGTAAATTCAAATAGGTAGCACTAGTGCACTTTATATTTCAGTGATTTTTTTTTGTGTGTGCACTATTACCAGGGCACACAGCACTTTCATGCATAAATTAACACTGGTAGGGTTAATATTCATCCCTTTAAGGGTTTGTGAATGTTTCATGTTGTCACTATATTGGTGGAGTTATTGTCTATTTGAATGCACGTTGATAATTGCAACGTTTGGCTTGAGAAAGGTTTTAGAACACAGACCGAAATGTAACCTGCACTTTGTTGCACTTTTGCATGTTAATAAACTGTTGAACAAGACCCAGGCGTGCGCTGTCACTATTGTCCTTTTAATATATATCTGGGTAGAAGGAAGATATATAAGCTCTGTAAGCTCACATGAGTCCCTGGAATAGATCATACTAAATAAAGAGAGAAGCAGGTATGGTCTTGTTGCCCCAGGGAACATATATATTTTTTCATTAGGTTAGGACTGATGCTGGGATACTGCCTTGGAGTGGCGCATCAGCTGACGCATGTTTGTGCAAACAATGTAACTAAAGGTATCCATTTGAACTACAGTGCAGGTGATTACCCTTCATTGCTTGCATACATGTCTAATTCTTTTACTCCATTCATTTAGAATTGTATGTGTAGTTAGCAAACTTTATATAAATCATTTTTTCTGCTTGGAACGTATATACAAATGTTGCGGTGAACCTACTTTGTAATATGCTATATGTAATTGGCCTTTGGAAAAACATGTTTCATTGCAAATGAATACTGTAGCACTTAAGTGACTGATGGTGTCACTGTTCTTGTGATCTGAACGCATGTGACGTACAGGCTCTTTGCCTGTGTTAAAGCCCGGCTTCATTCTGTTGCGCTGTCTGTAAGCTTGAGCATGTTCACCACCATTTGGGCATGGCTGCCACTTTTGGGGATATGGTAGATTTTCCATCCGGGCATGGTGTTTGGAGGTGTGCCTGTGATGTTTTGGGGCATGGATTGTGATACTTGTGGGCATGATTTATAGGGTGTACCTGTGGGGTATGGGAGCATGGCCATGATGTTATGGGGTGGGGTGGCCAAAAGGACAAAAGGAAAGCAGCTACTAGGCCATGATCATTTAATTTAAAACTATAACTAAACTCTCTACCCCTAGGTGAAGAGAACTGAGCAATCATGTACACAGTGAGGGCAAAACAATTAAAAAATGAACAAGGCCTTGGTGTAGCAACAATTTGCAGACGTTCAGAACTAGATTTCTGTACAGAAATCATGTTGAATGACGAGTAAAACTGTTTCCAGGCTGTATGAATGGGGACCTAGCACAGCAAATAGGGGCTGAATGTCATCTGCTTCACCGCAGAAATGGAGATGCATTGTTTTGCCCTTTAAGCCATGTTAATAAATAGCATTTTTTTCAATAAGCAATAAATGAGTGTAAATGTGTAGCAATAAATGAGTGTATATAAAATGTTTTTTTGACATTGCGAAACTGTAATAAAAAACTCATTATCCGAATCTTCATGTTTATGGGGGTGCAAAGGTCAGAGGCATAGCTATTAGGCTTGAGTATAAAACTTGGCTGAAATTATGTGATTTATTCAACAGATCAGTAAAAATCTTTTAAAAGATTGGTTCGTAACTGAAATTATTTAAACTTTACATAACCCATTAATATGCAGATTACTGATGAAATTTAACATAAGGGAATGTAGTAACATTTGTGTTGCAGAAAATACAGAGATAGCCCAAAATGTGGAGTATCAGCTACTAAATGTGGAAAAAAAGTCTTCCTGTGAATCCTTAAAAACCTATAAGACACTAGATTACTTGTTTTAACCTTTCACCTATTCCTTCAATATTTACTGCCACTACAAGTCCTGAATTGTTACAAATGAGTTCTGCCAATAATTATCCAGCCTGCATTACCCACAAGTGTAAGCTGTTTCAGCCAACTTCACAAAAGTGACTTATGTCTAAAAACACTGCTTTGGGTTATTCAGATTAATGATGTTACAGACCAAACATTGAATTTTTTGTTTACTAGTAGAAAGATGTTTTGGTCCCTGCAGGCCAAAAGAAACTATAAATGATGTCTGTTTCACCATATTGATCTTTCTTGCCAGGAATCTTACAGGGGTGGCTTCTAAAACGAGTTTGAATACTAAACCTTCTATATGATAATGTACTAAAATATTCTGATATATATGCAATATCCAACTTTTACCCATAATCTACTGTATACTACAACGAAGTCAATGTTGTGAACTATTGTCATTCCTAAGAATTCTGGGATATTTTGTTGAAAGGTCACTAAATTAATAAATTACCACTTACTTAACTATTGATTAATAGGGATGGCATAGAACTCGAACTCGAACCCGAGTTCGAGCCGAACTGTTCGAGTTCGAACGGACCCGGACTTCTCGAACTATCTCGGACGCGGACTTCGATATTTCCTGGACTTTCGATGATTTATCGATGTTCGAACGTTCGGTATCGAATCCGCGAGTAAAATGTACATGGTTCTAGGCGCGAACATCGAATCTGCGAGTAAAGTCTCCATAACAGCCTATACGCGAGTATCGAATCTGCGAGTAAAATGTCCATGTTACCTCGAACGTTCGAACGCGAAAGCTTGAAAGTAGCGCGCGTGAGAGTAAAATCGATTTACTTAAGTCCTGGATATTGGAACATGCTCCCCAGAACCATTTCCCAGGTCCCACAGCCATTTACATAAGTTAAAATTAATGTTTTAGTTGTATTTGACTCGAAATTTTCGAACTATTTGCCTCCCATAGACTTTAATGGGTCCGTTTAATGGGTCATTACTAACATTGAATAGTTTAAATTTTTTTTATTGATAATTCAAAAAAAACCCCATTAATTATGTTGAAAACAGATTAAATATGTATTACTAAAGAAATCTTGAAGAAAGTTGTTAAAATGTCAATGGTTTAAAGCTTCAGTGTTTTAATATATAATATATTAAAAAATTATATATTAAGTTGGGTGTTGGGACTGTCAATATTGTTTACTGGCAATATGTGATGTACAGAAGTCATCGCCTAATTTTATTTAATTTGCTGCATAGGCCAATATATTACAATCTTTACAATCTTCAATACATTCAATAAAATGTATTGAGTTATCAAGGTGTTGTGTGTCTGTGGATCATGCATTGCTCTTTTATTGAGCATTTTCAAACTGTTTCAGTTTGTTTCAATACTCAAAAAATTCTTTTCTCATACCTGAATTACTGTGATGTTTTCTGTATTTATGTGCAATAAAGGATGTAACTGAGGAAGAACAACTTTTTTTCGCCTTATTTGGTGGATTTTTGTCCCCCAGTTGTCATTTTAAGATTGTGCTTTCATATAAAAGAAAACAGGGTGTGAATGCATGTTGTTGGACAATTTGGTGAAACAATATTTCAAATTTTTTTTATAGACAGCTGTTGCCAAAATAAGCTTGGTTTTAAGGTTCGTACACACGTGCGATTACGGGTCCCGACCCGCAATGCATGATTTGTCCGAACGTTCGTTTCGGGTGATAATCGGCCCATGTATGGGCACTTTATCGCCCGTTTTGGCCGTTCGGTCAGGGATCGTTGTCTGACTGACCGGGCGGATCTCTGAACGACCGGCTGATAAAGGGCCCATACACTGGCCGATTATCACCCAAAACAAACATTCGGACACATCGTGCATCATGGGTCGGGACCCGTGATTGCACATGTGTACGAGGCTTTAGGGTTGATTTTATGTTAAATGAGAACTAAAAGGCAAATATAAATTAACCTGAATAGATGAATAGACTCTGTTTTAGTTTTAGCAAGTATGTCTGTCACCATTAAAAGCAGCAGCAAAGTGTGTAATTTTGGAGGTTTCATGCTTTTTCTAAATTTAGATATGTTTTCTTATTGAAGTATTGGATGTATTACTGCTCAGTCAAGTCAGAAAAACGATCAGCCAGTAGTATTCTGGTCAGTTCTGGCAAGGAAACAAGAGTGGGATTTAGAACAAAGCAAGTGACATATGCAAACAAATATAATTTCCTTACAATGATGTGATTTCAGGAATAATTGTTGGAAAATACAGAGTCTCATATATATTTTAACTTTGGTCTCAAAAAAATATATTAATTAAATATAGGGTACATAATTGCAACAAATATTCTTGTACAAGTCATTCTGAATAGAGAAAGCAAGTTGGATGACTAGCTAAACTTCTTCAAGAACTAAACTTTAAGTCCAGTTGATCTAACTGAATACAACAGATATACCATGGCCTGGATGCATGAAATTAAATATGTATTCCTCCTTTTATTTGTTTCTCTGTCTTAGAAAAGTAATTATGTTGCAAATTATGATGCAAAAAATCCCTCCTTTAAAATCAATTTCCCTTTTTATTTTTTACAGATATGCAAATTGTTTTAGAACTCCCTTTGCTGTTTGTCTTCATTATTTTAGATGTAAAATATGCAAGTAAATGTTTGAAAAAACAGAAATGATTAATTCACTCAATTACTTACAATTTTCAAATCATTATCTATATGTTTTAATTTTGATTAAGACCAAATGAACTATATAACATGCAATGTAATGAATATCACAGTCTGCAGAAAGGTATTTCTTTCATTGGGGAACATCCTATTAAGATTTATATATGTGATAATATATCCCAAGATGAAACTACTAGATGATTTCAAAACCCTAAAAAAGACCAAGCTGCTGTTAACTGGATATTTTTATGCATGTTTTATACACACTATTTGTATAGTGTGAGTGCAGGCAACATTCAAGTCCTTTTCTAGGTACCTATATATATATATATATATATATATATAAATATCCAAAGGGCCGCACTCCTTATCGACTATATCAATGCCGCCTGGTGCACTCCCAAAATAATACAAAATTCCATCCATAGGGAAGACTCATAAGGGACTGGATCAATCACTAGAAAAAACCTTATTTGTAGTTCAACGCGTTCCGCCCACACGGGCCGTCGTCAGAACCAGTGATTGTTTCTTTGGTTCCTGACGACGGCCCTGTGGCGGAAACCATTGAACTACAATAAGGTTTTTCTAGTGATTGATCCAGTCCCTATGAGTGCTTCCCTTATGGATGGAATTTTTATATATATATTATATATATATTATATATATATATATATAAATCCAAGCAAAATGGTAGGCACACTCCCAGGGTAAACAGGTAAGTGGAGACAAAGGTACCCTGGTGCTACTGAAGATCAAGTAAATAAGTGTTCAAAAAGAGGCCCATGCACTCAGGGGTTTTCCAAACGGAATCATTATTGTGTTACATAAAGGCAACGTTTTGGCTCACGTCTAGAGGGATAGGCTTGAGAAAGGCTCTAGACGTGAGCCGAAACGTTGCCTTTCTTGAACACAATAAAGTTGAATTTCGTTCGTAAAACCCCTGAGTGCACGGGACTCTTTTTGAACACTATATATAATATATATATATATATTTTTTTTTTTATTTTTTTTTACACAAAAGAATCCAGCACTAAGTTTTGCAATAAACATGTGCTATACATCCCTCAAGCAATGTCACCTCCTCAACTCATAACTATTAAATACATGACGTACATTACCAACAGTGCATTTCATTTTCCACCTGTCTCTTCTATCTAAGCCAAATATACACTTGCACGTAAAAAAATTTCTATACCCACATGTGTACACAGGCAACGCCGGGTAAAACTGCTAGTGTTAAATATAGTTGGATGCTGGTTTTAGAAGTGCCAATACTAATAACATCACTTGGGTTAAATAAATATTATCAATTTTAAAACACTCCAAGTACAAACATAGATTCTGTATTTACAAATAAATTTGTAGCTGAGAGCTGTGATACTGTTTAGTTTAGGTGGTAACTAGTCGTTTGACTGTCATTGATGGGGGGTGGGTGCAAAACCCATCAGAAACTAAAAGGAGAACTACAGTATAGTCTAGAACACTTTTCCTTACTCATATGCCATAAACTACCGATTACAACTATGTATGGCTTATTTAAGAGGTGCAAAATTTTGGCCACACTCTTAATTTGTACACATGTGAGATAATTGTTGGCTGGAGTATCTAAAGAATAGCTGCATTGGCCAGCAATCCAACTTGTGTGTAGCAACTGCTAATGAGCTGCATCATCAAGTGAGCCAACCTGTTGTGTCACTTAACAGTGTTGGGGAGCCACAGGTAGTCTCCTGCTACCTCCCTCACTATAGAGAACAGAAAAGAAAAATCAATTGAACAATCTATATTTTATAGGAGTCCATTGTTTTATGCTTAGATCTTGTGTAAGGGAAATCTTTTTTTTTTTCCTTTAATCACTAAAACTGCAAAAATACCTACCTTTGTGTCTAACTGTCAACCATTTGTAAGTAGAAAAAGAAGAGAGATAAATGAATCTGACCAAAATAACTGAAATACACAAGTTAATTTATTCACGATAAATTGCAAATCAAGCTGTAATTTGTTGCCAAGAAACCATTTGTAGACTTCAAATTACAAATAAATGACTGATTCATAGGTATGAATCTATTTCTCTACAAATTACTTAATTTGTTTTATGGTAGATCAGATTATTAATGACAAACTACAAACCAGCTCCTTGTTTGCTATTGATCTATAACTGCCATGATCCAAGAATTGAAAGCAGTATAATTTGAAGCAAGCTAGTCCCTTTAAAATTGTTGGATTTTTGAAGTTTTGCTCCCAAAATCTGTACTCTGCTTCTGCAGTCTGTTCCTGAAGGGCCAAATCAGCACAATTCATAAACTGACATTTACTGACAAGCACTCTGCATTACAAACAGCTGCATTTAACATAATAAGGGCATCTCATGAAAGTGACAATTTTCTAATTATTGTCAGGTCACAGTGCGTTGTTTTGCATCTGTTATTATACCTGCAGAAAAAAGTAATTTAGAACTTACACCGAATGAGTATGTAAAAGAAACCGGGAAGATATTTTATGTCGGATGAATGGATCTTATCATTTTCAAAGCAAGACTAAAATGTGGAGAGGAAAATTGACATATCTTTTGGAAAGGAAGTTGAGTTGTCAGCATAGTCATGTTCTGTCCTTCTATATGAACAAATGTATTTTGCGACACTTTTGCACTGAAAAAACAAACACATGACAAACAGCAAGTGTTTCACCAGAAAGAGAAGAAGAAAGAAGGAGCCAAACGAGTTAGAAGTGATGTAGTTTTACAGAAATCTTGTTTTATTTGTATTGTTTTAACAGTTTATATAGGTTTAATGATAAGCTTACAAAGTATCAACGTAAGTTGGCGATAAACAACTAGACTGTGCCTGTCTTTGGTGAATATGCCTTGCGGTGCAATTGATTTCTCAGCATCTTGCAGGCTTAAGGAGGAATTACACCTAATTTAATTTAACTGTGTACTAAATGTGTGACAAAAGAGCTGTTATAATAAACAGATATGAGTTTTTAGCAGGGCTGAATGAGAGGGCAATAACTGGACTGTTTTGGAGTCATTTTATAGAATAGCAGCATGGACTTACAGTAGAAGGAATTACATACTTGTTCTTTGAAGTTTTGAAGTTTAACATATAGGGGCTTATTTAATAAGATTGTAACATGGTATAACATCTTTAAAGGGCATGTCCACCTTTAAAACAAAAAACTGGTGACTTGTAAGTTATCTGTCCACAACTCCGTCTGCTAGTTTTACCAGTTTATTACATGCAATTGTAACTGCCAGAATGTGGGCTATAATTATTCTTAGTAAGTAATGTTAGTGATGCAGTGTTAATACAGAGTGAGTTAGTAATGTTAGTAATGCAGTGTTAATACAGAGTGAGTTAGTAATGTTAGTAATGCAGTGTTAATACAGAGTTAGTTAGTAATGTTAGTAATTAGAGATGGTCGAACTATTGAAAGTTCGGTCCGTTTTCGAACTTTCGAACTATTGTAAAAGTTCGAAAGTTCGAAAACGGACCCATTAAAGTCTATGGGAGGCAAATAGTTAGAAAAGTTCGAGTCAAATACAACTAAAATATTAATGGTAACTTAATGTAAATGGCTGTGGGACCTGGGAAATGGTCTGGGGAGCATGTTCCAATATCCAGGACTTAAGTAAAATCGATTTTACTCTCACGCGCGCTACTTTCAAGCTTTCGCGTTCGAACGTTCGAGGTAACATGGACATTTTACTCGCAGATTCGATACTCGCGTATAGGCTGTTATGGAGACTTTACTCGCAGATTCGATGTTCGCGCCTAGATACCATGTACATTTTACTCGCGGATTCGATACTCGAACGTTCGAACATTCGATAAATCATCGAAAGTCCAGGAAATATCGAAAGTCCGCGTCCGAGATAGTTCGAGAAGTCCGGGTCCGTTCGAACTCGAACAGTTCGGCTCGAACTCGGGTTCGAGTTCGAGTTCTATGCCATCCCTATTAATCAATAGTTAAGTAAGTGGTAATTTATTAATTTAGTGACCTTTCAACAAAATATCCCAGAATTCTTAGGAATGACAATAGTTCACAACATTGACTTCTTGTGTGGAGTATACAGTAGATTATGGGTAAGAAAAGTTGGATATTTGCATATATATCAGAAATATTTTAGTACATTATCATATAAGAAAGGTTTAGTATTCAAACTCTGTTTTAGAAAGCCAAACCCCTGTAAAGATTCCTGGCAAGAAAAAGATCAATATGGTGAAACAGACATCATTTATAGTTTCTTTTGGCCTGCAGGGACCAAAACATCTTTCTACTTAGTAAAACAAAAAATTCAATGTTTGGTCTGTAACATTCATTAATCTGAAATAACCCAAAGCAGTGTTTCTTAGACATAAGTCACTTTTGTGAAGTTGGCTGAAACAGCTTACACTTTGTGGGTAATGCAGGCTGGATAATTATTGGCAGAACTCATTTGTAACAATTCAGGACTTGTAGTGGCAGTAAATATTGAAGGAACTAGGTGAAAAGGTATAAAACAAGAGTAATCATAGCTGTCTTATAGGTTTTTAAGGATTCACAGAGGAAGACTTTTTTCCAGCATTTAGTAGCTGATACTCCACATTTTGGGCTATCTCTGTATTTTCTGCAACACAAATGTTACTACATTCCCTTATGTTAAATTTCATCAGTAATCTGCATATTAATGGGTTATGTAAAGTTTAAATAATTTCAGTTACGAACCAATCTTTTAAAAGATTTTTACTGATCTGTTGAATAATAATCACATAAATTTCAGCCAAGTTTTATACTCAAGCCTAATAGCTATGCCTCTGACCTTTGCACCCCCATAAACATGACAGATTGTCGGATAATGAGTTTTTATTACAGTTTCGCAATGTCAAAAAAACATTTTATATACACTCATTTATTGCTTACACATATACACTCATTTATTGCTTATTGAAAAAAATGCTATTTATTAACATGGCTTAAAGGGCAAAACAATGCATCTCCATTTCTGCTGTGAAGCAGATGACATTCAGCCCCTATTTGCTGTGCTAGGTCCCCATTCATACAGCCTGGAAACAGTTTTACTCGTCATTCAACATGATTTCTGTACAGAAATCTAGTTCTGAAACGTCTGCAAATTGTTTTGCTACACCAAGGCCTTTGTTCATTTTTTAATTGGTTTTGCCCTCACTGTGTACATGATTGCTCAGTTCTCTTCACCTAGGGGTAGAGAGTTTAGTTATAGGTTGAATTAAATAAATGATCATGGCCTAGTAGCTGCTCTCCTTTTGTCCTTTTGTCTTTAAAAAGACTTAAATGTTAAACAGGTGTACCAAAAAGTGATTAGACTGCTTACTCTTCCTGGACTGTACAGTTCTGTATCTCTGTGTTTAGTGAAATATTGTTATGACCAGCTGTTTTGTGCACAAGAACTTACTTTGCACAAATTATATGCAGATTAGCATTCAATGTGTGCTCACTGATTATAGGCATTAAAAGCCCATGATGTGCACTTCACTCACTGCAACTATACTTTCTAAAGGGTGTATACATGATGCATCAACAAGCCAGCTATGGAAGACATTAAACACAGTATCTGGTTTACTTTATATTATGACCCCACAGTAAATACACATTTTTACCCTAGGGCAACCTCTTATACATCATTATACACTCTGTCAAGTGCAAATTTCAAAATTTAAAGTAAAATAATTGAGACACAATTCTTAGATTTTATGTTTAACAAGTCTATTTCCCTTTCTACTTTAAGCACAAATGATGCTTGCACGTTGCACTTGTAATAAGAATCAATGATCCTTAGATATATATTAAGGAGGGGGGAGTGGGAAAAACACAATGAAAAGTCACAGCACGAAATCTGTCATCTTGTGGTGCTCATTACTGAGAAAAAACTAGCATAAAGGATAGAAAATTCTATTGAGAAGTGTCGAAATATTTGACCAAAATGAGACTGAAGATACCTTTTTTTACATCTATTATGGCCCATTACTTTGTGCTCAAGTAGCAAGTGACTGACTTTTATTACCATAGAAACCACACGTGCTGAAATGCAAACTCTGAAGGCCCGATTCATTAAACAATTACCTACAGTATGTGTCCTAGCCACAGAGCTTTTAATGTGCAATTCCATGTGTAATTATTACATAAGGTCCCACCTCACAAGATGATAATTCTTTGTTATTAGGAACCAATTAAATTTAATTTATTTATTGTCTGCTGCCATAAAATCTTAAAAGATCTAATTTTCCTATGAATAAGAGTTGTGTTGAGCCCAAAAGCTTTTCAGAATTCCTCTTTTTGTAAGGTGCAATAAATCACCAATATGGTAGGTAATGTAGCAGAAAATGAAATGTTACCTACCAAAAACGGCAACGTGAGCAGATTGTTAACCAAAGAGACAGATGTTTTAACATGCGTTTGCAGGTAAAGGTGATGAAAAATGTACCGAACAAAAACATTTCAATAAACAATAAACATACTGAGGCTGATAAAATAAGAGGTAAAAGAAGTAGTTCAGAAACCCAGTAATAATCTTAGATGGGTAAAGCTTGGTTTGTGAAATCACAAAGGAAATCTGAGCCAAGCCGAGTTAACTCATTTAACTCATCTCATTTAACTCTCAATGTCACCCAATTAGCTTACGAAAAAATGAAAACACCCTTTTCCCCTGCAATGTAGTTACAGCAGACAGACACAAGAAGGCATAACAAAACAATGTTTTGTCAATGTTCCCCAATGATACAATAGTGTCTATTTCTTTATCACCTCTACCTGCAGATCAGGTCACAGCAGAGAAAGATTGTCCAGCAGAATTTACACCAGAATATGTAAAAAAAAAATAAAAATAAAAATATATATATATATAGCATAACACAGGTAGAGCGGCACTCCTCAACTTGGGAAGACAGCTGCCCGGGTGCTTCCGCTATCAATAGATAACCATTTAACGAAGAGACCGGAGCACTCCTGGGGACTTTAAATCATCGCAAATATTTTATTACGAACACACAAGTCGACGCGTTTTGGCCCGTGTGCGGGCCGTTCTCAAGACACACGTGTCGCGTGAAATACACATCTATAAATACTAAAAAGTGTCCACTCCCTCCGTTCCCCCCTCCCCTCCTCCCCCCTCTGACAGAGTCCGTAGTAACTTCACGGATTGGTTAAATACGAAGGTGTTCCTTAAGATCGATATATCGGAGTGGACACTTTTTAGTATTTATAGATGTGTATTTCACGCGACACGTGTGTCTTGAGAACGGCAGCACACGGGCCGAAACGCGTCAACTTGTGTGTTCGTAATAAAATATTTGCGATGATTTAAAGTCCCCAGGAGTGCTCCGGTCTCTTCGTTAAATGGTTTTATATATATATATATATATATATATATATACAAAGCAAAAAAATATATTATTCCTAAAATCTATGATTTGTCTGAATGAAACATTACCAGTCAGGGTGTTTAGTTGTAGGTCATTTCCAGTGTCTGGGCAATGCAAAAGGCCAGTACTACTTTCTCTCATCATAAACAAAGTGTGATTGGGAAAAGAACCCACTTTACTCCACAGATAACCTGTAGAGGCACTCTTTGGGCATATGGCTAGGAAATCTATATCCCCCAAACCTCCTGGGGAACCGGGAATAATAGTGTAGGCACTGATTGAGTCACCCAATCAACCATATTAGTTCTAAAAATATATATCTTTATTATTAATACACATAAAACACTTTTCACTTATAACAATATCTCATAAAATGCAATAAATACACTATATAACTGCCTGCATTACTACTTTCTCTCATCCCAGGAGCTAATGGGCTGATTTTCTAGTTGGCGCTGCGGCCACGCTCTTATAGGCTCTTAAACAATTTACAATTGGTTGTGAAAACAAAAATTTGGTAGGACACAAGTCTTATAATAATGAGTTATTATAATTGGTTGCTGCAAATTGCATCCGACCCACTGTATTTCGTAACTTGACATTCACTGTATAGCACAAATTACATTATTTCATAGAGCACATCCACCAACTCTCTTTTTTGAAATAAACACATTTCTGAGAATGTTCAGAGAGCCGCAATTGCTATTTTGCGATACCTTACATTTAACAATCGTTGTTATGATCTCAAATTTACAATTGCAGGTGATTTACAAAAGTGGTCATAAATCTATGACATGGGTCGAAAATGTATGATGACAACCATAGATTTATGATTGCCTATACAATACCATTGTGGTATTTTGCTACCGCATGGTATTGTGCGAACAGACAATCTTAATTTTATGTAACTGTTCGTAAATGTACATTTGCAATTGTACTTTTATAGGTTTTAAATAAGCCCCATAATGTATATTTTGCAGCTATGTAGTATGTACCTAACATTTGTAAAACTTTATAATGGGCTTCTTGGTATCTCTACAGCACAAGACATGCAATTAGGTTCAAGATGGGAATGAATTTTTTATTTTTAATGCCAGCAATTTACCGGGTCTTAAATAGAAATGTTTGAAACTTTTGAGTTTCGTTCCGTTTCCGAACTTTCAAAATTCTCGGGAAGTTCGAAAATTCAAGTTCCGTTTTTCGAAAATCGGCTACTTTCGATTTTTAAAAATCATCTACTATCGATTTTCAGAAATTGTCTACTTTCGATTTTCAAAAATTCGAAAAATCCAGGTTTTGTGAAAAACATGAGTTCCAAAAGTTTTGTTGGAACCCTCAGATTCGATGCGAAACTGGGTTCTATTCGAACCCACATTATATCTCTAGTCTTAAATACTTACTAACGATAACAAAACAGTAATGTAATATGGATCAGTATTGTGTTACCACTTTGCTGGTTTGAGTCAATTAACAGCACTTGCAGCTTAAGGTACATTAAATTGTATTTTACCAATATAATTAAAATCTTTTTTTCCCAATATTTTTACTGGAGCATTTAACGAATTACAACCATTTTAAAGCAGATCAATGAAAACCATATAATCTACATTTAATGATTTTAATTTGTGTATGAACGGCAGGGAGAGACAAACAATGGGGGTGGTCAGGCTAACAGTATACATCCCTTATAATGTAATCTTTAGTTTATTTACCCATAGTTCGGGTAAATTGAACAGTTGTAGTTCATTAGCTAGTGGATGGATTTGTTCTTTGGTAAACTCAGGCACTCTCACCTAGATAACCTTTTGTTTTATTTGTTTATTTATGTTCAATATCAATATTATTTTTTCCTTGAAAAATGTTGTTGGTCAAAATTAGTGACATGTTTTTTTTAACAACTATTGTAATAAAATTGCATTATTTTGTAGTAAAAAATAAATAAATATTACTGTAAACAGTGTCAGAGTTCTGCACTACTCTGTTATTCATCTATTTATAGTTGCCTTAAATCATAAAATATCCCTGTACTTTAGTAAATATATATTTAGGCAGGTCTATAAAGTAGAGATGTTCGAAACTGTTGAGTTTCATTCCGTTTTCGAATTTTCTAAATTTTAAAAAATTTCAAAATTTCATAATTTGAAAACGAAGCCATAGAAGTCTTTGAGAGAAACAAATTTGAAAGTTTCTGTCCATTTTGAGGGACAAATAGTAATAGTAGGTTACTGTAAATGACACAGAGACCTGGGGAATGGACTGGGGAACCCGTAAATATAACCAAAACTTATTTTAAAACTATCTTTCCTCACGATCGGGCTGTTTTCGAGCTTCCACATTCTATTTTCAAGAGTTACCAAAATCGAGCGCTACTTTCGAGGGTTACCGATATTATAAATACGGGGGTTACTGAAATCGTTTCTTGCTTTCGAGGGTTACCGAAATCGATCATTACTTTCGAGGGTTAGCAATATTACAAATTCGAGGGTTACTGAAATCGTTTCTTGCTTTCGAGGGTTACCGAAATCGATCATTACTTTCGAGGGTTACCGATTATGATTGTTATCAATCATTACTTTCGTTTCGTGGTTTTGGTTTTTGATAAACGTCTACTTTTAATTTCGGAAATTTCGGAAAATCCGGGAGTTCCAAAAGTTTTGTTGGGACTTCAAAACCCTCCGATTCTATTTCAAACCCACATTACATCTATACTATAAAGGTCTGGTAGACATATTGGATACACTTTCCAAAATGGAGATCAATGTATTGCCATCTAGCTAATAGATGGAATTTCATCAATATGGCTGCCTTATTGGGGCACCATGAAATAAGGTTCAATTTTCTGGGGGAACAGTTTTAGACATCGCCCTTATAATGTGGTAATAGTTGGTGTAATGGTGCATATTATGCATGAATGTTACCTGTTTCTATTGTTTTGCCAAAAGATATACACAGGTAATACCAAATTTAAGGTATATTACTGTGGGACATCGTTTTTCTCTTGCTTTATAATTAGTCACACCAAGGGGTTATCCCAGCATAAGTGAAGACGTTTCAGCTGGGCCTGAATCAGAATATGCTGATATATTTGTCACAGAACTTCTAACAGAATAGAAAGGGATTAAAGCAGCTGTGACAAATTGTCTTTATGTGTTGGCCGCCTATGAAACAGACATTTCAGTTCGCTGAAATAGAACAGATTCATAGCTGAAAAATTATTCAGCTTAAATCCACTGCTTATTGCTTATGTGAATAGGCATATGAAATGAACATTATTTAGCACATGCAAGAATGAATTGAAGTCATTTAAAGAAGAACTGAAGTCGCTGTGTTAAGGTTACCTGATTCTTTAGGGACCCTAATAATAATAGGAATTGAAAAAAGCACCAACCTTTACAATTGTTTGTGGATCACTGTCCTATTTCCAGACAATAATCATTTGATTCTGTCTTGAGCCAGTGATTTCACAAGGATGCATGTGTATACAAGATTAGTAGTTCATGTCAGTTGAACGTTTTATTGTAGTTATTAGGATCCCCAGAGGTAAGGGACTGGGCAATGTTAAGATGGCATTATCTTAAGGTGATAAGGGAAAAAATCTGTGCATTAAAAAGTACATTAATAGAATAGCACTATGTTTAGTGAAAATGAAATAGGTTTATAAAGGTGAAGGAGTTTATAAGACTGTGAGTCAGAAGAACTGCTATGAGTCTTTACTTGCAATGAGACCTGGAGAATTCCCTGAGTCAGCATTAAACTCACTGATCACATATGCAGTTCAAGGCAGTAGAACATAGATAGAACTGGGACTCAAATATCCAATCTTTTTAAAGGATAATTATACTCACCTCCTCCTCGTTCCTCTTCCTCTATTCTTATAAAGTACCCAGAGTGAGGACCTAAAACACTAAGTCCTCCCCTCTGGATACTTTACAGAAGTCCTGCACTACTTGCTTGAAGATTCCTTCGGCGCTGCGGTCTGATCCTCCCCACTGACACTGTGTTTGACAGTTTGTGTGGCAGCCAATGGGAAGACACGCCCTGCAAGGAGGTGTGTCTTCCCATTGGCTGCCTCAATGACTGTCACTGACAGTGCCAGTGGGGAGGATCGGACCACAGCAACGAAGGAATCTTCAAGCAAGTAGTGCAGGACTTCTGTAAAGTATCCAGAGGGGAGGACTTAGTGTTTCAGGTCCTCACCCTGGGTATTTTACAGGAATGGATCGGGGGAAAGGTGAGTATAATTGTCCTTTAAGTCTCACTGCAACATCAGCAGTCATTTTCTGTCTTTTTTGGTTTTTGAACAATTATTTTTCAGCTATTCCTCTCCTATGCAAACTTTTAAAATGTTGCCCATGAAACTGATTATCATTTTGCTATTTGGATCCTTCTGTATGTGTTTACCCACTTTTATTGAAATAATTAAAATGTATGCATATCATTAGAAAGTTAAAAATCCTGTAAGGGAAGGCTGAAACAAATGATCCACATTTCTGGGTCTCCCCTTATTTGGCAAACTTTTCTATTTTAGGAATTGGTTATTACCTTCACCAATATAGCTAGAAGGTGAAAATGTGAACTCTCTGAGAAAAAAACATTATTCTAAAAAGGTAAAACATCCAAAACAAAATATGCAAAGTAGGAAAATATGGGTCTTACAAGCAGTGGTGTAACAACCGCCCCTGTCAACCCTGCAGGGGGGGAGGGGGTGGACGGTAGGAGTGCTTTCCAAAACCTACACAATCAGCTGTTTTTTAACAGCTAATCATGCATATGAAGGAAACATACACGCAATCAGCTGTTTAAAAGACCGGACCAGAACATCCCAAACTGAACCGAATCCAGAACTGATTGCGCATATGTTTCCTTCATATGCGCAACAAGCTGTTTAAAAACAGCTCATCGTGGACCTGAGTCTGGGGAGGGGAGTGGTGGGTCAGAGGCCCAGCCTCCAATATCAAGGGGGGAGGTTCGGGCCCCTGCAGTTACGCTCCTGCTAAAAAAAGTAAATTTAAAATGAAACATTTTTCCATTGCTCACACTTGTTGGTCGAAAGGATAAATCAAAATGCCATTGCAATTCAATGTGTTTTATATATTTCATACTGTCTGTATATGTTCTATATGTGCTGCCAAGGGTATCATTTAAAATAAAATGACTTATTTTTTCGTACAGAGAGCATAATTTCCTTAACGTCCAATACAATCCATCAATATAAGAGTGATTGTGAACAATAATGTTATGTTTCTCATTGGTTTTTCTTTCCAACCCCCTTGGCCCACCTCACATACACACACATTTTACGACTCTTCTGAACAAACTATTTGGATTTAAGCAACAAAAGAATTATAATGCTTTTTATTGATTCAAATGGGCCCTTGTTAAACAGCAAAAGTTTAAATGATGGCAGATACAGCTAACGTTTAATAGCTAAGGACTTTGCAATGCATTGGAGCTAAAAAGACACCACTGGTATAGAAGCTTAATAATACAATTATTTTACATCTAAAAACTTAATATGTGTACTTTAACATCCAGCTTTATCTATGTTAAAAATCTATTTGGCAGCAGAAGAGAAAAACCTATTACACTGTATACTAAACATAATATTACCGTACATGTGTTGTTGCTTAGAGCTCTTTAGTTTTGTAATGTCTGCTATCATGGTAGAATATTCTGAGATGTAAAGATTCTAACAGTTTCCCAGAAGAATTTCAAAATCTTGACCGTACAGTAATTGGTCACAATGGAACTGCTCTTTTAACCTTTGGATTTTAAATGTATAAAATCAATAAAATGATTTTTAAAAAAAGGCACCTTTTGTGGAACAATGGCACTTTCTGTGGACCAGCCAATAAATATGATTTTAGAATTTCACAGGAAAAACTTGTCTGTTTTCATGTTTTTCTATAATAATGTGGTAATACATTTATATTTTGTGAAAATATATAAATGAATATTTGATATTTGAAATTAATCAGAATTAGCAAATCCACACATCTAACAAATTAGATTTTTATAAGCCTGACATTAAAGATCATGTAGTCCATATGGACAATACAGTGTATAAAATTATATTTAGCCATCTTCCAACTTCTTCAGATAAGCAGCTAAACCCACGGTACCGTGATCGCACATTAATCGTTAATTTATCATTAATTTAAAATAGCTCAATGTTATTCTATGGGCGATCATATATGTATGATAGCGATCATAAATCTATAATCATTTTAACATTTGTTAAAGGGGCAGTATTGCATTTAAGCTTTTATAGCAAGTTTGCAATACTATGTGACAGCAGCTGTAAATGTACAACCGCAATCATATATTTACAACGAACATTTGTTAATTTATGAACATTCATTCGGGGAATACCATGCGGTAGTAAAATAGTATTCTATGGGCAATCATAGAGTTACAATAGCGATCATAAATCTACAATCCTGATTGTTAAAGGCACGGTATCGCTAAAAAGCAATATCGCGCCTTTATAAATATAGCCCTTAATGCATTCTCTTTAAAGGAATAGTCAAGTTATTCTCTGATGTGAAACAGGTGTTATAGATTACAGCATGGGTATGTGTAAACTATGTTGCTTCAAATCATATTCAAGTAACCAGTTTAATTTTAATCTGATTATTTGGAAATGTGCAATAAAGAGCAACTTCCAGCTCTGAATTGTATCTTATATTTATATAAGAACATTAAACCAGAATAATTTAATCGAAATTAAGGACAGAAAATTCCATATTTTGCTTAAAATTAAATTCTAATGCGATAGCAGACAGTGGTTCTTCTCATTAGTATGGCTGAATAATGCAAATTTTTTTAACCAAAATAATTTTGGTGTGAATTTTCCAATAAAAACATAAAATAACCCCCCAATTTAAATATCTATCCATTGTGTGTATGATAAAACAAGCACTGAAAATGAATCTTTCACTTGATTTTTATTTAAGGGAAATTAAGTTCACTAGATAACATTGTCCCAATTGACAGAGCACATTTAAAAAACACACAGCAACCTCACCTCTCTCTTTGCTGTGGTTGTCAGCTACCATAATCCACCTTTTTGTTTTGTTTCTCTAGGGCACTGCAGATCAAAACAAAAGCTCAAAACCAGTTATGTTACAGTTCAGAGATCCTGCCTTTGTCAGGCACAGAACAGAGATTTCAGTACAGTGTCTATGGAAATATATTTCAACACTCCTGTCTCTTACAATTATGCATTCCTTTACTTTTAATACAACAAGAAAAAAACAATATTTGCAGTTTAGTTCTTGGTCAGCATGTATGTAAGAAACATTACTGTTTAAAATTAAAAGTTAGTTTTAGAAATTGAACCTGCATCATTATGTCTTTCTTAAAATAGAGCATTAGTAAGCTAACCCAGGAGAGATAATATATTGAGAGCCTGTACATTTAGAAAATATATATTTTGCTAGAAACTGAAGCAAAAAAAGGCAGCAAAATTGTCTGACTATTTAGAATTGTTCCTGGTAGGCTGTTTTTTGTGCCACTCTTACTGGCTGGAAAATAAACTTTCGTTTTAAAGTCTTATTAGAGATTTCGATATTGGTGTGGGAACATCTGTATAGAAAATAGAGACAGGGAATATTGGCATCACGGGGCATTGCCAGTAGGTGCATTGCCAGTAGGTGCATAGGCTAACTAGGCTGTTTAAAGAATACATGGGAAAAGTTTTAAAAAAAAGTTTAGTTCTCCTTTAATAAAGAAAAGAGGATTTAGAAACCACCATCTGACCTACAAAGAATGTTTATGTTACCTGGTCAAAGGCTGTGAGTATATTAAAACAGTTTAAATGTTTTCCTGTAAAACGATCCATATATAGACACAACAATCCTTTACTTTAAGTCAATCTTAAAGGTAGCAATAAGCTTGTATGCAAAGGACTTTTGCATCACAGAAATTAAGGGCTCTAAATAAGTATACAAAAGGAGTAGGTGACATATCTACTGATGTTGTCCCTTGTATGATTCCACTAAGTCCATGTGATTTAGATTTTATTTGAAACAGGATGTGAAATGAAAGTTGTATGTGTCAAAACCAAGTATTCATTTTCAAAATGAATGGCTACTTGCATAATTAAAAATATTTGAATATGTAAATCAGCAAGGTCAACTTCAGTTTTCTAATTTATATATTAACCTTGACTGCTCTTTAATTAATCATTAAAGCCTTCAAACAATGCTAGCTGCATTTTAAACATTCATGTTGTCTTTACTATCAATGCACAGTTTGCACACAGGTTTAAATATCTCCAGTTTTAATAGATATCTATGAACCAAGCTTTAAATCACACTACAATCTGCATATTAAACACCAATAAAAGCTTAACACACACAGTAAATATTTCTTTGTACAATATGGTCAAAAACATATGCTAAAGTATCAATTCAATATAAGGACTCTTTCCTTTTTTATTTAAAAAAAATATTATTTGTTTCTATTGATATCGGTTACCGTATGTGTAATGGAATCAAAAACTTTTTCAAAGCACACAGGTACTTCTATTTCCTCTTCTGGCACTGTTGGAAATAGACATACATTTCCACTGATCAATGCAGTTCTACTTATCTTGAGATTAAACTGATTCAATAGCACACATTCTAATGTTGTGTCTTAATTACCAGCTTCACTTTCAATAAAGTGAAAGCTATTATGTGGTTGTAACACTCAATTTATTAAGATGATCTGCTTTTAGTTCCTCTTATTGATTCTTTTACAAATAAATGTTTTATTAGTATTGAAGAATATGTCCTTGGAAACCATGATACTTCACTATCAGATTCCTCCTTTTAAAGAAATGGAACTATAAGCTTTTTCTAAGCATGAAATCACAAGTGTAATACTGTATAGGAAGAAATGGTTAAATGTATTACAACTTAATAAAATTCATTGATTATCTTATTATAAAATGTGGAGAATATAACCATGGAGCATAGATTTAAAAAAAATTGCTGCTAGTAATTCAGGGAAATAAAGCAACACTGCCAAACATAATAGTAAGATACAAAAATAACTTTGGGTCTCATTTATATACACTTGGCAAATCACAATATGTGTGTCCTTTAACCACAAGTTGTTCTTCAAATTAAAGGGCTGCTGTACTGAATTTGATACATTTTTATGATCGTTGATAAAAGGAAATCCTATGCTTATTCTTACATCCACCCAGTGCAAACATTCCAGTGTTATAGATCTAATAGACTCATACAAAGTAAAAAGCAATAGCAATATCTGATTGTAAATACTTTACACCATACACTAAATGTGCATATAAATACCACATTGACAGTCGTTGGGGGGATGTATAGCTTAAATTATATTAATTTTAGTGTTTGGGGGTGGAGTTACCCCTTAATGTCTAAGGGGGGAGGTGGTGGATTAAGGGGTATATTTATAAATGTATTTATTTAGAATTTTTTTTTTAATTTATAAAGAAACCGTTGCAGAGACTGGGCACTCACAGGTCTTCTCAACCTAAATAAGTGTTTGAACTACAATCTATGCATTTCGGTCATTAGTTAGACCATCATCAGGATCGTCAGTTCACAGATACTCTCACCATCTTAAAGGTCCGGGAGGGCATGCCCCCACGTAACCTTAACCCCTAGTGTGAATAATAAAAACAGTCAACACAATTACATACATTGTATCGATAACAACACACAATATTGATATTAATAAAAACAACACGGACATACCTCCATTTCAATAGAGCAAACTGATGGGTAAAATTAGGCCAAAATGGACTGATCTTTATAACTCTGTAACATGCAAGAACTTTGAGGCATTCACAACAATTAAGCATCACCCAAATATATATAGAGATCTTTCCACAATGACTTGTACAACTAGTACATTGTCCCTATAATATAAGGAGAGTATCCCTCAATGTCCCTTCAGAACTTGGCTCAACAAACTTAAAGGAAACAAGACATGGCAATCATTTTGTTCAAACCCCTTAAAATATTTATATTAATCATAAAATATGAAAATTTGATTGGTACCAATCATTTTAATATTTTCTCAAAACATGATTGGTCAAGATTGGAATTTTAACCAATCATATTTGGATTTGGTATTTCTCTAAATAAAGAGATGCAAACCTGCGTGGATCTTAGAAGACTTTGGGATATGGAACAAAACAGAAGGCCCCTGGGATCAAGATAAGAAGAAAAATGCAATGTCAAAGATGAAGGCTGCTAAGTAAAGGAAAGCAGAAATAAAGAAGGGGGGAATAGCAAAGACCTCAAAAGGTCCTTTTGAGAACATGGGGGTGGTCCCAGTTTCAACCCCCTTATTAATTAAGGTCTTATTAGGGTCTTATTAGAGCCGCAAATGCTCTTGTAAGACCTGGGGGTCCTGGTTTTAAGCTGCAATGATCCTTCTGTTGTCCGCAAGGGCTCTGTTAAAAGCCAGTGGGGCCAAGTATGCCCTTGTGAAAACAGCACAGCATGATTTCCTACACAATGGGCACATCACCCACCCCTCCAGCGTACTTCCACCCCTCCCACTCTTGGTGGACATGCTTGTGAACCCCACTATGCAAAGCTTGTGTTTTGATTTTAACCTGGCACTATAACAATGGATGTTGGTATGCAAAGATATTTTTGTCCATTTATAAATAGAGAGTTAAGTTGTTGAAGCGATGTCCAGTGTTACTGTTGCAATGTGTTGTAGTAAAAACAACCCACGACTTAATAAATATGCCCCTAAATAATGAGTGCAATGCCATACATACTTTGCACACTTCTGTGTTGAGAAAAGATTCCTTGGCCTCGCACTGCATCTTTGAAGCGTGAAAGGTATGTAGAAATGATTTCACATGCTTTCATTAGTTATAAGTTTTAGTGCAAATTTAACATCATTAGTACAAAACTGTTTTGGTTTTCAGGCAAGCTCCAAAACCCATGCTAATCCTACATATAATTGGCACAAATGGGTTAGCAAGAGTTTTGCACAAAAAAATTGCTAGATAACTGCGTGTCTCTGTAAGTACTATTTACACACACCACACATCAGTGGTACTGATTAGAGATGGACCCAAAACTGAACTCAAACCCGAGTTCAAGCCGAACTTTATGAATTCAGACGAACTCGAACTATTCGAACTAGTTTGCGTTCGAACTAGTTCGTTTTTCACGGCTGTATTTTCGCTAACCCTAGAATATATCATATCTGTTGTATTCAATTAGATTAACTGGACTTGAAGTTTAGTCCTTGAAGACGTTTCGCTAGTCATCTGACTGGCTTTCTCAATTTAGAATGACTTGTACAAGAATCTTTGGCAATTATGTACCCTGGAAAATCCCAATTAGCATATCACAGCCAAGTGTAAAGGGCGTGATTGGATAGTGGCTAAGAGGTGTTATAGGAACGCCCAGAGTAAGGTGTCAAAACAGCTTTGTACATGGCAGACAGTTGTACAAAGCTGTTTTGACACCTTACTCTGGCAAAGTCCTTCATTTTCTACATATATATTTAGCTAAAGCTCTGCTTGTAGCAAAAATGTTTGTTGGATGAGGTTAGTCAAAAAAGGCAACATTTCCAATTAGAATTTCAAGCATATAGGGAAAGTAGTTGTTGAAGGAATTTTGAGTAAAAAAAATACAACAATCATGTTCTGCTATCCATGGAAAGAACACCTACAGTGTTAAGTATGGAATTTATTTTGATGGCTTTGTGAGGACCAGATCCCTTCATGGTTTAATTAAGGGGGCAAACAAGCAGATTATAAGCAATTTAGCAGGCATTCATACATTTTCCTAATCTATTAGAGGAGCACAAAAGTCTGAAATGTATTTTGGCTAGAAATTATTTACCATATGCAAAAGAATGATCCTATTGCATCCCAGTGGATCACATGGACCAATATCTTGCAGTGTCAAGAAGCTAAAGAGATAATGGGCATCCACGTTATCTCTTTTAACTTCTTTGCACTGTACAGTATTCCTTCTCACTCATGCACGCACACACAATTCTGCAGGTCTGCGCACACAGGATAAAGTAGAGTGCACACAAAAATCTGGGTGTTTATAGGTAATGCATTATGTAGCACACACAACAGTACTTTTAGCTGAGATAACTAAACATCATAAACCAACAACAAAATAAATGTTAGGGTACCTAAAACAGTTATTTTGCTATATATGGTTAAAGGAGGAACCTAGTGCATGAGCAAATGTGGCACCGTAGACTTTAAAACAAATATGGCTTACCATTTTCTTGCCACTTGCTGATCATGCTGATTTTCCCAGTCCTCACCACCTCTGTAAGTTAAATAAGTTCTTTGAGAGCATGTGCAGCTTCAGAGGAGACAAAGCTTTTTGCAGCCATAAGATAATTAAGTAAAGCTTCAGGGACCGTGGGGTGGTAATAAGTAGAAAGATCTTGGGGAAATTGGCAGTTAGCATGGAGTCTGCTCACTTTGAAAGTGAATTTCCTGTGCCTTGTGCCTTGTGGTAGTGTCTGGGGCATAATGCACATGGACCACCTGTTCATCTCAGTGAGTGTTTAATGTTATAAGAATATATCACTTGTATGTTAACATTTTCTCATGTATATGTTGAGAAGAAGAGAGAAGATTCTTCCTGGGGAATGTTTATGCTGGGTTTGGGTTTTTTACCCCAGACCATATGATTATTACTCTGATTGTTTGTGAACTTTTGAATAAGAATTAATTGACCCTATGTTCATAGATTCTATTGGGGATGATTCCTAATCCATGTGTATGTAACTGTATAGTGAATATAAGCAATACATACACTCACGATAAATTATTTAAATAACCCTTGTACTGCTGTTAAAGTGATCCATGTCACATGATCAAGAAATAAAATAAATTGTTTGAAACAATGTGCATTTACATTCACGCTAAATTAGAACAACGCGTTTCTTCCAATATCTCAAAAAGGTCCCTGCTCAGAGTCACCCCATCATGTTTATAAGCTGATGAAAGTATTTGATCTATGCCTGATTCTAGATCTTAATGATGAATGGTGCATTTACTGAGCTAGTGTATAATGGAAATAAAATGATATATATATCTTAATGACTGAGTATCAGGAAGAGTCATCATACAAAATATATCTGTGAAAAATGCCCTTCTCTTTTTTTATTCTTCCTAACCTCTGCTTCCAAATTTAAATTACCGGGATAATTCATCTCATAAAATGCTGATTGGGCCTGTCCTTCACCTTGCTAACCCACAGGGAGATATTGCTAGTTCAAAATGTATTATCCTTCAACTTATTTAACAGTCCACTGGTTACAAGGGCAAAAAGTCAGTTTACAAGGATAAAGATAAGTCATTGTATAGCAATAATTTATCTTTTCGGTTAAATCTGGATCAATCCATTTATGATACTTATTTCAAAAACGAAATGAAACCTTTTAGCAATTTTAAAATAAATGGTTTATTAGGATGTTTTTATGTTCAATTAGAAAATAAAATTAGAGCATCCTAGGATAATGGAAACGTACAACATAGTAATAAATCATCTGATCACATGACCGATAAGGGAATGATTGGCTTATCTGGAATATAACTGAATACTATGATCTGAAAATGATATAATACATGAAAATCAATCGTAACTTTTCCAAAGAATTCGGAAACTTGATGACCTGGTATTGGATTGTGCGCAGGAGATACTTGCTATCTATCACTGAATTTATTTATTTTTAAATGTGTAAGGGTCAATTCTATTATCCTTGAAGGGGTTATGCACTGATGCATCAACATATTATAATGCTTTAGCTAATTATAAATCATCTCCAACAAAGCTTTAGTGCCGAGGTAAATTACTTGGATGTAAGTAGTAGGCAAATTTAATTTATATACCACATTTGTGGGAGCATGCTGGGAGTTGTATGTAATAGTACACTAGTGTATATTATTAACTATATTAATCCTGAGATAATTGCCGATTGCTGTTAAGGGGAGACGCACTGATACATGTTTCTTAAATCTATGTCCAACAAAGCATTACTTATTTAAAGATTCAAAACCCCTAAATGTATTTCACAAGCAGCATCTACAGTAATAGGTTTTAGCCACTGGACTTATTAGGTTGTAGGCCCTGGATAAGCTGCTAAATTGTTCTATATTGGTGCTGATGTAAATTACCTAGCTTTAACCATAAGGCAATATTTATTTCTATACCATAATTGTGGGATCTTGTATAATATCAATTTGCTGTTAAAGGGTCAGGAAGGATATTTTTTGAACTCTTGTGGCAAAATTTGCTGCAGCAACAGAATGTTCTACCTTCCACTATATCAACAGTGCTTTTAAGATATGTTATTACTAGGTTAAAGGGCATGCCCACCCACTACTGACCCCACTTTATAATGTTAAAACATCTTTACCTTACAGCTCCTTATGGTTCTCCTGCAGTGCCTGTCCAAACATAGCTGTTGGGGGTGGGAGGGGATGCCCTGCAATATATCAAAAAATCAAAATTGAGGAAGGAGATGCCCTTTAAAAATGGTTGTCTTTAGAGCTATTTAGTCTCTGGAATGAAACCCTCAAAAATAAACTTCCCTCTGCAACCATCTCATGATAGAAGACTCATGAGCCCTTCCTTTTAATCTTGTGCTCACTCAAGTTCTTTTATTTTCCTTATCTTCCAGACTTTGATATTACAGAGGAGGTGAGGACCAGGGAGAAGAAGCACTGCGGGGAAAGGTAAGTATTCTAGTAAGGGGTTTGGGGTGGTGGGGAAGTATGGATTTTTGTTCTGAGGGTGGACATGCCTTTTAATGAATCATCGATTATCAAATTGAGATAGATGGTGGTAGGAAATTATATATATTTCAAAAGCACAAGCCAAAAGCATATTTTTAAAAGCACAGTATTTGTGAGTAGGGATACCTCACTCTTAGCATGTCGTCTGTATTTTACAAAATAGTTGTGAAATGCTGCAAGGTGTTGGTATTCTATGATACAAAAATTAGAAGCCTAGTGCACATCCAATTAGTTTGCTTACATTTTACTTTACCATTGTAATGCAACTTAAAAAGCCTGCCCTTCTCTCTGGATAAATTAAAGCAATTAGTTCAATACAACAGGTAACCAAAGATGGAGGTGCACTCTATCCCAACCAGTGTGTGCAGACACCTCAGGTGGTTTTCTCTTTAAAAGCCAGCAATCCCAATGAATAAAACAACTGAGGGTCGCACTCCAAACAAGTTTACAGTTTATTGTGAACCACACATCACACGTAACAAAATCTTTCGTGGGGTATTATGTGCCTCCTTCTTCAGGTGTAAAAGTGCAACAGTGCTCAGGGAACATAAAGGCTGCTCATAACTGTAATCCAACCCCCAAATGGGAGGATCCAAGCATGAACAGGGTGCATATACAGTAGTGTAAAACATAAATTAGTGGAAAATTGTAATAGAAAAATCTAAAAAGTGTGCTTCTCTTGGGTTTGATTTCTCACAAGGTATCCAGCACATATTTGTAAATGAAACAAATAGAAATTGAAATTATTCTTCACTCAAATTAAAAAAAGGGCTTATTATGCAGAATTTAAAGATGTGTCAAGCAGGGGCGTAACTACCAGAGGAGCAGGGCCTGCAAATGCAGTGGGGCCCCATCCTTTTATTTTTCCTATGACAGATATATCCTCGTCCCAGAAAACCAGTGTAGATGAAGCAGAGATAGGGGCCCCATTGTAGTTTTGCTGGGGGGCCCAGTGATTCCTAGTTAAGCCATTGATGTCAAGGATACTATTATACTTTCTTACAATGTAACAATACATTTTACATCTATTCAATGCAAACAACAGCTATTGATAGACAGGCCTATTCTTGAGAGTGATCATTACCAAGATTAAAAAAGCCCGACTATTGATTTATTACAATTCTGTTTGACACACACCTCTCTTTTTTTTATTACAAATCAACATGATGAATTTGTCTATATATTCAGGAAATAGCTGTGGCAATTTATCACTCATTTTCACTTATTTTAGCTACTGTTAAATAAAAAGTCTTAGGCTAAAAATGTAGCCAATATCTCATATGGCAAGGTCTCAGCTTTAAAAGCCATGGTTGATGTTTACAGTATATCATGTTAACCACCACCAAAAGCAGGTTTAGTAACGTGGAACGTTTTAATCACAAAAATAGATTTTCTTTTAGACTATATGTAAATAATTCACATTTAGACTTAAAGGGCATGTTCACCCCATATCATTTGATATTTATACCCAGAAACCCCAAAAACCTAAACTTCTGAAAGTTCGGTCCATTTTCGAACTTTCGAACTATATGGAAAGTTCGAAAAGAGACCCATTTAAGTCAATGGGAGTTAAATAGTTTGAAAGTTTCTAATGAAATACAATTAAAATATCAATGGTAACTTAATGTAAATGGCTCTGGGACCTGGGAAATGGTTGGGGGAACACACTTGAATATCCAGGACTCAAAAAATCGATTTTATTCTCACATGCGGTACTTTTGAGCTGATGTTCGCTGATTATCCCATAAACGATACGAACATTCGATATTTATCCCATAAACGATTCGAAGATCGTTTGATTTTCAAATTCGATAATTATCGAAAGTCCAAGAAATCCAGGTCCGGGATAGTTTGAGAAGTCTGAGTCCGTTTGAACTCAATAAGTTTGGCTCAAACTCGAGTTCTACTCCATCTCTAGTCTCCAGGATGTTGCAGACAAAAGATCATCTTCTTGAGCCTCACCGGCTCCAGTCTTGCAGGTTCACACCTCCTCTGTGTCACTTTCTTATCCTGGTTCCTTCTGTTTATTCACCTAAAAGTGTAGCTCTCCCCTTGCCTCTGAATCTACTATAAATGTTAATATTTTCTCTTACTTTACATGTAATGTGATTCCACTGGGGATGGACAGCCTGACAACAAATATAACATATAAAGGGGCATATTTATAAAAGCTCAGATTAGATATTACCCTACCCATTGGTTTTGTTCTACCAGGATGTAAAATAATGCAGTAAATAGTTTAATGGCTGCATCATTATTTTACAGTGCAATCTTTAAAAAATGGCATAGAAGAAATACTGCATAGTACTGAAATACTGCCTTGTATTGGCATTTTGTGGCTGTGGTATAACATGCACCGTAATGGTGTTCTACAACATCATCAAAAAAAAATACTGTGTGGTACTCCTACAGCTTATAAGAAAATCTTCTTTGATTCAAGCAGTGATAAAAGCTCCCAGTGCTGCTTACCTTCCCATAGCAAAGCTATTTTACTATAACACAAAACCACAGGGCGAATGCTATTGGATGTTTGAAGGCACTGATTGTCTCCACTGCACATGCTCCCCACTCTAGCTGTGCCTTAGTTTTGGGAGGGGGTGTGCATAGAGAAAGGAAAGTGCATACTAACTAGGAGTAAGCTAAACAGGACATGAGGAGATCTAGCACATAGGTAGGTAGCACAGAGCAAAAAGGAATCAAGTTTCCGGCAGCACTAAAAAATATAAAGAAAAATAATGTCAAGTCATATTTTTTCACTTTAGTCTCCCTTTAATTTTCACAGTTCTGTATAAGGGATATTTGTATGATTAAAAGTTAAAACAAAGCCTGTGTTCTGCGGTTATGTGACTCAGACATATTCAAAATTAGAAACTTACTCACTTTACAGACCTGCCATAATGACTTTTACGATTGTGCCATCTATACTGATGTGTAAATATGTCATTGAGCTACTTAATTTCTTTATAAATATATACTTTTACTTAAAGGGATCAACTTCCTTAGCTAAACCTACTGCCTTTAGCAGTTATTATATTTTAATGTGGGAAAGGGTAAGAAATGTCGAGATATTTAAATATGTGGTTTACACGCACATCAAATGATGTTGATTCATGAATTATCTCAGATATTTAGGTTTACAGAATAATTTCTCAAAGGAGGTTAAACAGAATTTAAACTGAATATGTATTGCTTTTCTGGCAATTAACAGTAAGTTTGTTGGGAATAGGTTAATGCGTTCTGCTGATATCCCTGCATTTTCTGATGTGCGATTGTAATTATTTTCCCATTAATTTGGGAAAGTTTTCCAGACTATAGAATGCTGGTTTTTAAAGTAGCATTTACATATAAAAACAATAAATACTAAGCAATAAAAATAGCAAAAAGAAGAAACATTTCTGCAATAAATGGAAGAAAAAAAATATATTTAGTGCTGATTAATACTACCAATTTAATTCCAGACAAGAGAGAAAAACCTAACATAAATCACTGGATCAGTTTTAATAAGTAATATACAGTCAGTGCCATTAATGATATTGTGAATTTACTGCTGTATGATTGTAAAAATACATTTTTTACAATTGTATCTTTATTAATTTATTATAAGGCATATTGTAAGGATGTAAAATGTGAGCTAGGGTAATGCAGGCATCTAATCTGGAAGCATCTGTAAAACAAGGACTGACAATTCTGGAGACCTATCCTACTTTCCCTAATATGCTTTCTTTGCTGTGGATTGGGCAGGGCTTTGGAAGGGATAGGCTTGATTAAGGCGGGACCTTCTATAAATATGTAAAGAGAACATGTATGAAAGTTCTAAGGTTCTTGCTACCGATAATCTAAAAATCCAACTTTTATTCCATTTGCATTACATGCAAAATAAACATTTATGACTTCCTTTAAAATACATTTTTAAGGTGGCACAATTCAGTTTGAATGACAGTTGTTTTAATTGACATTGTAAAAAAACAACAATTCTGCCCATCAATAAGCCAGTGATTAAAATAAGTAAACAAATACAAAAGATCAAAAAGAGCTCCAAATACCAACACGGAAAATGCTTTTGAATAGTAAAAGTCCTTTATTACACAAGGGGAAGCAGAAAATGGGGGAAGCACTAACATCATAGCTATTCTGAACAACATATCAGTACCAGCAAGTGGTAGTTTTAGTACAAATCATGCAAATCATGGGTCAGTCAGAAACAAAACTCATAGCTACCATTGAAATATGCAAAGCAACCCAGTGAATTTACCAGAAAAGGGCATAGCTGCAAAAGAAATTGGTTGGCTTCATTCATGCTTGTGAAGTGCTGTATAAACCCATGATAACGCATCTTTCATTGTTGCATGCATTTTTTAGAGTTTTTGTATGCTTTAATGTGCATTTTTCTTTGCAAAAATAACAAGCTTGTGAAAAATTTGCACACAAACACATTTCAATTGTGTAAAAATAGTTATTATGCGATTGTATCCGGCATCCATTCAACTTGTATTGGTGTCTGTCGTTCTCTGCAACATGTAAAAATGCATGCAGCTGTTAGATATAGTGGCACTGTTCCACTCCCAGGTGTGAACAGGACACATTGAATTGTAAAAAGAATGCCTCTCATGAGTCCTTATGATCTACTGCAAAAAGCACTGTTGCAGTTTAAAAATGGTGGGTTCGGTTCCGAAATCTGAATGTTCTATCTGAAACCAGATGGATCTTTCGATTTCGGGACTTCGGAGCTGTTTTCGTTTTTTAGCGAATGTTCATGGCTATTTTCGAAAATTCTCAAAAATAGCCCAGAACATTCGATTATACTCAAAAATGTGGTCGGAAACTCGAAAATAGTTTCCAATCATATTTTCGGGGATTATTAAACATTTGAGGCTATTTTCGAGAATTTTCGAAAATTGCCACGAACATTCGATAAAAATCAAAAACGCGCTCCGAAGTCCCGAATTTAAGTTCCGTTTTCAGATCTTCCATCTAAAGAGGCCTTCATATCTGTTTGCTTGGTTTGTACTGCTTGCTATTTACTGCAGCTTTGAGATGTCTGAGATCAAACATTACAAACATCCCCATTTTTGGTATACAGTCTGATTGTTTTTCAAATATTGTAAGCAACACAGTCTGCTAAAAGCTTAACACGAATTACCAGTTTTAGTACACAGACAAAAAAAAGTTCAGTTAAACTGAACCATTCCAGCTGTAAAATAAGTACCACAAAGAATAAGTAGTGAATTAAGTTCACAAACACTGTAGGTCTAATTTCAGTTGGCTCTTTGCTGACTTCAGCAAAACTTGGACACTATGGAAGATTAGGCAGAGAAATAACAAATGAGTTTCAATGTGGATAAATGCAAGGTTATGCACCTAGGATATAGAAAGATAATTATAGATTAAATTAAAGAAGGAATGGTGGAAAAGGACAGTTGTTTAAAAAGCCTAAAAAATGCTAGCTTGAAGAATCAAGAATTGATTCCAAAGTTCTACAAATCATTCTGTTTTTTTTACTAAGTTATAAATAGGCTTCTTCCTATTTTAAGGAAGCCTCTTTAAGAAAAAGACTAGAGGACTCTGAACAGAGTTCAAACTGAATATACAGGATAACAAATAGTTTGATCTACAAAGAAAGATATTACAATTTTTGAGTTGATTTGCAATAAAAAAAAAATTGTCCTAAAGGAAAATAATCAGCAATATAATTCCATACAGGGCCATTAGATTCTCCAGTAACCAACCTAAGAATGTAGTAGAAGGTAAAACAAAATCCAAGACTGTTAATCATCAAATTAAAGGGTATGTCCACCCTTAAATGTACTTTTAATATGTTGTTCCTCCATGTCTCCCAGCCCCAACCACATATTTTTTATTTTCAAAAAGCTCCCCAAACTCTTACTTACCTCTCCTCTTTCCTCGCTGCGCTTCCGGCCCTCTGCTTGCGAGGAAATGCAAGCAGAGGGGCGGGCCCGCAGTCGCGTCTGTGATTGGCTGAGCGGCAGCCAATCACGGACGCGGCTGCCGGTCTTCAATGCAGCGGGGAAAGAGAGAGGTAATAAGAGTTTGGGGAGCTTTTTGAAATAAAAAATATGCGGTTGGGGCTGGGAGACATGGGGGAACAACATTATAAAGGGTTTTATGCTAGGGGGAGGATAGTGACGGGAGGAGAGGGAGGGGGGGGAGAAGGCTGCAGTACGCATGGCAAATATCTACCGAGGCAAGTAGCAGGCAGAGCCCTATATAGGCTCTGCTAGCCTCCTGGTGGGCCATTTTTGGGACTTGGGGGGACTACAGGCGAACCTATGAGCTGGGATGTGAGGTAAGGATTAAACTACACTACATGGTGGGGCCATTAGTTGGGGGGGGATTATAGTTTTGGGGGTGGACAATGCCCTTTAACCTTCATAATTAACTAATGGGTCCATATTATATCCCCTATACATGTTGGGCTGGCAGCCAGGAAAACTTCTAATGCCTTGAAAGCTGTGGCACTACCAAAAGGTCTGTATAACATCTACCAGACCAATTAGCTCTTTCCAAGGAATATTATAAGAACAATCAGAGAGGAATAAAGGAGAGACTTGGCGTGTTAGAGCCATGCATTATCTTCTGTGATGTTCTTGAACTGGCGGTTTTGCTGTCCTTCAGAAATATTGTTTTCTCTCCATACTTAAGTGTGGTTAGACACCCAAAGGTTGTCTTTTAATTTTTACATCAAGCATTGTATACAAATTAAGTAAGGCATTCCTTTATTACATCCTCTGTTGAGCTGCGGGTAATAATAAATTATAAAATAATTTAAAGGAGAACTAAACTTAAATTTTCAAAAACCTAATGTGAAAGTTTTTCTCCCCAGCACACCTACACATTGTAAGATTCTTCTGTGGAACATTGCATTTAGTATACGTGAGAAATAGATTCTGTAAATAAGAAGGCTTCCATGTTGTTGCCAGTACATCCCACAGCCCATGAAGTCATCAAAGAACCACGCATCACTTATAGCACAGAGATCCTCCTCTCCATGACACAGAACAGGGATTCATTTTTTTTGTTTTCAAACACATTCAAGACTCCGTGTCCTAACAATGATATAATCCTTTACTTTTCATACAAAAAGAAAAGTAATCTTTGCAGTGTATTTCATCGATAGCATGGATGTAAGAAACAGAATAC
Source organism: Hymenochirus boettgeri (assembly GCA_019447015.1). Classification (NCBI taxonomy): domain Eukaryota; kingdom Metazoa; phylum Chordata; class Amphibia; order Anura; family Pipidae; genus Hymenochirus; species Hymenochirus boettgeri. The sequence continues at coordinate 229,018,650 of CM033473.1, read as the reverse complement.
TTACACTTCAGCAAAAATAAAAGTAAGTGTGGGAAATAGAACCTGCAACTTGTACATTTACTCTGTCTTGCTAAAAGCAGAACTCTTACCTCTAGGCTAAAGAGACACTATTAAACCATTGGTACACGTAGAATATTGTACTAGGAACATAATGGAAACAAAAAATAAATCACTGGGGAATCAAACTTGATCCTGAACTGTAATGTCTAAACCTGCGTCTTACAAGGTGAGCCCCCACTGAACAAGCAGAGAATCAGAAAATGTCTGGGTACAGTAGAACTTTATCTTCGCATGGAATATAATAGAAACAAAAAGGTAATCTGGGTATAGAACTTGTGACCTTCTGAACTGTGTATTTTTAAACCCGTGTGTCTTACCTGGTGTCCAACACTGAATAAGCAGAGAATCCAGCTACATTTGGAAGCTTATATATTGCTAGGAAAAGAATTAAAAAAAATGGAATATGGAATACCTGATAACTTTGAAAGCTGCTTGTTACCATGCAGTTTATTTTCCAGCAACACACACTAACGGTAAATAACTGCAGGGTAACAAGCAGCTTTCCAAGTCTTATCAGGGATTCCTATTGGTGTGGAGAGATCTGTATAGAAAACACTTTGCATAGAGACAATGAATACTAGGGTCAGGGGCGTGGTTCTTTGATGACTTCATGGGCTTGTGGATGTACTGGCAACAACATGGAAGCCTTCTATTTACAGAATCTATTTCTCACGTATACTAAATGCAATGTTCCACAGAAGAATCTTACAAGGTGTAGGTGTGCTGGGGAGAAACTTTCACTTAGGTTTTGAAAATTTAAGTTTAGTTCTCCTTTAAATATTTTATAATTTATTATTACCCGCAGCTCAACAGAGGATGTAAAAGGTGCCTTACTTATTTGTATACAATGCTTGATTTAAAATTAAAAGACAACCTTTGGGTGTCTAACCACACTTAAGTATGGAGAGAAAACAATATTTCTGAAGGACAGCAAAACCGCCAGTTCAAGAACATCACAGAAGATAATGCATGGCTCTAACACGCCAAGTCTCTCCTTTATTCCTCTCTGATTGTTCTTATAATATTCCTTGGAAAGAGCTAATTGGTCTGGTATATGTTATACAGACCTTTTGGTAGTGCCACAGCTTTCAAGGCATTAGAAGTTTTCCTGGCTCCAGCCCAACATGTATAGGGGATATATATGACCCATTAGTTAATTTGAAGGTTAAAGGGCATGTCCACCCCCAAAACTATAATCCCCCAACTACTGGCCCCACCATGTAGTGTATTAATCCTACCTCACATCCCAGCTCCATAGGGTTCGCCTGTAGTCCCCCCCCAAGTCCAAAAAACTGCCCACCAGGAGGCTAGCAGAGTCTATATAGGGCTCTGCCTGCTACTTGCCTCCGTAGATATTGCCATGCGTACTGCAGCCCTTCTCCCCCCTCCCTCCCTCTCCCTCCCGTTCTACTATCCTCCCCCTAGCTAAAAACCCTTTAATATTTTGTTCCCCCATGTCTCCCAGCCCCAACCGCATATTTTTTATTTCAAAAAGCTCCCCAAACTCTTACTTACCTCTCTCTTTCCTCCGCTGCATTGAATGACCGGCAGCCGCGTCCGTGATTGGCTGCCGCTCAGCCAATCACAGACGCGACTGCCGGTCCCCGCCCTCTGCTTGCATTTCCTCGCAGCAAGGGCCGAAGCGCCGCGAGGAAAGAGGAGAGGTAAGTAAGAGTTTGGGGAGCTTTTTGAAAATAAAAAATATGTGGTTGGCTGGGAGACATGGAGGAACAACATATTAAAAAAGTACATTTAAGGGTGGACATACCCTTTATTATGATGATTAACAAGTCTTTGGATTTTGTTTTACCTTCTACTACATTCTTGTTGGTTACTGGAAATCTAATGGCCTTGTATGGAATTATATATGCTGATTATTTTCCTTTAGGACAATTTTTTTTTTATTGCAATCAACTCAAAAATTGTAATATCTTCTTTGTAGATCAAACTATTGTTATCCTGTATATTCAGTTTGAACTCTGTTCAGAGTCCTCTATCTTTTTCTTAAAGAGGCTTCCTTAAAATAGGAAGAAGCCTATTTATAACATTAGTAAAAAAACAGAATGATTTGTAGAACTTTGGAATCAATTCTTGATTCTTCAAGCTAGCATTTTTTAGGTTTTTAAACAACTGTCCTTTTCCACATTCCTTCTTTATTTAATCTATAATTATCTTTCTATATCCTAGGTGCATAACCTTGCATTATCCACATTGAAACTCATTTGTTATTTCTCTGCCTAATCTTCCATAGGTCCAAGTTTTGCTGAAGTCACAAAGAGCCAACTGAATAGACTACAGTTTTGTGAACTTAATTCACTACTTATTCTTTGGTTACTTATTTTACAGCTGGAATGGTTCAGTTTAACTGAACTTTTTTTTTGTCTGTGTACTAAAACTGGTAATTCGTGTTATTTAGCAGACTGTGTTGCTTACAATATTTGAAAAACAATCAGACTGTTACCAAAAATGGGGATGTTTGTAAGTTTTATCTCAGAATCTCAAAGCTGCAGTAAATAGCAAGCAGTACAAACCAAGCAAACAGATATGAGCCTCTTTAGAGGCTCTAGGTTAAAGGAAGATCTGAAAACGGAACTTAAATTCGGGACTTCGGAGCGCGTTTTCGATTTTTATCATGTTCGTGGCAATTTTCGAAAATTCTCGAAAATAGCCTCAATGTTCAATAATCCCCGAAATATGATTGGAAACTATTTCGAGTTTCCGACCACATTTTTGAGTATAATCGAATGTTCTGGGCTATTTTTGAGAATTTTCGAAAATAGCCATGAACATTCGCTAAAAAACGAAAACGAGCTCCGAAGTCCCGAAATCTGAAAGATCCATCTGGTTTCAGATAGAACATTCAGATTTCGGAACCGAATCCCACCATTTTTAAAACTGCAACAGTGCTTTTTGCAGTAGATCATAAGGACTCATGAAGGCATTACTTTTTTATACAATTCAATGTGTCCTGTTCCAACCTGGAGTGGAACAGTGCCACTATATCTAACAGCTGCATGCATTTTTACATGTTGCAGAGAACGACAGACACAATCAAGTTGAATGGATGCCGATACAATCGCATAATAACTATTTTTACACAATTGAAATTGTGTTTGTGTGCAAATTTTTCACAAGCTTGTTATTTTGCAAAGAAAATGCACTTAAAGCATACAAAAACTCTAAAAAATGCATGCAACAATGAAAGATGCGTTATCATGGGTTTATACAGCACTTCACAAGCATGAATGAAGCCAACCAATTTCTTTTGCAGCTATGCCCTTTTCTGGTAAATTCACTGGTGCTTTGCATATTCAATGGTAGCTATGAGTTTTGTTTCTGACTGACCCATGATTTCATGATTTGTACTAAAACTACCACTGCGGTACTGATATGTTGTTCAGAATAGCTATGATGTTAGTGCTTCCCCCATTTTCTGCTTCCCCTTGTGTAATAAAGGACTTTTACTATTCAAGACAGTTTTCCGTGTTGGTATTTGGAGCTCTTTTTGATCTTTTGTATTTGTTTACTTATTTAATCACTGGCTTATTGATGGGCAGAATTGTTGTTTTTTTCAATGTCAATTAAAACAACGTCATTCAAACTGAATTGTGCCACCTTAAATGTATTTTAAGGAAGTCATAATGTTTATTTTGCATGTAGCAAATGGAATAAAAGTTGGATTTTTGATTATCGGTAGCAAGAACCTTAGAACTTTCATACATGTTCTCTTTACATATTTATAGAAGTCCCGCCTTAATCAAGCCTATCCCTTCCAAAGCCCTGCCCAATCCACAGCAAAGAAAGCATATTAGGGAAAGTAGGATAGGTCTCCAGAATTGCCGTCCTTGTTTTACAGATGCTTCCAGATTAGATGCCTGCATTACCCTAGCTCACATTTTACATCCTTACAATATGCCTTAATAAAATTAATAAAGATACAATGTGAAAAATGTATTTTTACAATCATACAGCAGTAAATTCACATATCATTAATGGCACTGACTGTATATTACTTATTAAAACTGATCCAGTGATTTATGTTAGGTTTTTCTCTCTTGTCTGGAATTAAATTGGTAGTATTATCAGCACTAAATATATTTTTTTCTTCCATTTATTGCAAAATGTTTCTTCTTTTTGCTATTTTTATTGCTTAGTATTTATTTTTTTATATGTAAATGCTACTTTAAAACCAGCATTCTATAGTCTGGAAAACTTTCCCAAATTAATGGGAAAATATACAATCGCACATCAGAAAATGCAGGGATATCAGCAGAACGCATTAACCTATTCCCAACAAACTTACTGTTAATGCCAGAAAAGCATACATATTCAGTTTAAATTCTGTTTAACCTCCTTTGAGAAATTATTCTGTAAACCTAAATATCTGAGATAATTCATGAATCAACATCATTTGATGTGCGTGTAAACCACATATTTAAATATCTCGACATTTCTTACCCTTTCCACATTAAAATATAATAACTGCTAAAGGCAGTAGTTTAGCTAAGGAAGTTGATCCCTTTAAGTAAAAGTATATATTTATAAAGAAATTAAGTAGCTCAATGACATATTTACACATCAGTTAAGATGGCACATACGTAAAAGTCATTATGGCAGGTCTGTAAAGTGAGTAAGTTTCTAATTTTGAATATGTCTGAGTCACTAAACCGCAGAACACAGGCTTTGTTAACTTTTAATCATACAAATATCCCTTATACAGAACTGTGAAATTAAAGGGGACTAAAGTGAAAAAAATGACTTGACATTATTTCTTTATATTTTTTAGTGCTGCCGGAAACTTGATTCCTTTTTGCTCTGTGCTACCTACCTTGTGCTAGATCTCCTCATGTCCTGTTTAGCTTACTCCTAGTTGTATGCACTTTCCTTTCTCTATGCACACCCCCCTCCAAAACTAAGGCACAGCTAGAGTGGGGAGCATTGCAGTGGAGACAATCAGTGCCTTCAAACATCCAATAGCATTCGCCCTGTGGTTTTGTGTATAAGTAAAATAGCTTTGCTATGGGAAGGTAAGCAGCACTGGGAGCTTTTATCACTGCTTGAATCAAAGAAGATTTTCTTATAAGCTGTAGGAGTACCACACAGTATTTTTTTTTGATGATGTTGTAGAACACCATTACGGTGCATGTTATACCACAGCCACAAAATGCCAATACAAGGCAGTATTTCAGTACTATGCAGTATTTTCTCTATGCCATTTTTTAAAGATTGCACTGTAAAATAATGATGCAGCCATTAAACTATTTACTGCATTATTTTACATCCTGGAAGAACAAAACCAATGGGTAGGGTAATATATATCTGAGCTTTTATAAATATCCCCTTTATATGTTATATTTGTTGTCAGGCTGTCCATCCCCAGTGGAATCACATTACATGTAAAGTAGAGAAAATATTAACTTATAGTAGATTCAGGCAAGGGAGAGCTACACTTTTAGGTGAATAAACAGAAGGAACCAGAATAAAAAAGTGACACAGAGGAGGTGTGAACCTGCAAGACTGGAGCCGGTGAGGCTCAGAAGAGGATCTTTTGTCTGCAACATCCTGGAGACTAAATGGGGTAGAACTCGAGTTTGAGCCAAACTTATTGAGTTCAACAGACTCAGACTTCTCAAACTATCCCGACCTGGATTTCTTGGACTTCGATAATTATCGAATTTGAAAATCAAACGATCTTCGAATCGTTTATGGGATAAATATCGAATGTTCGTATCGTTTATGGGATAATCAGCGAACATCAGCTCAAAAGTACCGCATGTGAGAATAAAATCGATTTTTTGAGTCCTGGATATTCAATGTGTTCCCCCAACCATTTCCCAGGTCCCAGAGCATTTACATTAAGTTACCATTGATATTTTAATTGTATTTCATTAGAAACTTTCAAACTTTAACTCCCATTGACTTAAATGGGTCTCTTTTCGAACTTTCCATAAGTTCGAAAGTTCGAAAATGGACACAACTTTCAGAAGTTTAGGTTTTTGGGGTTTCTGGGTATAAATTCAAATGATATGGGGGTGAACATGCCCTTTAAGTCTAAATGTGAATTATTACATATAGTCTAAAAGAAAATCTATTTTTGTGATTAAAACGTTCCACGTTACTAAACCTGCTTTGTGGTGGGTTAACATGATATACTGTAAACATCAACCATGGCTTTTAAAGCTGAGACCTTGCCATATGAGAATTGGCTACATTTTTAGCCTAGAGCTTTTTATTTAACAGTAGCTAAAATAAGTTGAAAATGAGTGATAAATTGCCACAGCTATTTCCTGATATATAGACAAATTCATCATGTTTGATTTGTAATAAAAAAAGAGAGGGTGTGTTCAAACAGAATTGTAATAAATCAAAGTCGGGCTTTTTTAATCTTGGTAAGATCACTCTCAGAATAGGCCTGTCTATCATAGCTGTTGTTTGCATTGAATAGATGTAAAATGTATTGTTCATTGTACGAAAGTATAATAGTATCCTTGACATCAATGGCTTAACTAGGAATCACTGGGCCCCCCAGCAAAACTACAATGGGGCCCCTTATCTCTGCTTCATCTACACTAGGTTTTCTGGGACGGATATACTGTCATAGGAAAAATAAAAGGATGGGCCCACTGCATTTGCAGGCCCTGCTCCTGGTAGTTACGCCCCTGCTTGACACATCTTTAAATTCTGCATAATAAGCCCTTTTTTTAATTTGAGTGAAGAATAATTTCAATTCTATTTGTTTCATTACAAATATGTGCTGGATCTTGTGAGAAATCAACCCAAGAGAAGCACACTTTTTAGATTTTCTATACAATTTTCCACTATTTATGTTTACACTACCTGATATGGCACCTTTATACAAAAAAGAAGACAGGGATAAGCCAAATGCACTTTATTTGCACTTAGATACATTGATCAATTGAGTTTTTTTAGAACATTGTAGAACATTTTTATCACATTTAAGTATGACAATTGACTAATTTTCATCATGAACACATATGCACTTTGGTATTAAATATTCTAAGATATGTAATTTTAATAATAATATGTTGTTTTTTTTTATTATTGCACAATTTGTATCAATTTCCTGTTCATGCTTGGATCCTCCCATTTGGGGGTTGGATTACAGTTATGAGCAGCCTTTATGTTCCCTGAGCACTGTTGCACTTTTACACCTGAAGAAGGAGGCACATAATACCCCACGAAAGATTTTGTTACGTGTGATGTGTGGTTCACAATAAACTTGTAACTGTTTGGAGTGCGACCCTCAGTTGTTTTATTCATTGGGATTGCTGGCTTTTAAAGAGAAACCACCTGATGTGTCGCACACACTGGTTGGGATAGAGTGCACCTCCATCTTGGTTACCTGTTGTATTGAACTAATTGCTTTAATTTATCCAGAGAGAAGGGCAGGCTTTTTAAGTTGCATTCAATGGTAAAGTAAAATGTAAGCAAACTAATTGGATGTGCACTAGCTTCTATTTTTGTATCATAGAATACCAACACCTTGCAGCATTTCACAACTATTTTGTAAAATACAGACACATGCTAAGAGTGGGTATCCCTACTCACAATACTGTGCTTTTAAAAATATGCTTTGGCTTGTGCTTTTGAATTATATAATTTTCCTACCACAATCTATCTCAATTTGATAATCGATGATTCTTAAAAGGCAGTCCACCCTCAGAACAAAAATCCATACTTCCCCACCACCCCAAACCCCTTACTAGAATACTTACCTTCCCCGCATTGTGCTTCTTCTCCTGGTCCTCACCTCCTCTGTAATATCAAAGTCTGGAAGATAAGGAAATAAAAGAACTTGAGTGAGCACAAATTAAGGAAGGGCTCATGAGTCTTCTATCATGAGAATGTTTGCAGAGGGAAGTTTATTTTTTGAGGGTTTCATTCCAGAGACTAAATAGCTCTAAAGACAACCATTTTTAAAGGGCATCTCCTTCCTCAATTTTGATTTTTGATTATTGCAGGGCATCCCCTCCCACCCCCAACAGCTATGTTTGGACAGGCACTGCAGGAGAACCATAAGGAGCTTGTAAGGTAAATGTTTTAACATTATAAAGTGGGGTCAGTATGGGTGGGCATGCCCTTTAACCTAGTAATAACATATCTTAAAAGCACTGTGTGATATAGTGGGAACATTCTTGGCTGTAGCACAATTTTGCCCAAGAGTTCAAAAAATATCCTTCCTGACCCTTTACAGCAAATTGATATTATACAGATCCCACAATTATGGTTAGAAATAAATATTGCCTTATGGTTTAAAGCTAGGTTATTTACATCAGCACCAATATAGAACATTTAGCAGCTTATCCAGGGCCTACAACCTAATAAGTCCAGTGGCTAAAACCTATTACTGTAGATGCTGCTTGTGATTACATTTAGGGTTTTGAATCTTTAAAATAGTAATGCTTTGTTGGACATAGATTTAAGAAACATGTATCAGTGCGTCTCCCCTTAACAGCAATCGGCAATTATCTCGAATTATAGAGTTAATAATATACACTAGTGTCTATTACATACAACTCCCAGCATGCTCCCACAAATGTGGTATATATTAATTTGCCTACTACTTACATCCAAGTAATTTACCTCGGCACAAAGCTTTGTTGGAGATGATTTATAATTAGCTAAAGCATTATAATATGTATGCATCAGTGCATAACCCCTTCAAGGATAATAGAATTGACCCTTACACATTTAAAAATAAATAAATTCAGTGATAGATAGCAAGTATCTCCTGCGCACAATCCAATCCAGGTCATCAAGTTTCCAAATTCTTTGAAAAGTTCGATTGATTTTCATGTATTATATCATTTTCAGATCATAGTATTCAGTTATATCCAATGAAGCCAATCAATTGCGCTTATTCCAAATAAATGTTAGGGTACCTAAACAGTTATTTTGCTATATATGGTTTAAAGGAGGAACCTAGTGCATGAGCAAATGTGGCACCGTAGACTTTAAAAACAAATATGGCTTACCATTTTTTGCCACTTGCTGGTCATGCTGATTTTCCAGTCCTCACCACCTCTGTAAGTTAAATAAGTCTCTTTGAGAGCATGTGCAGCTTCAGAGGAGACAAAGCTTTTGCAGCCATAAGATAATTAGTAAGCTTCAGGGACGTGGGGCGGTAATAAGTAAAGATTTGGGGAAAATGGCAGTTAGCATGGAGTCTGCTCACTTTGAAAGTGATTTCCTGTGCCTTGTGCCTTGTGGTAGTGTCGGGGCATAATGCACATGGACCACCTGTTCATCTCAGTGAGGTTTAATGTTATAAGAATATATCACTTGTAGTTAACATTTTCTCATGTATATGTTGAGAAGAAGAGAGAAGATTCTTCCTGGGGAATGTTTATGCTGGGTTTGGGTTTTTTACCCCGACCATATGATTATTACTTGATTGTTTTGTGAACTTTTGAATAAGAATTAATTGACCCTATGTTCATAGATTCTATTGGGGATGATTCCTAATCCATGTGTATGTAACTGTATAGTGAATTTAAGCAATACATACACTCACGTAAATTATTTAAATACCCTTGTATGCTGTTAAAGTGATCCATGTCACATGGATCAAGAAATAAATAAATTGTTTGAAACAATGTGCATTTACATTCACGCTAAATTAGAACAACGCGTTTCTTCCAATATCTCAAAAAGGTCCCTGCCTCCAGAGTCACCCCATCATGTTTATACGCTGATGAAAGTATTTGATCTATGCCTGATTCTAGATCTTAGATGAAGGTGCATTTACGAGCTAGTGTATAATGGAAATAAAATGATATATATATCTTAATGACTGAGTATCAGGAAGAGTCATCATCAAAATATCTGTGAAAAATGCCTCTCTTCTTTTTTATTCTCTTAACCTCTGCTTCCAAATTTAAATTACCGGGATAATTCATCTCATAAAATGCTGATTGGGCTGTCCTTCACCTTGCTAACCCACAGGGAGATATTGCTAGTTCAAAATGTATATCCTTCAACTTATTTAACAGTCCACTGGTTACAAGGCAAAAAGTCAGTTTACAAGGATAAGATAAGTCATTGTATAGCAATAAATTTATCTTTTCGGTTTAAATTGGATCAATCCATTATGATACTTATTTCAAAAACGAAATGAAACCTTTAGCAATTTAAAATAAAGGTTATTGGATGTTTTTTATGTTCAATTAGAAAATAAATTAGAGCATCCTAGGATAATGGAAACGTACAACATAGTAATAAATCATCTGATCACATGACCGATAAGGGAATGATTGGCTTATCGGAATATAACTGAATACTATGATCTGAAAATGATATAATACATTGAAAATCAATCGTACTTTTCCAAAGAATTCGGAAACTTGATGACCTGGTATTGGATTGTGCGCAGGAGATACTTGCTATCTATCACTGAATTTATTTATTTTTAAATGGTAAGGGTCAATTCATTATCCTTGAAGGGTTATGCACTGATGCATCACATATTATAATGCTTTAGCTAATTATAAATCATCTCCCAACAAAGCTTTAGTGCCGAGGTAAATTACTGATTGTAAGTAGTAGGAAACTTTAATTTATACCACATTTGTGGGAGCATGCTGGGAGTTGTATGTAATAGTACATAGTGTATATTATTAACTATATTATCTGAGATAATTGCCGATTGCTGTTAAGGGGAGACGCACTGATACATGTTTCTTAAATCTATGTCCAACAAAGCATTAATATTTAAAGATTCAAACCCTAAATGTATTTCACAAGCAGCATCTACAGTAATAGGTTTTAGCCACTGGACTTATTAGGTTGAGGCCCTGGATAAGCTGCTAAATGTTTCATATTGGTGTGATGTAAATTACCTAGCTTTAAACCATAAGGCAATATTTATTTCTATAACCATAATTGTGGGATCTTGTATAATATCAATTTGCGGTTAAAGGGTCAGGAAGGATATTTTTTGAACTCTTGTGGCAAAATTTGCTGCAGCAACAGAATGTTCTACCTTCCCACTATATCAACAGTGCTTTTAAGATATGTTATTACTAGGTTAAAGGGCATGCCCACCCATACTGACCCCACTTTATAATGTTAAAACATCTTACCTTACAAGCTCCTTATGGTTCTCCTGCAGTGCCTGTCCAAACATAGCTGTTGGGGGTGGGAGGGGATGCCCTGCAATATATCAAAAATCAAATGAGGAAGGAGATGCCCTTTAAAAATGGTTGTCTTTAGAGCTATTTAGTCTCTGGAATGAAACCCTCAAAAATAAACTTCCCTCTGCAACCATCTCATGATAGAAGACTCATGAGCCCTTCCTTTTAATCTTGTGCTCACTCAAGTTCTTTTATTTTCCTTATTCCAGACTTGATATTACAGAGGAGGTGAGGACCGGGAGAAGAAGCACTGCAGGGAAAGGTAAGTATTCTAGTAAGGGGTGGGGTGGTGGGGAAGTTTAAGTATGGATTTTGTTCTGAGGGTGGACATGCCTTTTAATGAATCATCGATTATCAAATTGAGATAGATGGTGGTAGGAAATTATATATATTTCAAAAGCACAAGCCAAAGCATATTTTTAAAAGCACAGTATTTGTGAGTAGGGATACCTCACTCTTAGCATGTCGTCTGTATTTTACAAAATAGTTGTGAAATGCTGAAGGTGTTGGTATTCTATGATACAAAAATTAGAAGCCTAGTGCACATCCAATTAGTTTGCTTACATTTTACTTTACCATTGTAATGCAACTTAAAAAGCCTGCCCTTCTCTCTGGATAAATTAAAGCAATTAGTTCAATACAACAGGTAACCAAAGGGAGGTGCACTCTATCCCAACCAGTGTGTGCAGACACTCAGGTGGTTTCTCTTTAAAAGCCAGCAATCCCAATGAATAAAACAACTGAGGGTCGCACTCCAAACAAGTTTACAGTTTATTGTGAACCACACATCACACGTAACAAAATCTTCGTGGGTATTATGTGCCTCCTTCTTCAGGTGTAAAAGTGCAACAGTGCTCAGGGAACATAAAGGCTGCTCATAACTGTAATCAAACCCCCAAATGGGAGGATCCAAGCATGAAAGGGTGCATATACAGTAGTGTAAAACATAAATTAGTGGAAAATTGTAATAGAAAAATCTAAAAAGTGTGCTTCTCTTGGGTTGATTTCTCACAAGGTATCCAGCACATATTTGTAATGAAACAAATAGAAATTGAAATTATTCTTCACTCAAATTAAAAAAGGGCTTATTATGCAGAATTTAAAGATGTGTCAAGCAGGGGCGTAACTACCAGAGGAGCAGGGCCTGCAAATGCAGTGGGGCCCCATCCTTTATTTTTCCTATGACAGATATATCCTCGTCAGAAAACCAGTGTAGATGAAGCAGAGATAGGGGCCCCATTGTAGTTTTGTGGGGGCCCAGTGATTCCTAGTTAGCCATTGATGTCAAGGATACTATTATACTTTCTTACAATGAACAATACATTTTACATCTATTCAATGCAAACAACAGCTATGATAGACAGGCCTATCTTGAGAGTGATCATACCAAGATTAAAAAAGCCCGACTATTGATTTATTACAATTCTGTTTGACACACAACATTCTTTTTTTTATACAAATCAACATGATGAATTTGTCTAATATTCAGGAAATAGCTGTGGCAATTTATCACTCATTTTCACTTATTTTAGCTACTGTTAAATAAAAAGTCTTAGGCTAAAAATGTAGCCAATATCTCATATGGCAAGGTCTCAGCTTTAAAAGCCATGGTTGATGTTTACAGTATATCATGTTAACCACCAAAAGCAGGTTTAGTAACGTGGAACGTTTTAATCACAAAAATAGATTTTCTTTAGACTATATGTTAAATAATTCACATTTAGACTTAAAGGGCATGTTCACCATATCATTTGATATTTAACCCAGAAACCCCAAAAACCTAAACTTCTGAAAGTTCGGTCCATTTTCGAACTATATGGAAAGTTCGAAAGAGACCCATTAAGTCAATGGGAGTTAAATAGTTTGAAAGTTTCTAATGAAATACAATTAAAAATTCAAGGTAACTTAGTAAATGGCTCTGGGACCTGGGAAATGGTTGGGGGAACACACTTGAATATCCAGGACTCAAAAAATCGATTTTTTCTCACATGCGGTACTTTTGAGCTGATGTTCGCTGATTATCCCATAAACGATACGAACATGATATTTATCCCATAAACGATTCGAAGATCGTTTGATTTTCAAATTCGATAATTATCGAAGTCCAAGAAATCCAGGTCCGGGATTGTTTGAGAAGTCTGAGTCCGTTTGAACTCAATAAGTTTGGCTCAAACTCGAGTTCTACTCCATCTCTAGTCTCAGGATGTGCAGACAAAAGATCATCTTCTTGAGCCTCACCGGCTCCAGTCTTGCAGGTTCACACCTCCCTCTGTGTCACTTTCTTATCCTGGTTTCTTCTGTTTATTCACTCTAAAAGTGTAGCTCCCCTTGCCTCTGAATCTACTATAAATGTTAATATTTCTCTTTACTTTACAGTAATGTGATTCCACTGGGGATGGACCGCCTGACAACAAATATAACATATAAAGGGGCATATTTATAAAAGCTCAGATTAGATATTACCCTACCCATTGGTTTTGTTCTACCAGGATGTAAAATAATGCAGTAAATAGTTTAATGGCTGCCTCATTATTTTACAGTGCAATCTTTAAAAAATGGCATAGAAGAAATACTGCATAGTACTGAAATACTGCTTGTATTGGCATTTTGTGGCTGTGGTATAACATGCACCGTAATGGTGTTCTACAACATCATCAAAAAAAAATACTGTGTGGGTACTCCACGCTTATAAGAAAATCTTCTTTGATTCAAGCAGTGATAAAAGCTCCAGTGCTGCTTACCTTCCCATAGCAAAGCTATTTTACTATAACACAAAACCACAGGGAGAATGCTATTGGATGTTTGAAGGCACTGATTGTCTCCACTGACATGCTCCCCACTCTAGCTGTGCCTTAGTTTTGGGAGGGTGTGCATAGAGAAAGGAAAGTGCATACTAACTAGGAGTAAGCTAAACAGGACATGAGGAGATCTAGCACATAGGTAGGTAGCACAGAGCAAAAAGGATCAAGTTTCCGGCAGCACTAAAAAAATAAAGAAAAATAATGTCAAGTCATTTTTTTCACTAGTCCCCTTAATTTTCACAGTTCTGTATAAGGGATATTTGTATGATTAAAAGTTAAAACAAAGCCTGTGTTCTGCGGTTTGTGACTCAGACATATTCAAAATTAGAAACTTACTCACTTTACAGACCTGCCATAATGACTTTTACGATTGTGCCATCTATACTGTGTGTAAATATGTCATTGAGCTACTTAATTTCTTTTAAATATATACTTTTATTAAAGGGATCAACTTCCTTAGCTAAACCTACTGCCTTTAGCAGTTATTATATTTTAATGTGGGAAAGGGTAAGAAATGTGAGATATTTAAATATGTGGTTTACACGCACATCAAATGATGTTGATTCATGAATTATCTCAGATAATTTAGGTTTACAGAATAATTTCTCAAAGGAGGTTAAACAGAATTTAAATGAATATGTATTGCTTTTCTGGCAATAACAGTAAGTTGTTGGGAATAGGTGTTATGCGTTTGCTGAATCCCTGCATTTTCTGATGTGCGATTGTAATATTTTCCCATTAATTTGGGAAAGTTTTCCAGACTATAGAATGCTGGTTTTAAAGGAGCATTTACATATAAAAAAATAAATACTAAGCAATAAAAATAGCAAAAAGAAGAAACATTTTGCAATAAATGGAAGAAAAAAAAATTATTTAGTGCTGATTAATACTACCAATTTAATTCCAGACAAGGAAAAACCTAACATAATCACTGGATCACGTTTTAATAAGTAATATACAGTCAGTGCCATTAATGATATTGTGAATTACTGCTGTATGATTGTAAAAATACATTTTTTTTACAATTGTATCTTTATTAATTTATTATAAGGCATATTGTAAGGATGTAAAATGTGAGCTAGGGTAATGCAGGCATCTAATCTGGAAGCATCTGTAAAACAAGGACTGGACAATTCTGGAGACCTATCCTACTTTCCTAATATGCTTTCTTTGCTGTGGATTGGGCAGGGCTTTGGAAGGGATAGGCTTGATTAAGGCGGGACCTTCTATAAATATGTAAAGAGAACATGTATGAAGTTCTAAGGTTCTTGCTACTGATAATCTAAAAATCCAACTTTTATTCCATTTGCATTACATGCAAAATAAACATTTATGACTTCCTTTAAAATACATTTTTAAGGTGGCACAATTCAGTTGAATGACAGTTGTTTTAATTGACATTGAAAAAAAACAACAATTCTGCCCATCAATAAGCCAGTGATTAAAATAAGAAACAAATACAAAAGATCAAAAGAGCTCCAAATACCAACACGGAGAAATGCTTTTGAATAGTAAAAGTCCTTTATTACACAAGGGGAAGCGAAAATGGGGGAAGCACTAACATCTAGCTATCTGAACAACATATCAGTACCAGCAAGTGGTAGTTTAGTACAAATCATGCAAATCAGGGGTCAGTCAGAAACAAAACTCATAGCTACCATTGAAATATGCAAAGCAACCCAGTGAATTTACCAGAAAAGGGCATAGCTGCAAAAGAAATTGGTTGGCTTCATTCATGCTTGTGAAGTGCGTATAAACCCCTGATAACGATCTTTCATTGTTGCATGCATTTTTTAGAGTTTTGTATGCTTTAATGTGCATTTTTCTTTGCAAAATACAACAAGCTTGTGAAAATTTGCACACAACACATTTCAATGTGTTAAAAATAGTTATTAGCGATTGTATCGGCATCCATTCGACTTGATTGGTGTTGTCGTTCTCTGCAACATGTAAAAATGCATGCAGCTGTTAGATATAGTGGCACTGTTCCACTCCCAGGTGTGAACAGGACACATTGAATTGTATAAAAAAGATAATGCCTCTCATGAGTCCTAATGATCTACTGCAAAAAGCACTGTTGCAGTTTTAAAAATGGTGGGATTCGGTTCCGAAATCTGAATGTTCTATCTGAAACCAGATGGATCTTTCAGATTTCGGGACTTCGGAGCTCGTTTTCGTTTTTTAGCGAATGTTCATGGCTATTTTCGAAAATTCTCAAAATAGCCCAGAACATTCGATTATACTCAAAAATGTGGTCGGAAACTCGAAAATAGTTTCCAATCTATTTTCGGGGATATTAAAATTGAGGCTATTTTCGGAATTTCGAAAATGCCACGAACATTCGATATAAAAATCAAAACGCGCTCCGAAGTCCCGAATTTAAGTTCCGTTTCAGATCTTCCATCTAAAGAGGCCTTCATATCTGTTTGCTTGGTTTGTACTGCTTGCATTTTACTGCAGCTTTGAGATCTGAGATCAAAACTTACAAACATCCCCATTTTTGGTACAGTCTGATTGTTTTTCAAATATTGTAAGCAACACACGTCTGCTAAAAGCTAACAAGAATTACCAGTTTTAGTACACAGACAAAAAAAAAGTTCAGTTAAACTGAACCATTCCAGCTGTAAAATAAGTACCACAAAGAATAAGGAGTGAATTAAGTCACAAAAACTGTAGGTCTATTTCAGTTGGCTCTTTGCTGACTTCAGCAAAACTTGGACGCTATGGAAGATTAGGCAGAGAAATAAACAAATGAGTTTCAATGTGGATAAATGCAAGGTTATGCACCTAGGATATAGAAAGATAATTATAGATTAAATTAAAGAAGGAATGGTGAAAAGGACAGTTGTTTTTAAAAATCCTAATAAATGCTAGCTTGAAGAACAAGAATTGATTCCCAAGTTCTACAAATCATTCTGTTTTTTTTACTAGTTATAAATAGGCTTCTTCCTATTTTAAGGAGCCTCTTTAAGAAAAAGATAGAGGACTCTGAACAGAGTTCAAACTGAATATACAGGATAACAATAGTTTGATCTACAAAAAGATTTACAATTTTTGAGTTGATTTGCAATAAAAAAAAAAGTTGTCCTAAAGGAAAATAATCAGCATATATAATTCCATACAAGGCCATTAGATTCTCCAGTAACCACCTAAGAATGTAGTAGAAGGTAAAACAAAATCCAAAGATTGTTAAATCATAATTAAAGGGTATGTCCACCCTAAATGTACTTTTTAATATGTTGTTCCTCCATGTCTCCCAGCCCCAACCACATATTTTTTATTTTCAAAAAGCTCCCCAAACTCTTACTTACCTTCCTCTTTCCTCCGCTGCGCTTCGGCCCTCTGCTTGCGAGGAAATGCAAGCAGAGGGCGGGACGGCAGTCCGCGTCTGTGATTGCTGAGCGGCAGCCAATCACGGACGCGGCTGCCGGTCATTCAATGCAGCGGGGAGGAAAGGGAGAGGTAAGTAAGAGTTTGGGGAGCTTTTTGAAAATAAAAAATATGCGGTTGGGGTGGGAGACATGGGGGAACAACAATATTAAAGGGTTTTTATGCTAGGGGAGGATAGTAGACGGGAGGGAGAGGGGGGAGGGGGGAGAAGGGCTGCAGTACGCATGGCAATATCTACCGGAGGCAAGGTAGCAGGCAGAGCCCTATATGGACTCTGCTAGCCTCTGGTGGGCAGTTTTTGGGACTTGGGGGGGGGACTACAGGCGAACCCTATGGAGCTGGATGTGAGTAGGTAAGGATTAAACTACCCTAATGGTGGGGCCAGTAGTTGGGGGGATATAGTTTTGGGGGTGGACATGCCCTTTAACCTTCATAATTAACTAATAGGGTCCATATTATATCCCCTATACATGTTGGGCTGGCAGCCAGGAAAACTTCTAATGCCTTGAAAGCTGTGGCACTACCAAAAGTCTGTATAACATCTACCAGACCAATTAGCTCTTTCCAAGGAATATTATAAGAACAATCAGAGAGGATAAAGGAGAGACTTGGCGTGTTAGAGCCATGCATTACTTCTGTGATGTTCTTGAACTGGCGGTTTTGCTGTCCTTCAGAAATATTGTTTTCTCTCCTACTTAAGTGTGTGGTGCACCCAAAGGTTGTCTTTTAATTTTTACATACAGCATTGTATACAAAATTAGTAAGGCATTCCTTTATTACATCCTCTGTTGAGCTGCGGGTAATAATTAAATATAAAATATTTAAAGGAGAACTAAACTTAAATTAAAAACCTAATGTGAAAGTTTTCTCCCCAGACACACCTACACATTGTAAGATTCTTCTGTGGAAATTGCATTTAGTATACGTGAGAAATAGATTCTGTAAATAAGAAGGCTTCCATGTTGTTGCCAGTACATCCCACAGCCCATGAAGTCATCAAAGAACCACGCTCCCTGACCCTAGTATTCATTGTCTCTATGCACAAAGTGTTTTCTATACAGATCTCTCCACACCAATATGGAATCCCTGATAAGACTTGGAAAGCTGCTTGTTACCCTGCAGTTTATTTACCAGTTAGTGTGTGTTGCTGGAAAATAAACTGCATGGTAACAAGCAGCTTTCAAAGTTATCAGGTATTCCATATTCCATTTTTTTAAATTTTCTTTTCCTAGCATAGATAAAGCTTCCAAATGTAGCTGGATTCTCTGCTTATTCAGTGTTGGCACACCAGGTAAGACACGGGTTTAAAAAAACACGTTAGAAGGTCACAAGTTCTATACCCCAGATATACCTTTTTGTTCTATTATATTCCATGCAAGATAAAGCTTCTACTGTAACCCAGACATTTTTTGATTCTCTGCTTGTTCAGTGGGGGCTCACCTTGTAAGACGCCAGGTTTAGACACTTACAGTTCAGAAGATCAAGTTTGATTCCCCCAGTGTATCTTTATTTTTTGTTTCCATTATGTTCCTAGTACAATATTCTACATGTACCAATGGTTTATATAGTGTCTCTCTTAGCCTAGAGGTAAGAGTTCTGCTTTTAGCAAGACAGAGTAAATGTACAAGTTGCAGGTTCTATTTCCCACACTTACTTTTATTTTTGCTGAAGTGTAAGTATTCTGTTTCTTACATCCATGCTATCGATGAAATACACTGCAAGATTACTTTTCTTTTTGTTAGAAAAGTAAAGGATTAATCATTGTTAGGACAGGAGTCTGAATGTGTTTGAAAACAAAAAACTGAAATCCCTGTTCTGTGTCATGGAGAGGGAGGATTCTGTGCTATAATGTGATTGGTTGTCAGCTTCTAGGAAGCAAGGCTGCAACTTCCTTGTTTTGATCTGTTGAACTTTATGGAGCATGTGCCTGTACGCAGATACTTAGCTTGGGGTTTACCCAGCTAAGGTGGATTGTGGGAGCTGAACCCTAGTCCTCACAGGTTATTTTCATAAATCACCCAATGGCCACAGCAAAGGGAGAGCTGAGTCACAACTTTTTGTATGTTTGTGAATGTGCTCTGTCTATTGGGACAATGTTGTCTGGAGTTCCCCTTTAATTCCAGAGTTTGGTAATCCTCAATAAATGCTTTAACTATAATACATTATTTAGCTTTTTGCAGTTCTTTCCCTTTGCCATCATATAGTATTTTGTAATCCGTGTGTGGATAACGATTTGTACACTCCCTAGGCTTCTGCACATCTCCTATTCTGATATACTTATGAAAATGTCAAACCTAATGGTCTAAAATATTGTGCACTAAGGTTCCCACAATTCTAAGATAGATGGATGTTGTAGATAGATATTTAGTCTAATTAAGATCTTCTTCCACTACATCTAGAGTGGCTTCCATTATCAGCAAGAAAATAGTATAGTATAGTACTGTATGTTGTAAAATGTAATCTGTTGATTGACAAGCCTGTTCTAGCCTGTTATAAGGTTTGTTGCATCACTAATTATAATGTGTTTAGCTCTATATCAGCAGGGAACATCAAAGGAAATCACCAGCAACATTTTCTTATGGGTAGGCCTAATGATTTTAGTGCACAAAATCAATGCACCTCACAATTGCTTCCAAGTTACATCTCTGTATGTGGCTTATTTATTTCCACAAGACTCAAATATATAAACGTATTGAGACACTATAAAATGTACCAACTATTAATTCTGCATTGGTTTTTTTTCACATACATCTTAAGCCATAAAAAATCTTATTTACTTGTGTTCCATCGAACACTAAACTTCTCCAACCTTTTATTGAAAAGGGTAAATAATTACAGCAAAGCTGTCAGTGATGCATTGTATGTACCAAGATCTGTGGGGGATAAATGCATTGTTTATAGGGAACTGCTCTATTTTATTCCGAGTGCAATTTCCCAAAAACACATAATAAATACACAAAGGGAGACAATTATTGTCCCTAAGGGAAATGTTTATACAATGAAATGATTAGCACTGTTCAGCAGCATAAATCACATCGTACAGCCATAGAAAATATGTCCTAGAAAGCAAGAACAACTAGAAATGCTGGGGTAGTTAAAAAAATTATTATCTCTATAGAACTCAAGAATTTCAAAACGCGTATAAATGGGCCTTTTTTATGTTTTCTACAAGTCCAAAAAATAAAATATTATCATCGTCCCTCTGAGAACATAAATGAAGCAAACACCCATTTCCTTAATCTGACTCAATTTGGAAGTTTATTGGTTAGACATAATTTAGAGATTTCTACGCCTGACAGTAATTTAAATGACTATGCACAAATACATTTTTTTTCTTTACATGAAAAAAGCTCCAGGCTGTAAATCACTGTTCCCTAAAGTGTCCTGTTCTCACAATGAAGTGAAAGAACAGAACTGAACATTATTCTAATTAATCTTTCTCTTTACTGTATCCTCTGTTAGCCCCACTTAAAGGAGAATTAAAGCTAAAATGCAAATGTAAAATATGTATTCCATATACTGTAGCAAATACTGTATCTGTGTCTCACTTGTAAACTTAGCTGTAAGGATGAACAAACCTGCCACGGTTTATTCCACTGGGGGGTTCATAAAAATTTCTCATTTGGTGGGGAATATCAGCAGTTGAAACCAAAATTCTAAGGCAATACTACCTAGGTTACCAGATGATGGCTCAATAAAGACGAAACTGGTCTGTAACTGGCACTCTGGTTTTGCATTTAGCTCATTGAATGCTGTTAAGGATTGTTCACTCGAAAAGTGAACTATTCCTTTAATGTATGATTGAAGCCTGGGAAGTTAAAGGGTAGTCCACCCTTCTAAAAAATTTTACATAACATTCCCCCTGTCCCCCCTGCCCCAACCGCTATATTTGTATTATCAGAAAATGCCCAAAACATTACTTACCTTCCCCCTTTCCTCCGTGCGCGCCAGGGCCCTCTGCTTGTGAGAAAATGCAAGCCGAGGGGCAGGACCAGCAGTCGCGTCTGTGATGCTCGCAGAGCATACAGACGCAGCGCGGAAGTTCATGCAGCGAGGAAGAGGAGGTAAGTAATGTTTTGGGCATTTTCTGATAATACAATATAGCGGTTGGGGCTGGGGGGACAGGGGGAATGTTATGTAAAAAGATTTTTACACTAGGGGGAGTCAATCCTAATCGGGAGGGAGAGGGAGGGAGGGAGGGGGAGAAGGGCTGCAGTACGCATGCCAACTTCTCCCGAGGCCAGATAGGAGGCACAGCCCTATATGGACTCTGCTATCCTCTGGTGGGCAGTTTTTGGACTTTGGAGGGGGACTACAGGAGAACCATATGGAGCTGGGATGTGAGGTAAGGATAAACTACACTACACAATGGGGCCAGTAGTGGGGGGGATTATAGTTTGGGGGTGGACATGCCCTTTAAGGTGCCTTAACTCCCATTCTTCAACTTGAGCAGGAGCCAGGGATGAAGTTATAAGTTTTACCTTTCGCTGGATACACCTCTGCAGAGATGAGAATCTCCGACCTCATCATGGTTCTAATCCTCTATAGCATACATGCACGCTATAGAGGATTTGAACCAGAAAGCGTTGATTTTCATTTCTGCAGCGGTGGATATGCAAAGGTAAATACTTAGCTTCGTCCCTGGCTCCTGCTCAATTGACTAAAGAAAAGGTAAGGCATAGCTCCCTAATCTACCGGGCTTCAATCAATAGAATTGATTGATTGAAGGTATAGCATTTCCTAAAGGGCTACCATGGTAATATGGAAATTGCCTAGAAGTTCTCTGTTCCTTATATGATAATACTACAAAGTTTTGGTGATGAAAGATATGCTTGAAATAAGTATAAAACCTTGAAATTTCTTTACTCGTTTTCAGAACAAGCCAAAATTACACAAATTTAAAAGATTCATTTTGAACCCCATTTACTTTAATAGGAGGTAAAATCCGCAAACTTTATTTATCCTTATGGCTAATAAAACCATCTATAAGCTAAATCATCCTATCCTAGTACTAGTGGGGATAATTGGGACCCAGAAAGTACCACAGCACAGTACATCAGCAGAAAAAAAATTGGAAAGTGGGCAAGATATCCAGCTATAGCTAGCCTCTGCAAACTACAAGAAAGCTAGTAAAAGATAGAAAAGTAAAAAACTTTACTCGGTAAAGATGACCCAAAGCCAAACTTGTTAAAATAGTTTTATAAATTAAGAAAAATGTAGAATTCCTGCTCAAAAAAATCATGTCTTTCTCTTCTGTTCTGGAAAGTTATAGCAGAGGGGAGTGGGAGAAAGCATACATATTGTTCTAAGCATGTGCAATCCTGTATCCAGGCTAGAACGAAACCTGCAAAATTCAGTTCATTATTATATAACAGAAATGCTAATGATACAGCAATTTGTTAAGTTAGCAGTTAAAGGGTATGTCCATCAAAAAATTAACTTATTTCTAACTGTTTACTGAAGAACAGGAGGTAAATGCACTATTTCTTACCTCCCGTTCTTCAGTGAATCTTGCAGGAGAATTTACCGGGATCGTTCCAGCGCTACAGAGCCGCGGCCGAAATCCCCGACCCTCCAAAACATCTCCAGTCCTTTGCACTGTGCGCGCATGAGTGGAAGCGTAGGAGGGTCGGGAATTTCGGCCACGGCTCTGTCAGTGCTGAAACGATCCCGGTAAGTTCCTTCTCTCCTGCAGATTCACTGAATGATCCCGGTAAGTTCTCCTTTCTCCTGCAAGATTCACTGAAGAAAGGGATGTAAGAATAGTGCATTTACCTCCCGTTCTTCAGTAAAACAGTTAGAAAGAAAGTTCATTTTTTGATGGACATACCCTTTAAAATGCTTAAATGGCAGAAATGTGTGGAAATATTAAACTACAGTATGACAAAATGCATGCAAAACTATATACTATAATATATAATATAAAAGGTGCCAAAGTTTGCACATGTCGTTAATTTTCAGCAATATAATTAGAAATTTTATGTAATTTATTACATTACAAACAATAATCAAATAGTTTGTAAATGTTTGCAATCAACTAAATTATAAATATGATAAAAAAAATTCCAAAGGGCTATTGAAAAATTTAAATTTGAATTAAGAGAATAAAACTTAAAAAGGTAACCGTGGTCCGAAAATGACTTTAGGTAAATTAACGGAAATTGCTTTCCTGTGTATTTTTGCAGTTTAAATTCATTGTTTTTTTTTACATAGTATTGAAGTGTGTGATATGGTAGCAGCATCACTAAATCCCCTGCACTTCCTGCTTCCTGCTCTGAAACCATGTGAAAATCCTTCTTCCCTTTTTCTCCTTCTCTTTGCGGGCCCCCATGGCCCCTCTCCTTGCAGTCCCCTTGAAACCCCCTCTGGCCCCTCCCACGCCTCCTTAAGTCACTGTAACTCAATCTCTAACTGGTTTCTTCTGCTTTCTCCTGCACTGAGCATGTGCCAACCGCAGATTAGAAAGAGGAAGTAGTATTGTGACCGCAGATTTAGAACCTCCCATCCCCTAACTTTCTGATCAGTGATTTTTTCATGTCATAGGCTGTGCAGCATGTAGAGAGGTGGTTGGTGGCTTATAAAGGTAGGAACCTGGCCTTTCATTTAAAATCAACTTGTTTGGAGACCACAGTTCCCCTTTAATTCTTATTTGATTATCATGTTTCCTACATGACACAGACTCAAAAGACTTTTTAAAATAAATACATATTAATGGATCAATTAGAACACATCAAATATAATGGGAATTTTCTAAATCACCAAGCCAAAGTGCAAATCAGCAGGTTTTTATGGCAGCCATTTAGATATCCAAACACATTATCACGTTAAGCAAGCTATTATTATACTATTTGCTGTTCACATATATTTCAGTGTTTAATTACTCCCAGTTTAATATTATATCATACGTAGCAAAAAAAAGTATTAAATTATATGAAATGAAAATTTACTTTTCACTTAAAGGGAAACTAAACCTTTAACCCTTCCCCCTTAATGCACCCAAGCCAAGGTCCTGAACTGCTAGGTCCTCACCCCTGAATTCTTAAAAGAATGCAAGGTATATTTAACCTAATATTGTGATGACCAGGTCTGGTCTGCTCTATCCCTAATTGCGGATGTAGTGAGAGGATAGGGAAGACTGGACCTGATAAATACACTTTTATGTTAGCATATCTAGAAATCTATCAAGAACCCATGGGTGATTACCTAGCAGTTAAGGTCTTTACCCTGGATACTTTAATAGGGGTGGAGGGCAAGGAGGGGGGTTATTATGGGGTTAGTTTCCCTTTATATAGAGGGCAAGGAGGGGGGTTATTATGGGGTTAGTTTCCCTTTATATATTTTTTTTTTAAATACTCAAAACAATGAATTTATATGAAACAAGTGAATTCATATTTAGGTTAACTTTGCACATAGTCTCATTTTAAATGATATGTGTGTTTATTAATATTTCTCTGAGCTTCTGGTTGCCAAGCCAAGGTAAAAAAAAGAAAGAATTCCAAAGCAAGACAAGCATTACCATTACAAGTGAATATGGATTATACACAGTGCTATCCTAAAATCACTGTAGCCCCATATCATGTATAGATAAAGACTGTAGTTTCATCCTTGGATTGAAGTATTTGTTTTAACAACAAATATAACAGGAGTGTTTCATTGAAGTCTCCAACTTTGTTGTTACAATTTCACTCTTAAAACTATGATTCTAAATGCAGAATTTTGATGGAAAATGTCAAAATAAGGCAATCATACTGAATTTCAGGAACTTGCTGGCATAATGAAACCGGTGGGTTCAGCCTTTTATTATCCATATAATGTTGGGAACAACAGGGCATATTTATACTGTAAATCAGGGGTATTTTTAATAATACTATTACCAGTAAATGACATTACTTATCCTTAAATAATGATTTGTATATAGGAATAGTGATACTTTAAAGGGTATGTCCACCCTTAATTACAACTTTTGGCATATAACAGAATACTGCCCCCCAGCCAACCGCTATAAAATAATTTCAGAAAGTGCCCAGATGTTTACTTACCTCTCTCTCTCTCCTCCGACGCCCGGCCTTCTGCTTGCGAGACACTGCAAGCAGGGGGCGGGACCAGCAGCCGTCCGTGATTGGCTGAGAGGCAGCCATCACGGGCGCGGCTGCCGGCTTCTCAGAATGCCGGGGAGCAGGGAAGGTAAGTGAGTTCTGGGGATTTCTAAAAATAATTTTTATGCGGTTGGGGCGGGTGGTGGAACATATTTATTATATGGGCAAGGGGTTTTATGGTAGGGGGAGGGTAGCAAAACGGAGGGAGAGGGGGGGAGGGGGAGAAGGGCTGCAGTACGCATGCCAAACTTCTCCCGGAGGCCAGGTAGGAGGCAGAGTTATATGGACTCTGCTATCCTCCTGGTGGGCAGTTTTTGGGACTTTGGGGGGGGGTCTACAGGAGAACCAGATGGAGCTGGGATTGAGGTAAGGATTAAACTACACTACATGGTGGGGCCAGTGTGGGGGGGATTATAGTTTTGGGGGTGGACATGCCCTTTAAGGGCAAGTCCACCCCTCAAATTAAAAATGCATATACAGGTAGGCATATCAACCCCCAATCTAAAATGCTAGGACAATGGGACTTATTCAATAAAAGGCACAGAATTTTGTGTGTCTTAAAGGGACAGTTCAGTGGAATTATTAACATTTGTTAAATTGTTAGTTTGTGTAATGCATTCTTAGTTATTCTACATATTCCTTCCTTTTGAAAAATCTGTTGATTTCATACCTTTGCTGTTCCTGCTGTTGACATTAGTGAGCTGACATATCAGGTTCTAACGGTCCTTCTTCTTCCAGGATGCACCACATCCTTGGAATGTTCCCAAACGTTATTTCTACTGATTGGCTGTTGGATGGGTCAAAGATGCTCAGATCTCTACTGAGCAACTGATTCAAACAGGAGCTGGGTCAAGGGAAGGCCAAACAATCTATGGGTTCCTGCAAACAGGAAGTCAGTATTTTGGTAGCATTTATTTATGCACAGACAAAATGCTGAATTGGCAGTTTAGGTCATTGGGATGAAAAAAATACTGCTCTTTTTTCTGAAAAGTATATGTATTTGCACTGAACTTCCTTTGAATCTAAAGCAACTAATCAGATGTTCCTAGCTGTAAGAGACCAGTAAAAAGGTAACATCTGTTTGTTTGAGGACTGGCGTGGTGTCATAATCACATCTCAGCCAATTACATCTGCCAGTCTAGCCCCTTTTGCTGATGACGCCATGCACATAAAAGGCACAAAGCAGCAGCAGTAGAATGCAAAGAGGAGGAGCGCTGGTAAGTATACTGGCAAGCCTACAGAAGCAATTTAAATCCTACATCTGTCAGCTTCTAACTATTGCCATTTTGGGGTTTGGGGGGATGATTGTTTGTTTTTAAACAAAACTAGCGATCCTTAAATAAAAATACTGAACAATAAAATTACACTTCCAATCCTAAAATAACAATATTTATCCTTAAACGCTTTATAAAAGATGCCCCAAAACACCTTATAAAGGGCTGGTGAGACCAAAGAAGGAATCTAAAGCAGATACACACTATACGATCCTTCCCCTGACTGACAGTTCAAGGCCAACTGGTTGGCCAGGAGAAAGGACTGTCGGTCGCGGCAAAAGCAGCCATAGAGGACTGCATGATCATTTGTGATTTTCCGACCCGACCGATAGTTCTTTCAGCCGGTTCGGGTGAATGACCGGTCGGCGACGGTCGCGGTTGCCACAAGGAGCATACAAAACACTAAAATGACGGTCGGTCAGGTCGAATTATTGTATCGTGTGTACTAGCTTTATTTTGAGCAAAAATAGATTTATTTTTTTTTTAATTTTTTGATTATTTAATTATTATAATTATTTGAGTTAAATACCATATTGGCATCATGACTGCTTGAGTGAACAGGACTACTTATCAGCAGAGAGGATGGCTGAACTTACAGAAGTTCAGTTTGTTTAATTTCCGAGCTTCATTAAAGTCTATGGGGAGATAATAGTTTGAAAAGTTTTGAAAAATAACGATAAAATATCAATGGTAACTCTGTAAATGGTCGTGGCACCTGGGAAATGGTCTGGGGTACATGCACCTATCACCAAAACCTGTTAAACGCTTCTTTTCTCAAGATTGAGCAATTGTGCTACATTCAAGGGTTACCGAACATATTTTCGAGGGTTACAGAACAATACATTCGAGGGTTACCCAATCGAACAATACATTCGAGGGTTCCTGAAATCGACACCTACATTCAAGGGTTACCAAACAATACTTCAGGGTTACTGAAATTGACTGCTACATTTTAGGGTTACCTAAGATACTTTGAGGGTTACAGAAATCAACTGCTACATTTGAGTATACCGAAAGATACATTCGGGGTTAGCGAAATCGGAGGCTACAATCGAGGGTTACCGAAATCAAAGGCTAAATTGAGTGTTACCAAAATCAAAGGACATATTCGGGTTTACCGATTCCAGAAAATGTTTGAAAATGATCCAAAATACGACCGGAGACCATTTTCAAAAATAGCTGCGTACATTTGAAAATTATTGAAAATTCGTTCCGGTTTGGGATTTTTGGATCTTTGGATTTTCCAGAGATCCGGGAATCCAAAGATGGAACAAAACTAGTGAGTTTCGCACATCTTAGTGCAAATCATAAAGTTCGCCCCAAACTTGGGGTTTGGTTCTGGTCCATCATTACTTGTCAGGAATTAAATTAAATTAAATAACTCCTCCTTTTGCTACATGTATTTACCAGGTATCACCTCGCTGTTGGAGGAAGCAAGGAATGTTTGCGGGCAAGTAAAATCATATTCTCAATTCCATTATGCTAAATAATTTCTGTTCTGCTGCTCATTCAGCCTTCATTGAATTTCACATTTAGATCTCTATAAAACTCCTGGGCATTGATTACACGCAGATTATACTATCGATTTTAGGGACTAGCTATACAAATGTGTCGAGCCTGTAGAAACCTTTCAGCGATTTTTTAAAGTTTCAGTGTTAAACAGTTATATGATTAATAATATTTCATTTTCCATTCTTCATTAAACAAGAAATGCGCATACCAGAAAATGATAATTAAGATTAGTGGACGAAAACCCCAGATGGAAGAAGGAGCTAATGGAGGCAGAAAACTACGTTAACAGGAAATAAAAGGTAGGGTACAAGGAAGGAACTGGAAATACATCAGGATACACATAGGAAAAGTGTAAGGGACATTTACAAACAGATTTCAGGTTAAACAAAAAAAGAGAGATTCCAAGAGCAGCAGATGCTCGAGTAAATTTAACCCTACGTGACTATTAGAGCCGCTCAGCTGCTTGGGTGGTGAATAGCTTGCGAGTTGCGTGGGCATCTTTTGCGATACCTGCGCAGCCACCACAGGAAGGGGTTAAAGTCACGCTCAAGCATCAGTGAATAGATTAGTATAACTTTAACCCATTTACCTGCTTACTGGTCGGCAGAGAATAGGGCTGACATGTCCTGTCTGTTCTTACTAAGTAAAGGCAAGGGGATTGAGTATCCTTACAGAGGGAAGTAGTGTTAGAGTTATGTATGAAAATGAACTGGTACCTTGTGGAGGAAACCTCCACACAGATGGATAGTAGTGGTCATCAATGGGTTAACCCCCAGCATCAGGCGCAGAAGCTATACAGATGTTGTTACCTGGTACTATATCAGCCTGTCTGGGGATTATTTGTGGTAAATAAGCACAGTAATGCCCAGCATCTAAACATGCAGTGCTGTCCTCATTTACTTTTGAAAAGGTTAGGCTTGTGTGGATCTTCTTGCCTGATTTCTATGTTGTTATTTGCTATCCTGGAAAGTATTAGGACAAAACCAGGTGTGTTATACAGGCTGCAATGTATTCACTTTCCACACATCAATATTATTCAATTCTGTGGGTGATTCTTGGATAATATATTAAATTCCTTTTGGGTAGGCTGTATAAGTGGCTCTGGGGGACACTATGAACACAGTTTAAATATTTACTATAGAGCAAAGGGGTGTCGGATATTTTTAAACCTGATGTTCTGCAACCAGAATGCCTATTGCCACATGCCTATTATGCCTAATGGTAAATATTGCCCTAGTTAGTACTGTACAATGGATGGGAGACCTTATAGTAATTAAGACCTGATGTGATTGCCTTAGTGCAGAGGTTCATGAGTTCACTTCCTAGTGCGAACACAATTCATTATTGAGACAATGGTAATAACACTGCTCAACATCAGGTTTTTAACAGACTTCTCCAGATGCAAAATAGTTATGGGATAATATCGACAACGCAGGAGTCGAAAGTACCGTGCGTAAGAATAAAATTAATTTTATTAAAGTTCTGGATATTAAATGTGTCCCTAGACCATTTCCCAGGTCCCAGAGCCATTTACATTAAGTTACCATTGATATTTATTGTTTTTTTAGAACTTTTTGAAATATTTGACTCCCTAATGGGGACTTTAATGGGTCCGTTTTCGCACTTTCCATATATGGAACTTTTGGTTTGTTTTGAATTTTTGGAAGTTTGGTAGTTTGGAAAGTCAAAAGGAGAAATAAGTTTGAATTACAAATAAAATATCAATAATAAAATTACTGTAAATCGCTGCTGCACCTGGGAAATGGTCTGGGGAACATGTCTATATCTCCAAAACACATTAAAACACCTTTTTCCCCCACGAGCGGCATTGTTTCCGTTCAGTATTGGTTGCGCTCATATGAAAAATAAAAATATAAAAAGGACCAAGTTGTTTTAAAAGTTCTAAAAAATCTGGTAAAAACACACAAAATGGTTAAAAGTACACTTATCTCAAGTGAAGATACAGGTCCAGCCAGTGATAAGATTTTTTGAAAAAACAGCTTTATTGAAGTTCACTCAAACACAAAAGGGCATATTTATAAACAAGCGGTAACTTTCATGGCCGAGTTTCTCGCCATTTTCGCAAAAATCAATAATACCGCAATTTACAAATGCTCGAAACCGGGCTACGAAAAGTTAACACCTCGTTAACTGCATCAATTACTGCTCGCTTCTATTTATAAATCGGCAGTAACTGATGCGCCGTGTTAATCTCGCCCGGTTCACTTCGCCACCTGAAGGGCCGAGATTACAGGGGTCTGGGAGGGGATGCGGGAAAGGATGCGCGGATGGTCGATTCCTCAGAGGGGGGCGGGGGGTGGTACGCAGTGGCGGGGTGGTACGCCCACCCTGCCCCCCGTGGGGGATGCAACCATAAAACCATAAGTGCGTGTTTATTTAGAATCCCCTAAGACAATCTGTGTCTGCAGGGTCCAGGATTAAAAGTCAATGGGTTTCACTGCTTTCTGCAGCTTTCTAAGACTGTATATACTTAATTTGCCTGTGTCCCTTTAAATTGCGGCATTTTCTGACTTCCGCCATTATGCGTTCCAGTGCCATTTGAAAATCACGTCTGGAAATAAAGTTTGTTTTTTTGCTTCTATAAGCCCTAGTTAGATGCAGTTTTCTCTGTTGGTTTTCCGCATGCTAATTTCTAGGGTTTGGGCCAATTTGAGGGTTGTCAAACATAACATAAGGGTTCTGAAAATCATAAAACTGTATTTTATTGAGGATAAATCTAAATTATTTTTTTTTTTACTTTAGTTACCCTTTAAGTATGGCTACCACCATAATGAATTAGTAGATTAGTAGGTGTGTGTACCTGGGTCTGGTTGAGGGGGTATGTCTTTTTTGTGTTTACAACCATAAAACTATCTTTTATTGAGGATAAATCTAAATTTGTTTTTTTGACTTTAGTTACCCTTTAAGTATGGCTGCCACAGTAAAATAAGTAGATTAGTAGGAGTGTGTACCTGGGTCTGGTTGAGGGGGTATGTCTTTTTTGTGT
Organism: Hymenochirus boettgeri; assembly: GCA_019447015.1. Classification (NCBI taxonomy): domain Eukaryota; kingdom Metazoa; phylum Chordata; class Amphibia; order Anura; family Pipidae; genus Hymenochirus; species Hymenochirus boettgeri. The sequence goes on along the minus strand of CM033473.1, from coordinate 228,987,357 downwards.
TTATAACCATAAAACTAACTTTTATTGAGGATAAATATAAATTAGTTTTTTTGACTTTAGTTACCCTTTAAATATGGCTTCCATGGGAATGGAAAGGTTGATCTGCTATCAAGCCAAATTATCTCGAAGGGCTGCAGTACGTATGCCAAACTTCTCCCGGAGGCCAGGTAGGAGGCAGAGTCCTATATGGACTCTGCTATCCTCCTGGTGGGCAGTTTTTGGGACTTTGGGGGGGTACTACAGGAGAACCAGGTGGAGCTGGGATGTGAGGTAAGGATTAAACTACACTACATGGTGGGGCCGAATTTCAGGAACTTCTGGCATAATGAAACCGTGGGTTCAGCCTTTTATTATCCATATTGTTGGGAACAACGGGCATATTTATCTGTAAATCAGGGGTATTTTAATAATACTATTACCAGTAAATGAACTTACTTATCCTTAATAATGATTGTATATAGGATAGTGATACTTTAAAGGGTATGTCCACCCTAATTACAACTTTTGGCATATAACAGAATACTGCCCCCCAGCCCCAACCGCTATAATAATTTCAGAAGTGCCCAGATGTTTACTTACCTTCTCTCTCTCTCCTCCGACGCCCGGCCGCTTCTGCTTCAACACTGCAAGCAGGGGGCGACCAGCAGCCGCGTCCGTGATTGGCTGAGAGGCAGCCAATCACGGGCGCGGCTGCCGGCTTCTCAGAATCGGGGAGCAGGAAGGTAAAGTATTTTCTGGGGACTTTCTAAAATATATTTTATGCGGTTGGGGCTGGTGGAACATATTTATTATATGGCAAGGGGTTTTTGGTAGGGGAGGGATAGCAAAACGGGAGGGAGAGGGAGGGGGAGGGAAGGGCTGCAGTACCATGCCAAACTTCTCCCGAGGCCAGGTAGGGCAGAGTCCTATATGGACTCTGCTATCCTCCTGGTGGCATTTTTTGGGACTTTGGGGGGGTCTACAGGAGAACCAGATGGAGCTGGAATGTGAGGTAAGGATTAAACTACACTACATGGTGGGGCCAGTAGTGGGGGGGATTATAGTTTTGGGGTTGGACATGCCCTTTAAGGGCAAGTCCACCCCTCAATTAAATTGCATATACAGGTAGGCATTCAACCCCCAATCTAAAATGCTAGACAATGGGACTTATTCAATAAAAGGCACAGAATTTTGTGTGTTTTTTTTTTTTTTTTTTTTTTGTTTTTTTTATGTCCGGCAACTGCTTAATAATATTAAAGGTGTCTGTATCTAGAGTGGGAGAAAGTAATTTATTGTAAAATTCAAACGCATGAAGATAGTGGCTTGCCCTCCTAAATTCTGTGTAAAAAGAATAAGTAGTAAAAACTCTGAGTGTATGTCATTAAGTTGCTCCTGAGGACAACAATGTTAAAGCTGGAAAGTGTGTCGGAATAGTTTTTATTAACTATAAAAGGGCTGTCCATATCCCAAAGCTAAATTTAATAGTAAACCTATTATTACCACCCCCCAAACTTAGACGTACAGCCAGCACTTAAATCTCTTAAGCTTATAATTATGACTACCAAGCACTAATTCCCTCGCAGTATTTGTTGCTGCTCCATTGCACTTTCTGTGCAAAGCAGCGCAAATGGGGCCCCGACCGATCAGCAGAGCAGAATCCAGTGGTTGGCTACGACAAGGACAAGACCAGGAAAAGGCCGGCAGCAGCAGCAACAGAGCAGGCCAGGGGATCGCAAATCTAATGTGTGTCCACGGCATGCTGCATTATATCAATTTTATCCATTCTAGATTTTTTCTTAATGTTGTTTTTTAACCTATGTATTGAAACTGTATTGTTTTTTATTTAGCTGTTAATTGCTGCACGTATCCCCTGTTTGCATACTCTGTATTGTTATGCTACAGCGCTGAAGTTACCCAAGTGTGGTAAAATTAACCATACATCCATTTACCTCAGTAGAATCAGTAGGTTAGCTGAGCACGGAGAAAAGGACACGGTGGAGCAGCAGCAGAAGAAGCTGGGGGAAAGGGTGCTGCGTCCTAAGCATATTTAAAAGCACTGTGCAGAAGATTGCAAACCTTATGGGAAGGGGGGAAGGTGGGTGAGAGGGGAGGTAAAGAGTGGAGGTAATGGAGGGGGGGGAGGGGGGGGAGCGAGGTTAATTTGTGGGGAAGAGGGAGGTTAAAATTTTGGAGGGAGTAGTTTGGGGAGAAGTAGAAAGATAGAAATTCCTTCTTAATCCCCCCAAAAAGGGATTATAATTTGTATATAAATTAAGATAGTCCATCATTGTTAGATGTTGCAGTGTCCTTCCAATTTATTTTCATCCTCTGATTATGCACTCAGTTGTCATATGGTAAGGAGTGAATGTGCATTATTCGTTTCTTGCTTGTCGGGTACCTATCTATTGGCAAATTGTCATAATGAGTGACTTGGAACTGTTATTATTGAAGTATGGGCTCTTTAAACCATTTATAATAATAGTATATTGTACAAAACTGTATTTGTACATTGGTGACAAAATAAAAACACTTGTCAGCATCTTTTGCGAAAAGTTGCTTATTCTAATTATGTTGTTGCTGTTGATTTTTCTAAAACCAGTTCCATCCCAGTAATTTTCTCCAGTATAAAAAAACTTGAACTATGGAAAACTATTTAAACTGCTAAACGGCAAAACACTGGTCAGTTTACTTAATAATTCTGGCATGCAGGTTACATAAAGACGTATGGGGAAGATGTAATATATTTTGTTTATCGGAAACCTACGTGCACTAATTTCCCGCATTGTATAACCACATTGTGAAAAACACTAGTAGTGGTAAGTTGCGGCCTTTTGTGCATATGTTAAAGACACATTGGAAGACGCGTTTATTGTGCGCTATAAACAAGCCACAAAAACTGGGCGCAAAAGATTATTAGCACCGCTTTGCGCAAAGAAAAAAAAATGTGTGATTTGCAGGGCTAGTGTTGCAAACCTTTGCTTAACACGTGAGACAGGGGTTAGCGTGATTTTAGCTCTTATTTTCTCATTAGCGGATAATTTTGCATCTTGCTATGTGTTTATCTTATGTAATTCTGTTCTAGAATATGTGTGGGTTTCAGAATGCTTGGCCAACATTACAAATGAATACACTATGGAAAATACCTTTTGACGTTCCTGAACATTCTCAGTGGAAATTTAGGTTCCTGCCCAAACTTACACCTAACCATGAGCCCAATCATTTTGCGATTCGACATAATGGCCACAAATTACAATGAACCAATATGGAGGACGTCTAACTTTTATGTTTAATATAAATAATCTTTGCAGTGGCAATCGAAAAATTTCTGCATATCAAAGTCCTTGTCCATTTTCTTTTACATATAAGTACAATATACATTCCTTTGTAATAAATGATATCCCCATCAAAAATATAAAAGGATTTTGGAGTTAGAGTGAAGAATAAGTAGTTCAAAGACATCGAAAAACGAATAAGGCAAATTCATAAATGGGTACAAGAAACTGTGAAAGTGGAGTAGTATAAACAAAACCTGTAAAGATAAGAAGAATGAAGAGTTTGTTAATGTAAGGGTGGAATGGGTAAGGAGTAGGACAATGAGTGGTCAAACTTAGCAGCAGGAGGTATCCCACGGTGTAATGTTGTTAGTCCGATAAGAAGAAGATCTACAATTACGGACTATATGATAGCAGGATCAACAATAAAAAAAAAATTTCTGACCATCCCGAAGGGAAAATATCGTGTATTTGTTTGTGATGGGACCTGGCATTGCATGCATTTTTTGTTCACATTTGACTAGTGGTGTAACATCTCAAAGGTATTAGGTTCTTGTTTACTCTGAAATGTTATTTTTTTAAAGATATTGAAGAAGGGAGAGGAAGCTTCTAAGAAAGCAAATATGTAATAATTTTTTATTGTAAAAAGAAAGAGTATCACATAATCTATACTTTCTTCAATTTTTTTTTTTGTTTGCTACAAGTGCAAATGGGTATCAAAATATACTGGTTTAGAGAATTTTTAAAGGCCTTAGTGATGCACTTACCCACAAAAACTACAGAAAGACAAAAAAAATGTTTTATCAATGGTTAAAATAAAAATAAATGATGCTGATTACCATACCATCAAATTGTGCGTCATCTGCATAAGTATAAGTGTATAAAATACAATTGCATTAAGTTGAGGTATGCGAACAAAATGTAAATCACAGATATTGTCTCAATTTTTAAACGTTATTTAGCTGGGACTTGTTGAATTGCCCTTTGAATAGTGCGGTTCTGGGTGTTGTCATGAGGGCTAGTTCACTGAGCCTGTGAAATGATCACTCTATAACAATCATTTGCTTGCCACTACCCTAAGTTTTAGGCCTAGGTAAACTTATTATCACTCTTGAGTCTCACTGGCTATACACACCCCTGTCTGGCAAGCTACATAGTTCACACTCCACCACTCACTCCACAACCAAAGTGTTAATCCACTTCCAAAGTTTACTTTTTCTCCAGCAGTCAAAGTTGCATCATGCAAACTTCACTGAGGACTATTGTAAGGTTGCAGCCTAAGAAAATGAAAATTATGGTAATTATATCATGATTGTGAAGGATCTCTTTCATCCAGTCATGGTTGTGTGTGATAGTTTCAGTTAGAATCAACTGGACTTGAAGTTTATGTTCTTGAAGATGTTTCTGTAATCATCCGACAAAGAGGGAGATGCAAATCTGTGCTAAGGGGAAGAAAAATAGTGCAAAACCCATGTGCTACAGATATAATATAGGGTTAGCAAAGGTTTTTTATTCATTTTTGCATCGCTTGCTTCATTTCCAAACACTTTTGGAAATAGTCCAGTGCAAGCTATGCAATAAATTTAGAGATGATAATTGCACACGTTTTTTGCCCAAAATTAAAGCTTTTTCAATTGGGACTCTTTAAAGCCATGCAAAAGGTTGCAACTTACCTCTCACATTCACACAATGCAAAATACAGTCGCAAAGTGGTTATTACTCGCAGAGAAACCAGTGCAGTCAGTTGGGATAGGGAAATTTATTGCATCTCCCCCTATATGTTTAAAAAGTGTAATGTCAACATCTTGGCAAAGAAAATGATGGTTCAAAAGGGGTGTCAAATAGGCCATTCATGTCAAAATAAAAGAAAACCAATCCTAAATAGAGGTGGTGTGTTTGTGTGGTGTGGGGTTCAACTTCAGTTGTCTGCTATGTACAATGCTGTGGGCATTTTGATTAACACTCTTGCTAAAATGCAATCATCAGGAAGTACCTGACATCTTGCTGGTATACTGTATGCTGAGTGAGAACTTTTCCATGTTATTTATTGTATAAAAATCATTCTGAATGGAGAAACCAGTTGGATGACTAGCAAAATGTCTTTGAATTGGAACTACCAGATCCATGTTCTGTGGGAATTTCCTTATTTTCAATAATGAGAAAGTTCTGTCATCCGAAAGTACTGATCAGTTCCGAATGGAGGTAACCCCAAAGTAGCTTGTATATTCGGTAACACCTTAAGTATAATGTGCGCACTTTTGAGGGTTATAGATAGTTTGAAGCTACTTTCGAGGTTACGGAAAGTAGCCTCAAATATAAATGCCGAAGCTCATAAGCTATATAAAGAACAATAGTACCTAATGGGGCACTCTCATGCTGTAATGGAACAAAATATTAAACACACCCTAGGGCAAATGCAAATATGCAGGCAAAGACGAAACACAAAAAGAATGGATCAGGAGCACCTCAGAGCACTTAAGAGAGACGAGGGGGAAAGAATTTAGCCAAACATATAATAGAATACCATGAAGAGAAAAAAAAACAATTTAATTAATGGGAATTGGGGGGTCTTGGGGGTAGATGCAAAGTTGCTACAAAGTGAATGCATAACAGTTATAGCTGCTTCCTTATAAGGTATAAGAGACTGATTGCGTGTAGTGATCTTAATATGTGAATATGTTGATCTACTTCGAACTTGGTTATGCATTTATTATTAGCCTTAGGGGGTGCTTACAAGTGGTTTCATTACAAGCATGAGAGTGCCCTATTAGGTACTATTGTCCTTTATTTAGCTTATTTCTTATGTTTGACCTTGGGCACCATGTAGTAAAAGTCCATAAAGCATAAGAATTTGAAGAAGGCTGTGCTTTGTGTGAGTAATAGCAAGCCTCAAAAATAGCTTTGCATGCAGGAGTTTGTTTTATTTGGGTTTGGTAATCCGACTCCACATAATTGGGAATGTCAAGCCAGATCCTGGTCTTCCATTAAACTGTCGTCATCCCGCTACTCCTGTCACTGACATCCCTGTGTTCTGCCTGCTCAAGCTGTCCTAACAATATCTGGACATGATGCCTATTGCACAAGGCCTTAACCTGTGTTACCTGACTGATTAATGGTGCACTGCTGGCCCGTAAGAGGCGTATGTTGAATGCTGTGTTTGAAAGGTAGTCTGCAGCGCACCTTGAACCACTGCAGTTGGGTTGGACATTCCTCCTACACCACTGAGAGAGTATGAACCACTTGTAATGTTACCAAGAATATATAAGCTGTAGATCAGTGGATGGTATGAAGACTTTGTCTTAGATCTTAGTTGTTGAAATGGACAGTCTCCACTGTCCACAATATTTTACGTCTTATGGTGCTTTTATAAACTACAGCAGTATGACATTATTACTGTGGTAATATTTTAATGATTTTCAAGAGCTTACAAAAGTTTGACAATCTGGCTAACTGTAATTCAGTGCCAATTATTTTATTGTATGCTAAATTATGTTCATATGACTTTTAATAGATCTGCACGAGCCCTTTCAATAAAATGCACAGCATACATTTTGTACTCAGGCAATTTCCATGCTGAAAATATTTTTCTACAATGAAAAATATTGTTCAAAGTCTTTATGTTCCCTGTAGTGAAAAGAAAAAAACTGATGTGATAAGTGACCTCCGTCATAAATAGGGGCAAATGGAAAAAAACATACTGAAAAAACTCAAATATGAACACATTTAAGTTTGAAAATATAATCATATTTAAGGATAGTACATTATACACGATCAAACTCAATGGTAAATTACAGAATATTAAGTTGCTTTATTATTGAAATATACAGTCCCTCCCTGTTCTATAAACATACAGGCCTATGTATTAAAAGTTCTTATTGTTAAAATTGGTGCTTAGTTTTTAAACAAATAAGTCAACCAACTAATAATTGAATGCACTCATAATTCACTTATTTTTTTTAAAAAATATATGCATAACGAGGCCATTATAGGTTGATGGTGGGCATATTTCCATTACAGAGACATTACGGTATTGCTAAGGTAACCCATCATTACTCATAACAGAACCATCTAGTAGCCCTTTGTGGTTAGGTGCATGAAACATGTTTAACCTATAGAAATTTTCCAAATGGAAAAAAGTATTCTGGGAAAAACCATGGTTTTCAGGTTATGTGCTTTTGATATGGCAAATTTGTCACTTCTTTCAGGGATGCTAAAGTAAGAATATCTGTTTTATAATAATTAAGGTAAATAAGACCGGTTGAAGCTTTATTCTAATCAGACAAAATGCTGTTTATCTGATATAGAAGTGATACTTTCCGCTTATTGTCATGCTGTCAGGTTTGTCAAGGTCGTTGATACTGTCTTGCCTTAGCACATATAATTATGATTTATTTAGCTTTAAGACTGAGAACTATAAGCTTGCAATGATGACAGTTTTATTGTTGCTCAAAGGATTAGCTTTAATACACTTATGTTTAGAGTAGTTTGTAGTAGGCGTCTGCCTCACAGTAGGATAAATTAGGATAAATGGCTAGTCATTACATCTTTGCAACTGTGTTAGCATTTCCTAAAATACATTTTTCTTTCAAAACCACTTTTTTTTGCAATAAACATCTTTTGATTTGAATTGATTTTGTATGTTTTTAACTAATAACTCAATCTAATTTGAGTAAGTTTAAAAAAAAAACATGACAAGTGAGATTTTGTCTAATTAGTTCACATACTGTATTAACTGTAAGTCTTGCATATAAGGGGACCGACCACCAGAATTTCCCAATTGTCTCTTGGAGCAACATAATAGCCTTGCTCTCCACATCTTCACTTGTTTTTGTTTTTCATGAGCACCTAAATGTTATATTCTTCCTATTTCTAGAATTTCCTACTTGTATTATAACATCTAAGTTAATGTATAGTTAATTGATTGTGTTGTGCTTCAATTGCTGGCAGCATTTACATATTGCCTCCGTATCTCCTCCTTAAAGGGTAATTAATCCTTCCATACAACCCTCCCCAGTTTATAGTACTCAAGGTGAGGGAACCAGTCTAATGCCCATACAAATACCACTTTGTTGCTAATTCACATTCAAAAATCCATTAATCTGCGGCAATAGACAGGAACAATTATTCCGTATAAACATTATACAATGTTCATTTGGGCCATAAGTGCAAATGATTGTTATCGACTCCCTATACTGTAATGTTAGAGGATGGTAACAATCCAACAAATAGGTCATAATGCTGATGGCGGTGGATCATAGCTTTGTGACCATCTATTTCATATTTAGTAGATCCTGTTAGATCCAACAAGATTTACTGAACAATAAAAACAGTAATTTACTGTGGGATTTAACTTAAGCTGGTACACACCTAGCGATTTTTCCTCTACCGACTTTCGATACTTTCGACCGGTCAGCCAGGGGAAGACATGTCGGTCGCGGCAAAAAGCAGCCGCGTCCGATAGTTACCGCGACCGATCGTGCGGTCCATAGAGGACTGCCGATCGAACGAGGTTTATCCACCATGTCCGATCATCCTTTCCTCCGATTCAGACAAATGGTCGGTAGACCATAGGAGCATTCGGATGCGATAATTTCGGTCCGATTGCCGATACACTGAACTATCGGTTCGATCGGACGAAATATCTAATCGTGTGTACCCAGCTTTACATTTGGGCAATGTGATGACCAGGACTATTTCCTATTAGTTTAATTATCTGCACAATGTGGCACAATGTCAGCAGAAGGGCAGAGGAGTTTAGGGGGCAACGGGACTAGGTTTACCGTTGTGTACAGGTGACTGTTAATATCCCTCCTTTTTGATCCCCCACTGTACAATGCAGTTTGCAGCACTGAAACAGCCTTGCTTTACGATTAGTATTTTAAACAGTTAAATGTGTTTTGGCCGTTCTTACCCATTTTCTCCATTTCCATTTAAAATCTTCAGTTTTTCTGAAAAAAAAGATAAAGATATTAGCCAACATCTTTGAACTAACATCAGAATTCTCATTCTCAAACTTTTCATTTCGTTAAGCATCTGTAAAGAGCTCCAAATGTGCGGACTGCTTATTACTTTCCTAACAGCCTACATATACAGGTTTACAGGATCTCATGTGAAATGAACCATATCGCAATGGCACAATTCAACAAGAGAAACATATTTCAAGAAAGCCTTTTTTTTATTCTGATCACATGGAACAGTTTTTACAGTTTACATCGATTTTTAGCATTTATCATTCAGTAACACGTCTAAAAAAAATAAAATCTAGTTACATTCTAATATTATCCTTTATATTAATATTTTTAATTGTATTTTCTTTGTTAATCAGAGATTTCTACAAGTCTGGTCATCGTAATAAGAGGAATTTAAAGCAATAACTTAGCTATTTTATTATGATATATATTGATTATTATATCAAATATTTCATATAGCTAAGCCTTTAAGTCTCAAGGATATATAAGTGTTACTTATTGCTACCCTAAAATTGAAGGAGAGCTCAAACCTCTCTGAATATAAGATATTTTATTGATGATATTAAAATAAATTTGTACATGATCGATTAGTCTAAAAAAATAATTCGACATTGATATGGTCACGTTCTGCCAGATATATGGCTTAGAGAAAGAAAGAAAGTCCTGGTCTCTTGTTGATGTCAATTCTTAGATTATAAATAGCTCTTACGTTTGTCCTTCAGCTATGCATTAAACCAGAGGCTTCATGAAGCATCTCTTTAAATCCAAGCCTAATGAAGCATAATGTGTTATTAATAGCTTCCATTAAAGCTTTAATGTCTGTGCATTAACAACACTACATTTTTTCAGGTATTATTTTAAAAGGACAACTAAACCCCCCCTACACCCCCACCCTTAAAAATACCCAGGATGAGGACCAGGGTCTTAATCTGGTCATCACCCTAGGGGTTTTAATAGATCACTGGAAACTTGTGATTGCTGGGTCCAATCCACCCACAGCTGTTGTGTTTGGGCTTGGCTTGTGGGAAGATGCACTCTGCCAAAAGCACATCTTTCCATTAGACGAGTCTTGTATTGACTGAGGGGGAGGGTTGTTGAGATCTGTGTAATCACAAGTTCAAGTATTTCCAGCAATGTATTAACATCTTGGGGGTAAGGACTTACAGGGTCAGGCTCTTACCCTGGGGGTGGGGGTTGTGAGTGTAGGGGGGATAGATATATTTGCCCTTAAGTATTGCTATCATGGCTGATATACTGTTTGTTTCACTTTCATGGACCCTGTTTATTAAATGTATGGATCACCTAAACATATGTAAATATGTGTAAGCGGTTATCTGTTCTGTGTACATTCTTTCTTTAAAGGCCCCATAACATGGTAATGCTATTTTGAGCAGTTTGTACATTTGATTGAATCGTCAAAATAAAAATCCGTGTTTGCTGTTTCTCCAATTGACCTGATTGACAACATCAGGTGGTTTATTGGAAGAAACAAAGATTGGGCCAGGCGGAGTTGACCCCATCAAGTCCCATCTCTGCAGAAGGGGCAACTTTAAATAATTATCAAATTTATGTAACTTTACTAACCCTCGATTTTGGACCCATGAATGCAGCGTTTCGTCGATATCCCTCGAATGTTTGATTTTTGGTAGCCATCCAATGATCGTTCGGTAACCCTTGAATGTATTGTTCGAATTTTGTGACCCTCGAATGTAATGTATGTTTGATTTTCGATAACCCTTGAATTTATCATTCATATTCAGTAAACTTGAATGTAATGTTCGATTTTAGTAACCCTTATGTTATGTTTGACAACCTCAAATTGGCCCAAACCCTAGAAATTAGCATGCGGAAAACCAACAGAGAAAACTGCATCTAACTAGGGCTTATAGAAGCAAAAAAAACAAACTTTATTTCCAGACGTGATTTTCACAAATGGCACTGGAACGCCATAATGGCGGAAGTCAGAAAATGCCGCAATTTAAAGGGAAACAGGCAAAAAGTATATACAGGTTTGAGAAAGCTGCAGAAAGCAGTGAAAACCCATTGAATTTTAATCCGGACCCTGCAGACCACGATTGTTAGGGGATTCTAAATAAAACACTGCACATTATGGTTTTATGGTTGCTCCGCCAGGGGGCAGGGTGGGCTACCACCCGCCACTGCGTACCACCCCGCCGCACCCCTCTGAGGAATGCGACCATCGCGGCGATCCTTTCCCGGCATCCCCTCCCAGACCCCTGTAATCTCGGCCCTTCAATGGTGGCGAAGTGACCGGGCGAGATTACACGGCGCATCAGTTACTGCCGATTTAAAATAGAAGCGAGCAGTAAAGATGCAAAGTTAACGAGGTGTTAACTTTTCGTAGCCCGGTTTTCGAGCATTTGTAAATTGCGGTATTATTGATTTTTGCGAAAATGGCGAGAAACTCGGCCATGAAAAGTTACCGCTTGTTTATAAATATGCCCTTTTGTGTTTGAGTGAACTTCAATAAAGCTGTTTTTTCAAAAAAATCTTACACTGGCTGGACCTGTATTCACTTGAGAAGTAAGTGTACTTTTAACCATTAATGTGTGTTTTTACCAGATTTTTTAGAACTTTTAAAACACTTGGTCCTTTTTATATTTTTATTTTTCATATGAGCGCAACCAATACTGAACGAAACAATTGCCCGATCGTGGGGGAAAAAGGTGTTTTAAGTGTTTTGGAGATATAGACATGTTCCCCAGACCATTTCCCAGGTGCAGCAGCGATTTACAGTAAGTTTTATTGATATTTTATTGTAATTTCAAACTATTTTTCTCTTTTGACTTTCCAAACTACCAAACTTCCAAAAATCAGAAACAAACCAAAAGTTCCATATATGGAAAGTGCGAAAACGGACCCATAAAGTCCCCATTAAAGGGAGTCAAATAGTTCAAAAAGTTCTAATAAAAACAATTAAAAATCAATGGTAACTTAATGTAAATGGCTCTGGGACCTGGGAAATGGTCTAGGGAACACATTTTAATATCCAGAAATTTATAAAATTAATTTTATCTTACGCACGGTACTTTCGAGCTCCTGCGTCGATAATTATCCCATAAACTATTTTTGCATCTGGAGAAGTCTGTTTAAACCTGATGTTGAGCAGGTGTTATTACCATGTCTCAATAATGAATTGTGTTCGCACTAGGAAGTGAACTCATGAACCTCTGCACTAGAGGCAATCACATCAGGTCTTAATTACTATAAGGTCTCCCATCCATGTACAGTACTACAACTAGGGCATATTTACATTGGCATAATAGGCATGTGGCAATAGGCATTCTGGTTGCAGAACATCAGGTTTAAAAAAGTATCCGACACCCCTTTGCTCTATAGAAATATTTTAAACTGTGGTATCAGTGTCCCCCAGAGCCAATATACAGCCAACCAAAGGAATTTAATATATTATCAAGATCACCCACAGGAAAATGAATAATATTGATGTGGGAAAGGAATACATTGCAGCCTGTATAACAACACCTGGTTTTGTCCTATAATCTTTTCAGGATAGCAAATAACAAACTAGAAATCAGGCAAGAAGATCCACACAGACTAACCTTTTCAAAAGTTAAATGATGACAGCACATGCATGTTTTAGATGCTGGGCATTACTGTGCTTATTTACCACAAATAATCCCCAGACAGGCTGATATAGTACCAGGTAACAACAATCTGTAAGCTTTGCGCCTGATGGCTGGGGGTTAACCCATTGATGACCACTACTATCACTTGTGTGGAGGTTTCCTCTATAAAGGTACCAGTTCATTTTCATACAATAACTTCAACACTACTTCCTCTGTAAGGATACTCAATCCCCTGCCTTTACTTAGTAAGAACAGACAAGGACATGTTCAGCCCTATTCTCTGCCGACCAGTAAGCAGGTAAATGGGTTAAAGTTATACTAATCTATTCACTGATGCTTAGCGTGACTTAACCCCTTCCTGTGGTGGCTGCAGGTATCGCAAAAGATGCCCACGCAACTGCCGCAAGCTATTCACCACACAAGCAGCTGAGCGGCTCTAATAGTCACGTAGGGTTAAATTTACTCAGAGCATCTGCTGCTCTTGGATAATCTCTCTTTTTTTGTTTTATACCTGAAATCTGTTTGTAAATGTCCCTTTACACTTTTCTATGTGTATCCTGATGTATTTCCAGTTCCTTCCTTGTACCCTACCTTTTTTTCCTGTTAACTGTAGTTTTCTGCCTCCATTAGCTCCTTCTCCATCTGGGGTTTTCGTCCTACTAATCTAATTATCATTTTCTGGTATGGCATTCTTGTTTAATGAAGAAATGGAAAATGAAATATATTATTAATCATATAATCTGTAACACTGAAACTTTAAAAACGCTGAAAGGTTTCTACAGGCTCGAACAAATTTGATAGCTAGTCCAGCTAAAATCGATGTATAATCTGCGTGTAATCAATGCCCAGGAGTCTTTATGAGATCTAAATGTGAAATCAATGAAGGCTGATGAGCAGCAGCAACAGAAAATTATTTAGCATAATGGAATTGAGAATATGATTTTACTTGCCCGCAAACATTCCTTGCTTCCTCCAACAGCGAAGGTGAACCTGGTAAATATCATGTAGCAAAAGGAGGAGTTATTTAATTTAATTTAATTCCTGACAAGTAATGATGGACCAGAACCAAACCCCAAGTTTGGGGCGAAATTTATGAGTTTGCACTAGAGATGTGCGAAACTCAAGTTTTGTTCCATCTTTGGATTCCCGGATCTCTGGAAAATCTCAAAGATCCGAAAATCCCAAACCGGAACGAATTTTCAATAATTTTCAAATGTACGCAGCTCTATTTTTGAAAAATGGTCTCCGGTCGTATTTTGGATCATTTTCAAACATTTTCTGGAATCGGTAAACCCTCGAATATGTCCTTTGATTGGTAACACTCAAATTTAGCCTTTGATTTCGGTAACCCTCGATTGTAGCCTCCGATTTCGCTAACCCCTGAATGTATCTTTCGGTAATACTCAAATGTAGCAGTTGATTTCTGTAACCCTCAAAGGTATCATTAGGTAACCCTAAAAGTAGCAGTCAATTTCAGTAACCCTTGAAAGTATTGTTTGGTAACCCTTGAATGTAGTGTTCGATTTCAGGAACCCTCGAATGTATTGTTCGATTTGGGTAACCCTCGAATGTATTGTTCTGTAACCCTCGAAATATTGTTCGGTAACCCTTGAATGGCACAATTGCTCAATCTGGGAAAAGAAGCGTTTTTAAACAGGTTTGGGGATAGTGGCATGTACCCCAGACCATTTCCCAGGGGCCACGACATTTACAGAAGTTACCATTGATATTTTATCTGTTATTTTTCAGAACTTTTCAAACTATTATCTCCCAAGACTTTTAATGAAGCTCGAGGAATTAAACAAACTGAACTCTGTAAGTTCAGCCATCTCTGCTGATAAGTAGTCCTGTTCACTCAAGCAGTCATGATGCCAATAATGGTATTTAACCTCAATAATTATAATAATTAAATAATCAAAAAATTAAAAAAAAAAATAAATCTATTTTTGCTCAAATATAAAGCTAGGTACAAACGATACAATAATTCACCTGACCGACCGTCCTTTAGTTGTTTTGTATGGCTCGTGGCAACCGCGACCGTCGCCGACCGGTCATTCACCAACCGAACACGAACTGAAAGAACTATCGGTCGGGTGGAAAATCACAAATGATCATGCAGTCCTCTATGGCTGCTTTTGCCGCGACCGACAGTCCTTTCTCCTGGCCAACCAGTTGGCCTTGAACTGTCAGTCAGGGGAAGGATCGTATGTTATAGTGTGTATCTAGCTTTAGGATTCCTTGCTTGGTCTCAGCAGCCCTGTATAAGGTGTTTTGGGGCATCTTTATAAAGCTGTTTAAGGATAAATTTGTTTTTTAGGATTGGAAGTGTAATTTATTGTTCAGTATTTTTATTTAAGGATCGCTAGTTTTGTTAAAAACAAAATCATCCCCCCAAACCCCAAAATGGCAATAGTTAGAAAGCTGACAGATGTAGGATTTAAATTGCTCTTGAGGCTTGCCAGTATACTCCAGCGCTCCTCCTCTTTGCTATCTACTGCTGCTGTTTGTGCCTTTTATGTGATGGTCGTCATCAGCAAAAGGGGCTAGACTGGCAGATGTAATTGGTGAGATGTGATTATGACACCAGCCAGTCCTCCAACAAAACGATGTTACCTTTTTACTGGTCTCTTACAGCTAGGAAACATCTGATTAGTTGCTTTAGATTCAAAGGGAAGTTCAGTGCAAATACATATACTTTTCAGAAAAAAGAGCAGTATTTTTTTCATCCCAATGACCTAAACTGCCAATTCAGCATTGTCTGTGCATAAATAAATGTACCAAATACTGATCCTGTTTGCAGGAACCCTAGTAGATTGTTATGGCCTTGCCCTTGACCCAGCTCCTGGTTGAATCAGTTGCTCAGTAGAGATCTGAGCATCTTTGACCCATCAACAGCCAATCAGTATAGATAACTGTTGGGAACATTCCAAGGTGTGGTGCATCCTGGGAAGAAGAAGGACCGTTAGAACCTGATATGTCAGCTCACTAATGTCAACAGAGGAACAGCAAGGGTATGAAATCAACAGATTTTTCAAAATGGAAGAGAATATGTAGAATAACTAAGAATGCATTACACAAACTAACAATTTAACAAATGTTAATAATTTCAACTGAACTGTCCCTTTAAGAACACACAAAATTCTGTGCCTTTTATTGAATAAGTCCCATTGTCTAGCATTTTAGATTGGGGGTTGATATGCCTACCTGTATATGCAATTTTTAATTTGAGGGTGGACTTGCCCTTAAAGGGCATGTCCCCCCCCAAAACATAATCCCCCCCCACTACTGGCCCCACCATGTAGTGTAGTTTAATCCTACCTCACATCCCAGCTCCATCTGGTTCTCCTGTAGACCCCCCCAAAGTCCCAAAAACTGCCCACCAGGAGGATAGCAGAGTCCATATAGGACTCTGCCTCTACCTGGCCTCCGGAGAAGTTTGGCATGCGTACTGCAGCCTTCTCCCTCCCCTCCCTCCCCTCCCGTTTTGCATCCCTCCCCCTACCATAAAACCCCTTGCCTATAATAAAATATGTTCCACCAGCCCCAACCGCATAAAAATATTTTTGAAAGTCCCCAGAACTCTACTTACCTTCCCTTGCTCCCCCGCATTCTGAGAAGCCGGCAGCCGCGCCCGTGATTGGCTGCCCTCAGCCAATCACGGATGCGGCTGCTGGTCCCGCCCCCTGCTTGCAGGTCTCGCAAGCAGAAGGCCGGGCGTCGGAGGAGAGAGAGAGAAGGTAAGTAAACATCTGGGCACTTTCTGAAATTATTTTTATCGGGTTGGGGCTGGGGGGCAGTATTCTGTTATATGCCAAAAGTTGTTAATTAAGGGTGGACATACCCTTTAAAGTATCATAATCCTATATACAAATCATTATTTAAGGAAAGTAATGTCATTTACTGGTAATGTATTATTTAAAATACCCCTGATTTACAGTATAAATATGCCCTGTTGTTCCCAACATTATATGGATAATAAAAGGCTGAACCCACCGGTTTCATTATGCCAGCAAGTTCCTGAAATTCAGTATGATTGCCTTATTTTGACATTTTCCATCAAAATTCTGCATTTAGAATCATAGTTTTAAGAGTGAAAATTGTAACAACAAAGTTGGAGACTTCAATGAAACACTCTGTTATATTTGTGTTAAAACAAATACTTCAATCCAAGGATTGAAACTACAGTCTTTATCTATACATGATATGGGGCACAGTGATTTTAGAGAGCACTGTGTATAATCCATATCCTATTGTAATGGTAATGCTTGTCTTGCTTTGGAATTCTTTCTTTTTTTTACCTGGCTGGCAACCGAAGCTCAGAGAAATATTAATAAACACACATATCATTTAAAATGAGACTATGTGCAAAGTTAACCTAAATATGAATTCACTGTGTTCATATAAATCATTGTTTTGAGTATTTAAAAAAAAATATATAAAGGGAAACAACCCATAATAACCCCTCCTTGCCCTCCACCCCTATTAAAGTATCCAGGGTAAAGACTTAACTGCTAGGTAATCACCATGGGTTCTTGAAGATTTCATGATATGCTAAACATAAAAGTGTATTATCAGGTCAGTTTCCAGTCTTCCCATCCTTCATACATCCGCAATTAGGGATAGAGCAGACCCGACCTGGATCACAATATTGGTTAATGTACCTTGCATTCTTTTAAGAATTCAGGGGTGAGGAACTAGCAGTTCAGGACCTTGGCTTGGGTGCATTAAGGGGGAAGGGTTAAAGGTTTAGTTTCCCTTTAAGTGAAAAGTAAATTTTCATTTCATATAATTTAATACTTTTTTTGCTATGTATGATATAATATAAACTGGAGTAATTAAACACTGAAATATATGTGAACAGCAAATAGTATAATAATAGCTTGCTTAACGTGATAATGTGTTTGGATATCTAAATGGCTGCCATAAAAAACCTGCTGATTTGCACTTTGGCTTGGTGATTTAGAAAATTCCCATTATATTGATGTGTTCTAATTGATCCATTAATATGTATTTATTTTAAAAAGTCTTTTGATCTGTGTCATGTAGGAAACAGATAATCAAATAAGAATTAAAGGGGAACTGTGGCTCCAAACAAGTTGATTTTAAATGAAAGGCAGGTTCCTACCTTTAAATAAGCCACCAACCACCTCTTACATGCTGCAACAGCCTATGACATGAAAAAATCACTGTCAGAAAGTTAGGGGATGGGAGGTTCTAAATCTGCGGTCACAATACTACTCTCTTTCTAATCTGCGGTTGGCACATGCTCGTGCAGGAGAAAACAAAAGAAACCAGTTAGAGATTGAGTTACAGTGACTTAGGAGCGCGTGGGAGGGGCCAGAGGGGGTTTCAAGGGGACTGCAAGGAGAGGGCCATGGGGGCCGCCAAAGAGAAGGAGAAAAAGGGAAGAAGGATTTTCACATGGTTTCAGAGCAGGAAGCAGGAAGTGGCAGGGGATTTAGTGATGCTGCTACCATATCACACACTTCAATACATGTTAAAAAAAACAATGAATTTAAACTGCAAAAATACACAGGAAAGCAATTTCCGTTAATTTACCTAAAGTCATTTTCGGACCACGGTTACCTTTTTAAGTTTTATTCTCTTAATTCAAATTTAAATTTTTCAATAAGCCCTTTGGAAATTTTTTTATCATATTTATAATTTAGTTGATTGCAAACATTTACAAACTATTGATTATTGTTTGAATGTAATAAATTACATAAAATTCTAATTATATTGCTGAAAATTACGACATGTGCAAACTTTGGCACCTTTTATATTATATATATAGTATATAGTTTTGCATTTTGTCATACTGTAGTTTTAATATTTCCACACATTTTCTGCCATTAAGCATTTTAAAGGGTATGTCCATCAAAAATGAACTTTCTTTCTAACTGTTTTACTGAAGAACGGGAGGTAAATGCACTATTTCTTACATCCTTTCTTCAGTGAATCTTGCAGGAGAGAAGGAGGAACTTACGGATCATTCAGTGAATCTTGCAGGGAGAAGGAGAACTTACCGGGATCGTTTCAGCACTGACAGAGCCGTGGCCGAAATTCCCGACGCCTCCTACGCTTCTCATGCGCGCACAGTGCAAAGGACTGGAGATGTTTTGGAGGCGTCGGGGATTTCGGGCGCGGCTCTGTCAGCGCTGGAACGATTCCGGTAAATTCTCCTTGCAAGATTCACTGAAGAACGGGAGGAAGAAATAGTGCATTTACCTCCGTTCTTCAGTAAAACAGTTAGAATAAAGTTAATTTTTTGGTGGACATACCCTTTAACTGTCAACTTAACAAATTGCTGTATCATTAGCATTTCTGTTATATAAATAATGAACTGAATTTTGCAGGTTCTGTTCTAGCCTGGATACAGGATTGCACATGCTTAGAACAATATGTATGCTTTCTCCCACTCCCTCTGCTATAAATTTCCAGAACAGAGAGAAAGACATGATTTTTTGAGCAGGATTCTACATTTTTCTTAATTTTATAAAACTATTTTAACAAGTTTGGCTTTTGGGTCATCTTACCGAGTAAGTTTTACTTCTTTATTTTACAGCTTTCTTGTAGTTGCAGAGGCTAGCTATAGCTGGATATCTGCCCTTTCCAATTTTTTTTGTCTGCTGATGTACTGTGCTGTGGTACTTTCGGGTCCCAATTATCCCCACTAGTACTAGGATAGGATGATGATTTATAGATGGTTTTTAGCCATAAGGATAAATAAAGTTTGCGGAATTTTACTCCTATTAAAGTAAATGGGGTTCAAAATGAATCTTTTAAATTTGTGTAATTTGGCTTGTTCTGAAAACGAGTAAAGAAATTTCAAGGTTTTATACTTATTTCAAGCATATCTTCATCACCAAACTTTGTAGTATTATCATATAAGGAACAGAGACTTCTAGGCAATTTCCATATTACCATGGTAGCCCTTTAGGAAATGCTATACCTTCAATCATCAATTCTATTGATTGAGCCCGGTAGATTAGGAGCTATGCCTTACCTTTTCTTTGTCAATGAGAGGAGCCAGGGACGAAGCTAAGTACATTTACCTTTTGCATGATCCACCGCTGCGAAATGAAAATCAACCGCTTTCTGGTTCAAATTCTATAGACGTGCATGTATGCTATAGAGGATTAGAACCATGATGAGGTCGGAGATTTTCATCTCTGCAGAGGTGTTCCAGCGAAAGGTAAACTACTTAACTTCATCCCTGGCTCTGCTCAAGTTGAAGATGGGAGTTAAGGCACCTTAAAGGGCATGTCCACCCCCAAAACTATAATCCCCCCCACTACTGGCCCCATTGTGTAGTGTAGTGTTTAATCCTTACCTCACATCCCAGCTCCATATGTTCTCCTGTAGTCCCCCCACAAGTCCAAAAAAATGCCCACCAGGAGGATAGCAGAGTCCATATAGGGGGTGCCTCCTATCTGGCCTCGGGAGAGTTGGCATGCGTACTGCAGCCCTTCTCCCCTCCCCTCCCTCCCTCTCCCTCCCGATTAGGATTGATCCCCCTAGTGTAAAAATCTTTTTACATAACATTCCCCCTGTCCCCCCAGCCCCAACCGCTATATTTGTATTATCAGAAAATGCCCAAAACTTACTACCTTCCCTCTTCCTCCGCATGCACTGAACTTCCGGCAGCTGCGTCTGTGATTGGCTCTGCGCAGCCAATCAAGACGGGATGCGGTCCTGCCCTCTGTTGCATTTTCTCACAAGCAGAGGGCCTGGCCAGCCGAGCGGAGGAAAGGGGGAAGGTAAGTAATGTTTGGGCATTTTGATAATACAAATTAGCGGTTGGCAGGGGGGACAGGGGAATGTATGTAAAATTTTTTAGAAGGGTGGACATACCCTTTAACTTCCCAGGCTTCAATCAATACCTTAAAGATAGTTCACTTTTCGAGTGAACAATCCTTAACAGCATTCAATGAGCTAAATGCAAAACCAGAGTGCAGTTACACGACCAGTTTCGTCTTTATTGAGCCATCATCTGTGTAACCTAGGTAGTATTGCCTTAGAATTTTGGTTTCAACTGCTGATATTCCCCACCAAATGAGAAATTTATGAACCCCCAGTGGAATAAACCGTGGCAGGTTTGTTCATCCTTACAGCTAAGTTTACAAGTGGACACACAGAACAGTATTTGTACAGAATAGGAATTACATATTTTACATTTGCATTTTAGCTTTAATTCTCTTTAAGTGGGGCTAACAGAGGTAACAGTAAAGAGAAAGTTAATTAGAATAATGTCAGTTCTGTTATCTTTCACTTCATTGTGAGAACAGGACACTTTAGGGAACAAAGTGATTACAGCCTGGAGCTTTTTTCATGTAAAGAAAAAAAATGTATTTGTGCATAGTCATTAAATTACTGTCAGGCGTAGAAAATCTCTAAATTATGTCTAACCAATAAACTTCCAAATTGAGTCAGATTAAGGAAATGGGTTGTTTGCTTCATTTATGTTCTCAGAGGGACGATGATAAATATTTTTATTTTTTGGACTTGTAGAAAACATAAAAAGGCCCATTTTATACGCGTTTTGAAATCTTTGAGTTCTATAGAGGATAATAATTTTTTTAACTACCCCAGCATTTCCGTTGTTCTTGCTTTTAGGACATATTTTCTATGGCTGTACGATTGGATTTATGCTGCTGAACAGTGCTAATCATTTCATTGGTATAAAAATTTCCCTTAGGGACAATAATTGTCTTCCCTTTGTGTATTTATTATGTGTATGTGGGATTGCACTCGGAATAAAATAGAGCAGTTCCTATAAACAATGCATTTATCCCCCACAGATCTTGGTAATACAATGCATCATCTGACAGAGCTTGCTGTAATTATTTACCCTTTTCAATAAAAGGTTGTGAGAAGTTTAGTGTTCGATGGAACACAGTAATAAGATTTTTTATGGCTAAGATGTATGTGAAAAAACCAATGCAGAAATATATAGTTGGTACATTTTTAGTGTCTCAATACGTTTTATATTTGAGTCTTGTGGAAATAAATAAGCCACATACAACAAGATGTAACTTGGAAGCAATTTGTGAGGTGCATTTGATTTTGTGCACTAAAATCATTAGGCCTACCCATAAGAAAATGTTGCTGGTGATTTCCTTTGATGTCCCTGCTGATTATGAGCTAAACACATTATAGATTAGTGATGCAACAAACCTTATAACAGGCTAGAACAGGCTTGTCTAAATCAACAGATTACATTTTACAAGCATTCAGTACTATACTATACTATTTTTTGCTGATATGGAAGCCACTTAGATGTAGTGGAAGAAGATCTTAATTAGACTAAATATCTATCTACAACATCCATCTATCTTAGAATTGTGGAACCTTAGTGCACAATATTTTAGACCATAGGTTTGACATTTTCATAAAGTATATCAGAATAGGAGATGTGCAGAAGCCTAGGGAGTGTACAATAGTTATCACACAACTGAGATTACAAAAATACTATATGATGGCAAAGGGAAAGAACTGCAAAAAAGCTAAATAATGTTTTATAGTTAAAGCATTTATTGAGGTATTACCAAACTCTGGAATAAAGGGGAACTCCAGACAACATTGTCCCAATAGACAGAGCACATTCACAAACATACAAAAAGTTGTGATCAGCTCTCCCTTTGCTGGGCCATTGGGTGATTTATGAAAATAACCTGTGAGGACTAGGGTTCAGCCCCACAATCACCTTAGCTGGGTAAACCCCAAGCTAAGTATCTGCGTACAGGCACATGCTCCATAAAGTTCACAGATCAAAACAAGGAAGTTGCAGCCTTGCTTCCTAGAAGCTGACAACCAATCACATTATAGCACAGAGATCCTCCCTCTCCATGACACAGAACAGGGATTTCAGTTTTTTGTTTTCAAACACATTCAAGACTCTGTCCTAACAATGATATACCTTTACTTTTTATACAAAAAGAAAAGTTATCTTTGCAGTGTATTCAATCGATAGCATGGATGTAAGAAACAGAATACTTACACTTCAGCAAAAATAAAGTAAGTGTGGGAAATAGAACCTGCAACTTGTACATTTACTCTGTTTGCTAAAAGCAGAACTCTTACCTCTAGGCTAAGAGAGACCTATATAAACCATTGGTACAGTAGAAATTGTACTAGGAACATAATGGAAACAAAAAATAAAGAACACCTGGGGAATCAAACTTGATCTTCTGAACTGTAAGTGTCTAAACCTGGCATCTTACAAGGTGAGCCCCCACTGAACAAGCAGAGAATCAGAAAATGTCTGGGTACAAGTAGAAGCTATCTTTCGCATGGAATATAATAGAAACAAAAAAGGTATATCTGGGGTATAGAACTTGTGACCTTCTGAACTGTGTTTTTAAACCCGGTGTCTTACCTGGTGTGCCAACACTGAATAGCAGAGAATCCAGCTACATTTGGAAGCTTTATCTATTGCTAGGAAAGAATAATTAAAAAAATGGAATATTGGAATACCTGATAACTTTGAAAGCTGCTTGTACCATGCAGTTTATTTTCCAGCAACACACCAATAACTGGTATAAACTGCAGCAGGGGTAACAAGCAGCTTTCCCAAGTCTTATCAGGGATTCCATATGGTGTGGAGAGATCTGATAGAAAACACTTTGTGCATAGAGACAATGAATACTGTGGTCAGGGAGGCCTATTGTGATTGGTTGTCAGCTTCTAGGAAGCAAGGCTGCAACTTCCTTGTTTTGATCTGTTGAACTTTATGGAGCATGTGCCTGTACGCAGATACTTAGCTTGGGGTTTACCCAGCTAAGGTGGATTGTGGGAGCTGAACCCTAGTCCTCACAGGTTATTTTCATAAATCACCCAATGGCCACAGCAAAGGGAGAGCTGAGTCACAACTTTTTGTATGTTTGTGAATGTGCTCTGTCTATTGGGACAATGTTGTCTGGAGTTCCCCTTTAATTCCAGAGTTTGGTAATACCTCAATAAATGCTTTAACTATAAATACATTATTTAGCTTTTTTGCAGTTCTTTCCCTTTGCCATCATATAGTATTTTTGTAATCTCAGTGTGTGGATAACGATTTGTACACTCCCTAGGCTTCTGCACATCTCCTATTCTGATATACTTTATGAAAATGTCAAACCTAATGGTCTAAAATATTGTGCACTAAGGTTCCCACAATTCTAAGATAGATGGATGTTGTAGATAGATATTTAGTCTAATTAAGATCTTCTTCCACTACATCTAGAGTGGCTTCCATTATCAGCAAGAAAAATAGTATAGTATAGTACTGTATGCTTGTAAAATGTAATCTGTTGATTTAGACAAGCCTGTTCTAGCCTGTTATAAGGTTTGTTGCATCACTAATCTATAATGTGTTTAGCTCTATATCAGCAGGGAACATCAAAGGAAATCACCAGCAACATTTTCTTATGGGTAGGCCTAATGATTTTAGTGCACAAAATCAAATGCACCTCACAAATTGCTTCCAAGTTACATCTTGTATGTGGCTTATTTATTTCCACAAGACTCAAATATATAAACGTATTGAGACACTATAAAATGTACCAACTATTATATTCTGCATTGGTTTTTTCACATACATCTTAAGCCATAAAAAAATCTTATTTACTTGTGTTCCATCGAACACTAAACTTCTCACAACCTTTTATTGAAAAGGGTAAATAATTACAGCAAAGCTCTGTCAGATGATGCATTGTATGTACCAAGATCTGTGGGGGATAAATGCATTGTTTATAGGGAACTGCTCTATTTTATTCCGAGTGCAATTTCCCACATAAACACATAATAAATACACAAAGGGAAGACAATTATTGTCCCTAAGGGAAATGTTTATACCAATGAAATGATTAGCACTGTTCAGCAGCATAAATCACATCGTACAGCCATAGAAAATATGTCCTAGAAAGCAAGAACAACTAGAAATGCTGGGGTAGTTAAAAAAATTATTATCCTCTATAGAACTCAAAGAATTTCAAAACGCGTATAAAATGGGCCTTTTTTATGTTTTCTACAAGTCCAAAAAATAAAAATATTTATCATCGTCCCTCTGAGAACATAAATGAAGCAAACACCCATTTCCTTAATCTGACTCAATTTGGAAGTTTATTGGTTAGACATAATTTAGAGATTTTCTACGCCTGACAGTAATTTAAATGACTATGCACAAATACATTTTTTTTCTTTACATGAAAAAAGCTCCAGGCTGTAAATCACTTTGTTCCCTAAAGTGTCCTGTTCTCACAATGAAGTGAAAGATAACAGAACTGAACATTATTCTAATTAATCTTTCTCTTTACTGTTATCCTCTGTTAGCCCCACTTAAAGGAGAATTAAAGCTAAAATGCAAATGTAAAATATGTAATTCCTATATACTGTAGCAAATACTGTATCTGTGTCTCACTTGTAAACTTAGCTGTAAGGATGAACAAACCTGCCACGGTTTATTCCACTGGGGGGTTCATAAAACATTTCTCATTTGGTGGGGAATATCAGCAGTTGAAACCAAAATTCTAAGGCAATACTACCTAGGTTACACAGATGATGGCTCAATAAAGACGAAACCGGTCTGTAACTGGCACTCTGGTTTTGCATTTAGCTCATTGAATGCTGTTAAAGGATTTGTTCACTGAAAATGAATATTCCTTTAATGTATTGATTGAAGCCTGGGAAGTTAAAGGGTATGTCCACCCTTTAAAAAAATTTTACATAACATTCCCCCTGTCCCCCCTGCCCCAACCGCTATATTTGTATTATCAGAAAATGCCCAAAACATTACTTACTTCCCCTTTCCTCCGTGCGCTGCCAGAGCCCTCTGCTTGTGAGAAAATGCAAGCAGAGGGGCGGACCAGCAGTCGCGTCTGTGATGGCTGCGCGCAGCATACAGAGCAGTGCGGAAGTTCAGCAGCGAGGAAGAGGGAAGGTAAGTAATGTTTGGGCATTTTCTGATAATACAAATAGCGGTTGGGCGGGGGGGGGGACAGGGGAATGTTATGTAAAAAGATTTACACTAGGGGAGTCAATCCTAATCGGGAGGAGAGGGAGGGAGGGAGGGGGAGAAGGGCTGCAGTACGCATGCCAACTTCTCCCAGAGGCCAGATAGGAGGACAGCCCTATATGGATCTGCTACCTCCTGGTGGGCAGTTTTTGGGACTTTGGGGGGGGACTACAGGAGAACCATATGGAGCTGGGATGTGAGGTAAGGAATAAACTACACTACACAATGGGGCCAGTAGTGGGGGGGATTATAGTTTTGGGGGTGGACATGCCCTTTAAGGTGCCTTAACTCCCATTCTTCAACTTGAGCAGGAGCCAGGGATGAAGTTAAGTAAGTTTACCTTTCGCTGGATACACCTCTGCAGAGATGAGAATCTCCGACCTCATCATGGTTCTAATCCTCTATAGCATACATGCACGCTATAGAGGATTTGAACCAGAAAGCGGTTGATTTTCATTTCTGCAGCGGTGGATCATGCAAAAGGTAAACATACTTAACTTCGTCCCTGGCTCCTGCTCAATTGACTAAAGAAAAGGTAAGGCATAGCTCCCTAATCTACCGGGCTTCAATCAATAGAATTGATTGATTGAAGGTATAGCATTTCCTAAAGGGCTACCATGGTAATATGGAAATTGCCTAGAAGTCTCTGTTCCTTATATGATAATACTACAAAGTTTTGGTGATGAAAGATATGCTTGAAATAAGTATAAAACCTTGAAATTTCTTTACTCGTTTTCAGAACAAGCCAAAATTACACAAATTTAAAAGATTCATTTTGAACCCCATTTACTTTAATAGGAGGTAAAATTCCGCAAAACTTTATTTATCCTTATGGCTAATAAAACCATCTATAAGCTAAATCATCCTATCCTAGTACTAGTGGGGATAATTGGGACCCAGAAAGTACCACAGCACAGTACATCAGCAGAAAAAAATTGGAAAGTGGGCAAGATATCCAGCTATAGCTAGCCTCTGCAAACTACAAGAAAGCTAGTAAAAGATAGAAAAGTAAAAAACTTACTCGGTAAAGATGACCCAAAAGCCAAACTTGTTAAGACATGATTTTTTGAGCAGGAATCTACTTTTTCTAATTTTATAAAACTATTTTAACAAGTTTGGCTTTTGGGTCATCTTACCGAGTAAGTTTTTTACTTTTCTATCTTTACTAGCTTTTGTAGTTTGCAGAGGCTAGCTATAGCTGGATATCTTGCCCACTTTCCAATTTTTTTCTGCTGATGTACTGTGCTGTGTGACTTTCTGGGTCCCATTATCCCCACTAGTACTAGGATAGGATGATTTAGCTTATAGATGGTTTTATTAGCCAAAAGGATAAATAAAGTTTTGCGGAATTTACCTCCTATTAAAGTAAATGGGGTTCAAAATGAATCTTTTAAATTTGTGTAATTTTGGCTTGTTCTGAAAAAGAGTAAAGAAATTCAAGGTTTTATACTTATTTCAAGCATATCTTTCATCACCAAAACTTTGTAGTATTATCATATAAGGAACAGAGACTTCTAGGCAATTTCCATATTACCATGGTAGCCCTTTAGGAAATGCATACCTTCAATCCATCAATTCTATTGATTGAAGCCCGGTAGATTAGGGAGCTATGCCTTACCTTTTCTTTAGTCAATTGAGCAGGAGCCAGGGACGAAGCTAAGTACATTTACCTTTGCATGATCCACCGCTGCAGAAATGAAAATCAACCGTTTCTGGTTCAAATCTCTATAGCGTGCAGTATGCTATAGAGGATTAGAACCATGATGAGGTCGGAGATTCTCATCTTGCAGAGGTGTATCCAGCGAAAGGTAAACTACTTAACTTCATCCCTGGCTCCTGCTCAAGTTGAAGAATGGGAGTTTAGGCACCTTAAAGGGCATGTCCACCCCCAAAACTATAATCCCCCCCACTACTGGCCCCATTGTGTAGTGTAGTTTAATCCTTACCTCACATCCCAGCCCCATATGGTTCTCCTGTAGTCCCCCTCCCAAAGTCCCAAAAACTGCCCACCAGGAGGATAGCAGAGTCCATATAGGGCTGTGCCTCCTATCTGGCCTCTGGGAGAAGTTGGCATGCGTACGCAGCCCTTTCCCCCTCCCCCTCCCTCTCCTCCCGATTAGGATTGACTCCCCCTAGTGTAAAAATCTTTTACATAACATTCCCCCTGTCCCCCCAGCCCCAACCGCTATATTGTATTATCAGAAAATGCCCAAAACATTACTTACTCCCCTTCCTCGCTGCATGAACTTCGAGATGGTCGTGATGGCTGCTGCGCAGCCAATCACAGACGCACTGCTGGTCCTGCCCCTTGCTTGCATTTTCTCAAAGCGAGGGGCTGGCAGCGCAGCGGAGAGGAAGAGGGGAAGGTAAGTAATGTTTTGGGCATTTTCTGATAATACAAATAATTCTCTTCTGTTCTGGAAAGTTATAGCAGAGGGGAGTGGGAGAAAGCATACATATTGTTCTAAGCATGTGCAATCCTGTATCCAGGCTAGAACAGAAACCTGCAAAATTCAGTTCATTAATTATATAACAGAAATGCTAATGATACAGCAATTTGTTAAGTTAGCAGTTAAAGGGTATGTCCATCAAAAAATTAACTTTATTTCTAACTGTTTTACTGAAGAACAGGAGGTAAATGCACTATTTCTTACCTCCCGTTCTTCAGTGAATCTTGCAGGAGAGCAGGAGAATTTACCGGGATCGTTCCAGCGCTAACAGAGCCGTGGCCGAAATCCCCGGCGCCTCCAAAACATCTCCAGTCCTTTGCACTGTGCGCGCATGAGTGGAAGCGTAGGAGGCGTCGGGAATTTCGGCCACGGCTCTGTCAGTGCTGAAACGATCCCGGTAAGTTCTCCTTCTCTCCTGCAAGATTCACTGAATGATCCCGGTAAGTTCTCCTTCTCTCCTGCAAGATTCACTGAAGAAAGGGATGTAAGAAATATGGGCCAGTAGTGGGGGGGATTATAGTTTTGGGGGGTGGACATGCCCTTTAAGGGCAAGTCCACCCCTCAAATTAAAAATTGCATATACAGTAGCATATCAACCCCCAATCTAAAATGCTGACAATGGGACTTATTCAATAAAAGCACAGAATTTGTGTGTTTCTTAAAGGGACAGTTCAGTGGAAATTAAACATTGTTAAATTGTTAGTTTGTGTAATCATTCTTAGTTATTCTACATATTCTCTTCCATTTTGAAAAATCGTTGATTTCATACCCTGTTGTTGACATTAGTGAGCTGACATATCAGGTTCTAACGGTCCTTCTTCTTCCCAGGATGCACCACATCCTTGGAATGTTCCCAACATTATTTCTACTGATTGGCTGTTGGATGGGTCAAAGATGCTCAGATCTCTACTGAGCAACTGATTCAACCCAGGAGCTGGGTCAAGGGCAAGCCATAACAATCTACTAGGGTTCCTGCAACAGGAATCATTATTTTGGTACATTTATTTATGCACAGACAAAATGCTGAATTGGCAGTTTAGGTCATTGGGATGAAAAAAATACTGCTCTTTTTTCTGAAAAGTATATGTATTGCACTGAACTTCCCTTTAATCTAAAGCAACTAATCAGATGTTTCCTAGCTGTAAAGAGTAAGAGACCAGTAAAAAGGTACATCTGTTTGTTTGAGGACTGGCGTGGTGTCATAATCACATCTCAGCCAATTACATCTGCCAGTCTAGCCCCTTTTGCTGATGACGCCATGCACATAAAAGGCACAAAGCAGCAGCAGTAGATAGCAAGAGAGAGCGCTGGTAAGTATACTGGCAAGCCTACAGAAGCAATTTAATCCTACATCTGTCAGCTTTCTAACTATTGCCATTTTGGGGTTTGGGGGGATGATTTTGTTTTTAAACAAAACTAGCGATCCTTAAATAAAAATACTGAACAATAATTAACACTTCCATCCTAAAATACAATATTTATCCTTAAACAGCTTTATAAAGATGCCCCAAAACACCTTATACAGGGCTGCTGAGCCAAAGCAAGGAATCCTAAAGCTAGATACACACATATACGATCCTTCCCCTGACTGACGTTCAAGGCCAACTGGTTGGCCAGGAGAAAGGACTGTCGGTCGCGGCAAAAGCAGCCATAGAGGACTGCATGATCATTTGTGATTTTCCACCCGACCGATAGTTCTTTCACGCCGTTCGGGTGAATGACCGGTCGCGATCGGTCGCGGTTGCCACAAGGAGCCATCAAAACACTAAAATGACGGTGTCGGGTCGAATTATTGTATCGTGTACCTAGCTTTATATTTGAGCAAAAATAGATTTTTATTTTTTTTTTAATTTTTTGATTATTTAATTATTATAATTATTTGAGTTAAATACCATTATTGGCATCATGACTGCTTGAGTGAACAGGACTACTTATCAGCAGAGATGGCTGAACTTACAGAAGTTCAGTTTGTTTAATTTCCGAGCTTCATAAAGTCATGGGGAGATATAGTTTGAAAAGTTCTGAAAATAACAGATAAAATATCAATGGTAACTTTCTGTAAATGGTCGTGGCACCTGGGAAATGGTCTGGGTACATGCACCTATCACCAAAACCTGTTTAAAACGCTTCTTTTCCCAAGATTGAGCAATTGTGCTACATTCAAGGGTTACCGAACAATATTTTCGAGGGTTACAGAACAATCAATTCAGGGTTACCCAAATCGAACAATACATTCGAGGTTCCTGAAATCGAACACTACATTCAAGGTTTACCAACAATACTTTCAAGGGTTACTGAAATTGACTGCTACATTTTAGGGTTACCTAATGATACCTTTGAGGGTTACAGAAATCAACTGCTACATTTGAGTATTACCGAATGATACATTCAGGGGTTAGCGAAATCGGAGGCTACAATCGAGGGTTACCAAAATCAAAGTAATTTGAGTGTTACCAAAATCAGGACATTTCGAGGGTTTACCGATTCCAGAAAATGTTTAAAATGATCCAATACGACCGGAGACCATTTTCAAATTTCGATATATTGAAGACTTCGAAGTTTGAGCTATTTCGGTAATTTCAAAAATAGCTGCGTACATTTGAAAATTATTGAAAATTCGTTCCGTTTGGGATTTTCGGATCTTTGAGATTTTCCAGAGATCCGGGAATCCAAAGATGGAACAAAACTAGTGAGTTTCGCACATCTCTAGTGCAAACTCATAAGTTCGCCCCAACTTGGGGTTTGGTTCTGGTCCATCATTACTTGTCAGGAATTAAATTAAATTAAATAACTCCTCCTTTTGCTACATGAATTTACCAGGTATCACCTTCGCTGTTGGAGGAAGCAAGGAATGTTTGCGGGCAAGTAAAATCATATTTCTCTTCCATTATGCTAAATAATTTTCTGTTCTGCTGCTCATTCAGCCTTCATTGAATTTCACATTTAGATCTCATAAAGACTCCTGGGCATTGATTACACGCAGATTATACTATCGATTTTAGCTGGACTAGCTATACAAATTTGTTCGAGCCTGTAGAAACCTTCACAGCGATTTTTTAAGTTTCAGTGTTAAACAGATTATATGATTAATAATATATTTCATTTTCCATTTTCTTCATTAAACAAGAAATGCCATACCAGAAAATGATAATTAAGATTAGTAGACGAAAACCCCAGATGGAGGAAGAGCTAATGGAGCAGAAAACTACAGTTAACGGAATAAAAGGTAGGGTACAAGGAAGGAACTGGAAATACATCAGGATACACATAGGAAAAGTGTAAAGGCATTTTACAAACAGATTTCAGGTACAAAAAAAGAGAGTTATCCAAGAGCAGCAGATGCTCTGAGTAAATTTAACCCTACGTGACTATTAGAGCCGCTCAGCTGCTTGTGTGTTGAATAGCTTGCGCAGTTTGCGTGGGCATCTTTTGCGATACCTGCGCAGCCACCACAGGAAGGGGTTAAAGTCCGCTACATCAGTGAATAGATTAGTATAACTTTAACCCGTTTACCTGCTTACTGGTCGGCAGAGAATAGGGCTGAACATGTCCTTGTCTGTTCTTACTAAGTAAAGGCAAGGGGATTGAGTATCCTTACAGAGGGAAGTAGTGTTAGAAGTTATTGTATGAAAATGAACTGGTACCCTCATTAGGAGGAAACCTCCACCAGATGGATAGTAGTGGTCATCAGTGGGTTAACCCCCAGCCATCAGGCGCAGAAGCTATCCAGATTGTTGTTACCTGGTACTATATCAGCCTGTCTGGGGATTATTTGTGGTAAATAAGCACAGTAATGCCCAGCATCTAAACATGCAGTGGCTGTCATCATTTAACTTTTGAAAAGGTTAGTCTGTGTGGATCTTCTTGCCTGATTTCTATGTTGTTATTTGCTATCCTGGAAAGTATTATAGGACAAAACCAGGTGTGTTATACGGCTGCATGTATTCACTTTCCCACATCAATATTATTCAATTCCTGTGGGTGATTCTTGGATAATATATTAAATTCCTTTTGGTTAGGCTGTATAAGTGGCTCTGGGGGCACTATGAACACAGTTTAAAATATTTACTATAGAGCAA
This sequence comes from Hymenochirus boettgeri, assembly GCA_019447015.1. Taxonomy (NCBI): domain Eukaryota; kingdom Metazoa; phylum Chordata; class Amphibia; order Anura; family Pipidae; genus Hymenochirus; species Hymenochirus boettgeri. The sequence goes on along the minus strand of CM033473.1, from coordinate 228,955,006 downwards.
AGGGGTGTCGGATACTTTTTTAAAACCTGATGTTCTGCAACCAGAATGCCTATTGCCACATGCCTATTATGCCTAATGGTAAATATTGCCCTAGTTAGTACTGTACATGATGGGAGACCTTATAGTAATTAAGACCTGATGTGATTGCCTCTAGTGCAGAGTTCATGAGTTCACTTCCTAGTGCGAACACAATTCATTATTGAGACAATGGTAATAACACTGCTCAACATCAGGTTTAAACAGACTTCTCCAGATGCAATTTTATGGGATAATTATCGACCGCAGGAGCTCGAAAGTACCGTGCGTAAGAATAAAATTAATTTTTATAAAGTTCTGGATATTAAAATGTGTCTCTAGACCATTTCCCAGGTCCCAGAGCCATTTACATTAAGTTACCATGGATATTTAATTGTTTTTTTATTAGAACTTTTTGAACTATTTGACTCCTTTAATGGGACTTAATGGGTCCGTTTTCGCACTTCCATATATGGAACTTTTGTTTGTTTTTGAATTTTGGAAGTTTGGTAGTTTGGAAATTCAAAGGAGAAAATAGTTTGAAATTACAAATAAAATATCAATAATAACTTACTGTAAATCGCTGCTGCACCTGGAAATGGTCTGGGGAACATGTCTATATCTCCAAAACACATTAAAACACCTTTTTCCCCCACGATCGGGCAATTGTTTCGTTCAGTATTGTTGCGCTCATATGAAAAAATAAATAATAAAAAGGACCAAGTTGTTTTAAAAGTTCTAAAAAATCTGGTAAAAACACACATTAAATGGTTAAAATACACTTACTTCTCAAGTGAAGATACAGGTCCAGCCAGTGATAAGATTTTTTTGAAACAGCTTTATTGAAGTTCATCACACACAAAAGGGCATATTATAAACAAGCGTAACTTTTCATGGCCGAGTTTCTCGCCTTTTCGCAAAAATCAATAATCCCGCAATTTACAAATGCTCGGAAACCGGGCACGAAAAGTTAACCCTCGTTACTTTGCATCAGTTACTGCTCGCTTCTATTTATAAATCGGCAGTAACTGATGCGCCGTGTTAATCTCGCCCATTCACTTCGCCACCTTGAAGGGCCGAGATTACAGGGGTCTGGGAGGGGATGCCGGGAAAGGATCGCCGCGGGGGTCCATTCCTCAGAGGGGTGCGGCGGGGTGGTACGCAGTGGCGTGGTGGTATGCAACCATAAAACCATATCGTGCAGTGTTTATTTAGAATCCCCTAAGACAATCTGTGTCTGCAGGGTCCAAGGATTAAAAGTCAATGGGTTTCACTGCTTTCTGCAGCTTTCTCAAGACTGTATATACTTAATTTGCCTGTTTCCCTTTAAATTGCGGCATTTTCTGACTTCCGCCATTATGCGTTCCAGTGCCATTTTGAAAATCACGTCTGGAAATAAAGTTTGTTTTTTTTGCTTCTATAACCCTAGTTAGATGCAGTTTTCCTCGTTGGTTTTCCGCATGCTAATTTCTGGTTTGGGCCAATTTGAGGTTGTCAAACATAACATAAGGGTTACTGAAAATCGAACATTACATTCAATTACTAATACGAATGATAAATTCAAGGGTTATCGAAAATCAAACATTACATTACATCGAGGTACAAAAATTCGAACAATACATTCAAGGGTTACCGAACGATACATTGGATGGCTACCAAAAACAAACATTCGAGGGATACGACGAAACCTGCATTCATGGGTCCAAAATCGAGGGTTAGTAAAGTATACATAAATTTGATAATTATTTAAAAGTTGCCCCTTCTGCAGAGATAGGGACTTGATGGGGTCAACTCCGCCTGGCCCAATCTTTGTTTCTTCCAATAAACCACCTGATGTTGTCAATCAGTCAATTGGAAAACAGCAAACACAGGATTTTTATTTTGAGCGCGTTCAATCAAATGTACAGAACTGCTCAAAAAGCATTACCATGTATGGGGCCTTTAAGATAAAGAAATGTACACAGAACAGATAACCGCTTACACATATTTACATATTGTTTAGGTGATCCATACTTTAAATAACAGGGTCCATGAAAGTGAAACAACAGTATATCAGCCATGATAGCAAATAACTTAAAGGGCAAATATATCTTCCCCCCTACACTCACAACCCCCACCCCCAGGGTAAGAGCCTGACCCTGTAAGTCCTTACCCCAAGATGTTTATACATTGCTGGAAATACTTGAACTTGTGATTACCAGATCTCAACAACCCCTCCCCCTCAGTCAATACAAGACTCGTCTAATGGAAAGCTTTCTTTTGGCAGAGTGCATCTTCCCACAACCCAAGCCCAGACACAAAACGGCTGTGGGGTGGATGGGACCCAGCAATCACAAGTTTCCAGTGATCTATTAAAACCCCTAGGTGATGACCAGATTAAGACCCTGGTCCTCATCCTGGGTATTTTTATGGTGGGGGGTGTAGGGGGGGTTTAGTTGTCCTTAAAATATACCTGAAAATTTAGTGTTTGTTAATGCACAGACATTAAAGCTTTAATGGAAGCTATTAATACACATTATGCTTCATTAGGCTTGGATTTCAAAGAGATGCTTTCATGAAGCCTCTGGTTTAATGCATAGCTGAAGGACAAACGTAAGAGCTATTTATAATCTAAGAATTGATCAACAAGAGACCAGACTTTTCTTTCTCTAAGCCATATATCTGGCAGAACGTGACCATATCAAGGTCGAATTATTTTTTTGACTAATCGATCATGTACAAATTTATTTTAATATCATCAATAAAATATCTTATATTCAGAGAGGTTTTGAGCTCTCCTTCAATTTTAGGGTAGCAATAAGTAACACTTATTATCCTTGAGACTTAAAGGCTTAGCTATATGATATTTGATATAATAATCAATATATATCATAAATAAATAGCTAAGTATTGCTTTAGAATTCCTCTTACTATGATGAGCCTTGTAGAAATCTCTGATTAACAAGAAAATACAATTTAAAATAATAATAATAAAGGATAATATTAGATGTAACTAGATTTTTATTTATTATTTTAGACGTGTTACTGAATGATAAATGCTAAAATCGATGTAAACTATAAAACTGTTCCATGTGATCAGAATAAAAAAAAGGCTTTCTTGAAATATTGTTTCTCTGTTGAATTGCCATTGCGATATGGTATTTCACATGAGATCCTGTAACCTGGTATTATGTAGCTGTTAGGAGATAATAAGCAGTCAGCCATTTGGAGCATCTTTACAGATGCTTAACAGAAATGAAAAGTTTGAGAATGAGCTAATTCTGATGTTAGTTTAAAGATGTTGGCTAATATCTTTATCTTTTTTTTTCAGAAAAAGCTGAAGATTTTAAATGGAAATGGAGAAAATGGGTAAGAACTGCCAAAAAACACATTTAACTGTTTAAAATCCTAATCGTAACAAGGCTGTTTCATTGCTGCAAACTGCATTGTCACAGTGGGGGATCAAAAAGGAGGAGATTAACAGTCACCTGTACACAACGGTAAACCTAGTCCCGTTGCCCCCTAAACTCTCCTCTGCCCTTCTGCTGACATTGTGCCACATTGTGCAGATAATTAAACTAATTAGGAAATAGTCCTGGTCATCACATTGCCCAAAATGTAAAGCTGGGTACACACGATGAGATATTTCGGTCCGATCGACCGATAGTTCAGTGTATCGGTCAATCGGACCGAAATTATCGCATCCGAATGCTCCCATGTTCCGACCGACCATTTGTCTGAATCGGAGGAAAGGATGATCGGACATGGTGAAACCTCGTCCGATCGTGCGTCCTCTATGGACCGCAACCGGTCGCGGGTAACTATCGGACGCGCTGCTTTTTGCCGCGACCGACAGTCCTTCTTCCTGGCTGCCCGGTCGAAAGTATCGAACGTCGGTCAGGAGGAAAAATCGCTAGTGTGTCCTAGCTTAAGTTAAATCCCACAGTAAAATTACTGTTTTTATTGTTCAGAAATCTTGTTGGATCTAACAGGATCTACTAAATATGAAATAGATAGGTCACAAAGCTGATGATCCACCGCCATCAGCATTATGACCTATTTGTTGGATTGTTACCACTACCTAACATTACAGTATAGGAGTCGATAACAATCATTTGCACTTATGGCCCAATGAACAATTGTATAATTTTTATACGGAATAATTGTTCCTGTCTATTGCCGCAGATTTTAATGGAATTTGATAGTGAATTAGCAACAAAGTGGTATTTGTATGGGCATTAAGACTGGTTCCCTCACCTTGAGTACTATAAAACTGGGGGAGGGTTGTATGGAAGGATTAATTACCCTTTAGGAGAGAATTACGGCCAATATGTAAATGCTGCCAGCATTGAAGCACAACACAATCAATTAACTAATACATTAACTTAGATGTTATAATACAAGTAGGAAATTCTAGAAATAGGAAAATATAAACATTTAGGTCTCATGAAAAAACAAAAACAAGTGAAATGTGGAGAGCAAGCCATATATTGCTCCAAGAGACAATTGGGAAATTTCTGGTGGTCGGTCCCCTTATATGCAAGACTTACAGTTAATACAGTATGTGAACTAATTAGACAAATCTCACTTGTCATGTTTGTTTTTTAAACTTACTCAAAATTAGATTGATTTATTAAAAACATACAAAATCAATTCAAATCAAAAGATTGTTTATTGCAAAAAAAAGTGTTTTTGAAAGAAAAATGTATTTTTAGGAAATGCTACACATGTTGCAAAGATTTAATGACTAGCCATTTCATCTATATTTATCCTACTGTGAGGCAGACGCCTACTACAAACTACTCTTAACACATAAGTGTGTATAAAGCTAATCCTTTGAGCAACAATAAAACTGTCAACATTGCAAGCTTATAGTTCTCAGTCTTAAAGCTACATAAATCATAATTATTATGTGCTAAGGCTAAGCAGTATCAACAGACCTGACAAACACTGACAGCATGACAATAAGCGGAAAAGTATCACTTCTATATCAGATAAAACAGCATTTTGTCTGATTAGAATAAAGCTTCAACCGGTCTTATTTACCTTTAATTATGTATAAAACAGATATTCTACTTTAGCATCCCTGAAAGAAGTGACAAATTTGCCATATCAAAAGCACATAACCTGAAACCATGGTTTTTCCCCGAATACTTTTTTCCATTTGAAAATTTCTATAGGTAAACATGTTTCATGCACCTATACCACAAAGGGCTACTAATGGTTCTGTTATTGAGTAATGATGGGTTACCTTAGCAATACCGTAATGTCTCTGTATGGAAATATGCCCACCATCAACCTATAATGCCTCGTTTATGCATATATTTTTTAAAAAAATAAGTGAATTATGAGTGCATTCAATTATTAGTTAGGTTGACTTATTTGTTTAAAAACATAAGCACCAATTTTAACAATAAGAACTTTTAATACATAGGCCTGTATGTTTATAGAACAGGAGGGACTGGTATATTTCAATAAAAAGCAACTTAATACTGTAATTTACCATTGAGTTTGATTCTGTATAATGTACTATCCTTAATATGATTATATTTTCAAACTTAAATGTGTTTCATTTGAGTTTTTTCAGTATGTTTTTCCATTTGCCCCTATTATATGACGGAGGTCACTTATCACATCATGTTTTTTCTTTTCACTACAGGGAACATAAAGACTTTGAACAATAGTTTTTCATTGAGAAAAATATTTTCAGCATGGAAATTGCCTGAGGTACAAATGTATGCGTGGGCATTTTATTGAAAGGCTCGTGCAGATCTTATTAGAAGTCATATGAACAATATTCTAGCATACAAAAAAATAATTGGCACTTGAATTACAGTTAGCCAGATTGTACAAACTTTGTAAGCTCTTGAGAAATCATTAAATATTACCACAGTAATAATGTCTACTGCTGTAGTTTATAAAAGCACCATAAGACGTAAAATATTGTGGACAGTGGAAGACTGTCCATTTCAACAACTAAGATCTAAGACAAAGTCTTCATAGCATACACTGATCTACAGCTTATATATTCTTTGGTAACATCTACATTGGTTGCATACTCTCTCAGTGGTGTAGGAGGAATGTCCAACCCAACTGCAGTGGTTCAAGTGCGCTGCAACCTTACCTTTACTAACACAGCAATTCAACATACGGCCCTTCTTACGGGCCAAGCTGCACCAATAATCAGTCAGGTAACACAGGTTAAGGCATACTTGTGCAATGGGGCATCATGTCCAGATATTGTTAGGGACAGCTTGAGCAGGCAGAACACAGGGATGTCAGTGACAGGAGTGCGGTGACGACAGTTTAATGGAAGACCAGATCTGGCTTGACCTTTCCAATTATGGGAGTCGGATTACCAAACCTAAATAAAACAAACTTCCTGCTGCAAGCTATTTTTGAGCTTGCTATATACTCACACAAAGCACAGCCTTCTTCAAAATTCTATGCTTTATGGACTTTTACTACATGGTGCCCAAGGTCAAACATAAGAATAAGCTAAATAAAGGACAATAGTACCTAATAGGGCACTCTCTGCTTGTAATGAACACTATGTTAAGCACCCCCCTAAGGCTAATAATAAATGCATAACCAAGTCGAAGTAGATCAACAATTTCACATATTAAGATCACCTACACGCAATCAGTCTCTTATACCTTATTAAAGGAAGCAGCTATAACTGTTATGCATTCACTTTGTAGCAACTTTGCATCTACCCCCAAGACCCCCCAATTCCCATTAATTAAAATTGTATTTTTTTTCTCTTCATGGTATTCTATTATATGTTTGGCTAACACTTCTTTCCCCCTCGTCTCTCTTAAGTGCTCTGAGGTGCTCCTGGATCCATTCAGTTGGTGTTTCGTCTTCCTGCATATTTGCAGTTGCCCTAGGGTGTGTTTAATATTTTGTTCCATTCAAGCATGAGAGTGCCCCATTAGGTACTATTGTTCTTTATATAGCTTATGAGCTTCGGCATTTATATTTGAGGCTACTTTCCGTAACCCTCGAAAGTAGCTTCAAACTATCTATAACCCTCAAAGTAGCGCACATTTATACTTAAGGGTTACCGAATATACAAGCTACTTTGGAGGGTTACCTCCATTCGGAACTGATCAGTACTTTCGGATGACAGAACTTTACTCATTATTGAAAATAAGGAAAATTCCACACAGAACAATGGATCTGGTAGTTCCAATTCAAAGACATTTTGCTAGTCATCCAACTGGTTTCTCAATTCAGAATGATTTTTAACAATAAATAACATGGAAAAGTTCTCATCAGCATACAGTATAACAGCAAGATGTCAGGTACTTCCTGAATGATTGCATTTTAGCAAGAGGTGTAATCAAAAATGCCCACAGCATTGTCATAGCAGACAACTGAAGTTGAACCCCACACACACAAACACACACACCTCTATTTAGGATTGGTTTTCTTTATTTTGACATGAATGGCCTATTTGACACCCCTTTTGAACCAGTCATTTTCTTTGGCCAAGATGTTGACATTACACTTTTTAAACATATAGGGGGAGATGCAATAAATTTCCCTATCACAACTGACCTGCACTTGTTTCTGCGATGTAATAACCACTTTGCGACTGTTATTGCATTGTTTGAATGTGAGAGGTAAGTTGCAACCTTTTGCATGGCTTTAAAGTCATCTTAAAGGGACAGTTCAGTGGAAATTATCAACATTTGTTAAATTGTTAGTTTGTGTAATGCATTCTTAGTTATTCTACATATTCTCTTCCATTTTGAAAAATCAGTTGATTTCATACCCTGTATGTTGACATTAGTGAGCTGACATATCAGGTTCTAACGGTCCTTCTTCTTCCCAGGATGCACCACATCCTTGGAATGTTCCCAACAGTTATTTCTACTGATTGGCTGTTGGATGGGTCAAAGATGCTCAGATCTCTACTGAGCAACTGATTCAACCCAGGAGCTGGGTCAAGGGCAAGGCCATAACAATCTACTAGGGTTCCTGCAAACAGGAAGTCAGTATTTTGGTAGCATTTATTTATGCACAGACAAAATGCTGAATTGGCAGTTTAGGTCATTGGGATGAAAAAAATACTGCTCTTTTTTCTGAAAAGTATATGTATTTGCACTGAACTTCCCTTTGAATCTAAAGCAACTAATCAGATGTTTCCTAGCTGTAAGAGACCAGTAAAAAGGTAACATCTGTTTGTTTGAGGACTGGCGTGGTGTCATAATCACATCTCAGCCAATTACATCTGCCAGTCTAGCCCCTTTTGCTGATGACGCCATGCACATAAAAGGCACAAAGCAGCAGCAGTAGATAGCAAAGAGGAGGAGCGCTGGTAAGTATACTGGCAAGCCTCACAGAAGCAATTTAAATCCTACATCTGTCAGCTTTCTAACTATTGCCATTTTGGGGTTTGGGGGGATGATTTTGTTTTTAAACAAAACTAGCGATCCTTAAATAAAAATACTGAACAATAAATTACACTTCCAATCCTAAAATAACAATATTTATCCTTAAACAGCTTTATAAAGATGCCCCAAAACACCTTATACAGGGCTGCTGAGACCAAAGCAAGGAATCCTAAAGCTAGATACACACTATACGATCCTTCCCCCTGACTGACAGTTCAAGGCCAACTGGTTGGCCAGGAGAAAGGACTGTCGGTCGCGGCAAAAGCAGCCATAGAGGACTGCATGATCATTTGTGATTTTCCGACCCGACCGATAGTTCTTTCAGCCGGTTCGGGTGAATGACCGGTCGGCGAACGGTCGCGGTTGCCACAAGGAGCCATACAAAACACTAAAATGACGGTCGGTCAGGTCGAAGTAGGGGAGCGGGGGGACGAGCGGTAGAGGGAGCAAAAAGAGAGGTGGGATGGGGGGGGGACGGGGGGTAGGAGGGAAGGAGAGAATGATGTGAGGGAAGAACCAGGAGGGGCAGCAGGACGGCGGAGGGAACAGGACGACGGAGCAGCAGACGAGGCGGGAACGGACAGAAGGGCAGGGGGGGGGAAGGGCCGAGTCGTGCAGGGAAATCGGCAAGGGGAGAGAAGAGGGGGAAGAAGGGCGGAAAAGAAACAGAAAAGAGGAGAAAAGAAAGAAGAGGAAGAGAAAAAATGAAAAGAGGGAGAGAAAATGAAAGGTAGAAAAAGTTACAAAGGGAAAAGAGAATCAAAGAGGAGGACAGAAGTAAGAATAAAAAGGAATAAAAAAAAAGGAAAGAAAAAAAGAGGAAAATTAATAAAACACTTGAAAAAATAATAAATAAAAATATAAATCAAAATAAATAAATATAAAATAACATAACATAATTAAAAAAATAATATTAAAAGTCTATAATATATGAAAATTAAAAAACAATAAAATATCAATGGTAACTTTCTGTAAATGGTCGTGGCACCTGGGAAATGGTCTGGGGTACATGCACTATCACCAAAACCTGTTTAAACGCTTTTTCTCTCAAGATGGCAATTGTGACCATTCAAGGGTTACCGAACAATATTTTCGAGGGTTACAGAACAATACATTCGAGGGTTACCCAAATCGAACAATACATTCGAGGGTTCTGAAATCGAACACTACATTAAGGGTTACCAAACAATACTTTCAAGGGTTACTGAAATTGACTGCTACATTTTAGGGTTACCTAATGATACCTTTTTTGAGGGTTACAGAAATCAACTGCTACATTTGAGGATTACCGAATGATACATTCAGGGGTTAGCGAAATCGGAGGCTACAATCGAGGGTTACCAAAATCAAAGGCTAAATTTGAGTGTTACCAAAATCAAAGGACATATTCGAGGGTTTACCGATTCCAGAAAATGTTTGAAAATGATCCAAAATACGACCGGAGACCATTTTCAAAAATAGCTGCGTACATTTGAAAATTATTGAAAATTCGTTCCGGTTTGGGATTTTCGGATCTTTGAGATTTTCCAGAGATCCGGGAATCCAAAGATGGAACAAAACTAGTGAGTTTCGCACATCTCTAGTGCAAACTCATAAAGTTCGCCCCAAACTTGGGGTTTGGTTCTGGTCCATCATTACTTGTCAGGAATTAAATTAAATTAAATAACTCCTCCTTTTGCTACATGATATTTACCAGGTTATCACCTTCGCTGTTGGAGGAAGCAAGGAATGTTTGCGGGCAAGTAAAATCATATTTCTCAATTCCATTATGCTAAATAATTTTCTGTTCTGCTGCTCATTCAGCCTTCATTGAATTTCACATTTAGATCTCTATAAAGACTCCTGGGCATTGATTACACGCAGATTATACTATCGATTTTAGCTGGACTAGCTATACAAATTTGTTCGAGCCTGTAGAAACCTTTCAGCGATTTTTTAAAGTTTCAGTGTTAAACAGATTATATGATTAATAATATATTTCATTTTCCATTTTCTTCATTAAACAAGAAATGCCATACCAGAAAATGATAATTAAGATTAGTAGGACGAAAACCCCAGATGGAAGAAGGAGCTAATGGAGGCAGAAAACTACAGTTAACAGGAAATAAAAGGTAGGGTACAAGGAAGGAACTGGAAATACATCAGGATACACATAGGAAAAGTGTAAAGGGACATTTTACAAACAGATTTCAGGTATAAACAAAAAAAGAGAGATTATCCAAGAGCAGCAGATGCTCTGAGTAAATTTAACCCTACGTGACTATTAGAGCCGCTCAGCTGCTTGTGTGGTGAATAGCTTGCAGCAGTTGCGTGGGCATCTTTTGCGATACCTGCGCAGCCACCACAGGAAGGGGTTAAAGTCACGCTAAGCATCAGTGAATAGATTAGTATAACTTTAACCCGTTTACCTGCTTACTGGTCGGCAGAGAATAGGGCTGAACATGTCCTTGTCTGTTCTTACTAAGTAAAGGCAAGGGGATTGAGTATCCTTACAGAGGGAAGTAGTGTTAGAAGTTATTGTATGAAAATGAACTGGTACCCTTCAGTAGGAGGAAACCTCCACACAGATGGATAGTAGTGGTCATCAGTGGGTTAACCCCCAGCCATCAGGCGCAGAAGCTATACAGATTGTTGTTACCTGGTACTATATCAGCCTGTCTGGGGATTATTTGTGGTAAATAAGCACAGTAATGCCCAGCATCTAAACATGCATGTGCTGTCATCATTTAACTTTTGAAAAGGTTAGTCTTGTGTGGATCTTCTTGCCTGATTTCTATGTTGTTATTTGCTATCCTGGAAAGATATATAGGACAAAACCAGGTGTGTTATACAGGCTGCAATGTATTCACTTTCCCACATCAATATTATTCAATATTTCCTGTGGGTGATTCTTGGATAATATATTAAATTCCTTTTGGTTAGGCTGTATAAGTGGCTCTGGGGGACACTATGAACACAGTTTAAAATATTTACTATAGAGCAAAGGGGTGTCGGATACTTTTTTAAAACCTGATGTTCTGCAACCAGAATGCCTATTGCCACATGCCTATTATGCCTAATGGTAAATATTGCCCTAGTTAGTACTGTACATGGATGGGAGACCTTATAGTAATTAAGACCTGATGTGATTGCCTCTAGTGCAGAGGTTCATGAGTTCACTTCCTAGTGCGAACACAATTCATTATTGAGACAATGGTAATAACACTGCTCAACATCAGGTTTAAAACAGACTTCTCCAGATGCAAAATAGTTTATGGGATAATTATCGAACGCAGGAGCTCGAAAGTACCGTGCGTAAGAATAAAATTAATTTTTATAAAGTTCTGGATATTAAAATGTGTCTCTAGACCATTTCCCAGGTCCCAGAGCCATTTACATTAAGTTACCATTGATATTTTAATTGTTTTTATTAGAACTTTTTGAACTATTTGACTCCCTTTAATGGGGACTTTAATGGGTCCGTTTTCGCACTTTCCATATATGGAACTTTTGGTTTGTTTCTGAATTTTTGGAAGTTTGGTAGTTTGGAAAGTCAAAAGGAGAAAATAGTTTGAAATTACAAATAAAATATCAATAATAACTTACTGTAAATCGCTGCTGCACCTGGGAAATGGTCTGGGGAACATGTCTATATCTCCAAAACACATTAAAACACCTTTTTCCCCCACGATCGGGCAATTGTTTCCGTTCAGTATTGGTTGCGCTCATATGAAAAATAAAAATATAAAAAGGACCAAGTTGTTTTAAAAGTTCTAAAAAATCTGGTAAAAACACACATTAAATGGTTAAAAGTACACTTACTTCTCAAGTGAAGATACAGGTCCAGCCAGTGATAAGATTTTTTTGAAAAACAGCTTTATTGAAGTTCACTCAAACACAAAAGGGCATATTTATAAACAAGCGGTAACTTTTCATGGCCGAGTTTCTCGCCATTTTCGCAAAAATCAATAATACCGCAATTTACAAATGCTCGAAACCGGGCTACGAAAAGTTAACGCCTCGTTAACTTTGCATCAGTTACTGCTCGCTTCTATTTATAAATCGGCAGTAACTGATGCGCCGTGTTAATCTCGCCCAGTTCACTTCGCCACCTTGAAGGGCCGAGATTACAGGGGTCTGGGAGGGGATGCCGGGAAAGGATCGCCGCGGGTGGTCGCATTCCTCAGAGGGGTGCGGCGGGGTGGTACGCAGTGGCGGGGTGGTATGCAACCATAAAACCATACTGTGCAGTGTTTATTTAGAATCCCCTAAGACAATCTGTGTCTGCAGGGTCAAGGATTAAAAGTCAATGGGTTTCACTGCTTTCTGCAGCTTTCTCAAGACTGTATATACTTAATTTGCCTGTTTCCCTTTAAATTGCGGCATTTTCTGACTTCCGCCATTATGCGTTCCAGTGCCATTTTGAAAATCACGTCTGGAAATAAAGTTTGTTTTTTTGCTTCTATAAGCCCTAGTTAGATGCAGTTTTCTCTGTTGGTTTTCCGCATGCTAATTTCTAGGGTTTGGGCCAATTTGAGGGTTGTCAAACATAACATAAGGGTTACTGAAAATCGAACATTACATTCAAGGTTTACTGAATATGAATGATAAATTCAAGGGTTATCGAAAATCAAACATTACATTACATTCGAGGGTCACAAAATTCGAACAATACATTCAAGGGTTACCGAACGATACATTGGATGGCTACCAAAAATCAAACATTCGAGGGATATCGACGAAACGCTGCATTCATGGGTCCAAAATCGAGGGTTAGTAAAGTATACATAAATTTGATAATTATTTAAAAGTTGCCCCTTCTGCAGAGATAGGGACTTGATGGGGTCAACTCCGCCTGGCCCAATCTTTGTTTCTTCCAATAAACCACCTGATGTTGTCAATCAGGTCAATTGGAGAAACAGCAAACACAGGATTTTTATTTTGAGCGATTCAATCAAATGTACAGAACTGCTCAAAATAGCATTACCATGTATGGGGCCTTTAAAGAAAGAAATGTACACAGAAACAGATAACCGCTTACACATATTTACATATTGTTTAGGTGATCCATACATTTAAATAACAGGGTCCATGAAAGTGAAACAAACAGTATATCAGCCATGATAGCAAATAACTTAAAGGGCAAATATATCTATCCCCCCTACACTCACAACCCCCACCCCCAGGGTAAGAGCCTGACCCTGTAAGTCCTTACCCCCAAGATGTTAATACATTGCTGGAAATACTTGAACTTGTGATTACCAGATCTCAACAACCCCTCCCCCTCAGTCAATACAAGACTCGTCTAATGGAAAGCTGTTCTTTTGGCAGAGTGCATCTTCCCACAAGCCAAGCCCAGACACAAACAGGCTGTGGGGTGGATTGGACCCAGCAATCACAAGTTTCCAGTGATCTATTAAAACCCCTAGGGTGATGACCAGATTAAGACCCTGGTCCTCATCCTGGGTATTTTTATGGGTGGGGGGTGTAGGGGGGGTTTAGTTGTCCTTTTAAAATAATACCTGAAAAATGTAGTGTTTGTTAATGCACAGACATTAAAGCTTTAATGGAAGCTATTAATACACATTATGCTTCATTAGGCTTGGATTTCAAAGAGATGCTTTCATGAAGCCTCTGGTTTAATGCATAGCTGAAGGACAAACGTAAGAGCTATTTATAATCTAAGAATTGACATCAACAAGAGACCAGGACTTTCTTTTCTCTAAGCCATATATCTGGCAGAACGTGACCATATCAATGTCGAATTATTTTTTTAGACTAATCGATCATGTACAAATTTATTTTAATATCATCAATAAAATATCTTATATTCAGAGAGGTTTTGAGCTCTCCTTCAATTTTAGGGTAGCAATAAGTAACACTTATATATCCTTGAGACTTAAAGGCTTAGCTATATGAAATATTTGATATAATAATCAATATATATCATAAATAAAATAGCTAAGGTATTGCTTTTAGAATTCCTCTTACTATGATGAGCCTTGTAGAAATCTCTGATTAACAAAGAAAATACAATTTAAAATAATAATAATAAAGGATAATATTAGAATGTAACTAGATTTTTATTTATGTTATTTTAGACGTGTTACTGAATGATAAATGCTAAAAATCGATGTAAACTGTAAAAACTGTTCCATGTGATCAGAATAAAAAAAAGGCTTTTCTTGAAATATGTTTCTCTGTTGAATTGTGCCATTGCGATATGGTTCATTTCACATGAGATCCTGTAACCTGGTATTATGTAGGCTGTTAGGAAGATAATAAGCAGTCAGCACATTTGGAGCATCTTTACAGATGCTTAACAGAAATGAAAAGTTTGAGAATGAGCTAATTCTGATGTTAGTTTAAAGATGTTGGCTAATATCTTTATCTTTTTTTTCAGAAAAAGCTGAAGATTTTAAATGGAAATGGAGAAAATGGGTAAGAACTGCCAAAAACACATTTAACTGTTTAAAATACTAATCGTAAAGCAAGGCTGTTTCAGTGCTGCAAACTGCATTGTCACAGTGGGGGATCAAAAAGGAGGGAGATTAACAGTCACCTGTACACAACGGTAAACCTAGTCCCGTTGCCCCCTAGAAACTCCTCTGCCCTTCTGCTGACATTGTGCCACATTGTGCAGATAATTAAACTAATTAGGAAATAGTCCTGGTCATCACACGTTATGTTTATTACACATGCCCACCCCTAAGCTTCTGCAGGAACCTTTTTACAGCAAGTCACACCCACTAATTTTCTAACCAATCCTGTTACAATCCAGATTAGGCAAGGAAACATGTGATTTAGGTCAGGAGATGTGGCCAGACAGTTCTCACGTATACAGGAGCCTTTTTCAAAGGAGGTACATTTATTTATTATTAATTTTTTTTATTATTTCAATATTAATAATTATTGGAAAGGTATTTAACAGTTTATTGGTGTTCTATTTAAAAAATATTTTTAAAATTTCTCCTTTAATCTAAAAGAAATATCACATTCCCATTATAAGGAATCTTATAATCTATTATCACCCTCTCTGTACCACTTTATTTCGCTAACCGACAAATATAATGGAAATATCGCTGGATTCAAGTGCAAGGCTGTACCAACCACTGGAGCTCTGGAATGCAGCACATTCAATAATCACATATATTAAATGGATGTTCCACATTGGTCAATCTTGGCCCAATAGTTTCAGCCAACAGACTGATAGACTGTCAGGCAATATTAAAGTGACACAGTCGATATTTCCTTCTGAACGATCATACAATCTGTCTATTAAAGACAGCACAAGAATCCGTTTGGCTACTCAGAAATCACTGTCGCTCAGTCGGCCAGGTGAATGTTAAGGGCGATGTATTAACCTGTGTACTAGACCATACAGGTTCC
The DNA here is from genome assembly GCA_019447015.1 of Hymenochirus boettgeri. NCBI lineage: Eukaryota > Metazoa > Chordata > Amphibia > Anura > Pipidae > Hymenochirus > Hymenochirus boettgeri. The sequence continues at coordinate 228,939,242 of CM033473.1, read as the reverse complement.
TCCTTTAAGTTCCTCCTTTAAGTATAATCACAAGGCGGCCAAATTAATCTCCTTGTCCCACACAGTGCTGGGATTAGTATCTCTCCCAAACGTTGGTCTGCAAACCATTGGTCCAAATATGATTATCATATTGTACACAAGTCTCACCTTTGTATAACTTTCTGTTAGACTAAAGGTGGCCATACCACCATAGCTATGTTCAACAGTTCGAACACTGGGCATGTGTATGCATAGATCACAATGTAAGATAACGACCACCGTATAGAATAACGATTGCCTATTATTATTGCGCCAATATCATTATTTTACACAAAATTTTATAAATACCGTTCAAAGTTCATGCTTATCTGGTACCTGGCGTGCAGACCGGCAGGCCCTCTTAGCCCCCAGACCCCCCCAGGGGCTATAGTTGTGGGGGGGAGGCTTTGCAGTTTGGCTACTGTGGGAAAGGTGGAAAACTGAAATAAACTAGAATCCTAGATTCGGCCCCGAGTTTTCATAAATGAAATGAAAGACATTTTAGCTTAGTCACCATAATACCGGTTTATCCAGTTCGAGGAAAAGTATTTCATCTCACAGTTACATAGAATACCATTATTCTACCATGGCAGTAGTTTACCACCACACAGCATTCTACGGCCAAACGTTTGTTAATTAACCGCAGCCGTACACTTATCAATAACGCACGGTATCGCTAAATTACGATACCGCGAGTTTACAAATAGCGCCCTGGGTGCACTGCTCTGCCTTCCACCGCGTTTGCGTTGCGCAGATAGCAGCACAAGCGAAACAATCGAAACTAGCAGGAGCGCACTTTTCTGTGTGTTGCCGTGTGCGATAGTGTGGCCTCAGCCTAAAGAGTGTGAAAAGAGTGCACTCTGTTTGTGCTGCAATTTCGCAATAATCATTTCACATGCGATTTAAATAAAAATAATGATAGTGTGTGTCCCAAAAACAGATTGCAGCACATATATTGGGTGCTGTTTTTAGAGACGCTTTACTGTTAAATTGGGAATACACTAGGCGGACATTAGATAGATTAGACAATCATCCATAGATCTATCTAACATCCAAAGCTAGCCATACACTAGGCAGACATTAGATAGATTAGACAACATCCATAGATCTATCTAACATCCAAAGCTAGCCATACACTAGGCAGACATTAGATAGATTAGACAATCATCCATAGATCTATCTAACATCCAAAGCTAGCCATACACTAGGCAGACATTAGATAGATTAGACAATCATCCATAGATCTATCTAACATCCAAAGCTAGCCATACACTAGGCAGACATTAGATAGATTAGATAGTCATCCATAGATCTATCTAACATCCAAAGCTAGCCATACATTTGACATTAGATAGATTAGACATTTTTCTATAGACGAACATCTAAAGCAGTGTATGGGCACATTAAGCTAGCTATACACAGGTAGACTTTCTTCCGATCGGATTCCTAATTAGGGACAATGATTGGAAATCGGAAGAAATTCCCTACCTTGAGGCCTTGATTTTTCTGCAGATTTCAGATTGAAACCAGAAGAGAGATTGAGGCAGGAGATTGGGGTCGGCAGAAAATTTTCTGCCTGACCCAATCTTAGTTTTTGCGATAAACTGTTTGACATTGTCGAGTGGTTGATCGGAAAAAGGGAAAACGCTTTCTGACATTTGAAGCAAAATTTAGGGCTGGAACACATCGGACCAACTTTTGACTGACAAACTTAACCTAACCATAGTCAATCAGCTTTATAGGCATCCCAGTTGTGCCACTGGATATAGGGAGCTAGACCAGGGGGTTTATTTTGTGGACTAGGAGAGCATTGAGGCTGGGTACACATGAAGGGACTATTTATCCCAACCGATGAGCGAGTGCTCGGCCGGGACAGATGTCCGTTGGTCGCGGCAAATTCAAACGATCGTTCGATAGTACGAACAATCGATCGTGCGGTACCATAGGGAACGCACGATCGATCGGAATTTACCAACACGTCCAATCTGGATGAACGAACAATCGAGGTCGGTATTCACCAGCAGAGACAATATAAGATATTAGGGTCAGCCAGTTCAGAGGCACATTTGTGTCTCTGTTTAACTGTGAGGGATATACCGTTGGTCTCTATTCTATATTCCTTTTTTCTCTGCAAGTGGGACACTGTGGGTTTTTTTACTATGTTTTTAATGTAACCTGATAAATGTTACCGTAAATCTTAATCTAACCCACAACTAGCCCTCACTTATACTATCGGTAATCGCACTTTGTACAGGGGGAGAGTCAATAAAAGTTCTTAGTGTTCAAAATGGTGCTAATTTTGGCCCAACCAATTAGATCAGATTTAACATTTGAAAGCTAACATCTGATTGGTTGGAGCAAAATTAGCACCATTTTTACCGATAAGAACTTTTATTGAATGTCCTTTTTTTCTGCCTTGGGAAAGCCTGAGATGTGCCATAGAGATTTAACGTAGTTTCTTCGACCCAAGCCTGGTCCAAACTACAAAATGAAACTTTGACTGTGTTGAGATCTGTGGGTATGAACCCTAGTGGCTTTGTGTGTCCTTTAGTGCCACTAAATAAAGTTACAAGTCTTGTTTTCAATTGTCATGTTTTCCTCTAAAAATAGCTGATTTAATAGAATGTAAATAAACAATCAGGTAACGTTACCCTATTCATGACATTCTGGAACAATATACCCTGTACAGTGTGTACAATGCCCCCAATGTATGGGGAATCGCAGCATAAAGAGCACAGGTGTGCCATGGCGGAAATTTGCATTCCCAGGTGCGCCGCTGTTTGAGAAACCCTGATCTAAAGCTCCATTGAACACAACAGATTACACAGATTAAAGGATAATCAAAGTTAAAAACAAAGTCAGATCACTGATCTTGTAATTTGTGCCCTAAATGAATTCATAGGCTGGAAATAACTGGATACGTTGGTGGAAAGAATCGTTTATTGTATCTCGTTATGGAATTAGCTGGCACAGCGGTGAACACTTTAAGGCAAGACGCACTGCACCTGTGACAGAAATCTCATTAAGACTTTAGGAGCGGAAACATCATGTCATATTTAGGAGGTACTGGGCCTCTAACCGCTTTCTAATTACAATGACAGCTAGAGATTGTGGAAACTGTATTTCATCTGCATGGGAGGAAGGATGTTTCCTCTGTGCACACATTTGTTCTGTGCTATATCTCTCTGTAATTAGCCAAAGCTTTCATTATCTACAGACATAACTTATATTGGCTAATCCGACAGGTGGCACCTTAGCAGAAGGTTGAAGGGCACAGAAGCTTTTGATGTTTTTTTTTTTTTTTTTAAATATTCCCTTTCTGCTGTTATGTAATAAAGCAGATTGCTGGATAATCCTCTACAACGTGTTACATTACCATAGTGCCGTAATCTACTGGGGTCGTTTGCCATTATTTCTCCAATTATGGTAGCGTGCGGTTTCTCGTGCTTGTGTATTTAATACTGAACGCTCTTGTTATATTTGTATTTTATAAAGGTGTGGGAAACTGTACAGTGCGAACTGTAATAGAATTTAAAATGTTACTGAGCATTGACAATATGGAGATATTCATTACAGTGTATAGGTTTTCCAGTGGGAAAAAGAAGGTTTTTTTTTAATCTAAAATGTCTAACTCACAGGAAGTAGGAGTCACTATAACCTCTTCCATTCTGGAGACATCATTGGCCAATGACTTACGGCTTTGTCCCCGGATCTCCTTCTTATATGTGCAAGCTTGTAACAAGCTCATAAAGGATGCAGAGGAGGCAGGAACCTGGAAGACGGGAGCCAGAGAGCCGGAAGAAAAAGATCTTCCTCCTGGAACATCCTGGAATGAAGGAAGATGGACTTTGGGGGTTCCTGTTTGAAATATTAAAGGGCATGTCTATTCCAAAATAAAAATCCATTCTTAACTTCTGCACCCCCCACAACCTCTGGAAAGTCCAGGTAGGCAGCTCACGAACTCCAGGTATATAAAAACTTCAAATTTTGTTCGGACATATTAAAAACAGCAGTGGCAACAACACCAAAGAGCATGGAGGATGAGGCTCCTCCCTACGCGTTTCGCGGCAAGAACACCATGAAAGCTGTTAACTTCCTACTCCACACTAATTACCTATTATATACAGAAAAGAGGAGCATCGATGGGGGGACGTTTCTCCTTGTCGAATGTGAATCTGTTCATGGGACATTAGGAACACGTCCACATTTTTAACTCTGCTAACCCTTTCAAGAATCATATAAAAGTTGTTTACAGTTATATATGACATGATCCTTATCTGGAAGAGGTTCCCAACTGTTGAGGAGTCTTATAACTCTAAGACTTTTGATGACTTTATTGAATACTGCAATGGATCCGGATGGGCATTGTGTTTTCCCACTGCATAAATAATGTCAAAATAGAGTTTTTAGATGTGGAGTTCAAAGTGGTTGACGGGGTTATTGATACAGATCCTATCTGCAAACCTATCACCAGGAATACTATCCTTCGGGGTGATAATGGACATCCCCAAACAGTAATTTGTGCCATACCATATGGCCAATTTTTGCGGTTGCGTAGGATTTGTTCAGAATGGAGTCTATTCCAAGATAGAGCGATGGCCCTGTGGGATGGTTTATTTGCAAGGGGCTATAAAACTGATGTTATTAGAAAGGCCTAAGAATGGGCAGTTAGTATATATCGAACTTCTCTTTTGATGAAAAGTGATCATCAGAGCTCTATACGAGGAAGTTATATGGACCTCCCTTTATTACCACATGTAGCCAAAACAGTAGTAAACCGAAAAAAATATTGTCTAAACATTGGTCCATACTGACTACGGATCCAATACTTGGTGAGATATTACCACCCAATCCAATGGTTTTTAGGAGAGGTCGAACTATTGGGTCAATAGTTTCCCCCAGTTTCCCTAGGACTGATAGAGAGATATCACATTCATGGCTGAAGTATAAGGGCTGCTACAAGTGTGGTGGCAGTAGACGTAAGATTTGTAAATATATCAATAAATCGAAAACGTTCACGAGTCATACTACCAATAGAACGTTTGATATAAAAAGTTACTTCAATTGTAAATCGATTTTTGGCATCTATCTGGCCACATGTGGTTGTGGCAAATTATGTCAGTAAGACCATTCGAGCAGCCTATAGTAGAATGGCAGCGCATATCAATGCCACTTTGAATGGCACTTACAATTCAGCCATATCAGCACACATTTTGGAGTTCGATGATGATGTGTTGGATATCACCTTCCAGATTATTGACCATGCAGACAGAGAGAAGTGAGGCGTTCTGGATTTATACCCTGTTCCCAGAGGAATGAACAAAGAATTTGAACTTAGTTGCTTTTGTGACATTTAGTTTACTAAGTATGGGATTAATGCCATTAGGAGTTAATAAGATTTATATATTAATTATTGAACCAGTATATTACTAGTATATAAGCTGTAAAAGGTTTACTGTAATTGCTACTGAATAATTATTAACTATGCAGGTACTGTTTCTTTTAATGGATATAGATGTTGCAATTGGGATATTTGAAAGAAGTTTTTTTAACTTCCTAGAATCCTATTCTATTTATATGTCTGCTACAATCTTGCCCTTGGATATTCGGGAAGATTCAATAAGGAAGAGTCCCGTTACTTACATTAGCCTGATCCCACGATACAATACCAGACGTAAACGAGATTACGCCAGATATTGCATTGTGGGATTGGGCTAAGGTAAGTAACGCAACTTTAAAGCCTCCAACACAACACCATTAAGTTTCGCACTACCAAGTAGCGAAAAAAAACTAACGGCAGGGGTTTTGGATCGCTAGCACAGTGCTATTACCATAAACATTTGGAAATGGCGCTGTGCTCTAAAATCCATCTAAAACCCACGTTAACCCGAAATTTTGTTGCTGTTGGTGTTGGTGTCGTTGATGTTTTTAATATGTCTGAGTAAAATTTGCAGTTTTTGTATACCTCTGGAGTTCGTGAGTTGCCTACCTGGACTACCCTGTTTGCTTTTACCATGGCCGGAGAGGAGGCGTCTCTTACTGGGTGATTGTGCACCGCGACTGAGGACAGACAAGGGCTCCCACGTAAGGTAGGTGCACTAAAGGGATTGAATCATAACAAATTTATTTTGAGCTACAGGTGCCTAGTGCAACAACGTTTCAGTCCTGGACCTTTATCCGGTTTCATGCATCAGGACTGAAACGTTTCTGCACTAGGCACGAGTAGCACAAAATATTTTTTTTGCATTCAATCCCTTGAGTGCACCTACCTTATGTTGAATGTTTATGGACCAAGGTAATTATATGAAAGCTGGAGAAAGGAGAGTGCCCACCTACTGGTCATATAAATAGATGTCACTATGGGCCCTATTTGTAGACACGTGGTATCACAATTTAGCGATAACGGGCATTATCGATAATCTACGACCATGGACGTACATTTACGCTGAACGTTTGTTAATTAATGAATGTTCAGATGTTGAATATCATCCCATAAACTACTGCAATGGTTCTATGGTGATTGTAAATCTACCGCCGCGTTATTGTAGATTTATGATCATTATCGTTTATTACCAATCGCTAAACAGATTGGAAATTAACGATTGTTTAACCAATCGTTAAAGGGTATTATTAGAAAATGTCCCAAACTTTACTTACCTTCCCTCTTGCCTCCACCGCGCTGCCAGGCCCTCTGCTTGCGAGTAAATGCAAGCAGAGGGGCGGGACCAGCAGTCGCGTCTGTGATTGGCTGAGTGGCAGCCAATCACGGACGCGGCTGCCGGGAGTTCAGTGCGGTGGAGGCAAGTGGGAAGGTAAGTAATGTTTCAGGCATTTTCTTAAAATTCTAACATAGCGGTTGGGGCTGGGGGGACAGGGGGAATCTTTGGTGAAAAGGGTTTTACACTAGGGGGAGGGAATCCTAATCGGGAGGGAGAGGGAGGGGGAGAAGGGCTGCAGTGCACATGCTAAACTTCTTCCGGAGGCCAGGTAGGAGGCAGAGTCCTATATGGACTGCTATCCTCCTGGTGGGCAGTTTTTGGGTCTTTGGGGGGGGGACTACAGGAGAACGATATGGAGCTGGGATGTGAGGTAAGGATTACACTACACTACATGGTGGGGCCATTACTGGGGGGGATTATAGTTTTGGGGGTGGACATGCCCTTTAAAGGCACGGTACCGCACCTTTACAAAAAGAGCCCCATACTTCTAGGGGTTCAGTCCATGACTTACTAATAAGAACAGTGGGTAAGAGTGGCGATTAAAACCTCCTTGTGATTGCTAGATTTCCGTTTCCCCCGCTAAACTTACCATTTAAGCATGACATGGCAAAAACTAAAAACGAGACTGACACAAAAATTTTATTATGAAAATTTACACCTTTGGCTTTCTCACGAAACGCCGTCTGAGAATCACCGACGGATAGAGAAACGGGGCAGGATTCCGTGCTACAGTATAATTGGAACCTACAGAAAAACATAGCTCCGAGATCAATCCAGTGCTACACGCAGTCCCTTACAGGGAATCATAAATCTGTGCATTGTTTTATTTATTTATTTTAGTCACTAAAAAACGCACAGAGAATGACTGAGATAGTTTCGTGACATTCCTTAAACTCTGTAATCATTTCAACTTGATAGGGTGTGTGTGTAAACAAGGGAAACACTGGTTATTTCCTGATCTCTGATGTTAGTAACACAAAATTCAACATTAATGGTTTTGCCTTTGAACTTCGGAAAAAGTTTTGAAGTTCGAAAACGGACCCATTAAATTCAATGGGGAGTGATGGTTTGAAAGGTTCAGATGATTTACAGATTAAATAGCAATGGTAACTTAAGCTGGGTACACACGATGAGATATTTCGGTCCGATCGACCGATAGTTCAGAGTATCGGTCTATCGGACAGAAATTATCGCATCCGAATGTAGCCATGCCCGAACGATCGTTCGTCCGAATCTCTATGGACCGCACGATCGGTCGAGGTAACTATCGGACGCGGCTGCTTTTGCCGCAACCGACAGTCCTTCCTTCAGGCTGACCGGTCGAAAGTATCGAACAGTCGGTCAGGAGGAAAAATCGCTAGGTGTGTACCTAGCTTTACTGTAAATGGCTATGGCACGTGGGGAACATGTCCCCACTGTTTAAACACTTCTTACTTCATGATCGAGCAATTGTCGGGTTTGAACCATAAATTTGAGGGTTATCAAAAATCAAAAGCTGCATTGGAGGGTTAGTGGACGATACATTCTAGGGTTATCAAAAATGATCCATACATTCGAGGGTTACCGAAAACTAATGATACTTTCCTGGGTTATCGAAAATTGAAGGTTACATTCGAGGGTTAGCGAATGATACATTCTAGGGTTGGCAAAAACGATCCATACATTCGAGGGTTACCAAAAAGGAATGATGCTTTTGAGGGTTACCGAAAATCAAGGGTTACATTTGAGGGTTAGCGAACGATACATTCTAGGGTTGGCAAAAACGATCCATACATTTGAGGGTTACTGAAAACAAAAGATACTTTTGAGGGTTAGCGAACGATACATTCTAGGGTTACCGTAAACGATCCATATATTGGAGGGTTACCGAAAACGATCCATACATTTGAGGGTTACTGAAAATGAATGATGCTTTCCAGGGTTACTGAAAATCGAACGATACATTCGAGGGTTACCGAAAACAAACTATACTTTTGAGGGTTACCAAACGATACAGGGTTAGTGAACAGCTCGTGAATTCGATAATTATCAATTTTTCCAATAATTATCGGAAATACAGCCACGAGTTCAGAAAACAAAACTAGTTCGACCCCAGCTAGTGGTTTGAGTTCATCCGAGCTCATAAAGTTCGTCCCGAACTCGGGTTCAGTTTTGTGTCCAACACTATTTGTCAGTTACATGCGACAGATACTTTGACCTGGTAAATTTTTCTATTACTTCGTATGGAGATTGTGCGAATATTAATCACCAGTCTTTATAGCCATTGAAGGTCATATTCCTGCTGAAATGACCAACCGTGCAGCTGTTAGCGACATTGGGATTGGTTGGGATTGGACATGGACATACCCATATAGGCAAATCCCACTGAATCCGATCAGGCAGTGTATGTTAGCTTATGTCTCGTTGTAAAGTCTAAGCTTGCTATGCCGAACAGTGAGTGTTTCTCATATGGTTGAATTATCAGTCAGTGGCAAGTGCAGGATTTTCAAGGGGGGATCCTAAATGGGTTACCACTGAACAAGCCCAGAAGGAGGTTCACGACCGAATACATCCATGTGTTATATAGGGATCATATAATATTATATATTCTCTAATTGCCATGATTATCATCACGGTTGGCCAATACACATGTTCCCTTGTCTTTTGTTATAAAGTGTATACTTACTAAGGCTGGGTACACACAAACCAACAGACATTTCCGTGTATTGGTCGGTCCCTGAAAAATCTGAGGTGCTTTGGGCAGGGGCAGTGAACGTTGTGGTCCATAGGAGACATTTGCTGGGACCGACCACTTTATAGCGGCGAAATGTCAGGACAGAAAATTTGTCCGTGTGTCCCCAGCCTAACGTTCTGTTTTACTGATAAATCCACATTTACCCAACATTATCATTAGTGTCTTCCATAGTCAGAAATGTGACACTGACGGATCTGATAGAATTTGCAGTAGAAGCCGATAACATCGGACCATGTGTGGGCACATTGAACAATCATTCTATATAAAGAATATATGGAACAATCACCCCTGTGTATATATAATATATATAATAATACAATGTGTACAGTCAGCTGTACATCCTCCTCCAGGATTTCCTAATGTCCCTATTCCTGCTCACTAAGCTCCATCACAGTGCAGTAGGTACAGGAAGTTCTGTATATAAACCCAGTCTCAGCAATCACATCAGGCAGCTGCAGGGTTAATGATACAGATCTCTATGCTGCTGTCAATCACAGGGCAGACTGGATACATTTTTCAAACAAACAAATGCTGCTTCTTATTTACAGCTCAATTAACAATGTAACAATCTATGTAACAATCTATGTAACAGTCTATGTAACAGTCTATGTAACAGTCTATGTAACAGTCTATGTAACAATCTATGTAACAGTCTATGTAACAGTCTATGTAACAGTCTATGTAACAATCTATGTAACAGTCTATGTAACAATCTATGTAACAATCTATGTAACAGTCTATGTAACAATCTATGTAACAATCTATGTAACAGTCTATGTAACAATCTATGTAACAATCTATGTAACAGTCTATGTAACAATCTATGTAACAGTCTATGTAACAGTCTATGTAACAATCTATGTAACAGTCTATGTAACAGTCTATGTATCAGTCTATATAACAATCTATGTAACAATCTATATAACAGTCTATGTAACAGTCTGTGTAACAGTCTATGTAACAATCTATGTAACAGTCTATGTAACAATCTATGTAACAATCTATGTAACAATCTATATAACAATCTATGTAACAGTCTATGTTACAATCTATATAACAATCTATGTAACAGTCTATGTAACAATCTATGTAACAGTCTATGTAACAATCTATGTAACAATCTATGTAACAGTCTGTGTAACAGTCTATGTAACAATCTATGTAACAGTCTATGTAACAATCTATATAACAATCTATATAACAGTCTATGTAACAGTCTATGTAACAGTCTATGTAACAATATATGTAACAGTCTATGTAACAATCTATGTTACAGTCTATGTAACCATCTATGTAACAGTCTATGTAACAATCTATGTAAGTCTATGTAACAATCTATGTAACAGTCTATGTAACAATCTATGTAACAATCTATGTTACAGTCTATGTAACCATCCATGTAACAGTCTATTTAACAATCTATGTAAGTCTATGTAACAATCTATGTAACAATCTATGTAACAGTCTATGTAACAGTCTATGTAACAATCTATGTAACAGTCTATGTAACAATCTATGTAACAGTCTATGTAAGTCTATGAAACAATCTATGTAACAGTCTATGTAACAGTCTATGTAACAATCTATGTAACAGTCTATGTAACAATCTATGTAACAGTCTATGTAAAAATCTATGTAACAATCTATGTAACAGCCTATGTAACAGTCTAAGTAACAGTCTATGCAACAGTCTATGTAACAATATATGTAACAGCCTATGTAACAGTGTAAGTAACAGTCTATGTAACAGTCTATGTAACAGTCTTTGTAACAGTCTATGGACACAAGGAGAAGTTGAACAGCAGACTGCACTGAGCAGACAGAAAGGGGGGATTCCAAGCACCAAGAATCCCCCCCTAAACATGCCTGTCAGTAGTAAAAGCTTCAATGGAAAAGGAATCATATTTATATGGCATTAGCCACGTATGGATTTTAGAAATTAAAATTCAGACCCTGGATCTACTAGTTTACAGTGACTCTGTAGGTAAGTTTCCATATTGTAGTAGCATGAGGCTTTAAGCCTTAACACTAAGCATTTGGTAGGAGACCTCCAACCTCCTGTTAAAAGCCATGGGGAAGTGACAACCTTTTGCAGTTTCAGGGACTTAAACAAAGTTCAAAGAACCAAGCAGGGGTGTCAACCCAGAGAAATTACCCCAGATAATTCATTAGGACCTTTAATATTGGGGTTACCATGACGTGGTTGGATGGCTTTTCATTTCTATGTACCTGAAGCTCCTATGATTTTATGTTACATACCCTACAACCGTACAGACCCAGTTTAAAGGGCATGTCCACCCCCCCCCAAAAATTAACCCCTTACTGGCCACATCAAGAAGTTTAAAACAAGCCTTACCTTACATTTCTGCTCAAAATAGTTCCCCTGATGTGCCCCTCCAAAGTCCAGGAAACTGCTGTGTAGGAGCAGTGTGTGACTCATGCTGTGCCTGAGTCTGCCTCAACCTTGTCAAGGTTTGAGGCATGCTCAGTGCAGCCCTCCCCCCCCCCCCTCCCTCTCCCTCCCGTTTTTCTCTGCCTCCCCCTAACATTAAACCCTTTGGGTATGCAGTAGGGCATGCTCCCCCAGCCCCAACCGCATTAATATTATTGTTAGAAAGTCCCCCAATCTTTACTTACCTTCCCTCTCTCCTGTTCAGAACTCCCGGCAGCCATGACCGTGATTGGCTGCCTCTCAGCCAATCACCGACGCGGCTGCCGGTCCCGCCCCCTGCTTGCAATTCCATGCAAGCAGAGGGCCGGAACACTGCGGCAGAGGAGGGAAGGTAAGTAAGGATTGGGGGACTTTTTAACAATTATATTAATGCGGTTGGGGCTGGGGGAGCATGCCCTACCGCATATCAAAAGTTTTTATAAGGGGTGGACATGCCCTTTAAAGGGTTTATCCCGGTAATCCCTGTAAAGTTCCTCTGTGGCCGGGCATGGGCGTTCCAGGGAGGTAGCTGTGACATTTGGGGGGCGTGACAGGGTGTTCTGGGGCAGAGCCACATCCGTCCCTGGAAAATTTGGAGGTATGACTTTTTATAAGGGGCCCTGGAATGTGCATCAATCATCTTATTTCTTTGTGTTAATGGTCAGGTCATACCACTATATATAATTATAATGTTACCTAAGGACCCAGCACATCCACGGTCCTTTTATTGCTTTTTAGCGATACCAAGCCTTTAACAATTGGTTTAGCGATTGTTAATTTATGAGCGGTATCGTAAATTAACGATAACGAGCGTAAATTACCCATACTGAACCTAAATCTACAATGATGCGATTTTAGATTTACGATCCCCATAGAATACCATTGCGGTAGTTTACTACTGCATGGTATTCTACGACCGAACATTTGTTAATTACCAAACGTTCGGCGTAAATGTACGACCGCGGCCATGCATTACCAATAAAGTGTGGTACTGATAAATTGCAAAACCGCGCTTTTTAAATACGGCCCTTTATATTTTATATCTTAACAAGAAAAACTCTGCTTCTTACCAGTTATTAACAATCCCAACCAACCCTGAGACATTGTGTCCACATTACAGGGCTCAACATGAACCAGTTGTGCCAGTCACAACCCTGTGTCACAAGTAGGGTTAGCACCATCAGTGATTGTCAAGGAGGATTCCTTTAACCAGTAATTAACCAGCAAGGAGGCAGCAACCACCAAAGAAAGTGCTGGAGATCAAAATGAATTGTGGAATTTTGTGAAAAATGGTACGTATAGCTTGTGGTTTGGGGGCTTGCAGCTAAAGGTAAATTTGAATTTGGTGGTTTGAATTTTACTTTTAAAGGGAAAGTCCAACCTTCAAATAAAAATCAATTTGAACGTTAATCACCTCCAAACCTGCAATAGTTAGAAAGCTGAAATATATAAGACTAATGGTGGCCAAAGACGCCATTGTACGTTCCGCAGATGGTACAATCAGATTGGCCGGCGGGAAAAAAAATTCCAACTGGCCCAATAGGAAAATGTATCATACAACCAAGATTGTTGCATCTTTTGGAACCATAACCAGAAATACTGGACAATGTCCTGTTGTCCCAATTTCTGCTTCCTGGTGCTTCCAGATAGTAAATGTCAGTCAAGAGTTTGACAGTTGATATCACAGCCAGTGACTGAATTCTAATCCTCCTGCTGCCTCCTCTGAGCATGCTTAAGCTCATAGACAGCTCACTAAATTGCTAAAGGGAGCCTGAACAAATATATCCGTTTAACTCACACTACCCCTTAGTTTCCATGAGGCATCTAGGAGCATAGCAGGCCTAAGTTAATGATTCCAGAGGACAAAGTAGAATATATCAAAATATTTTAACAGGGCCATTTTTTCTAAAAGATGTCGTTATGAAGTTGGAGTTGTCCTTTAAGTTTATTTCATCTTAAATAGCCAATATCAAGAGTCTACTTATTTGGAGATTGCCCATCCTTCTACTCGTGGCAGAAAAGTAATCAGTATGAAATGTAGAATAGATAGAACCTTGATCTTTCATCATGGAAGAATTCTGCCAACTGTACAAGTTTCTAAGGCAATTTAAAGGAGAATTATACGCAAGCAGTAACTGGCTTTTTTCTGGCACTAAGTGACTGTTTGAAGCTCCTCCCCTTCCTTCATTAGCATATGTTCTCTAAGGTCAGAGATGGGAGAAAAGTCAGTGACAATGACTGTGGGAGGAGGCAAAAAGAAGCACGAATATAATTCTCCTTTGATGTTTCCCTCTAATTAGCAAACATGCTCATTGGCTGGACCATTAGCAATCGGACACATAGACATAAAGAGATTTGAGCATCTTTTTATTTTTCATTAAAATATTTGCGTTCAGTAGTAAAGCTATAAGAATGGTTTAGATTTAATAAAAAACTTATAAAAAGTATTTAACACATTCCAGCTATAATAAAACATGCCATACATTTAATAATTAAGCTCAGTATATTACAAGTAAAAAAAATATAAATATATACAAATAAATACTGTATATCATTTTACAAAATCGTTCTCTTTTCTGCATAGGAAAAAAGCTTTTTAAAATCAAATGCGACTTTTGCATTTGACCAGCATTTTTTTTATTTAAGTGCAGTTTATTTATATTTAACCAGAGTTGCCAACTTGACTAATAGCCACTGGGAATAGGGGCGGTGCTCACCAGAAAGGGGAGGGGTTAAGGCAAACTTCAGAGCGATCTATGCGAACAAATGGTTGGTTTCAGAAATGTTCTGGCTTAAACCATTATTGTTCTTTACGTAGTGGTACATAGTTATTCTAGACTAGATGTTTCGTCCCATCTGGTTGGTCGGGACAATGTAGCCACTTCCAATCTTTTGTTCCATAGAAGACAGCATGATCAGCCCCTATTATAAAGAGCTATGCCTAGATATGAAAAGGAGGTCTACATAAGGATCCTCGGTGACAGCTCTCACTTAAGATTACCAAGTAATTAAGGTTGTTCCAGGAAATATACATTTTAATGCAACCACACTCAATGACTACACATTACCCTGATTAGACCCTAGGCTACATGTTCTTATTGAAGTAAATAAAGTGCAATGTCCACTCCATGCATTAAAGGCTACTCTCATGGGTTCTGCTGTAAGAAGACTTAAGGTAGGCATTTATGGCACCAATATTCCAATCGATTAAATCAAATTGATCAGATTATCGAAGCCACTTTTTCAGGTTTTCGATAGACTGATAGACTGGCGATATCGATCGGCCTATCGAAAATAAC
This sequence comes from Hymenochirus boettgeri, assembly GCA_019447015.1. Lineage (NCBI taxonomy): Eukaryota > Metazoa > Chordata > Amphibia > Anura > Pipidae > Hymenochirus > Hymenochirus boettgeri. Next base: position 228,924,041 of record CM033473.1, on the reverse strand, counting down.
CTGATTGGGCAAGTTGGAAAAATATCCATCGACCCCATCTGCCAAAGCCAGACCTGTACTTTTCGAGCTGAAATCTACAGAAGATCGCTGGGGCAAGGAAGGGATGTTTGGACGTTTTAGACGATCGAATAGGAAGAATATTGGTCCGTGTATGCCCACCTTAACAGTAAAGGCTTAATTAAGCATAGAGGCAACTGATCAGAATGATGTATCATTTGCACTGCACAATGCTGCTTCCACTGCAACAGAACTTTTCGATTGGTTGTTTCACCAGAATCTGCCTATAAATAGATCAAGCGTGGCAATTCGACCTGATCTCATGGTTTTAAATGGGCCATGTCATTAGTCTGATAACTGAAATAGCCTCAGCACCACTATCTCAGCAACTTGATAGTCACTATTTTGACAATCAAGTTAATTCCCAACCAAAGATACATAAAAAATGTTTACTTTCTTGCACCCAGTGGGACAGACATGCTCAGTGAGTGTGTAGCAGTACAATTACATACTCTGTCAATAAGAGGAGGTGAAAGTGAACTATAGGGTTTGCTGTAGTTTACACTGCGCAATGGGATCTTTGGTTAGGAATCATTTAACCAAATTGAAAAGACATCATTTTATTTAGTAGTTTCTAGGATCTGATGCAAAGAAACAATGTATACGACTATAGTTTACCTTTAAACTAGGCAATTAGTTTAGCATTTTTTCATTTTTACACATTAAAAGGAATATTATTAAAATTGCAGCTTTATAATGTTCCAATTCCATGCCCCAAGATTACCCTTATCCCGTCAAGCTGGGGGCTTTTACCGGTAAGTATACCATGGCAAAATCTGCAATAAATCCATTATGTATATAATGCAGAAATCTGTGTGTGGTGGTCCTGTAATTAGAGTTTCCAGATCAGTGAATAATCAGGGGACACATATTACAACTATGAGTCACAATCAACAAAGATTACATGCAATCAGTGTAGCCCTGAAAAATTCAAATTAGAGAGTACTAATTAACCCTTTAATTATTAGATAATCTGGTGACTCTTTCTTTAAAGCACAAAGAACCTGTCCAACTATAACCCTCTGCACATCTTATAAACGTTCTGTACAGTGTACACCAGACTAAGTGGGCCCTCACATAGCATAAGCACTAACAGGGATATTTAATAAACGTTCTGTACAGTGTATACCAGACTAAGTGGGCCCTCACATAGCACTAACAGGGAGATTCAATAAAAGTTCTTATCGTTAAAAATAATGCCAATCAGATGTTAGCTTTCAAATGTTAAATAAGATCTGATTGGTTGGGGAAAAATTAGCACCATTTTTAAAGAACTTTTATTGAATCTCCCTGTAAAGGTTCATACACACAGCGATCACAGGACCCAACCTACTACGCACGATGTGTACAAATGTCCATTTAGGCCGATAATCGGCCCGTGTATGGACACTTTATCGGGCAAAACAGCCATTCGTTCAGAGATCCCCCAGTCGGTTGGGCAACGATCCCCGACTGAACGTCCGTTTCGGTCGACAAAGTGCCCATACACGAGCCGATTATCGCCCGAAATGGACGTTTGCACACATCGCGATTGAACGTGTGTCGCGTGTGTCACTTGCACGATTCAAACGCGTTTTGTGAACCTTCCCTTATGTGCCCTGCGCTCCGATCTGTTATTGGAACGTATGCGTGCACGACTTTTTGTGTGTGTATCGCCTGTGTTCCAATAACACAGATGTGTATAGGAGCAGAGCGCACATATCATATAACACACGGTAGCATATTGCAATAACCCTGCACGTGCTGCCATGCGTAATAGTGGGACCTAACCCTAACTGGGCTATTGATTCACCTATGGGCTACATTCCCATCATAAAACACTTTTACCATGCGTTTCCCCATTCCACATTTCTTAGGATCATATTGTAAAATAAAGTGAACTAGATTCCCTACTAAGCTGGTTACACACAGTCAGATTTATCAGCACAGGGGACGATATTTCCGTGTATCAGCAGGTCGGACAGAAAAATTTGAACTGATTTCGCCAGCGATTGACCGTAACAATTTCCGTGACTGACAGTGATTTGTCCCGGCTGTACGTTCGCTAGTGGTGAAAGGTCGGTTAGGATGAAAAATACCCCTGCGTCTCCCAGGCCTGAGGGTACTCAACACAAACCATTTGCTTAGTGCTTATACAAGATCCTTTAGAATCCTTACTGGCAGGTCACATTAAAACTCTTATAACTGACTGGTAACAAAATGTCCATTACATTCCTCTTTACTTCCCAGTCCCTTGACAGAACCTCTGGCTGAACATTATCAGGGTCAGAACTGTAAACCTGACTGTTGGACAGTAGCTCCCACATTAAAGGGCCCAAGCCTTTGCGTTCCACATGCGCAGTGCTACTGCTGCATCGTTTCCATTCACGGTGATGTCATGCAAACCAGCGTTACTCTGATTGATTCCACTTCCATTCCGGATAAAGTGACATCATGGCAAAAAAACAGATTACACTACACAGCCAATAACTCTCTGTACTTGGCATCAATTCTCATTGGCCTTGTGGTTTGTTTCCAGGGTAGAAGCCTTTACGTTCCAAAAAGCCACGACAGGTATAAACATGCCAGCAGAGCTACGCTATGCAGATGAAGTCTCTGTGAGCTATTAAGTGGAGACGTGGTTGAAAATATCGCATTGGTTTCATTTCTGGGTAATGCCAGGTTACAGATATTTCCTTCGCAGCACGATGTGCAAACCTAGGATTAAAGGGAAATATCCATTAAACATTTAATTAAAGTGCAATATTTATGTCTGCAGAATAATAATAATTAGCATTAAAGGGAAAGTAGAATCACAAACTGTTGATTTATCTATAACACTGTTTAGATGTTTTCTGGGCCTGTTTACATTTGTTAATTTCCCGAGGTTTGGGTTCCACCCTTTTAGTCTTGTTCACATTGCAAGTATTTCTCTGCAGTGGATTGAACACGTGGTTCAGACTTTGACACGGCTGGATTCAGACACCAAGGCCTGGAACATACCATTTAAAGTTGACCTTGTTTGAAAGCAGTTCCACCGATATTGGGGAGACCCACTGAAAATCACCCACCTATGATCTTCACAGTGACAGACGTGTCTGATTGCTTTGTTTTAGTGGAATATGGATCGGACATGTCAGTTATTGTGAAAATTGTATCTATATTTTGGCCTGACCAACCCAAATTGTTGCACCTTGTAGCTGTGTGTACCTAGCCTTAGGGGCCAATAGAGGGGAGAGTGGGACAAGACTCAACATTCCAAGGCTTGTCCTTTAAATCAAGACTTCCCCAGCAGGTACAGATATGAGATAGGCATTCTTACAATATCTAAATATATAAAGCTGCAAGTAATTAGAACTAATGTCCTCAGCATGCTATATATTACATACTATTACATTTAGGAGAAACCATCACTTTTAAGGGTAACTGGTCTCCAAACAGGTGCCATTGAAAAGGTCTGCACTGTCTTTGAGTCTCTGTGACAGGCACATGATGAACTGTGTAAAAATCCCCACCCCCCAAAAAATCTATATTTTCTAAAGCCTTTCCTTTCCTTTTCCTTAGGCCTGTTACACATGCCGCACACTGGCTTAGAATGGGCCTTATCGTTAATAGAGATGGGACTAGAACTCAAATTCGAGCTGAAACTATTTGAGTTCGAATGGACTCGGATTTACGTTAATGTTCGCGAATGTTCGAGGTGCGCGAATCCGCAAGTAACATTTCTGTTATACCTATTCGTGAGTATCGAATCCGCGAGTAAAATATCTATTATACCTATACGCGAGTAAATATCGAATATCGAATCCGTGAGTAAAATGTCTATTATACCTATACGCGAGTATCGAATCCGCGAGTTCCGTATAAACATTACTTAAGTTAAATCCCACAGTAAAATTACTGTTTTTATTGTTCAGTAAATCTTGTTGGATCTAACAGGATCTACTAAATATGAAATAGATAGGTCACAAAGCTGATGATCCACCGCCATCAGCATTATGACCTATTTGTTGGATTGTTACCAGCTACCTAACATTACAGTATAGGGAGTCGATAACAATCATTTGCACGTATGGCCCAAATGAACAATTGTATAATGTTTATACGGAATAATTGTTCCTGTCTATTGCCGCAGATTTTAATGGAATTTGATAGTGAATTAGCAACAAAGTGGTATTTGTATGGGCATTAAGACTGGTTCCCTCACCTTGAGTACTATAAACTGGGGGAGGGTTGTATGGAAGGATATAATTACCCTTTAAGGAGGAGATTACTGAGCAATATGTAAATGCTGCCAGCAATTGAAGCACAACACAATCAATTAACTAATACATTAACTTAGATGTTATAATACAAGTAGGAAATTCTAGAAATAGGAAGAATATAAACATTTAGGTGCTCATGAAAAAACAAAAACAAGTGAAGATGTGGAGAGCAAGAGCATTATGTTGCTCCAAGAGACAATTGGGAAATTTCTGGTGGTCGGTCCCCTTATATGCAAGACTTACAGTTAATACAGTATGTGAACTAATTAGACAAATCTCACTTGTCATGTTTTGTTTTTTAAACTTACTCAAAATTAGATTGAGTTATTAGTTAAAAACATACAAAATCAATTCAAATCAAAAGATGTTTATTGCAAAAAAAAGTGTTTTTGAAAGAAAAATGTATTTTTAGGAAATGCTAACACATGTTGCAAAGATGTAATGACTAGCCATTTATCCTATATTTATCCTACTGTGAGGCAGACGCCTACTACAAACTACTCTTAAACATAAGTGTATAAAGCTAATCCTTTGAGCAACAATAAAACTGTCAATCATTGCAAGCTTATAGTTCTCAGTCTTAAAGCTAAATAAATCATAATTATTATGTGCTAAGGCTAAGACAGTATCAACAGACCTTGACAAACACTGACAGCATGACAATAAGCGGAAAAGTATCACTTCTATATCAGATAAACAGCATTTTGTCTGATTAGAATAAAGCTTCAACCGGTCTTATTTACCTTTAATTATGTATAAAACAGATATTCTTACTTTAGCATCCCTGAAAGAAGTGACAAATTTGCCATATCAAAAGCACAATAACCTGAAAACCATGGTTTTTCCCAGAATACTTTTTTCCATTTGGAAAATTTCTATAGGTTAAACATGTTTCATGCACCTAATACCACAAAGGGCTACTAGATGGTTCTGTTATTGAGTAATGATGGGTTACCTTAGCAATACCGTAATGTCTCTGTAATGGAAATATGCCCACCATCAACCTATAATGGCCTCGGTTATGCATATATTTTTTAAAAAAAATAAGTGAATTATGAGTGCATTCAATTATTAGTTAGGTTGACTTATTTGTTTAAAAACATAAGCACCAATTTTAACAATAAGAACTTTTAATACATAGGCCTGTATGTTTATAGAACAGGGAGGGACTGGTATATTTCAATAATAAAAGCAACTTAATACTGTAATTTACCATTGAGTTTGATTCTGTATAATGTACTATCCTTAAATATGATTATATTTTCAAACTTAAATGTGTTTCATTTGAGTTTTTTCAGTATGTTTTTCCATTTGCCCCTTATTTATGACGGAGGTCACTTATCACATCATGTTTTTTTCTTTTCACTACAGGGAACATAAAGACTTTGAACAATAGTTTTTCATTGTAGAAAAATATTTTCAGCATGGAAATTGCCTGAGGTAACAAATGTATGCGTGGGCATTTTATTGAAAGGGCTCGTGCAGATCTTATTAGAAGTCATATGAACATAATTCTAGCATACAAATAAAATAATTGGCACTTGAATTACAGTTAGCCAGATTGTACAAACTTTGTAAGCTCTTGAGAAATCATTAAAATATTACCACAGTAATAATGTCATACTGCTGTAGTTTATAAAAGCACCATAAGACGTAAAATATTGTGGACAGTGGAAGACTGTCCATTTCAACAACTAAGATCTAAGACAAAGTCTTCATAGCATACACTGATCTACAGCTTATATATTCTTTGGTAACATCTACAGTGGTTGCATACTCTCTCAGTGGTGTAGGAGGAATGTCCAACCCAACTGCAGTGGTTCAAGGTGCGCTGCAGACCTTACCTTTACATAACACAGCATTCAACATACGGCCTTCTTACGGGCCAAGCAGTGCACCAGATAATCAGTCAGGTAACACAGGTTAAGGCATACTTGTGCAATAGGGGGCATCATGTCCAGATATTGTTAGGACAGCTTGAGCAGGCAGAACACAGGGATGTCAGTGACAGGAGTAGCGGGATGACGACAGTTAATGGAAGACCAGGATCTGGCTTGACCTTTCCAATTATGTGGAGTCGGATTACCAAAACCTAAATAAAAACAAACTTCCTGCATGCAAGCTATTTTTGAGCTTGCTATATACTCACACAAAGCACAGCCTTCTTCAAAATTCTATGCTTTATGGACTTTTACTACATGGTGCCCAAGGTCAAACATAAGGAATAAGCTAAATAAAGGACAATAGTACCTAATAGGGCACTCTCATGCTTGTAATGAAACACTATGTTAAGCACCCCCTAAGGCTAATAATAAATGCATAACCAAGTCGAAGTAGATCAACAATTTCACATATTAAGATCACCTACACGCAATCAGTCTCTTATACCTTATTAAAGGAAGCAGCTATAACTGTTATGCATTCACTTTGTAGCAACTTTGCATCTACCCCCAAGACCCCCCAATTCCCATTAATTAAAATTGTATTTTTTTTCTCTTCATGGTATTCTATTATATGTTTGGCTAAATTCTTTCCCCCTCGTCTCTCTTAAGTGCTCTGAGGTGCTCCTGGATCCATTCAGTTGGTGTTTCGTCTTTCCTGCATATTTGCAGTTGCCCTAGGGTGTGTTTAATATTTTGTTCCATTACAAGCATGAGAGTGCCCCATTAGGTACTATTGTTCTTTATATAGCTTATGAGCTTCGGCATTTATATTTGAGGCTACTTTCCGTAACCCTCGAAAGTAGCTTCAAACTATCTATAACCCTCAAAAGTAGCGCACATTTATACTTAAGGGTTACCGAATATACAAGGCTACTTTTGAGGGTTACCTCCATTCGGAACTGATCAGTACTTTCGGATGACAGAACTTTACTCATTATTGAAAATAAGGAAAATTCCACACAGAACAATGGATCTGGTAGTTCCAATTCAAAGACATTTTGCTAGTCATCCAACTGGTTTCTCAATTCAGAATGATTTTTAACAATAAATAACATGGAAAAGTTCTCAATCAGCATACAGTATAACAGCAAGATGTCAGGTACTTCCTGAATGATTGCATTTTAGCAAGAGGTGTAATCAAAAATGCCCACAGCATTGTACATAGCAGACAACTGAAGTTGAACCCCCACACACACAAACACACACACCTCTATTTAGGATTGGTTTCTTTATTTTGACATGAATGGCCTATTTGACACCCCTTTTGAACCAGTCATTTTCTTTGGCCAAGATGTTGACATTACACTTTTTAAACATATAGGGGGAGATGCAATAAATTTCCCTATCACAACTGACCTGCACTTGTTTCTGCGATGTAATAACCACTTTGCGACTGTTATTGCATTGTGTGAATGTGAGAGGTAAGTTGCAACCTTTTGCATGGCTTTAAAGTCACAATTGAAAAAGCTTTAATTTTGGTGCAAAAAACGTGTGCAATTATCATCTCTAAATTTATTGCATAGCTTGCACTGAGCTATTTCCAAAAGTGTTTGGAAATGAAGCAAGCGATGCAAAATGAATAAAAAACCTTTGCTAACCCTATATTATATCTGTTAGCATGGGTTTTGCACGTATTTTTCCCCTTAGCACAGGATATTGCATCTCCCTCTTTGTCGGATGATTACAGAAACATCTTCAAGAACTAAACTTCAAGTCCAGTTGATCTAACTGAATATCACACCATGACCTGGATGAAAGAGATCCTTCACAATCATGTATAATATCATAATTTTCATTTTCTTAGGCTGCAACATTACAATAGTCTCAGTGAAGTTTGCATGATGCAAACTTTGACTGCTGAGAGAAAAAGTAAACTTTGAAGTGGATTAACACTTTGGTTGCTGGAGTGAGTGGTGGAGTGTGAACTATGTAGCTGCCAGGACAGGGGTGTGTATAGCCAGTGAGACTCAAGAGTGATAATAAGTTGTACCTAAGGCCTTAAAACTTAGGGTAGTGGCAGCAAATTATTGTTAGAGTGATCATTTCACAGGCTCAGTGAACTAGCCTCCATGACAACACAGAACAGCCAATATTCAAAGGGCAATTCAACACAGTCAAGTAAAATAAAGTTATAAATTGAGACAATATCTGTGATTACATTTTGTTCCATTAGCTCAACTTAATGCAATTGTATTTTATAACTTGGATATGCAGATACCAATTTTGTAATGGTATGGTAATCAGCATAATTTATTTTTATTTTAACCATTGATAAAACATTTTTTTGTCCTGTATGTTTTGTAAGTACACTACAGGCCTTTAAAAATTCTATAAACCAGATTATTTTGATACCCATTTGGCACTTGTAGCATACAAAAAAATTGAGAAAGTATAGTATGTGATACTCTTTTTACATATAAAATTATTAAATATTAGCTTTCTAGAGCTTCCTCCCTTCTTCATATCTTTAAAAACATTTACAGAGTACAAGAACACATAATACCATTTGAGATGAGTATACACCACTGTCAAATTTGACAAAAAATGCATGCAAATGCCAGGTATCAGCCAACAATAGCACGATATTTTCCCTATCGGGATGGTCAGAAATTTTTTTTTATTGTATGATCCGTGCATCGTATAGCCGTAATTGTAGCTTCTAGGACCACCATTACACAGTGGGATAGCCTCCTGTGCTAAAGTTTGACCACTTTGTCTATCTTTACCATTCCACCCTTAACATTCAAACTATTCATTTCTTATCTTTTACAGTTTGTTTATCACATACTACACTTTCACAGTTTCTTGTACCCATTATGAATGTTGCCTTATGCTTTTTCGATGTCTTTGAACTACTCCCTAAAATCCTTTTATATTTTGATGGGGATTCATTATTACAAAGGATGTATATTTAATTATATGTAGAAAGATAAATGGACAAGGACTTTGAGTGCAGAATTTTTCGAGCCATAAGATTATTAGATATTAAACAGATTAGACGTCCTCCATATTGGTTCATTAATTTTGCCATTTAATGTCGATCGCAAAATGATTGGGCTACATGGTTAGGTGAATTTTGCAGGAACATAAATTTCACAGGAGAATGTCAGGAACGTCAAAAGGTAAGTTTCATAGTGTACTGTATGGCCAGCATTACTGAAACCCACACATATTCTAGAACAGAATTACATAAAGATAAACAGCAAGATGCAATAATCCCGCGCTAATGAGAAAATAAGAGCTAAAATCACGCTAACCCCTGTGCTCACGTGTTAGCAAAGGTTTTGCACTGCCTGCAAATGTCACATTTTTTTTTCTTTGCGCAAAGCGGTGCAATAAATTTTGCGCCAGTTTTTGGGCTTGTTTTATGCGCGACAATTAACGCGTCTTCAATGGTGTCTTTAACATATGCACAAAAGGTCGCAACTTACCACTAGTGTTTTCACAATGTGGTTAATACATTGCGGAAATGAGTGCACGTAGGTTGCGATAACAAAATATATTACATCTCCCCCATAGTATTTATGTAACTGCATGCCAGATTATTAAACTGACAGGTGGTTTGCAGTTGCAGTTTAAATAGTTTTCATAGTTCATAGTTTTTTTATCTGGAGGAAATTACTGGGATGGAACTGGTTTAGAAAAGATAAACAGGCAAAACAATAATGAGAAATAAAGAAATTTTGCAAAAGATGCTGAAAGATGTTTTTATTTGTACAATGTACAAAATACAGTTTTGTACAATATACTAATTATTATAAATGGTTATAAAGAGCCCATACTTCAATAATAACAGGTTCACAGAGTCAATCATTATGACAATTTAGCCAATAGGATAGGTACCCGACAAGCAAATCGAATAATGCACATCCCTTGACCAATGACAATGAGTGCATAATTCAAGGATGAAATAAATATGGAAGGACACTGCAATCATTCTAAGCATGATGGACTATCTTAATTTATAATAAAATGTATAATCCTTTTTGGGGGGGATTAAAGGGAATTTCTACCCCCAAACTAAATTTTAACCTCCCCCTCTCCCCCCGACTCCCCCCATACCAAGGTTTCAATCTATCTGCAAGGCTTTTAAGTATGCTTACCAGCACCCTTTCCCCCAGCTGTCTTCTGCTGCTGCTCCGTGCCTTTTCTCCGTGTCTCAGCTAACCACTGATTCTACTGAGGGTATGTATGAATGGTTAATTTTACCCACTTGGGTACGCAGCGCTGTACATTATAAAATACAGAGTATGCAAACAAGGGGATAAGTGCAAGCAATTATACAGCTAAATAAAAAACAAAATACAGTTTCATACATAGGTTAAAAACACATATATATAGAAATTATGGATAAATTGATATAAGTGCAGCATGCCTTGACACATTAGGATTGCGATCCCTGGCCTCTTTTGCTGCTGCTCCGTGCCTTTTCTGTCGTGTCTTAGCCAACCACTGATTCTGCTGATGGTCTGGCCCCATTTGCTGCTGCTGTGCACAGAAAAGGCATGGAGCAGCAACAGAATACTGCAGAGGGAATGAGTGCTGGTAAGCATAATTAGAAGTCTTGAAGACAGATTTAAACTTGTGACGTCTAAGTTTGGGGGGGGTAATAAGGTTACATTTAAATTTAAGTTTGGGATATGGACATGCCCTTTAATATATTAATAAAACTATTCGACACATTTCAGCTTAACATTGAGTGGTCCTCAGGAGCAAACTAATGACATTACACTCAGGAGTTTTACTTTATTCTTTTACACAGAGTTAAGGAGTGCAAGCCACTCATCTGCGTGTTAATTTACAATAAATTATCTTTCACCACTCTAGATACAGACACCTTTATAATTATTAAGTTGCAGAGACATAAAATGATTAGCTTGTGAAAGCCGATTCAAAATAAAATAGGCAAAAAGGTAGTAATTAGAATCCTATGTCAATAATGTGAATATAGTGGGCAGGTTAACCAGCCATTTAACACTGTAATACATCAGCATAATTATTCCTGTAAAATGGTGTCCGGTCAATTCTAATAAAACAAAGACTAATACGAAGATTAATTTCCTGATATATGTCTCTTATAAGCACAGCCTCGCTAATTGCTTAGATAATTATTCCCAAATATTGCATTTGAGAGACATCAAGAACAAGATTAAGGGAACCAACCACAAAATAAGTGCTTCTTAATGTAGAAGGGAGTGATTAGCAATAAATAGAGTATATGAAACCCTTACTCATCCTGTACAGTATAAAGAAAATAGGAATGTATATCAGTGGTGCCTGGAAACTCCAAATATATCAGTATATGTAATAAGAACACAGGGTTCCTACAATGGCACTCTACATATGCCCTAAGCCAAAATACATATTAGACACTGTAATATGTGGCCTATACAAAATGTTAATGTTTATTGGTCAAACAGAATATAAATCCAAAACTACATATTCATGTACGATAAAGTTCATGTTTAAATAACTATAGTAGAATTAAATGATGACTATACTGTAAAAAATTTACTTTTTTAAAAAAATAAATGTACCTGGGAAAGGGGAGTAGGATTGATTTTTTTTCTACTTCCCAAAATCATTTCATTGAGGAGTGACAGCATGTATAGATTTCATCTGCCTACCTCCGTAACCCAGGTAATGTTTATTTTAACTGTTTTTTTAAAAAAAACTTTATATATATTACAGTTCTCTTTTAATACATATCATGTACAATACAAGACTAAATATGTAAAAATATATTTGTTCCTAATGACGGCTAAGCTCTAGCCAAAATGCGTTGTGTATGTAAAGTGAGTATTAAAGTGAGTATTATAATTCAGTTTTCTTACAAACAAACTTTATATCCATATCTGATGTGGCGGCACTGGGAAATCGAATGTTGAGAGGCATGCGGAGTGTGGGGGCAATGATTATATATATATATATATATATATATATATATATATATATAAATAAAACAGTCCATCGGTAATAGAGCACTCGCACTCTTTTTCTCCTCATCAAACAAAAACTATTTATTCAGCAGTAGTTATATCTACGCATTTCGACTGGAACAATTCAGCCGTCTTCAGGATCCTTCCAGGGACTCAAATGAGCTTACAGAGCTTCTATACCTATATCATGTTTTTGAATTAAGGTTTGAGCTGCATATCCTTGGATTTGTATTTAAATAAGGGCAGTTCGGCCAAGCCCTATTATATACTTTGCTCCCTGTGTAAATGTATTCTCCGCCCCTTTAAGGCAGTCCAGAAAGAAGGTTAAAAAGGTATAGAAGCTCTGTAAGCACATTTGAGTCCTTGGAAAAGGTCATGCTAGACAAAGAGAGAAGCAGGTATGGCCTGGTAGCCCCAGGGAACATATTTTTTTTTCCACTAGGTTAGAAATGACACTGGGATATTGCCGTGAAGTGGCATGTCAGCTAAGCATGTTTGTACAAACAATGTAACTAAAGGTATCCATTTGAACTTAACTGCAGGTGATTTGCCTTCATTGCTTGCATACATGTCTAACTTTTACCCTATTCAATTATAAATGAATGGGGTAAAAGTTAGACATGTATGCGTAGTTGAGTGCTGGAGACTTTTGTGTAATGTATAAATTGCCGGTCCTCCGTTGCACCGCACCACACCAGTGTTTTTTAATTAAGGTTTGAGCTGCATATCCTTGGATTTGTTTATATATATATATATATATATATAGACATGCAGAGACTCCAGCACACAAAAAAGTTGTACTTCTTTATTCAGTAATACACTTCTTTATTCAGTAATACACGCCATCTATATGCAATGTTTCAGAACGCCTTGGTTCCTTTTTCAAGCTCAATACATACACATGTGTTGCAAGTTATATCTATTTATACCATTCAAGAGGAAGTGACCTCACACATTGGACACCATGTTCAACCCCATACAATGGATAAAGCAGATTACAAGTAAGAATACTTCACAATTACATATTATATATACAGATATAAATCATAGTCTTTATTTAGTCCACCGGGTGGACTAAATGATACATGATACATTTAGCACGTATCACAACAACTTCACCATTAGCACATATCGCATCAACTTCCTCTTTAGCGTTTATCACATCAACTCCCCATTTATCACATATCACAACTTCCCCTTTAGCATGAATCGCATCAACTTCCCCTTTAGCGAGTATTGCATCAACTCCCCCTTTAGTATAGTAATTGAGGTTGAATAAAGACATACGTCCATCCAATCCAACCCATCTAGCAATAACCTCATTTTCTGCCTAACTGTTGATCCAGAGGAAGGCAAAAAAAAAACAAGGGGAAAAAATTCCTTCCTGACTCCAGGTGGAAATAGGAAATTTCCCTGGATCAATTCTACTTTATGTATCAATACCAGTAACTTGCAACATTCCTTGTTTGCAGAAACTCATCCAGCTTTCTTTAAAATCTATCCAATGAACCTGCCATAACAACGTCCACTGGAAGACAGTTCCATAGCTTTACCGTTCTCACAGTGAAAAACTGTGAAAAACCGAACTTGAAGCCTAAACCTTTTTTCTTCAAGATAGTTTATTGTATGGCCCATTACACAGTAATCATATCCCCACCCAACGCCCTTTCTCCAGTGTACATAATTGTTACTTTTCCTGTCTCTTCATATTCAAGTTCCCCTAATCCCCTTATTAATTTAGTTGCCTTTAGCGCGTATCACATCAACCTCCCCTTTAGCACGTATCGCATTAACTTCCCCTTCAGAGCACATCGCATCAACTTTCCCTTTAACAATGGGGTAGATCTCGCATTAATTTATTTTTTACTGCTATCAATTAAATTGAATTATTGACACACACTGTCCCCCAGAAAACACAATTCTCTTGCAAAAATGAGTGTGTACATGGTCTTTAATACTGGGGTTTCAGTAGTTTGTGGGAAAAAGACACACAAACTATGAAGTAAAATGAACCCCTTACAGTGTAGTTGTATTGCAGTATGCACAATGTCATCCCATTCACAGCTCTTATTGTCTTTCCTTAAAGGGCAAGTCTATAATTACTATAATTGTATATGTTATTGACCTTGATTCTAGCTTTAAAACAAGATATCCCCCATTAAAATCTGCTGAGCCAATTTGATGATACATACGATTTTTCAACATGCTTTTTGCAGACCAGGAGCAGTTCCACTGAAATCCAAGCTCTCTGACGTCACCTCATGCTGTGCCTTTTCCGTGCCTTCAGCCTCCCTGTGCGCCCCCCCCCCCCCCACCCCCCTCCACCCTCGGCCCCCCAGGCCCCCCCACCACCACCATCCAGATCCATCCTCGGTCCCCCTGCATCCTAGCATGAAATCCTTTTAGGGTGTGACAGAGGCCCCCTACCCAGACCCAAATGCCTGATTTTTTAAAAAAATCATTGTAGCCTTATTTACAGCCCTTCATTCCCATGACGCGTCTGTGATTGTCATAGACGTGGCTGACGTCATGAGAAAGCGCCACAGGAAAGAAGGGCTGTAAGTAAGGCTACAATGATTTGTAAAAAAAGAATTCAGCATTTGGGTCTGGGCAGAGGGCCTCTGTCACACCCTAAAAGGCTTTCATGCTAGGATGCAGGGGGACCGAGGATGGAGCTGGATGGTGGTGGTGGGGGGGCCTGGGGGGGCTGGCGCAAAGGGAGGCTGAAGGAATGGATTGGATTACAGTGAGCTGCTCCTGGTCTGCAAAAGGCATGTTGGCAAAAAAGTATGTATCTTCAAATTGGCTGAATGGATTTTGATTGGGGATAGCTTGTGTTAAAGTTAGAATCATGGCCAATAACATAATTTTAGTTTTGGGGTGGACATGCCCTTTAAGGAAAATTACAAGCTGCCTTCTCTGAACTCTAAATCTGGACTATGGGTGAACCACAAGTGAGAGAATGTGTCTGAGTGTGTGGTCACATGACATTATTACATCACATGGTCTGCTGCTCCACATGATTGACAGCTCTATCCTCCTATCACAGCACCAACAGAACAAAAAGAAGCAAATGCCCTGAATAATCTGTGATATTTGGAAGGTGTGTGATTAACTTGATTCACTCGATTCACCACCAGATGGCAGCACACTGGTTAATTAACATAAAACATTTTGAAAAAAGGGGGTACAGAGGCATTTTTAAAAGTTGTAAAGTAGCCTATGCTTCTCCCCAGGTCCTTATCGATAAGTGTTCCAAGTCTCATGAAAATTGCCACAGCCGTTTGGAAGTATTTCTGGAACATACAAACATACACACATACATAGACTTATATATATATATAGATGTACAGTACATATTTAGAAAACATTTGATCGGTTGTTGTGAATTAAGAACACGGGTAAAAGTTTGTACCTTTTATTAAACTTTTAAAAATTTATTAAATAACCCCCCTACTGAACACGTACAATACAAGGATTGTGGAAGCACAAGTAGGCTAATTTACAACTACATTTAGCGCAAGTGCTACTGATCTGGTCAAACATTTATACAAACATAGAAAAGATAATCAATGCACATTCCTAGGCCCCATACAATATCATATTATCCGCAAAGTGGCATACTTTATAAACAAAGAGGTTTTAGTATACATTACTTTGATCACATGAATGAAAAGCCTTCCAACCACATCAAGGTAGCCCCAGTCTGGAAGAACTTCTAACCTTTTTTACTTCAATTACTATTAGCAAACTTTTGCATTTCTCATGGTTGTGCACTGGATCCATATAGCAGGCTTTCTCACCCCCACCCCCCCAGCCCTTTGGCTTTTTAAACTGAGGGAAGTGGCCATCCATTCAGTGCTTTATATTAAAGGCATAGGACCTCCCATAAAAGGGGCATGTTTGGGGTGCTATTACCACATGGAAGCTTGACCAGGCCTCCCAATAAATACATACAATACAAGGATTGTGGAAGCACTCCAATTAGGCTAATTTACTACTTCATTTAGCGGAAGTGCTACTGATCTGGTCAAACATTTATACAAACATAGAAAAGATAATCAATGCACATTCCTAGACCCCATGCAATATGATATTATCTGCACACTGGCATACCCCTACTGAATAGACCCAAAATGTAATTTCATACTACTAAGCAAATTAATTAAACAACTTAAATAATTTCCTACTACTAAGCACGTATATTTGATCACCATTAGTTCTAAAGGAATGCATACAATAGTTCCAGTTGAATTTGCTGGTGATCCTAATTAAGGCCAGTATATTCAAATGTATAAAAATATCCAATTCAATTTGTCATAGAGTCTTATGGGTATATAAGTCAATCACCTAACCACCACCCCTGCACCGGGACTTATGCACTTCTCCAAATGGGCTAAAACTGTGAACATATGTAATAACTTTAAATATACAAAAGTATCTCCTCACACATATTTCACAATCTTAAAATAGGAGAATAGGTCCTTAAAAAAGATACTTCCAAGAGCTAGGGGCTAAGTTAAAAGCAAGGGCCTCCAGGTAGTATTTTTGGAAATACTATTGCAGCCATGTACTTCAATAGGGAGACAGCAGAAGCTTAAGAGTATTAATGAGTTTGGTGTAAGGAGGAGGGGTTTGGGTTTTTAAAGAACTGGGTCAACTTTTATGTTGGCTACAGGCTCTTTAGTGGGCATTGGTTGCACCTCACTGATGATGGTGCAGCTGTTTTTGTAGAGAAGATGGCTAGAGGGTTGGAGGAGATTTTAAACTATATTTGGGGGGATGCTGTCAATCACACTGGGATGGATAACACAGGGGGTAAGCAGGGGGTGAATGGGACACTGGTGGAGGGGACCTTCATTCTGCATTTTATTTTTTTACCTTCCTCTAGATCAACTCTTGGGCAGGAAATGTGGGTATTGCTGGGAAGGTTGGACTAGATGGACGTATGTCTTTATTCAACCTCAAATACTATACTATACTATGTTATAATAATAACTAGTGTCTGATGAAGGTGTTATAAGAACATCAAAACATCACGTGTTATAGCATGTTCGGAACACTGGTAAACATGATATGGAGAAGAATGGAGTGTGTTTGACTTGCTGTTATTGTTTACATGTACACTACCTTGGCTATAGTGTTCACAATATGAGTAAGACTGGAGTGCATTGGACTTTTGCCGTGATCACTCCCATTATCTCCCATCTCTCAGTCTCCTCAGGTTTGCGGACTTCGACTCCACTCAACCAACAGACATCACCTGCTTTACAGCTCATCTTATCTCTTGACTCTAGAGGTCCACAGCAATATACCATACCAAATATATCCAGCACCTGGCCTATAAGAGCTTAACTTAACAATTTTGATTTATATTCAGTTTTAACAATAAACGTTATTATTAAAGGTAATATTAACATTGTATAAGGCACATATTACAGTGTCCTGATTATTTAGTTTATTTCAGTGTATGAGTGCTATTGTAGGAACCCTTTGTTCTTCATATTATATATACTGACAAAATAAACACTATTACAGGCTGAAGTGATGTTACATAAAATACATTTCAAAAGAGTAAATAAAAAGAAATGTTCTTATTCTTCCCCTACTTATACGAAATATTTTTAAAAATGAAATCATAATAATACGGCTTAAGTAGGATCAATTATGCCTGGCAGCGGCTTACCAAATGTGTCAGTTTTTTTGCATTGTATTGCACACTACAGGAATATTATGACCTTGGGTAGAAGACAAAGTCTGCTTTTTCTGATATATATTAAAATCCTTCGCTTAAAAGTATTAAGGGTCTGTTTATTTGGTTTGTTTAACATTCAGAATTATTAACATTATTATGAAATGTAGTAACAGACACAAAGTTATACACAAAAGATGGGATTTTACAAAATATTTTTAAAATAACTTTTAAGAAACATTTGGAAAACAGAAAAGTAAAAAAAGATTTCCTTATGTTACCTAATAACTGTTAGGTAGGGTTAAAAAAAGTAAAAAAAATTCAAAACAAGAGGGTGAATAGGTTGGACTTGATGGACGTATATCTTTATTCAACCTCAATTACTATGTTACTATGTTATGAAATATTAGAATATATATTTTTGGAACACATTCAGGGAGATTTAATAAAAGTTCTTATCATTAAAAATGGTTCTAATTTTGCCTGAACCAATCACATCTTATTTCACATTTGAAAGCTAACATCTGATTAGTTCGGGGCAAAATTATCACCCTTTTTAATGCTAAGACATTTTTATTAAATCTCCATGATGGTCTGATAACAATAAACACCATAGAAAGCAATTTCTGTGCCAGCTACACGTGACCTGTCAGATACCCCTCAACAACATTTGAAGGGAAGAAAAAGATATATCCTTTTAAATGATAAGTACACTCAAAAAACAAATTAAGCGTAAATGGAAGCTACAGTATATCTTTAACTAACCATCTCCCTTTTTTTAAGGTCCCTTCAGAGCCTACCTGTGCCCCAGTAAAGTTCAGGACATCTTGGATCATGTGTGTAGTCAGCTAAGCTCCGCCCCCTGAACTTCCTGGATCTCCTTGCAGACTGTGTCCAAAAATAAATGGTCAGTTGGCTCCTTGTGCGCGTGTGACGTCACACGCTCCTGGACAGAAAAAGTGGGATACCTACATATGTCTGGTATTGTTGTACTCAGAAGAACCAGTGCTATTAGAAAAACTAAAATTGTGCGTAAACTCAAGTTTTCTACAAATAATTTTTTTTTTTTAAATCAGTTTAAGTTAGCATAAAAACCCAGAGAAAATATAAAATTTTTATGTTTTACCAAAAATCCAGTAAAATCTTTAGAAAAGTTACAAAATTCTATTGTCTTGTTTAAGTACACTTTGTGCTGAAAAATAACGACAGATAATATTTACTGGGAGGTTTCCTACTTTCTATTTTGTTTAAACTGATTGAAGGCAAAATCCTGAAAATTCACACGCAAAGTGAGAAATTCTGCTGGCAGCGAAAGGGTTAAATAGTTCCAGTATTCCTGTTGAAAGAGGACAAAATACTGATATAATACAATTCTTGATATAATACAATGTTAGCATTATTTATTTTATTATTATTATGGATTTATAGAGCACCAACATCTTCCGTGGCTCTTTACAATTACATAGTAATTGTAATACATGTTACATGTAATATATGTTACACAAAGTCATACATATTACATACACAGATAATACATAATATACCGTAAGTAAACAGAGTGAGGAGTTTCTTACAGCAATACTATGATATAATAGGAGAGAGTACCCTGCCCAAAGAGCTTACAGTATAAAGGAAATGGGGGTAAGACATAAGGTTGCAGGAGTTGGTAGGCTGTAAATAGATTGGCAGTGGAGTGTGAAAGGCGGGTTGGATCATATTGGATAGTAAGAGGGGTAATGCCTAGGCCAGGTTATATGCTTGCCTGAAGAGGTGGGTTTTAAGGTTACGTTTGAAGGTGTTAAGGGATGGTGAGTGACTGACATATGGAGGAAGGGAGTCCCAGAGCAGAGGGGCAGCATAAACAAAGCCCTGAATGCGGGCATGGAAAGAGGTGATAAGGGTGGATGGGAGGAAGATATCATTTGCGCAGCAGAGGTCGCGCCTGGGACGGTATCGCTGGATCAGCTCTGAGATATATGGAGGGGCTGTGTTGGATAGTGCTTTAAAGAATAGAGTAAGCAGCTTGAACTGGATCCTTTGCGTGATGGGCAACCAGTGCAGGGACTGAACAAGAGGAGAGACATTAGAGAAGCAAGAAGAGAAATGAATGAGAGGGGCAGCAGAGCTGAGGATGGATTGGAGTTGAAGCGGTGCCAGGCGGTTGTTTGGTAAACCACACAGGAGTGTGTGGCAGTAGTCTAACCGGGATATGATTAGGGCATGGACTAGGATTTGGTAGCTTCATTCGATTTTTGTACAGTGAAATAAAATCTTTACATGAGCTGTAAACAGTAATACCATCTATAGCTACAGAATGAAAAACACACCTTGGGTACATTGGGTAAGAGCATCTAAGATCTTCAATCCAGAAGTTAATGTTGTGGGACACATAAACTATTATAGAGGTTTCTTCTTACAGTTCTTTTTAACTTACAAAAAAGTATTTAGACTAAAAAAACTGTTTTATATACCACCCTCTAGGCGTAACTAGGTGTCACTGGGCCCCCCAGCAAAATTATGATGGGGCACCCTTCGCTCCTGGACTTCCCCGGTAGTTATGTCCCTGTTCTGGTGCAAACTATCTGTGCCTTCAGATGGGCAAGACTGCCTTCCACAATTTAAACTCTTATTAAATATTTTCAGGAATTATACATAGGGTAAAATGGTTCAACTTGATGGACTTCCTTGTTTATTCATGTTACCATGCTACATGATAACACATAACTGCCTGTTACTGGTATGTTTTTTTCTCTGATAATAAACTGTATGTCTGCAAATTTTGGATATTTCTATGATATTCTATTGGGAAATATGAGTGGGGAAAAGCAATATTATTATTATTATGCCAGAGTAACAGAAGATTGACATTAGTGTCATCTTCTATTTTAGCAAAATACTGTTTGGGCAGAGATCAGAATTTTACACAGCAGTGGAATTTAACAGAAGAAATCTGTCAGATTTACTTCTATGCTCCTATAGAATTAGACCCTTAAGCCTAAAACCATAGCCCTTGGAAAAGTTATTGGATGTTATCTCCGAAATTATTATAGAAGTCTATAGGGAAATTTGGAGATAAAACCAATAATACATTTAGTGTTTTGTCCTACAGAGAAAAGCTGCCAAATGAGCTTCATATAATCAAACTGTGACCTATGATTCTATCCAATTGTGCTGTATAAGATTTTAAGAGCACTATAAAGTAATAGGATAAACTCAAGATCCTGACAAAACTACCCCTGACCACAGTCCCAGAGCTGCCATCAGGGGGGGCTTTACAAGTGATACTCCTGTATGGGGCCCAGAGTTGTCAGGGGCTGGCTGGATGATGGGGGGTGATGGGGGGCATCCAAGCCTGCCACAGAGGGTGGAAATGGAAAAATGTTACTTTGGCAATGGAAGAACTTTGTCTTTTGGTGCTTATTATTTTAACTTGTATAAGGGGAGACATTTATACAACTTATCACTGTTTAGATGCTGCACCAACCACACTCAGGCCTCTAACTGAACAATACCGGGACATGGACAATAACAACTGAAGCTGATACTAATCATATCTATATCAATTTATATAGGTTTGCAGAAAAGTATGCACATTATCAAGATTGAAACTGCTTGCAATAATTTAAAATGTGGACCGCCTTACATTCATCAAGATGAATGAGGCGTGGATCACATCTCAGTACAGCACCCCTATTGCTGATGCTGATGCCCGTGACTGAAGGCCTCCTGCCTCTGGCCACCCATACTGCTCCTTCTGCCTCATTTTCCACCTAGAGGCTTAGCTGATGCCAGCTTAGCTGGCAAATGGCTAATTTTTCTTATTGGCAGGGCCATATATGGTCCTACCTTGCTCTACTGCATTCAAGTTGTGAAATAACAAATGCTCCGCAACAACAGCTACTTTGTGGCTAATTTTTCTATGATTGGGTCGATCCTACTTGTCCTGAGAGCAGTACTTTGCTCTTCCTTCTCTCTCCACGAGGCACCTTTGTGGTGTCACCTACTCTGACCATCTCATACAGCCGCAATAGCTACTCTGTGGCTAATGTTTTCAGCTCTGAGTCAATCCTGCCTGGCACTAGAGTAGTACTCCATATTACAAAGTGTGGGCCTGCTGTAACTCAATGGTGCGGTTCCTACAAAGCCTTACCCGTTCACCCGCTTTCCCTTGCACGAAGCATACTCTGAGGGAGAGAAGCCAATGGGGTGAGGGGTATGTCCAGTGGGGCCAAGCCTGCCTGTCTCTTCAACAATGGTGGCAAACCGCAGTGGACATTATGTAACCCAGTACCCCCATCGCCTTCTTTCCCTTGTTGTGTGCAAACTACTATATAGGGGAATGTGGCCAATGTGGTGTGTGTAATGGCATTAATGGTAAGGTATATACAATAAATATGTTTTTGTCAGAAGTGAATTAAAATATTTTACTACTTATTACAATACAGTAATATAATAAAAAGTATACTTGCCTTCCATCAGTTGCCGCATGGCTTGAACATAATGAGGCCTCTGCCTCTTCAGATCAGACCACTGTCTCTGGAGGGTAGAGACAGTGGTCTGGTAGCCGAAGCGGCGCAGGAGCCGGCGCTGGAGCCCCTCCATAATCCTGCGCTTTCGGCGCCGCACATGATAGGTGCCAGGGGGGAAATCATCGTACCCCCTGGCCAGGAGGTACTGTGTGGCATACATCTGCTTACAGAACTCGCCATTGTGCAGGCAGGAAGTTCCGGTTCCTCGTTTTTATGAAAATCCCCGTTTTTACGGGAATCCTCGTATTTTCGGACTGTAATTTTTAGGTATTGTAGGCATTGATACGTGTTCTTAAGGTCATTACCCAGGTCCCTGAGTGATTAAGTGTACGTTACCAATGCTATTTAGACCACTTTTAATGCGGATTTCGACGAACTTTCATTTTAATACGTTTTAACGGGTCCGCTTGGGATTTTCGAATTTACGGATTTTTTCGAAAATCCGCGGATCCTCGCGCGGACCGGATTTTTCGAAGTTCGGACCTCTCTATTTAAGACACGTGAAAGGGAAAGTTCTGTGAAAAATATAATTTTTTACAATTCTAAGTATATATCACTATATAATCACTATATAATCAACATATTCCCTTCCACTTTTTGTAGCTTTTTGTATGCTTTGCTGTTATCATTAGTGAGCTGCTATTTCTGGTTTTATAGCGCTCCTTCTTGCACCATTTCCTTGGCATGTTCTTAACAGTATTTTCCACTGATTAGCTGTTAGATGGGTCAAACATGCTCAGATCTCTATTGAGCAACTGAATTAATCTATATTAGAATGGTCTCTATTAGGGGTCCTGCAAACAGAAAGTAGTTTATCTAGTGGTATATAGAAAGCAGGGGTGTAACGTGAATTTGCATTTTTTTAATGGTCTTGTTGAGCACTTGCTTAACTGCAACTTTTGAATTCAATCCAAATAAATTGAATTGCCCTTCCCCCTCCACATCTTTCATTTGCACATTGGAATTTTTTTTAGCTACAATAAATAATAATTTTATAATCTTCTAATTTGACCTACGGTCGTGTTGGTAGCAAGCTGGAAACTACCTGGACGTTTGGAGCTCCGAATCAGCTGTATATGTATGGGGTAAGGGGAATACACTCCCAGCTACTAATCTATTTATAGTTCTTTTTGGAAGCAGGAAGTTCAACAATTACGTCCATAGATAAATGGGTCCAAGGTCGGGATGGAATGGGTAGGGGTTGCAGAAGACCACAAGGTAGGGTTCTAGAAAATTTGGATTGAGCACAGCTGGTACAGACTTGGATAAATGGGAATGGGCAAGAAGGTCAAATGTTTTATTAATACCAGGATGTCCAGCTTGCTTAGAACAATAAGTATGTTGAAGGACAGTTTTTCGGAGTGGAACAGGAACAAACATTTTACCTGAAGGTGTGTAAGGAGGAGCAGAATTTTCAGCAGCTTGAATTCGGGAACAGCTGAGGAGTAATAGAGGCTAGGATTTTAATAGTCAGGATAATGGAGCCCTTATCTCGGTTAGAAGAGTCTGAAGCATCAAATGATCTGGAGAGGGCGTTTGCTTTCCTGTTTTTGGAGCCAGGTTGGCAGGTGATGACAAAGTTGAACCAGGATTTAACCTTTTAAGATTCTGAATGTATTTGAGGTTCTTATGATCGGTAAGGATGGTAATAGGTAAAGAGGTGCAACAAATGATGCCACTCCTCGAGGGCCAACTTGATGGCAAGAAGTTCCCGATTACCGAAATCATAGTTCCGTTCGTTGGGTAGGAACTTTTTAGAAAAGTAAGCACATGGATATAATTTCCCTTTGTTGCCTTGTCTTTGAGAAAGGACGGCTCCAGCACCCAAGTCGGGGTGTCAACTTCAATGTAAAAGGGAAGGCTAGGATCCGGATGAACTAACACTGGTGAGAAGGCAAAAGCTTCCTTGAGTTTTCTGAGGACTTCCAGGGCTGCAGGGGACCACAAATTAGGTCTACCACCTTTCCTGATGAGGGCTAGAAAAGGAGAAGTAATAAAAGAGAACCTTTGATGAATTGTCTGTAATAATTGGCAAAGCGATGAATCTTTGAATGGCTTTGGTTCCCATTGGAAGAGACCAATTTTGAATGGCCGAAACTTTAGCTGGATCCATCTGGAAACCTTGGGCGGACTCAATGTAGCCAAGAAAGGATACTTGAGAACATTCAAAGAGATACTTTTCCATTTTGCCATATAGATTATTTTCTTTTAGACTTAGTAACACTTGTTTAACATGAGGCGATGTGAGGGTAAATCTTGTGAGAAGATTAAAACGTCATCAAGATATACGACTACTGAGATTCCTAACAGGTCACGGAAAAAGTCATTGACAAATTCTTGGAATACTGCTGGGGCATTACAAAGACCGAAGGGCATTACAAGATACTCAGTGTCCATCCCGAGTGTTAAAAGCAGTTTTCCACTCGTCCCCCTAGCGTATACGCATTAGGTTGTATGCCCCTCGAAGATCTAGCTTGGTGAATATCTTAGCCCCTTTGATCTGGTAGAGGATAATGATTTTTAATAGTGATCGTATTTATACCCCGGTAGTCGATGCAGGGATGTAGAGAAAAATAAACCAGCTCCAACAGGGGAGGTAGAAGGTTGAATGAACCACTGCAAATAATGTTCTTGCGTTTGCGCAAGCCCCAGCCCTTAATGGCGGAGCAATTAACAGGGGAAGTAGGATGGCAATTACCAAAACAGAAAGGACTCCAAGACTTAAAGGGCAACTGTGGTCTCAAAACAAGTGAGGGTTAAATGAAAGCCTGCAGTATATGATTCAAAATGAGCCAACAATCACATCTCTGTCTGGAGCCTGTGAGAAATTACACTGGGGTGAATGTTCAAACTTCCTGCTTCCAGTAGGTTGAGTGACACCACCTAACCTCTGCCACACCCCTCCGCCCCAGGGGAGAAGCATGCTCAGTTAAGACTTAATGCTGGAGAAAACAGGAAGTACCTGGGGGAAAAATTGACAGTTGAGAAGGGAAGCCTATTAATGCAGGCAAAGGCTGGTCACAGGGCTGAAAACAGGAAGAGTTCAACCAGGAAGTTACATTGCTGAACCTTTCTAGAAAATAGCTTCTCACAAATTTTATCTAGAGATGTGATTTAGTTTTTTTGTATAATTCTTACTAGTTTGGAAGAATTTGAGACCACAGTTACCCTTTAAGTTCATTGTTAGATCAGTCTATAGCAGGGTTGTGTAACCGGAGCCATGGAAGTCAGAGGATCAGTGGGGCAGATGTACTTTGGATCATAAGAAAGGATTTAAACATTCTTAATGAAATATGCCAACATGGAATAGGCCTTCAAAAGGTAGACTGGGAGATGAATTCCGAGGCCAGAGGTTTATTGTCTATAGCCAGGACCTGTAGAGGTTGCTGCAGATGAAAAAGGGGAAGACCAAGTTGGAATGCAAAGGTTGAGTCAATGAAATTCCCTGCTGCTCCTGCAGCAAGTGCTTTGTTATTCCAGGACGTCTCCGCAGCAAGAGTACGAAATTCAATGGCATACTGTCCCACTGAACGAGAACCTTCACGGAGTTGCATCAAGCGGGATGAAGCAGCCAAAGACCACGTCAAAAAATCTTGCAGAACATATCCAAGAAGGCAGTAATATTATTGAGTATGGGATCTTCTTTCTCCCATACAAGGGGGAGGCCCTGGCCAATGCATTAAAAGGCATGTCCACCCCCAAAACTATAATCCCCCCCACTACTGGCCCCATTGTGTAGTGTGGTTTAATCCTTACCTTACATCCCAGCTCCATCTGGTTCTTCTGCTATCCCCCCCTAAAGTCAAAAAAACGCCCACAAGGAGTACTGCATAGATTCTAGGGGAACTAGATGGCGATTTACATATTGTAAAATTCTTTACTCACTAAAGTCCCAAAATGTCAGTCCTGATATATATCATACCCACATGTACTAGATGCCAGAATTGGGGAACTTCTGCAACCCTCTGTGCCTTGCTTCCGTTTTTTTGCGCTTTTTTTGCAGAACAGATTTTGCCTTTTCAATTGATCTTAAAAGCTGTGCAAAAGCTATACACCCGCAAAACTTTTCGCAATGTATTACTGGCGCAAGTGGTTAATACTGTGGGAACAAGGCCGTAGTTTCGAATTGATTTTTCATCTCCCCATTTTTCCATTGGCTCCTCAAGTGCCAACCTTGCATTTTTTGAAAATGAAAAATCTTGTGCATTTTGGAGACCATCCTTAGAATCATACATCACTTCTTATGCCAGGCAATGAATGAGAATCAAATTATCGATCAAAGTAATGCACTATAAGCCTACGCTATCAGATTGATGTTGGTTTATGACAGCACTTGTTTGGCAATATGATAATGAATTCCACAAACTTCTATTTAGCTGGGTCTCTGACTGCAGTCTGTTTAAAAAATCTTTTTCAATCCTAAAAACCCTGTTTTTTTTTTTTTTTTTCATAGGTGTATTGTTGCAAAAACAATTGCATTCGGAGCATAAGAGGACAGTTTATTTGAAATCAATGGCAGCATTTATTTTTACAATCCTCCAGAGAAATCAAATCTAATGAAAATGCAGGCAAATTTGAGAGAAATTTAAACATTAACTTGTAATCTATTGTGCAGAGGGTGTAATATTTTTCTCCCTTTGATCATTTCCATTTCTCTTGTCCATTTTATATGTAGATTTGTGTGCATGTCTTGTTTTTGTAGAAAAACGCAACTACAAAAATCAAGGAACCACAATTTAAAAAGACACAAAAAATGCAAACAAATATGTCAAGCCAAACACAATAAAATATATATTTTGGGTATTTTGTGCGTATAAAAAATACAGGCAATAAAGGAAAATCACGAAATAAAAAAATATACAAATGTCTTTGTGTATCTATTTTTAAGTGTGTGTGTGTCACCATGAGAGTTGTCCAGAGGCAGGTGCCTACGGTGGCTGAGATGTAACTGGTCCCTATGACCCCATAATGATTCATTGCGCAGCCATTCGTTCATTGTACCTGAGGGGATATGGACTTTGTTGGTCTCACCAGTTTACTGAACCCACTGATGGGCAGTGACTGATTGGTAGGTGTGCACACTGCTCCTGTGATGATCAGGCTCATGTGAGTATTTCTGCTTCACAACTGCTAGGTTTTGTTTGGCTGGTAGTTTGCATTACAGCAGTTGTCTTTTTGCTGTAGGTGAAATGCAATCACACCCCCTGCACTGCTGACACCATACTCTTCATTGCTTGCTCTCTTTGCTTTGCTCCTAGAGTGATTTTTCACATGAACAATACAAAATTAAGTCCTGCTCTTTGCCTAAAGGTTCCGATTTAGATGTTTTATACTCTGGATCCTGACACTTCAGTGAAGCTAGCCTTTCTTTTTGGGCTATGACCAAAGGGTTGCAGCATTTTTTTTATCCCTGCAGAACATATTACCCTGCATAAAAACAATATATATAATTTTTGTTTTCTTTCTGTAACTTCAATTTCTTTAAATGCATAATTATATAAGAGATGAATTGAAATGAATGAAGTATTTGTTTGGCCCTTAGTGTGACAATCATTTGTAAAAAAACATGACTCCAAATTAACCTCCAGGCTGAGCTATTTATCAGAAGGAAACCTGATAGTCCTAACCAAACACATCATCTGGTTGGAGTTGGACCACAAGTGAAGGTAAAGCAGCCATCAGTGCTCAGCACCTCTGGAAACCCTTCAGGACTGTTGGAAAACCATTCCAGATAACTACCTGTTGAAGATGATTCTATGATACTACGTGTGCAAAGCTGTCATCAAGACAAAAGCTCTACTTAACAACTGTTTTGAGTCCATATTATGGAAAGGACCACTCGCTATTTAATTGAAATGGCAGTCCATTATTACTCTAAAACGTGTCAATCTGAAAATGTCAATCTTTGAATTTAGCCTGAAGCACAGTTGCAAAAACCAGACCAATGCTGTGATAAATCTGGCTCAATAACCAGGATTAATTATGCTTTAAAAGATGTGTTCATTAGCTATCCGTCTCAGAAACCGAAAAGTACGGCGTCATGATAAGAGCCCACATGGATGCTTTATGCTTAACGCATAAAGTTGCAGCTATATCTCCAATCAACTATTCAGAGCCGACTGAGAACCGGTCTTCATGGTCAAATGTGTGCAAAGAAGCTGCTACTGAGGAAGGAGAAAATTATTCTAATTTTTAATCCTCATTTGGTTTGTGGAAGCATCATTTGTTTGTTTAACACTTGTTGTTAACTGTATTACATATCTGTCCTTCTAGTTTTTTTGATGACTGTTAATTTACAGATAAAAAAAAAAAAATTGCATAAAAGGGTCCAAACTTTTGAATGGTACTGTACCTTTAAGAGAAACGATGACGTTATTAAACCACCCCCCGCCTGACCCTACATGGTGTTACAGTTGATGTTAACACACGCCCTTTCTATCGACACTTAAGGCCAAATCCACTCCTCAAATTGTATATATAAAGTTGTGAAAAAAATTCAATATTCTGTTTATTTACTTGTTAAAAGAAAGATTAAACAAAAGTTGTGTTTTTTGAACGAAGGAAAAAATCTGGGACTGACCCCCTAATAGCTATTGTTACCTCTTTTAGCTGTAATTACCTCTGTAGACACTTCTTGTAGCCACTACCAGTTTCTGACATCGTCAGAGGAATATTTCTCTCCACTTCTCATGCAGAATTTTTTCAGCTTCAGGTTTTTTTTTGTGTGTTTTTGCATGAAAGCTGTATCAGTCACTCCAAACGCCATTCTTGTTTTCAGCCATGTTTAGTGAATTTACAGGCTTTTTTAAGTTGTCACTTTGCAGGTCCAGTTCAGCTTAATAGTCTTACAGATGGTATGTTCCTCAGCATCCTATGATTCATAGGATTCATGGTAGATTTATCGGGGAGATTCAATAAAAGTTCTTATCGTTAAAAATGGTGCTAATTTTGCCCACTAACTCAATCTTATTTAACATTTAAAAGCTAAAATCTGATTGGTTGGGGCAGATTATCACCATTTTTAACGAGAAGAACTTTTATTGAATCTCCCTTGTATGTCCTTTGTACTCATCTCTTCAAAGAACATATTCCGAAGTCCTGGTCTTTTCTCTAGCA
This sequence comes from Hymenochirus boettgeri, assembly GCA_019447015.1. NCBI lineage: Eukaryota > Metazoa > Chordata > Amphibia > Anura > Pipidae > Hymenochirus > Hymenochirus boettgeri. The sequence continues at coordinate 228,894,521 of CM033473.1, read as the reverse complement.
AACTTCAGTTTCCGCCTTGATGTTTCTAGCTTGCACATCTCCCATGTTAGTTGTGCAGCCCTTTTCTAATTGTAGAGGTATGCACTTTCAAGAGCCTGCTGTAGGTTCCATGATAAGATTTTTAGCTTTTTGGAACTTCTTTTGAGAATCCTGTGTGCTCCCTCACTTTAACACTCAGGAGCACACCAAACTAAATGCCTGAGCAAATCATTTAACACTCAGGCGCACACCAAACTAAATGCCTGAAGGGCAATTTCCTTCAAAATCCTCCTTTCTAAATGTGTGCAACTATTAATATACCTGTGTGTGATGTTGAGCCACCAAACCATCACCAGATAGGTGATGGCATTTTTTTTTTGTAGAATTCCATTTTACAGAAGATTTTGAGAAGTCTCCCAGTTGGTAAAATTGAGATAAATGTGCGTATGTCAAAAAGTTACAAAAACACACAGGCTTTTAAAGGGTGTCTTAATTTTTTCATATTAAAAGACTAGGGCTGGCCACATCATTGAGATTTATACACCACCCATAAGATTGCAACCCAATTGCTTGTTTAAAAAGCATACTCTAATTGTCCCATACCAGGTGCCCTTGGGTGGTATGCACTGCGATCGTAGATCAACGCATGCGATCACCATTTTTGGTGCGATCCGCTCCAATCCCAAAAATGGACAGAGAACGCAAAAGGCCGTCCAGTGCGTTTGAACCGGGTGCGCCTTGGCCTAACCTTACATTCTTAATATTTCTACTCCCTGGGTTAACAACTTTCAGTCAGGATGTTTGCAGTTGACAGATGCTGCCTCTGAGCATGGCAAGCTTGTAGCTTTCTTTCAGTCTGAATTCCATGCACATCCCTAATATATTTGTTTGTAGGTTCTTAGTGCCTGCAATAAGTCACTGACCATTTATAAATATCTTGTATATAATACATGTGTGATATTTTTATAATGGAGCTGCAGTGTGTAATATATCCTTATAAAAATCACTCAGCTATTGTCACTAAGTGACTTATTTTTTTATATCCCACTACTCCGCCCATTCCAGTGTTCATTCCTGGACAATGACTCAGCATTTTTTGCCTTGTTTAACTTCACTATACAGCCTGTTGAGCTGCTTCCGGTCACTTCATACCAATGTCTTTCTCCTCCTCGCAGAAAGATTTGTTTACACCACATAGATGCTGGGCTGGGATGTTCCTTTCTCTACAGGGTTAAGTTTACAGAATGTATCATGGGGATTTAAGGTGGAAATAGGACAGAGGTAGAATTTAAAATGTGAATGGGTGTGAAGGAATCCATACTTATGTATTATAAGAATAATGCGCCACTTCTTCACATATAATAAGGACATATCCCACCTCGGAGTTCCCTGTCCTGTATAAAAGCACTCGGCCTAGGGCCTCGTGCTTCTATATGGTAGGGAACTCCTCGCGGCGTATTATCCTTATATTACACTTCAGGGGTGCATTATCCTTATATAATAGATCGCTCACACCAGTCTTGCAACAAGTTAGAGTTTATTAACTTAATGAAAGACTCATAACACAAACAATTTCAGTGCTAGATGTAACATTTCATCTGATGTGTTTCGTTAAGTTTATATGGAACACAAAAGTGAATAAAAACTTGCTTTTATCCTTTCTATATTTTTAGTGCTGCCAGGAACTTGATCCCTTTTTGCTCTCAGTGCTTCCTGTCACTAGATCTCCTCATGTTCTGTTCAGCTCACTCTTAGTATGGATTTCTGCTATCTACATCTGTATCCATCCCTTTCAAACTGAGGCAGAGTATGGAGGCATGTGCAGTGAATAATCTGTGCCCTCATCCAGCCAATAGCATTCACCAGTGATTGTGTTAAGTGAAATTGCTTTACTATGGGAGGTAAGCAACACTGGGAGCTGTAGTAACTGCTTGAATAAGTAAGATTTGCTTTTTAGCTGTAGGACTTTGAAGGTGTGCGTGTGTCTGGGGGTGAACTTTTGAGACCTTGGCAATTCATTACCAACACAAGCGCTAACTGCAGGATTTAATGTTACTGCGGCACAGAAAGAGCACAGAGCAACAGATCATTTTTATTTCCTTTCGGGATTAGACATGCAGTGACAGAGAAATAAGCTTTACTTTATAGAATGGATAGTTTTCTACATACAGGGGAGGGGGCCGCCTTAAAAAGTAAAACTCTCAGAGCTAAAAAAAAACAAGTGATAGGAAGGTCAGAGAAGAAGAAAATTTTTTTAAAAGTGTGTGATAATTAGTCCTCATTGTGTGATTGTTTGGATTACATGTTCTTTTACTAAACCCTAAATTGTTGCAAAGACTCTGTGGGCGATATTTTATATGCAGCTTTGTAGCTGTGTAAAAAAAAGAAGAAAAAAAAGGTTGGAGAGGAATGGAAACCTTTTGAGAGCATAGTAGGATGGGGGAGAAGAACCTTACGCTGCTTAACAGGTTAGTCTGGCATGTCATAATTTTAACTATGTGGTTTTGAGGTTGATTTACCTAAATATCATTTTTAATTTGAGGGTCAACATGCCTTTTAATGAAAACATGTAGTTAAAAAAGAATAAGTAGGGGTTCTATGACACCTTAAAGGGCATCTGTGTTCTTTGAAAAGTTAGCCGATGAGACATCATATTGCAGAGAAATTCAAGCTCACTTCTTCCAGAAGTTTGAGTTACGGGGGGATCGTGGGACATTGTTAAGGAATTTCTATTGCTCAACCTTTCCAGCAAAAAACAGAGACATAATGTAGGTGTTCATTTTTAAGGTACTACAAGGGGTTTGTATAAACCCTTACTTGTTTAAACCATCGTTCCCTTTAAAGGGAAAGTTCTCCCATCAAATGAAATCATAAATAGGTAAATCACCCCCCAAACCTCAAAATGACAATAGTTGGAAAGTTGAGAGATAAGACATTGTGGATATAAGGAATGTATTTTTATTGGATAAAAATGCAAGCTTTCGAAGCACTATGATACAATACGGAATCTTTCAATGCACACTGATTTATCACCAAAGAACAGAGCACTACATTGTACAGAAATTTTTGGAGTTGTAATACTAACCTGAAAATGCTTTGTGATGTTTGTTCTTTCTGGTTCTACCAGTTAAGAGCTGATACCTTCAGTCATAGATGTTAGATGACATCACAGCCATTGACTCCATTGCTTTAAACCCTGTTTTTACATTCACTGGAATATAATAATTACTGACACCTTCCCAGCGAGGGTACCTACTAATGCTTGTCACCAACCTCAAACGTGACATGACAAATAAAAAAGCATACATTGAGTGGTTTTTTCGCCATGATGTATACTCAACCTACGTTATAAAGCAAATTGGCAATATGTATATCACCTTTTTTCTCACCGTCGTTTCTGCTTTATAAATAGAGGTCCAATTCAGTCCTACTGCAGTGAGCTTAAGGATTGGTTTAAACTCTCATAGTTAACTTTGTCTTTTAAGCTTTAAGTGAAGAATGGGAGGTAACTAGTTACAGTGATGTGAAAACTATTTGCCCCTTCCTGATTCTTACTTTTGCTGTTTTTGTCACACTTAATGTTTCTGCTAATCAAAAACCGTTCACTATAGTCAAAGATAACTAATTGAACACAAATGCAGTTTTAAATTATGCTTTTTATTATTTAGTGAGAAAAAAAACTCCAACCTCATGGCCCTGTGTGAAAAAGTGCTTGCCCCCCTGAACTCATAACTGGTTGGGCCCCCCTTAGCAGCATAACTGCATCAAGCGTTTGCGATAACTTGCAAAGAGTCTTTTACAGCGCTCTGAGGAATTGTGGCCCACTCATCTTTGCAGAATTGTTGTAATTCACAGCTTTTGAGGGTTTTCTAGCATGAACCGCCTTTTTAAGGTCATGCCACAACATCTCAATAGGATTCAGGTCAGAACTTTGACTAGGCCACTCCAAAGTCTTTTGTTTTTCTTCAGCCATTCGAGTGGGATTTGCTGGGTGTGTTTTGGGTCATTGTCCTGCTGCGGCACCCAAGATCGCTTCAGCTTGAGTTGACGAACAGATGGCCGGACATTCTCCTTCAGGATTTTTTGGTAGACAGTAGAATTCATGTTTCCATCTATCACAGCAAGCCTTCCAGGTCCTGAAGCCAGCAAAACAACCCCAGACCATCACACTACCCACCCACCATATTTTACTGTTGTATGATGTTCTTTTGCTGAAATGTTGTGTTCTTTTCTACGCCAGATGTACGGACAACGCACCTTCCAAAAAGTTCAACTTTTGTCTCGTCGGTCCACAAGGTATTTTCCCAAAAGTCTTGGCAATCATGAGATGTTTTTTAGCAAAATTGAGACGAGCCTTAATGTTCTTTTTGCTTAAAAGTGTTTGCTCCTTGGATATCTGCCATGCAGGCTGTTTTTGGCCCAGTCTCTTTCTTATGGTGGAGTCATGAACACTGACCTTAATTGAGGAAAGTGAGGCCTGCAGTTCTTTAGATGTTGTCCTGGGGTCTTTTGTGCCCTCTCGGATGAGTTTTCTCTGCGCTCTTGGGGTAATTTTGTGTCGGCCGGCCATTCCTGGGAAGGTTCATCACTGTTCCCTGTTTTGCCATTTGTGGATAATGGCTCTCACTGTGGTTCGCTGGATCCCAAAGCTTTGAAATGGCTTTATAACCTTTACCAGACTGATAGATCTCAATTACTTTGTTCTCATTTGTTCCTGATTTCTTTGGATCTTGGCATGATGTCTAGCTTTTGAGTGCTTTTGGTCTACTTCTCTGTGTCAGATAGCTCGTATTTAAGTGATTTCTTGATTGAACACAGGTTGGCAGTAATCAGGCCTGGGGGTTGACTACAGAAATTGACTCAGGTGTGATAAACCACAGTTATTTTTAAACAAGGGGGGCAATCACTTTTTCACACAGGGCCATGTAGATTTGGAGTTTTTTTTCTCACTAAATAATAAAAACCCATCATTTAAAACTGCATTTTGGTTTCAATATGTTCTTTGACTATGTTAACGGTTTTTGATGAGCAGAAACATTTAGTGTGACAACATGCAAAAGAATAAGAAATCAGGAAGGGGGCAAATAGTTTTTCACATCACTGTATGTCTTACCTACCATTCTTCACTTAATATAACAGGAGAGATGAGCAAACCTACCCGCAACGTAATCCACTGCTGGCTCCTGACAGGTCCCAGACACTTACGTCTGTTATTAAACAAAAGCACGCATGTTGCGAACTCGTGCTATAGTTTATTACAGCCGGAAGCAGTTGTTACTTGTCTGAGTTTCAATGGTGAATTGTGCTGCAGGTACGTTCTTCTCCTCTCTCTAGTACATATCAGAAAGGGAGGTAAGAAATAGCTAGTTTACCCCCTTTCTTAGCTTAAAAGCCACCATTCACTTTAGGAGTGAACTAATCCTTTAACAATCTTTTATAAATATGGCCCTTAAGCTGAGGCCACATGTGCCAGATGGCAACCCACATAAGAGCAAGTGTTACCCGACGCTTGTGCTGTGATCCGCGCTATGGAGTGAGGCAATCCGCAAAAAAAAATGTGATTGCATGCGTTCTGGAAACCGATCACATTGAATGTAATGTGGCCACCTACTTTACATGCACGCTCCGATTCTCAAGCGCCAACTGATTGCAACAACAAAATATTTTAGTGATGCTCACTAGTACTGAAACAACAAAAACAAGACTAGAAAAACCATATTTTTGAATGGATCTCCGAATCCATTACAAATACTTAGTAATATTGTCGTTACACAACAGCTTTATTATAGTAGAAAGTAACTGTGACCAGCAGCAGCTCATCATAGTTTACTTCCGCTGGACCACAGGGACTCCTTTTAAAGTTTGTCCATACATTGGAACTTGCTTCCTGAACGATTCCACACCATTCAACACTGTTTTGGCAATGATCTGGAACTTAGGTGTTAATTTTGTGGAATCTCTGCATTGGATTTGCTCAATACAGATGGGGTGATCAAGGGGGGGGGCATGTGAATGGTGCCCCCAGATCATTCACCCGCACACAGCTCTAGGTTTTTTTTTTGTTTGTTTGTATTTGTACTGCACTCTCTCTAAGCTTGTATAAATTGGACTAAAGTTTACCTCTTAGCCACAATGCAATCACACCTTGCATTCAGAAGGTCCTTAACACCTGATGTTATATGCTATTGGGACTTTCCAGGTACTTAATTGCTACAGATTCTTGTACAGTCTTTCTAAATTGAGAAAGCCAGTCGGAGGACTAGCAAAACGTCTTCAGACTATAAACTTTTAAGTCCAGTTGATCTAACTTGGGGATTGGCAACCAGTAGATCTCCAGATGTTTGTAACTAAAACTTCCAGCATTCCTCTATAAGGATTCTGGAGTTAGAGATGCTGGAAGTTTTAGTTTTCAAAATATCTGGAGATCTACTGGTTGCCTATCCTGAAACTGAATACAATCGATAACTATAACCTGGATGAATGAAACTTCACAACACTTGTATTAAATGTTTATAATAGTTATTGGTTACAAGGTAGATGGGTCTAAATAAATAAATAATAAACTGGGTAATAGTGATAATTGTTCATGAAACATTATTCAGACATTCATATTGCCAATTTGCTGAAGATTAGTTACGGCTGTACAGTATAGTACTTGAGGTTTAATAAAGACATCCAGTCCAACACCATCATCTAGCAATATCCTCATTTCCTTCCTAAGTGTTTGATCCAGAGGAAGGCAACCACCCCCCCACACCAAATTTATGAAGGGGAAAAAAATTCCTTCATGACTCCAAGTGGCAATTGGAAATTTCCCTGGATCAACTCCACTTTATATACCAATGCCCAGCCTTTTTTTTAAAACTGTCCAATGAACCTGCCATAACAATGTCCATTGGAAGACAATTCCATAGCTTTAACCGTCTCACAGGGAAAACCCCTTTCCTAAACTTTTTTCTTCAAGTCTTAAGGATGTCTGCGTTTCCTCCTTGACATGCTCTATTGTGAACATGCTCCAGATAATTTTTGTATGCCCCAGTAATCATATCCCCACGCTTGCCTTTTCTCTAGCGTAATACTTGTAACTTTCCAGTTTCTCTTTAATTTTCATATTCAAGCTCCCCAATCCCCTTAAGTTAGTTAACAAGGCCCCTCTCTGAACCCTTTCCATTTCAAGATGTCCTTTTTGTACACAGGATTCCAAAATTGCACTGCATATTCCAAATAAGGCCTTACCAATGCTTTCTAAAAGAGGAGAATTCATTTTTCTCCCATGACAATACCTCTCTCTTCATACAAGACAATACCATGCTGTCTCTGGCTGTTGCTGCTGGCACTGCTTGCTACCTTTGAGTTTGTTATCCACCAAAACTCCAAGATCCCTTCCAACTGAGAATCCCTTAACACAGAGCGATTTATAGTATAACAGCACAAGGATTTTTGAGTCCAAAATGGTCGACAATGTTTTGTGTCATTGGCAAGCACAGAAACTTGCTGCACAATACCACTTCCAAATCATTAATAACAATTAAATGGAAGTGGCCCCAACACAGAACCCTGTGGCACACCCCCTTTAGTACTTTAAGTCCATATTGATGAAGCCCCATTAACAACTACACTCTGCATTCTTTCATTAACCAGTTTTCTATCCATGCTTTAGCTTATACATTAGTTGCCTATGGGGGACTGTATCAAAAGCCATTGCAAAATCCAAGTATACTACATCTACTGCTATGCCAGAGTCTAATTTCTGCTCACTTCGTCATAAAAGCCAAGCAAGTTATTTTGATGATCTATTCCTCCTAATCCATGCTGTTACTACTTATAATGTCAGTCCTTGAAACTACTCTAGTCTAAACATGTTCCTTATTACTTTCCAGTACCTTCCCCGCCACTGAAGTTAAACTTACAGGCCTGTAATTACCCGGCTGTGAACGACTACCCTTTTTGAATATTGGAATAACATTGTCAGGAACTTACCTGCCGCTCCGCTCTTCTGGGTGGGCGTCATGATGTCACGACGGCTGCGCTGATTGTGCATTTTTGCTACCCCCAGGCCTCGTTACTCACCTCTCCTGTATCTAGCTATTTCCTTTCCTGTTCTGAGAATTTACTCACCTGTGCCTGTTTCCAGTAAACCTCCGTAACTTGCCAGTTCTATGTGAGTCACTTACCTTGCCAGTTCCAGTGGAGGCAATTTGCCAGTTCCGGGGTTACTTTCCTTGCCTGTCCACAGCATCTTGGTATCCAGCTCCCAGCAGCTCATCCAGCATACAGTTTCCCAGCAGCCTCTGGGTATCCAGCTCCAGAAGCGCATACAGTTCCTAGCGCATCTTGGTATCCATGTCCCAGAAGCACTTCTAGCATACATTCCCATCAGTCTGCTCCTGTATCCAAACCTACAGATCTTGGTCTCCCTCCTGAAAGCATACTTCTGGTTACCACCGGCCTCCGGCCAAATTTGTTACGTACATTGGGCCATTTGCTGCTGGACTTGCTCCAGCTTCCGTATACGTGCCAGTGCCATCTGTTCCTGCCAACCTGCACTTCATAGAGAGCCTGCCATCCTTCACCTTCCCGCTTTGACGGTAATGCCCAAGCCTGCCGAGGATTCTTAACCAGATGACCTTAATCTGCCAATTCCACATTTTGTCTGTGTATAAATAAATGCAACCGAAATACTGACTTCCTGTTTGCAGGACCCCTATAGAACCGTTATGTCTTGCCTGACCAGCTCTGGTTGATTCAGTTGCTCAGTAGAGATCTGAGCATGTTGACCCATCAACAGCAATCAGTAGAAATACTGTTAGGAACAGTACAAGGATGTGGTGCATCCTGGGAAGAGGACTGTTAGAACCTGAAATGGCAGCTCACTAATGTCAACAGCAGGACAGCAAAGGGTATGAAATCAACAGATTTTTTCAAAAGGAGAGAAATTGTAAATAGCTAGGAATGCACAATACAATTAAGAATTTCTAATACTGATATTTTCCACTGAACTTTCCTTAAGCCTTTGTCAATGACCGGGCCAAGGTTGGCTTATCATCGCCTTGCTTTAGTTAAAGGGCAGGTCCACCCCTTCTAAAAAATTTTTAGATAATATTCCCCCCTGTCCCACCCCCAACCGCTATATTTTTTTATCAGAAAGTGCCCCAAACATTACTTACCTTCCCTCTTTCCTCCGCATGCTGCCAGGCCCTCTTGCTCACAGAAAATGCAAGCAGAGGGAGGACGCGCAGTCGTGTCTGTATTGGCTGAGCGGCAGCCAATCACGGACCCGGCTGCCGGAGTTCAGTCGCGGAGGTGAGGTGGGGGAAGGTAAGTAAGTTTGGGGCAATTTCTGATAATAAAAATATATTGGTTGAGGCTGGCTGACGGGGGGAATATATATAAAAGAGTTTTTACACTAGGGAGGGAATCCTAATCGAGAGGGAGGGGGGGGGGGGCTCTTCTGCGCATGGCAAATCTCCCGGAGGAGAGACGGGAGAACAGTCCAATATGGTCCTGCGGCGGATTTTACCACGTTCGCGAACGGCGGATATCGCGGATTTTCAGTTTTTCCGCCTTCCGAAGAGCATTTTCGAAAATTTTCATAATTACGAGGATTTCTCGTATTTTAGAAAATGCATGAAAATACATATTTGAAAATTTTCTAAATTACGAGGATTTTACGTATGTTCGAAATTGCGGGAAAATACGTATTTTCGAAAATTTTCTAATAGGGATTTCTCGATTTTCGAGGATTTTTTCGTTTTAATGGGTCCGGATTTTGTGAAGTTTGGACATCTCTACTGGCTATAGACAATAAACCTCTGTCCTCAGAATTCATCTGTCAGTCTACCTTTGAAGTCCTATTCTGTGTTGGCATATTTCTTTCATCAAGAACATTTATCCTTTCTCCTGATCCAAAGTCCATATAGGACTCTGCCTCCTATCTCCCCTCTGGGAGAATTTTGCCATGTGCACTGCAGCCCTACACCCCCCCCCCCTCTCTCCCTTCCTCTCCAGCCCATTTTGGTCTCCCTCCCTCTAGCACAAATCCCTTTTTATATGTTGTTGGGCTTCCTCCCCCAGCCCCAACTGCATTATTATTATGGCCAGAAACTCCCCTGATCTTTACTTACCTCTATCCTCTGCCGTTCTAAACTGCCGGCAGCCACATCCGGGTTGGCTGCCTCTCACCCAATCACAGACGCTGTTGCCGGCCTGGCCCCCAGTGCAGCGGGGGATAGAGGGAAGGTAAGTAAAGATCGGGGGAGTTTCTGGCCATAATAATAATGCGGTTGGGGCTGGGGGAGGAAGCCCTACAACATATAAAAGTTTTTTAGAGGGGTGGACATGCCCTTTAAAGAACATTTGTCTCAAAGATTCATTCAAACTTCCACCTACCCAGCAGGAGCTGTTTTCTTTTTTGATGAAAAAAAGATGGAGGTCTACACCCCTGCATTGATTACCGGGGTCTAAATAAGATCACTATTAAAAATTGTTATCCTCTTCCTCTTTTATCTCAGAACTGTTCAGATCAAAGGGGCTAAGATATTCACCAAACTAGATCTTCGAGGGGCATACAACTTAATCCGTATACACAAGGGTGATGAATGGAAAATGGCTTTTAACACTCCGGACGTTCACTACAAGTATCTTGTAATGCCCTCCGGCCTCGGTAACGCCCCAGCAGTATTCAAAGATTTTTTCCGTGACCTGTTGGGAATCTCAGTGGTTGTGTATCTTGATGACATTTTAATCTCACAAGACTTACCCTCATATTACCTCCATGTTAGACAAGTGTTACTACATCTAAGAGAAAATAATTTATATGCCAAAATGGAAAAGTATCTCTTTGAATGTTCTCAAGTATCCTCTCTTGGCTACATTGAGTCCGCCCAGGTTTCCAGATGGATCCAGCTAAAGTTTCGGCCATTCAAAATTGGTCTCTTCCATGGGAACCAAAGCCATTCAAAGATTCATCGCTTTGCCAATTATTACAGACATTCATCAAAGGTTCTCTTTTATTACTTCTCCTTTTCTAGCCCTCATCAGGAAAGGTGGTAGACCTAATTTGTGGTCCTGCAGCCCTGGAAGTCCTCAGAAAACTCAAGGAAGCTTTTGCCTTCTCACCAGTGTTAGTTCATCCGGATCCTAGCTTCCCTTTTACATTGAGTTGACACCCCGACTTGGGTGCTGGAGCCGTCCTTCTCTCAAAGACAAGGCAACAAAGGGAAATTATATCCATGTGCTTACTTTTCTAAAAAGTTCCTACCCAACGAACGGAACTATGATTTCGGTAATCGGGAACTTCTTGCCATCAAGTTGGCCCTCGAGGAGTGGCATCATTTGTTGCCCTCTTTACCATTACCATCTTACCGATCATAAGAACCTCAAATCATTCAGAATCTTAAAAGGTTAAATCCTGGTTCAACTTTGTCATCACCTGCCAACCTGGCCCAAAAACAGGAAAGCAAACGCCCTTCCAGATCATTTGATGCTTCAGACTCTTCTAACGAGATAAGGGCTCCATTATCCTGACTATTAAAATCCTAGCCTCTATTACTCCTCAGCTGTTCCCGAATTCAAGCTGCTGAAAATTCTGCTCCTCCTTACACACCTTCAGGTAAAATGTTGTTCCTGTTCCACTCTGAAAAACTGTCCTAAACATACTTATTGTTCTAAGCAAGCTGGACATCCGGTATTAATAAAACATTTGACCTTCTTGCCCATTCCCATTTATCCAAGTCTGTACCAGCTGTGCTCAATCCAAATTTTCTAGAACCCTACCTTGTGGTCTTCTGCAACCCCTACCATTCCATCCCGACCTTGGACCCATTTATCTATGGACGTAATTGTTGAACTTCCTGCTTCCAAAAAGAACTATAAATAGATTAGTAGCTGGGTGAGTGTATTCCCCTTACCCCATACATATACAGCTGATTCGGAGCTCCAAACGTCCAGGTAGTTTCCAGTTGCTACCAACACGACCGTAGGTCAAATTAGAAGATTATAAAATTATTATTTATTGTAGCTAAAAAAAATTCCAATGTGCAAATGAAAGATGTGGAGGGGAAGGGCAATTCAATTTATTTGGATTGAATTCAAAAGTTGCAGTTAAGCAAGTGCTCAACAAGACCATTAAAAAAATGCAAATTCACGTTACACCCCCTGCTTTCTATATACCACTAGATAAACTACTTTCTGTTTGCAGGACCCCTAATAGAGACCATTCAATATAGATTAATTCAGTGTCTCAATAGAGATCTGAGCATGTTTGACCCATCTAACAGCTAATCAGTGGAAATACTGTTAAGAACATGCCAAGGAAATGGTGCAAGAAGGAGCGCTATAAAACCAGAAATAGCAGCTCACTAATGATAACAGCAAAGCATACAAAAAGTACAAAAAGTGGAAGGGAATATGTGATTAATAGTGATTATATAGTATATATACTAGAATTGTAAAAAATTATATTTTTCACAGAACTTTCCCTTTACGTGTCTTAAATAGAGAGGTCCGAACTTCGAAAAATCCGGTCCGCGCGAGGATCCGCGGATTTTCGAAAAAATCCGAAATTCGAAAATCCCAAGCGGACCCGTTAAAACGTATTAAAATGAAAGTTCGTCGAAATCCGCATTAAAAGTGGTCTAAATAGCATTGGTAACGTACACTAATCACTCAGGGACCTGGGTAATGACCTTAAGAACACGTATCAATGCCTACAATACCTAAAAATTACAGTCCGAAAATACGAGGATCCCGTAAAAACGGGGATTTTCATAAAAACGAGGAACGGAACTTCTGCCTGCACAATGGCGAGTTCTGTAAGCAGATGTATGCCACACAGTACCTCCTGGCCAGGGGTACGATGATTTCCCCCCTGGCACCTATCATGTGCGGCGCCGAAAGCGCAGAGATTATGGAGGGGCTCCAGCGCCGGCTCCTGCGCCGCTTCGGTACCAGACCACTGTCTCTACCCTCCAGAGACAGTGGTCTGATCTGAAGAGGCAGAGGCCTCATTATGTTCAAGCCATGCGGCAACTGATGGAAGGCAAGTATACTTTTTATTATATTACTGTATTGTAATAAGTAGTAAATATTTTAATTCACTTCTGACAAAAACATATTTATTGTATATACCTTACATTAATGCCATTACACACACCACATTGGCCACATTCCCCTATATAGTAGTTTGCACACAACAGGGAAAGAAGGCGATGGGGGTACTGGGTTACATAATGTCCACTGCGGTTGCCACCATTGTTGAGAGACAGGAGGCTTGGCCCCACTGGACATACCCTCCCCCCATTGGCTTCTCTCCCTCAGAGTAGCTTCGTGCAAGGGAAAGCGGGTGAACGGGTAAGGCTTTGTAGGAACCACACCATTGAGTTACAGCAGGCCCACTGCAGTTTGCCACCATTGTTGAGAGCAGGCAGGCTGGCCCCACTGGACATACCCCTCACCCCATTGGCTTCTCTCCCTCAGAGTATTCTTCGTGCAAGGGAAAGCGGGTGAAGGTAAGGCTTCGTAGGAACAGCACCATTGAGTACGCAGGCCCACGCAGTTTGCCACCATTGTTAAGAGTCAGGCAGGGGCTTGGCCCCACTGGACATACCCCTCACCCCACTGGTTCTCTCCTCAGAGGATGCTTCATGCAAGGAAAAGCGGGTGAAAGGGTAAGGCTTCGTAGGAACAGCACCATTGAGTTACAGAGGCCCACTGCAGTTTGCACAATTGTTGAAGAGTCAGGCGGCGGCCCCATGGACATACCCCTCACCCCATTGGCTTCTTCCCTCAGAGATGCTTCGTGCAAGGGAAAGCGGGGTGAACGGAGGAACAGCACCATTGAGTTACAGCAGGCCCACTGCAGTTTGCCACCATTGTGAAGAGACAGGCAGGCTTGGGCCCACTAGACAATACTCCTCACCCCATTGGCTTCTCTCTCTCTCAGAGTATGCTTCGTGCAAGGGAAAGTGGGGGAAATGGGTAAGGCTTTGTAGGAACCACACCATTGAGTTACAGCAGGCCCACTGCAGTTGCCACCATTGTTGAAGAGACAGGCAGGCTGGGCCCCACTGGACATACCCCTCACCCCATTGGCTTCTCTCCCTCAGAGTATGCTTCGTGCAAGGGAAAGCGGTGGGGAACGGGTAGGCTTTGTAGGAACCGCACCATTGAGTTACAGCAGGCCCACACTTTGTAATATGGAGTACTACTTAGTGCCAGGCAGGATTGACTCAGAGCTGAAAACATTAGCCACAGAGTAGCTATTGCGGCTGTATGAGATGGTCAGAGGAGGTGACACACAAAGGTGCCTCGTGGAGAGAGAAGGAAGAGCAAAGTACTGCTCTCAGGACAAGTAGGATCGACCCAATCATAGAAAAAATAGCCACAAAGTAGCTGTTGTTGCGGAGCATTTGTTATTTCACAACTTGAATGCAGTAGAGCAAGGTAGGACCATATATGGCCCTGCCAATAAGAAAAATTAGCCATTTGCCAGCTAAGCTGGCATCAGCTAAGCCTCTAGGTGGAAAATGAGGCAGAAGGAGCAGTAGGGTGGCCAGAGGCAGGCGCCTTCAGTACGGGCATCAGCATCAGCAATAGGGGTGCTGTACTGAGATGTGATCCACGCCTCATTCATCTTGATGAATGTAAGGCGGTCCACATTTTAAATTATTGCAAGCAGTTTCAATCTTGATAATGGGCATACTTTTTGCAAACCTATATAAATTGATATAGATATGATTAGTATCAGCTTCAGTGTGTTATTGTCCATGTCCCGGTATTGTTCAGTTAGAGGCCTGAGTGTGGGTGTGCAGCATCTAAACAGTGATAAGTTGTATAAATGTCTCCCCTTATACAAGTTATAATAATAAGCACCAAAAGACAAAGTTTCCATTGCCAAAGTAACATTTTTCATTCCACCCTCTGTGGCAGGCTTGATGCCCCCCATCACCCCCATCATCCAGCCAGCCCCTGACAACTCTGGGCCCCATACAGGAGTATCACTTGTAAAGCCCCCCCTGATGGCAGCTCGGGACTGTGGTCAGGGGTAGTTTTGTCAGGATCTTGAGTTTATCCTATTACTTTATAGTGTCTTAAAATCTATTCAGCACAATTGGAAGAATCATAGGTCACAGTTTGATTATATGAAGCTCATTTGGCAGCTTTTCTCGTAGGACAAAACACTAAATGTATTTTGGTTTTATCTCCAAATTTCCCTATAGACTTCTATAATAATTTCGGAGATAAATCCAAAACTTTTCAAGGGCTATGGTTTTAGGCTTAGGGTCTAATTCTATAGGAGCATAGAAGTAAATCGACAGATTTCTTCTGTTAAATTCCACTGCGTGGTAAAATTCTGATCTCTGCCCAAACAGTATTTTGCTAAAATAGAAGATGACACTAATGTCAATCTTCTGTTCTCTGGCATAATAATAATAATATTGCTTTTCCCCACTCATATTTCCCAATAGAATATCATAGAAATATCCAAAATTTGCAGACATACAGTGTTATTATCAGAGAAAAAAAACATACCCGTAACAGGCAGTTATGTGTTATCATGTAGCATGGTAACATGAATAAACAAGGAAGTCCATCAAGTTGAACCATTTTACCCTATGTATAATCCTGAAAATATTTAATAAGAGTTTAAATTGTGGAAGGCAGTCTTGCCCATCTGAAGGCACAGATAGTTTGCACCAGCAGGGACATAACTACCGGGGAAGTCCAGGAGCGAAGGGTTGCCCCATCATAATTTTGCTGGGGGGCCCAGTGACACTAGTTACGCCTAGAGGGTGGTATATAAAACAGTTTTTTTAGTCTAAATACTTTTTTGTAAGTTAAAAAGAACTGTAAGAAGACACCTCTATATAGTTTATGTGTCCCACAACATTAACTTCTGGATTGAAGATCTTAGATGCTTTACCCAATGTACCCAAGGTGTGTTTTCATTCTGTAGCTATAGATGGTATTACTGTTTACAGCTCATGTAAAGATTTTATTTCACGTACAAAAATCGAATGAAGCTACCAAATCCTAGTCCATGCCCTAATCATATCCCGGTTAGACTACTGCCACACACTCCTGTGTGGTTTACCAAACAACCGCCTGGCACCGCTTCACTCCAATCCATCCTCAGCTTGCTGCCCTCTCATTCATTTCTCTTCTTGCTCTCTAATGTCTTCCTCTTGTTCAGTCCCTGCACTGGTTGCCATCACGCAAAGGATCCAGTTCAAGCTGCTTACTCTATTCTTTACAAGCACTATCCAACAACAGCCCCTCCATATTTCAGAGCGATCCAGGATACCGTCCCAGGCAGCGACCTCTGCTGCGCCAAATGATATCTTCCTCCCATCCAACCTTATCACCTCTTTCCATGCCCGCATTCAGGGCTTTGTTTATGCTGCCCCTCTGCTCTGGGACTCCCTTCCTCCATATGTCAGTCACTCACCATCCCTTAACACCTTCAACGTAACCTAAAACCCACCTCTTCAGGCAAGCATATAACCTGGCCTAGGCATTACCCCTCTACATCCAATATGATCCAACCCGCCTTTCACCAATCCACTGC
This sequence comes from Hymenochirus boettgeri, assembly GCA_019447015.1. NCBI lineage: Eukaryota > Metazoa > Chordata > Amphibia > Anura > Pipidae > Hymenochirus > Hymenochirus boettgeri. The sequence continues at coordinate 228,877,975 of CM033473.1, read as the reverse complement.
CAATCTATTTACAGCCTACCAATTCCTGCAACCTATGTCTTACCCCCCTTTCCTTTATACTGAAGCTCTTGGGCAGGGTACTCTCTCCTATTATATCATAGTGATTGCTGTAAGAAACTCCTCACTCTGTTTACTTACGGTATATTATGTATTATCTGTGTATGTAATATGTAGACTTGTGTAACATATATACATGTAACTGTGATTAATAACTATGTAATTGTAAAGAGCCACGGAGATGTTGGTGCTTATAAATCATAATAATAATAAAATAATAATGCTACATTGTATTATATCAAGAATTGTATTATATCGTATTTTGTCTCCTTTCAACAGGAATACTGGAACTATTTTACCCTTTCGCTGCCAGCGAATATTCTCACTTTGGTGCTGTGAATTTCAGGATTTGCCTTCAATCAGTTTAAACAAAATAGAAAGTAGGAAACCCCAGTAAATATATCTGTCGTTATTTTTCAGCACAAAGTGTACTTAAACAAGACAATAGAATTTGTAACTTTTCTAAAGATTTTACTGGATTTTTGGTATAAAACATAAAAATTTTATATTTTCTCTGGGTTTTTATGCTAACTTAAACTGATTTAAAAAAAAATTATTTGTAGAAACTTGAGTTTACGCACAATTTTAGTTTTTCTAATAGCATGGTTCTTCTGAGTACAAACAATACCAGACATATGTAGGGATCCCACTTTTTCTGTCCAGGAGCGTGTGACGTCACACGCGCACAAGGAGCCAACTGACCATTTATTTTTGGACACAGTCTGCAAGGAGATCCAGGAAGTTAGGGGGCGGAGCTTAGCTGACACACACATGATCCAAGTGTCCTGAACTTTACTGGGGCACAGGTAGGCTCTGAAGGGACCTTAAAAAAAGGGAGATGGTTAGTTAAAGATATACTGTAGCTTCCATTTACGCTTAATTTGTTTTTGAGTGTACTTATCATTTAAAAGGATATATCTTTTCTTCCCTTCAAATGTTGTTGAGGGGTATTTGACAGGTCACGTGTAGCTGGCACAGAAATTCTTCTATGGTGTTTATTGTTATCAGACCATCATGGAGATTTATAAAAATGTCTTAGCATTAAAAAGGGTGATAATTTTGCCCCGAACTAATCAGAGTTAGCTTTCAAATGTGAAAGAAGATGTGATTGGTTCAGGCACAAATTAGAACCATTTTACTGATAAGAACTTTTATTAAATCTCCCTGAATGTGTTCCAAAAATATATATTTCTAATATTTCATAACATAGTAACATAGTAATTGATGTTGAATAAAGATATACGTCCATCAAGTCCACCCTATCTTCCCCTATGTTTTGAATTTTTTTACTTTTTTAACCTACCTAACAGTTATTAGGTAACATAAGGAAATCTTTTTTACTTTTTCTGTTTCCAAATGTTTCTTAAAGTTATTTTAAAAATATTTTGTAAAATCCCATCTTTTGTGTATAACTTTGTGTCTGTTACTACATTTCAAATAATGTTAATAATTCTGATGTTAAACAAACCAAATAAACAGACCCTTAATACTTTTAAGCGAAGGATTTTAATATATCAGAAAAAAGCAGACTTTGTCTTCTACCCAAGGTCATAATATTCCTGTAGTGTGCAATACAATGCAAAAAAAAACGACACATTTGGTAAGCCGCTGCCAGGCATAATTGATCCTACTTAAGCCGTATATTATGATTTCATTTTTAAAATATTTCGTATAAGTAGGGGGAAGAATAAGAACATTTCTTTTTATTTACTCTTTTGAAATGTATTTTATGAACATCACTTCAGCCTGTAATAGTGTTTATTTGTCAGTATTATATATGAAGAACAAAGGGTTCCTAACATATGCACTCATACACTGAAATAAACTAAAAATCAGGACACTGTAATATGTGCCTTAACAATGTTAATATTACCTTTAATAATAACTTGTTTTTTTAAAACTGAATATAAATCAAAATTGTTAAGTTAAGCTCTTATAGGCCAGGGGCTGGATATATTTGGTATGGTATATTGCTGGGGACCTCTAGAGTCAAGAGATAAGATGAGTAAAGCAGGTGATGTCTGTTGGTTGAGTGGAGTCGAAGTCGCAACCTGAGGAGACTGAGAGATGGGAGATATGGGAGTGATCACGGCAAAAGTCCAATGCACTCCAGTCTTACTCATATTGTGAACACTATAGCCAAGGTAGTGTACATGTAAACAATAACAGCAAGTCAAACACACTCCATTCTTCTCCATATCATGTTACCAGTGTTCCGAACATGCTATAACACGTGATGTTTTGATGTTCTTAAACACCTTCATCAGACACTAGTATTTATATATAACATAGTATAGTATAGTATTTGAGGTTGAATAAAGACATACGTCCATCTAGTCCAACCTTCCCAGCAAACCCACATTTCCTGCCAAGAGTTGATCTAGAGGAAGGTAAAAAAATAAAATGCAGAATGAAGGTCCCCTCCACCAGTGTCCCATTCACCCCCTGCTTACCCTGTGTTATCCATCCCAGTGTGATTGACAGCATCCCCCCAAATATAGTTTTTAATCTCCTCAACCTCTAGCCATCTTCTCTACAAAAACAGCTGCACATCATCAGTGAGGTGACAACCAATGCCCACTAAAGAGCCTGTAGCCAACATAAAAGTGACCCAGTTCTTTAAAACCCAAACCCCTCCTCTTACACCAAACTCATTAAACTCTTAAGCTTCTGCTGTCTCCCTATTGAAGTACATGGTGCAATAGTATTTCCAAAAATACTACCTGGAGGCCCTTGCTTTTAACTTAGCCCTAGCTCTTGGAAGTATTCTTTTTAAGGACTATTTCCTATTTTAAGATTGTGTGAAATATGTGTGAGGAGATACTTTTGTATATTTAAAGTTATTACATATGTTCACAGTTTAGCCCATTTGAGAAGTGCATAAGTCCCGGTGCAGGGGTGGGGTGTAGGTGATTGACTTATATACCATAAGACTCTATGACAAATTGAATTGGATATTTTTATACATTTGAATATACTGGCCTTAATTAGGATCACCAGCAAATTCAACTGGAAACTATTGTATGCATTCCTTTAGAAACAATGGTGATCACAATATACGTGCTTAGTAGTAGGAAATTATTTAAGTTGTTTAATTAATTTGCTTAGAGTATGAAATTACATTTGGGTCTATTCAGTAGGGGTATGCCAGTGTGCAGATAATATCATATTGCATGGGGTCTAGGAATGTGCATTGATTATCTTTCTATGTTTGTATAAATGTTTGACCAGATCAGTAGCACTTCCGCTAAATGAAGTAGTAAATTAGCCTAATTGGAGTGCTTCCACAATCCTTGTATTGTATGTATTTATTGGGAGGCCTGGTCAAGCTTCCATGGGTAATAGCACCCCAAACATGCCCCTTTTATGGGAGGGTCCTATGCCTTTAATATAAAGCACTGAATGGATGGCCACTTCCCTCAGTTTTAAAAAGCCAAAGGGCTGGGGGGGTGGGGGTGAGAAAGCCTGCTATATGGATCCAGCACAACCATGAGAAATGCAAAAGTTTGCTATAGTAATTGAAGTAAAAAAGGTTAGAAGTTCTTCCAGACTGGGGCTACCTTGATGTGGTTGGAAGGCTTTTCATTCATGTGATCAAAGTAATGTATACTAAAAACTCTTTGTTTATAAGTATGCCACTTTGCGGATAATATGATATTGTATGGGCCTAGGAATGTGCATTGATTATCTTTTCTATGTTTGTATAAATGTTTGACCAGATCAGTAGCACTTGCGCAAATGTAGTTGTAAATTAGCCTACTTGTGCTTCACATCCTTGTATTGTACTGTTCAGTAGGGGGGTTTTATTTAATAAATTTAAAAGTTAATAAAAGGTACAAACTTTACCCGTGTTCTTAATTACAACAACCGATCAAATGTTTTCTAAATAGTACTGTACATCTTATATATATATAAGTCTATGTATGTGTGTATGTTTGTATGTTCCAGAAATACTTCCAAACGGCGTGTGGCATTTTCATGAGGAACGGAACTTATCGATAGGACCTGGGGAGAAGCATAGGCTACTTTACAACTTTAAAAATGCCTCTGTACCCCCTTTTTTCAAAATGTTTTATGTTAATTAACCAGTGTGCTGCATCTGGTGGTGAATCGAGTGAATCAAGTTAATCACACACCTTCCAAATATCACAGATTATTCAGGGCATTGCTTCTTGTTTGTTGTCTGTGTTGTTGGTGTGATAGGAGGATAGAGCTGTCAATCATGTGGAGCAGCAGACCATGTGATGTAATATAAGTCATGTGACCACCACACTCAGACACATTCTCTCACTTGTGGTTCACCCATAGCGCAGATTTAGAGTTCAGAGAAGGCAGCTTGTAATTTTCCTTAAAGGGCATGTCCACCCCAAAACTAAAATTATGTTATTGGCCATGATCTAACTTAACACAAGCTATCCCCAATCAAAATCCATTCAGCCAATTTGAAGATACATACTTTTTGCCAACATGCCTTTGCAGACCAGGAGCAGCTCACTGTAATCCAATCCATTCCTTCAGCCTCCCTTTGCGCCAGCCCCCCAGGCCCCCCCACCCACCACATCCAGCTCATCTCGGTCCCCCTGCATCCTAGCATGAAATCCTTTAGGGTGGACAGAGGCCCTCTGCCAGACCAAATGCTGGATTCTTTTTTTACAAATCATTGTAGCCTTACTTACAGCCCTTCTTTCCTGTGGCGCTTTCTCATGACGTCAGCCACGTCTATGACAATCAGACGCGTCATGGGAAATGAGGGCTGTAAATAAGGCTACAATGATTTTTTTAAAAAATCAGGCATTTGGGTCTGGGTAGGGGGCCTCTGTCACACCCTAAAAGGATTTCATGCTAGGATGCAGGGGGACCGAGGATGGACTGGGATGGTGGTGGTGGGGGGGGGGGGGGCCTGGGGGGCCGAGGATGGATCCGGATTGTGGGAGGGGGGGCGCACAGGGAGGCTGAAGGCACGGAAAAGGCACAGCATGAGGTGACGTAGAGAGCTTGGATTCAGTGGAACTGCTCCTGGTCTGCAAAAAGCCTGTTGAAAAATCTATGTATCATCAAATTGGCTCAGCAGATTTTAATGGGGGATATATTTGTTTTAAAGCTAGAATCAAGGTCAATAACATATACAATTATAGTAATTATAGATTGCCCTTTAAAGGAAAGACAATAAGAGCTGTGAATGGGATGACATTGTGCATACTGCAATACAACTACACTGTAAGGGGTTCATTTTACTTCATAGTTTGTGTGTCTTTTCCACAAACTACTGAAACCCCAGTATTAAAGACCATGTACACACTCATTTTTGCAAGAGAATTGTGTTTTCTGGGGGGACAGTGTGGTGTCAATAATTCAATTTAATTGATAGCAGTAAAAAATAAATTAATGCGAGATCTACCCCATTGTTAAAGGGAAAGTTGATGCGATGTGCTCTGAAGGGGAAGTTAATGCGATACGTGTAAAGGGGAGGGTTGATGTGATACGCGCTAAAGGCAACTAAATTAATAAGGGGATTAGGGGAACTGAATATGAAGAAGACAGGAAAGTAACAATTATGTACACTGGAGAAGGGCGTGCGTTGGGTGGGATATGATTACTGTGTAATGGGCCATACAATAAACTATCTTGAAGAAAAAAGGTTTAGGCTTCAAGTCGGTTTTCACAGTTTTTCACTGTGAGAAGTTAAAGTATGGAACTGTTTCCAGTGGAAGTGTGTTATGGCAGGTTCATTGGATAGATTTTAAAGAAAGCTGGATGAGTTCTGCAAACAAGGAATGTGCAAGTTACTGGTTATTGACATAAAGTAGATTGATCCAGGGAAATTTCTATTTCCACCTGGAGTAGGAAGGAATTTTTTCCCCTTGTTTTTTTTTGCCTTCCTCTGGATCAACAGTTAGGCAGAAAAATGAGGTTATTGCTAGATGGGTTGGATTGGATGGACGTATGTCTTTATTCAACCTCAATACTATACTAAGGGGGAGTTGATGCAATACTCGCTAAAAGGGGAAGTTGATGCGATTCATGCTAAAGGGGAAGTTGTGATTGTGATAAAGGGGGAGTTGATGTGTATAACGCTTAAAGAGGAAGTTGATGCGATATGTGCTAATGGGGAAGTTGGTGATTAGGATGTCCGAACTTCGAAAAATCCGGTCCGCGGAGGATCCGCGGATTTTCGAAAAAATCGTAAATTCGAAATCCGCGAGCTGGACCCGTTTTAAAACGTATTAAAATGAAGTTCGGCAAAATCCGCATAAAGTGGTCTAAATAGCCTTGGTAATGTTAACTTAATCACTCAGGGACTGGGGAATGTCCTTAGAAAAACGTATCAATGCCTACAAACCTAAAAATTACAGTCCGCCTAGCGGAGGAACAGTTTTTCGAAAATACGGGATTTCCGTAAAAACGAGGATCTCCGTTAAAACCGAGGATTTCCGTAAGTCCGCGAATCTCCGTAAAAACGGGATTTCCGTAAAAACGCGGATTTTTAAAAACGAGGAAATTTCCGTAATAAAACGAGGATGGTTCGTAAAACGAGGAAAACGGAACTTCTGCTATCAAAATGGCCAGTGCTTGCAAGGCAACCATATGCCGAACTACCTCCTGCTCAGGGGGTATGATGATTTCCCCCCTGGCACCCCTTGTGCGGGCGCCCCGCCGCAGATTCGGGTTCGGATCCGCGAACTGGGCCATCACTAACAGCCAGGATCCGCAGATGTTCCTGCAGACAAAAAAAGGGGAAGACCAAGTTGGGATGCAAAGGTTGAGTCAATGAAATTCCCTGCTGCCCAGGAATCAACAAAGCCTGAGTAGAAAATGATTGAGAATTAAAGCATAGAGTGACTGTCAGGAAGAGTTTGAGTGGTTTACATCTAGTAGGAGACTTGAGATTACCTAGAAGGAGCTTCTAGGTCCTGGAGTTTCCCGACTTCAAGGGGCAATTTTTTACAAAGTGCACTTGTCCGGAACAATAAAGGCAAAGTCCTTTAGTACGTCTACAAAGTTTTTCTTCGGGGGAAAGATGGGTGCTGCCAATCTGCATAAGCTCATCTGCAGAAGGGACTAAAAGGGTGGAGAGAGTCGGACAGGATGAGTGAAGGATTTAGGAGTGTTGTAGCGAGCAGACAAAATTCCCACTGAATGAGAGCATTGACGGAGTTGCATAAAGCAGGATGAAGCAGCCAAAGATCTTCCTGGAGCATCAAAAACTTTGCGGAACATATCCAAGAGGGCTGTTATATTATTAATTATGTGATTGTCTTTCTCCCATAAGGGGGAGGCCCAAGCCAAGGCGTTACCTTCAAGCAAGGCGATGATACAGCCAACCTTGGCCTGGTAAGAGACAAAAAGAAATGGCTAAAGTTCAAATTGAAACCAGCACTGGTTTAAAAATCAGGTGATGGTATGCAGGGCTCTCTATGAAGTGCAGGGTCAACAGGAACAGATGGCACCTGAGCTGGCGTAGGAATGGGAGCCAGAGCAAGTCAGGCAGCAAGTGAGTCCATGTATTGGGACAACTGCCCTTGATGATGTTCAAATACATTCATGCATTTAGCCCACACCTGGAGGGTTTTACCCAGATCTGCTATTGCCTCCTCAGACGTTTCCATGGCCTGATTGAACTGTAACAAATTCGGCCGAGGGTACTTACAGGTAAGCTTTCAGGAGGAGACCTAGGACTAAAGGCTTATATGCAGGAGCAGATGAGGTTGATGGGAATTGAATGCTGGAGGTGCTGCTGGGAACTGGCAAGGTAAGTAACTCACAGGAACTGGCAAGGTAAGTGTCTCTGCTGGAACTGGCAAGGTAAGTAACTCACCGTAACGGCAAAGGTAAGGGTCTCTGCTGGAACTGGCAAGGTAAGGGTCTCTGCTGAAACTGGCTAGGTAAGTGACTCCACTGGAACTGGCAAGGTAAGTAACTTGCAGGAACAGGCAAGGTAAGTGTCTCTGTTGGAACTGGCAAGGAATACGATGGATACAGTAGAGGTAAGTAATGGAGCCTGGGGTAGCAAAAAGCTACAATCGGGCTCCAGCATTTGAATCCTTGCGCCACCCGGCACGCCGGTGTCATGATGTCATGATGTCTGTGACGCCGCCCACCCAGAAGTGCAGAGCAGCGTGGGACTGGAGCAGCAAGTAAGTCCCTAACACTATGATGTTATTTACAGGGCTAAAGTTGTTTTGTAACATTACAGTATGTATTGGACTATAGAGACTTCTTGTGGTAAATGGTGTGAATTTCTTTTACTGACATTTCCAACCCTTTAAAATTGTCTCAAAAATAAACATCCTCCTGGTCAAAGGGATTCCATCACCAGGCTCCTTTATCCTATTCAACAGCCTCTAGATTTATTAGAGCCACTGCCTATGATGTGCTGCTTATCATCCTTACAGTTTCCCATGGGTGTGGAAAGTAAATTGCAAAATCCCTCTCGTCCTCCTAAACAAATCAGTTAATGTCCCTGGTTATCATATTGCCACAAATAACATAATAAGTAGTACTGTTTATTTATTTTCCAAGATTTGTTATTGACAATGGAATCCTATGGGTTGGAAGACTTTAGAAACCATATAATAATAATAATGTGTTATTATAATTAGTACAGAGAATTACTTGAATTACTTGACTCTGTATAAACATGTCAGTTCGTTGTCCCTAATCTGACTCAATGTAATGTAGTTATACAGTACCACAGTACCAGTGCCGTAGTTAGGGTAGCAGATTTTCAATGAACTAACAGGGAGGTTCAATAAAAGTTCTTATAGTTAAAAATGGTGCTACTTTTCCCCCAACCAATCAGATGTTAGCCATCAAATGTTAAATAAGATTTAATTGGTTGGGGCAAAATTAGCACCATATTTCAAACGATATATGGGGCTATGTACCGAGAGCCGCTATCGCAAACATGGTGTAAAGTTAAAGGGCATGTCCACCCTTTATAAAAACTTTTGTGACAAAGCAGGGGATACCCTCCCACCCCCAACCGCTATATTCATTAATCTAAAATCGTTGTCAATCTCTACTTACACCTCCTCAATCCTACGCTGTTCTGGTCCAGCTCCCCTGCCCGCCGGAACTGCAAGCAGGGGGCCGGACCGGCAGCCATGGCTGTGATTGGCTGAGAGGCAGCCAATCACAGCCGCAGCTGACTTCACTGAAGACAGCGCAGGATCGAGGAGTTGTAAGTAGAGATTGACAACGATTTTAGAGCAATGAATATAGCAGTTGGGGGTGGGAGGGTATCCCCTGCTTTGTCACAAAAGCTTTTACAGCTACATTACTTCTTGGAATGGAGTGACCGGGAGGGAAGGAGGGAGAGGGGGGAAAAGGCTCAACTGAGCATGCCTCATACCTTAATGAGGCTAGCCAAGATACAGGCACAGGAAGAGGCAATGACAGCTCCTACCCAGCAGTTTCCTGCACTTTAAAGAGGCAGAACAGGAGAACCACAAGGAGCATGGATGTAAGGTAAGGATTTTTTTCTTTTGTACAGTGGGGCCAGTAGTTGTTAAAATTTATTTTGGGGGGTGGACATGCTCTTTAAAGAGGAACTGTGGTCCAAAAATGACTTTAGGTAAATTGATAGGAATTGCTTCCCTGAGAGTTTTGCATTGTTTATTTTGCATAGTTTTGAAGATATTTACATTTGTGTGTGTGATATGGCAGCAGCATCACCAGGTCCCCTGCACTTCCTGCTCCCTGCTCTTAAACCTGCCAAACATCTGCCCTGTGTCTCCTCCCCTTTGCAGCCCCCCTGGTCCCTCCCACTCATGGACCCCATGGTCCCTCCAGTTGCAGGCCCCCCGTGTGGCCCCGCCCACTCGCAGGTGCCTTGGCCCCACACTTGCGGTTACCGTGGCCCCGCCCACTCGCGGGTGCAGTGGCCCCGCCCACCCGTGGGTGCCTAAGCCCCACCCACTCGTGGGTTCCTACATCCCGCCCACTCACGGGTGCCTAAGCCCCACCCGCTCACAGGTGCTTTGGGCCACTCTGACCAGATTATTCCAAATTACAGAGAAATAAATTCACTCATACTTCCCCTTTAACAAAATCTGTTCTGGTTATTTGTTATGGTCGGTTTATGGTAGTAGGTAGTGGCTAGCTAAGTAGTTAACTAATTTGCTTAGAAACACACAAGATAGCTCACAATGAATATACATTCATAAATATAAATGAAACAACAATTATTTGTAACATCAAGAAAAGCTTGCTTGCTACACACATGCATGCATGATTTGTGATTGGTCTGCGTCGACCAATTACACATTACAAAATGGGCCAATCGTGAGGGTGAAATCACATGATAGCAATGCATGCATATACCGCCTCTCTGTACATAGGAATTTTTGCAGTTAATGTCTGATCAAGACCATCATTGTGGTGGCGTTACAAACGCTCTAAAATTTCACATTATAGTCACGCATTAATGGTGTTAAAATTTGGTACATTACTTGCGTTGTCTAGACGTGCAAAGTTAACGAGAATAACGCATCGGAACTTACGTCTAAAAGTCACGTTAAATGACTTTTAGTGACTTTCCGCAAACTAGCGCAAACGCGATATTGAATCACGAGCTATTGAATCGGATGCATGGTTGACTTTTGCGTAACCTGCGCATGCCGCGCTAATATGAAGTTAAAGTCACGCTAGCCAGTAGCGAACTGGTTAGAGCGGCTTTAACTCCATAAAATTGCCCAGCGTCTCTGGGTGAATCGGCTCCAAGAACTTTTATTGAATCTCCCTGTAAATGCTTTGTGTGTTACCAATAAACAGCTGGCAATTAGATAACACAATATCTGAAAACAGAGCAGATTTGATACGTGATTAAGTAATTCCAGGAATGTTCCGTGGAATTAAGCTATTACTTGCAGTGACTTAGCGCTAGGCCACACTGCTGCGATTTTTCTGCGTTTGCACTTTTTTTTTCAAATCATTGGAATCGCGTCAACGCACCAAAAACTCGTTTTTCGGGTGCGATTCAATTGCGATTTGCTTTCCGCATTTTAAATCGCAGTCGCATTCTGTCCGTGTGCATTTGCGTTGCAGTGTGGCCATGCCCTTATGGATGGTTTTTAGCTTAAAGAAAAAATGCAAAAAAAAATCCTGGATTGTACATGATAATAAAAGCTACCGCATGCCTCTCATTACTCCAACATCTCCCCCTCGTTCTTGAAGTTGGAATCTTCCAAATTGTTGAAATGTCAAAGCTGCATTTTAGGTGATCCCTGATCCCTCCCCTTCTTCCTCCTAAAACAAGAGAACAGGGAAAAAGCAGACAGAACTCCTACCTCCTGTTCTGTCCTCTAAACTGCAATGTGCTGTGCAATAATGTCTCCTACTTCCTTGTGAAATTTAGTTTAAGAACTGAGAAATGGGATTTGGGCCCTATCCTATATACTAAAAGAAGATTGAAGATATGTACAGACGCTGGACCCACCTGCTGACGCTGGGCATGCGATATCTTCTAGCCAACGGCCACAGGTGGGTCCAAGAGAGAAGGTTGCGTGTGCAGGGTTGGTATGCACCGCGAGAGTTGTGTGCATGGGGCGCGTACCGCAGGGGAAGTGGGTGATGTGTGCACATGGGGGTGCGTGCCACAGGGACGATTCTCTATAGAATCGGGGGGTTGCTGGTAGTTGGCTATGCTTGCAGACAAAAGGGTCTGTGTTCTGGATCCACCAAATACCTGAAACATCAATGGTGATATTATCAGCAAAACATCAGTAAGCAAAGATATAATTCATGCAGATATTCACATTTCAGTTTAGTTCTCCTTTAAAGGATAGAATCAATCAAAAAGTTAACCTATCCTTTTTTCCATTAATTGAAGTACAGGAGGCAAAGGCAATGGCGTAATTACTGGGCCCACAAGAGACTGGTAGGGCCCTGCAAGCTCACCCAATCAGCTGATCACACATTATTATTATGGATTTATGTAGTGCCAACATCTTCCATAGCGCTTTACAATTACATGTATACATTCACATCAGGCCCTGCCCTGAAGAGCTTACAATCTAAGCACATTTATTTGACACATACACCCTATCAGTATGCCTTTATGATTGTGGGGGAAACCGGAGTGCCCAGAGGAACCCACCCAAGCACGTGGAGAACATGCAAACTTCTTGCAGTCGTGTCCAAGGGTGGAATTGATCTCAGGACTTAAGTGCTGCAGGCATTAGTGCTAACCCGTGTCATCTAGGGGGTGGATTGGCAGCGAGGTTAGGGGCGTGACAGAGGTGTTCCTGGGGCATGGTGGCCGAAAAAGGGGCATTCTGGGGACTCAGTATAGGATCTTGTACTTGTGGGAGTTTCAGGTGGTCTTGATGGAGTGCAGGAGACTACCCCAAAATCCAGGAGACAACACAACGGCCAGTAGCGGTGGGATACCTGAGTAACATCTGATTGGTTGAGGCAAATTAACAGTTTCAAATGTGTTTCAACACCCTCCTACATACTCAGATACTTATATGATCGATGGAAATTTCCCACATCGATCAACATCTAATGGATTCTACACTAGGTATATGAAAATCAGCTTTAAAGGGCATGTCCACCCCCAAAACTACAATTTAACCCACTACTGGCCCTACTAGTAGTGGGTTACACTACATCCCTGTTTCAAATGGCTGCCCTGCAATGTCCCTCAAAGTCCAAAAAAGTGAACAGCAGGAGCCTGCCTGTGTCCATATAGGACTTATGCCATGCGCACTGCAGCCCTCCCTCTCCCTATCTCCAATCCCCTTTTCTGTAGTGTAGGGCTCTCTCCCCCAACCCCAAACGCCATCGTTATTTGCAGAAAAACTCTCCGGATCTCTACTTACATTGCCTGTTTAACCTGATGTTCAGTACAGCCGGAAGCTGCAGTTTGATGCAAGCAGAGGGCCACAACTGAACGTCGGGGGAAACAGTAAATAATGGTTGGGACAGTTTTTCTGCAAATAACTATGGCGTTTGGGGTTGGGAGAGGGAGCCCTACACTACAGAAAAAGTTAGAAAAATGGGTGGACATGCCCTTTAAAGTGATTCAATTGATTGTTATAACTGAGTTGTACTGACCTGAAATGAATGATTAGAAAATACTTCTATAGGAATAAGAATAATAAGCAATGCAGCTGTCTAACTGGATATCATCAGAAAAAGGAAAAGACAGACAAAGGCAGACAGAGTCTGAGTAATCCCAGAGAAGAAAAATACATTTCTCCATAGAAATCTTGATTTGGTCCATTTGTAGCTGCATAGTGCACTAATACATAGTAACATAGTATTGGAGGTTGTATAAAGACATACATCCATCTAGTCCAACCTTTATACCCTACCCATAATGTCTGTCTAACAGTTACATAGTAACATAGCATTGGAGGTTGTATAAAGACATACATCCATCTAGTCCAACCTTTATACCATTATATAGAATTTATTGAGCATGCTACTCAATAGTAAACATATACCTTAAAAAGTAACAAATAAAATTCATTACAAAACATCACTTATCATACATTCTGTTTCAATATACATATATACATTGTGACAATGAAGGAGGAAAAGTTCTAGAGGGAAGTTATGTGTCCCCTAGGTTCTTGTCTTTTGCTGCAATGTTCTAGGTGATTCTTTTCCCTGCAGAGTTTTTATTTTTATACCTTTTGTTTTCTAGTTACGATAAACCAGAACTGGAGTAGGTATTTGTGGAACCGAGTCATGCAAACAGGGTCAAACTCAATTCCACTAGTCCAGACTGGGTTTTGCTTGTGGTTTTCTATCAAGTTGTGTAGGTGTGGTCTCGAGGAGGGGGGTGAACTGTTTTGGAGTGGAGACACAGCCTGCTGAGGAGTTGAGAGGGGGATACAAACTGAAAGAAAGAAATTAGCCAAGGCTTACCTGGATGTGTCAAAATAAAGAAAGAAATGCAAGGGTGACAAGGTGGTTTTTGGCCTTACAAAACTTCAACTTCACAATTGAACACAGGGCAGGGAAATTACAAGGTAATGCGGATGCTCTGTCTAGAACACATTGTTTAACCCTTTCACTGCCAGGAGATGATTTCATTTTTGTTTTGCGTTAACTGCCAGAAGAATTTTCAGGATTTTGCCCTCAATCGCTTTAGACTAATTTTACATTAGGAAACCTTGCAGTAAATCTGGAATATTATACATTGTTTTTTTCAGCACAAAGTCTACTTTAACATGGTAACAGAATTTTGTAACTTTTCTGGAAATTTTACTTGAATTATGGGTAAAATATGTAAAAAAAATGAAAAATTTGCAAATTTTCATGAATTTTTCCCATTTTTACTTATAGTTATCTTAAGGTTACACACAAAAATCTTACTGTTTCTAAAAGCTCAGATACTCCCGAGTACAACGATACCAGATATATGTAGGTACCCGACTTTTCCTGTACAGGAGACCCCCCCAAACTAAAACTGTATCTTCAAGAATATTACACCAAATTAAAATGTATAAGCACTTCTCCCTGTTAACATAGAATATCTTCCAAATAAACTAAAATATCCCCACAAGTGAGATATTTTTAGAAACTACACACCCACAAGATTTTATGAGTGAGGTTAGTTTTGATCAAAATGCAGATACCCGGACGCAGCTCTTCGTCAATGTAAGTATTTTCTCACATTTCCTTTTTTTTCCTCAATGTAAATCAGAGACAAAATCAAATGCGAAATTCAGCTAAAAATGTGGAGGAAAGTTCAAACACATCTCAAATATGAAAGCCTAACCCCTCCCGAATAAAACGGTATGCCACATTCATGGTGTACCCAGAGACATGGCTACCAACTAACCCAGAGCGTGACCAGTGCCAAATTTCAGTAGTAGCAGCCAAAAAAAATTAGCCAGTTTTGTATTTGAACAGTCTGCAGTTTTTCCACAAAACACCCCCCCAACTCAGAAATAACCCCACAAACTATAATCTGAAATCTACACACCTTAGCTATGTAACGTGTAGTTCGTTCATTCATACCATCAATGGTGTGGACGCAGGTCTTCCGTAGAAGTTTGCACTTTTACCAGATTTTCCAAAAAAATGAACATCAAACAACATTCAAAAAGGTGAAACCATGCCAAAACCCGATGGAATGTAAAAAAAGTTACAATATCAATCTCCCCAATGTCCTGAATCAAACGGTTGCCATAGTGTGGTTACACAGCGGACGTGGAAGCGAAAAGCCACAAAGTGGACAATGCACGATGGCTCAGAAACGGCAAAAATATTTAGCCAACTCCGAATTTGGACAGTCTACAGTTTTTTCCACAAGACACCCCCGTAACTTAGAAATAACCCCACAACTATATATTCCTGAAATTTACACACCTTCAGCTATGACACACTGTAGTTTGTTCATTCATACCATCAATGGTGTGGGCGCAGTTCTTCGTAGAAGTTCGCATTTGTCTGAAAAAATTAACAAAAAACAACTTCAAAAGGTAAAGAAATCATGCCCAAACCTCATGGAATGCAAAAAAAGTTACTAAATATAATCTCCCAAATGTCCTGAATCAAACGTATGCATATGTGTGGTTACACACACAGACGTGAAGCGAAAAGCCACAAAGTGGACAATGCACGATGGCTCAGAAACAGCGAAAATATTTAGCCAATCCGAATTTGGACAGTCTGCAGTTTTTTCCACAAAACACCCCTGTAACTTAGAAATAACCCCCAAAACTATATATTCCTGAGATATACACACCTTCAGCTATGTAACACTGTAGTTTGTGCATTCATACCATCAATGGTGTGGGCGCAGTTTCTCGTAGAAGTTCACTTGTCTGAAAAAATGAACAAAAAACAACTTCAAAAGGTAAAAGAAAGTAGAAATATGCAAACCTCATGAATGTAAAAAAAGTTACTAAATATCAATCTCCCAAATGTCCTGAATCAAACGGTATGCCATATGTGTGGTTACACATGCGGACGTGGAAGCCAAAAGCCACAAAGTGGGACAATGACGATGGCTCAGAAACGGCAAAATATTTAGCCAACTCCGAATTTGGACAGTCTGCCGTTTTTTTCCACAAAACACCCCCATAACTTAGAAATAACCCCCACAAACTATATATTCCTGAGATTACACACCTTCAGCTATGTAACACTGTAGTTTGTGCATTCATACCAATGGTGTGGGCGCATTCTTCGTAGAAGTTCACATTGTCTGAAAAAATGAACAAAAAACAACTTCAAAGGTAGAAATCATGCCAAAACCTCATGAAATGTAAAAAAAAGTACTAAATATCATCTCCCAAATGTCCTGAACAACAAACGTATGCCATATGTGTGGTTACACATGCGGACGTGGAAGCCAAAAGCCACAAAGTGGGACAATGACCGATGGCTCAGAAACAGCAAAAATATTCAGCCAAATCTGATTTGAACAGTCTGCAATTCTTCCCCACAAACAACCCCCACAAACATATATTTTCGAATCACACACGTTTATCTACGAAATTCTGTAGTTTGTTCATTCGTACCATCAATGGTGTGGGCGCAGTCTTCGTAGAAGTTCGCAGTTTAGCGATTTTCTAAAAAATTTGAAAAAAAACAATCTCAAAAGTAGAAATCATGCCAAAATCCCAAGTAATGTAAAAAAATGTTACCAAATATCAATCTCCTAAATGTCCTGAATCAAACGGTATGCCCTATGTATGGTTACACACGCAAACGTGGAATCAACTAGCCACAAAGTGAGCCAATGAACAATGGCCCAATTACAGCAACTTTTCAGATTTGTCAGACTAAACACCCCTCTATATTAGAAATACCCCCCCAAAACTATATATTTTGGAATCTACACACCTTCAGCTACACAATGGTGTGATTCCTTTATGCATACCACCAATGGTGTGGGCGCAGTTTGATGTAAAATTTCGCTTTTTTACCAGATTTTCAGGAAAAATTATTAAAATACAATTCAAAGTTAAAATCATGGCAAATTTCCATATCATGTAAAAAAAACTTGTCAATTATCAATCTTCACAATGCCCTGAATCAAACGGTATGCCATATGCGTGGATGTACACAGGGACGTGGCCACCCAACTAGCTCAAATGGACGCATGCACAAGTGTAATTACAAGAAAAAAAATCAAAGTGCTCTTTAATTCAAACAGCCCCAAAATTTGGAAATGCCCCCCTCAAATAAACCCCCAACTAAATATCAATCTCCCACATGTTCTGAATCAAAACGTATGCCCTATGTGTGGATGTACACAGAGACGTGGCCACCAACTAGCTCAAATGGGACGCATGCACAAATGCAATTACAAGAAAAAATCAAAGTGCTCTTGAATTTGAACACCTACACTTTCTCCCAGGTAACAGTCCCGAAACATGGAACTTCCCCCACAACTATATATTTTGGAATCTACACAACTTCAGCTACATTACGGTGCCATGCTTTCATACATACATGAAGATTCCAGACCCAGTAATTCAAAGAACTCCTGTTTTTAGGAGGTTTTGTGAAAAATAAAGTAAGATGATTCAAGGGTTGAAATCCTACCTAAACCCGATTGACAAGCAAAAAAACCCCACTAAATATCAATCTCCAACATGTTCTGAATCAAACGGTATGCTATATGTGTGGGTGCACACAGAGACGTGGCCACCAACTATCTCAAATGGGCCGCAGCACAAATGCAATTACAAGAAAAATCAAATTGCTCTGTAATTTGAACAGTCTACAATTTTTCTAAGGAAACAGTCCTGAAACATGGAAATTCCCCCACAAACTATATATTTTTGGAATCTACAACTTCAGCTACATTACGGTGCCATGCTTTCATACATACATGAAGAATTCCAGACCCAGTAATCCAAAGAACTCCGTGTTTTTAGGAGGTTTTGTGAAAAATAAAGTAGATGATTCAAGGGTTGAAATCCTACCTAAACCAACTTGACAAGCAAAAAAACTCACTAAATGTCCATCTCTCACATATCCTGCATAAACGGTATGCCATATGTGTGGGTGCACACAGAGACGTGGCCACCAACTAGCTCAAATGGGACACATGCACAAGTGTCATTACAGATAAAAATCAAAGTTCTCTGTAATTTCAAACAGCCCCAAAACTTGGAAATGCCCCCCACAAATCCCCCCCCCCACACAAATACCCCACCCACAATCACTCTCCCAGTTTGAATCAAACGGTATGCCATATGCGTGGATGTCACAGAGACGTGGCCACCAACTAGCTCAAATCGGACGCATGCACAAGTGTAATTACAAGAAAAAAATCAAAGTGCTCTGTATTTCAAACAGCCCCAAAACTTGGAAATGCCCCCAACAAATAAACCCCCCACTAAATATCAATCTCCCAAATGTTCTGAATCAAACGTTATGCCATATGCTGGATGCACACAGAGACGTGGCACCAACTAGCTCAAATGGGACGCATGCACAAATGCAATTACAAGAAAATCAAAGTGCTCTGTAATTTGAACAGCCTACACTTTTTCTAAGGAAACAGTCCCGAAACATGGAAATTCCCCCACAAACTATATATTTTTGGAATCTACAAACCTTCAGCTACGTTACGATGCCATGCTTTCATCATACATGAAGAATTCCAGACCCATGATCCAAGAACTCTGTGTTTTAGGAGGTTTGTGAAAATAAATAAGAGATTCAAGGGTTGAAATCCTACAACCTTTTGACAAGCAAAAAACCCACTAAATGTCAATCTCCCACCATATCCTGCATCAAATGGTATGCCATATGTGTGGGTGCACACAGAGACGTGGCCACCAACTAGCTCAAATGGGACGCATGCACAAGTGTAATTACAGAAAGAAAACCAAAGTGCTCTGTAATTTCAACAGTCTACATTTTTCAAAGGAACGGCCTGACTGAAACTTAGAAATACCCCACACAAACTATATATTTTTGGAATCTACACACCTTCAGCTACATTACGGTGCCATGCTTTCATATATACATGAAGAGTTCCAGACACAGTACTCCATAGAACTCTGTGCTTTTTAGGAGTTTTGTAAAAAATAATAAGGTGATTCAAAGGTTGAAATCCTACCTAAACCCACTTGACAAGTAAAAAAAACCACTAAATGGCAATCTCTCACATGTCCTGAATCAAATGGTATGCCATATGCGTGGTGCTGCACACAGAGACATGGCCACCAACTAGCTCAAATGGGACACATGCACAAGTCCAATTACAAGAAAAATTCAAAGTGTTCTGTAATTTTGAACAGCCTATTAAATTGGAAATACCCCCCACAAACTATATATTTTTGGAAGCTACACACCTTCAGCTTCGTGATGGTATCATGCTTTCATATATATGTGAAGAATTCCAGACGCTGTTATTCATAGAACTCCGTGCTTTTAGGAGATTTTGTGAAAAAATAAAATAAGAGGACTCAATGGTTGAAATCCTACCAAAACCCACTTGGCAAGTAAAAAAACCCACTAAATGGCAATCTCCCACATGTCCTGAATCAAACGGTATGCCATATGGGTGGGTGCAAACAGAGACGGGGCCACCAACTAGCTAAAATGGGATCCATGCGCAATTGCAATTACAAGAAAAAATTTAAAAAGCCACAACCCACCCCCCACCCCTATCCCCACTCCCTCTTTTAGTGGTATTTTAGTGAAAACCAGTTAGTACGGAGAGTCCCACAAGTTTTTGCACACTTTACTGATCCTAAAAATTCAATCTGGTCTTTTTTTTGGTACCTCTGCAAAATTTCCTACTAAAATAGGCTTAGTTTCCCTTGAAATCCAACAAATAAATGATCCGCGTTTACTTTAGCGATATCACCGGGGACATTGGGAAGCTTGGAGAAGACAAAGTTTTTTGCTAATTTATAGTTTTAGGGTAAAAAAAAAAAAAGGTGTGTGTATCACTTTAAGATTTTTTTTTGTGTGCATTTCCCCTTTTTTGGGGGGGATCATTTCCAAAGATGATCATCAAATCATCTTTGGGAATGATAACGAACTTGGAATATGGGCATAAATGCCCATTTTCCAATTCGAAAACCGATCGGAAAAATCCCTTCCCGGAAATCATTTTCCAGGAAGTGATTTTTCATTCATTGTCAAAGATCAATAATTTGGTGATCAGAAGTGATCACCAAATTTTGATCTCTGTCCCCATTTTTTTTCTAAGTCTTCACTAAGTAGCAAATCCTATTTGGGAATGGAACTTTGAGTCGCTCCTAGCAGGGGGGAAAAATAATTTTGGAGGGGGGAAGCCACAGATCGTATATTCACGATCTGCGGCAGTTTGAGTATTCACTGCACAGATCGTGAATATACGATCTGTGGCAGGGAAAGGGTTAATAACTGAATATGTTTGCCCCCACAGGTTCGAACAGAGGGGGAGGGTGTGTAAGAATGAAGGAGGAAAAGTGCTAGAGGGAAGGTATGTGTCCCCTAGGTTCTTGTCTTTTGCTGCAATGTTCTAGGTGATTCTATTTCCTGCAGAGTTTTTATTTTTATACCTTTTGTTTTCTAGTTGCGATAAACCAGAACTGGAGTAGGTATTTGTGGAACCGAGTCATGCAAACAGGGTCGAACTCAATTCCACTAGTCCAGGCTGGGTTTTGCTGGTGGTTTCCTATCAAGTTGTATGGGTGTGGTCTCAAGGAGGGGGGTGAACTGTTTTGGAGTGGAGACACAGCCTGCTGAGGAGTTTAGAGGGGGATACCAACTGAAAGAAAGAAATTAGCCCAGGTCATTTTGGTTTGGGGTCCTAAAAGCCTCCAGACTGACCTAAGAGAGAAAAGGTACAGAAACAGCCTCTTTCGGACTTCAAGTTTGCAGTGTTTGCTTATACAGCCTTGAGCTGCAAGTTTATGTTAAAGTGATGTTAACAGACACCCTGCCGTTCTGAATAAAAAGTGTGTTGTGTTTGAACTTTGGCTGTCGCTGTTTTACCGTTGATAGCCTGTGGCGGGCGTCCACTGAGCTAATCCCCACAATATATATATACACAAATGATTGTTCCATATATTCTTTATATATAACTAGCAGAGTACCCAGCATTGCCCGTTTTTTCTAAAGATCCAACCCGAACCTGCATCCAAAATTCGACGGACCCGGACCTTAAGTGCGTATCGCATCAACTTCCCCTTGATGCATTGCATCAACTTTTTTAGAGCATATCGCACATCAACTTCCCCTTTAGCAGAGGGGTATATAGAACTAGCAGAGTACCTGGCGTTGCCCGGTTTTTCTAAATATCCTACCCCAACCTGCATCCAAAATTCAACAGACCCGGACCTGCAGCTTTCTAACCAAACCTGATCCATTCAAACTCACCGTGGGTTAGCTGAGCCGCAAATCTGGTAAACTTCGGGGGGAGGGGGGGCAACATAATATAGGATTCAGCATCGCACCAACTTCCCCTTTAACGCATATCGCATTAAATACCTCTTTAACATGTATCACACTAACTTCCCCTCTAAGGCATATCGCACCAACTTCCCCTTTAATACATATCGGACCAACTTCCCCTTTAGCGTGTACAGCATCAACTTCCACTTTAGCGAGTGTCACATTAATTTCCCCTTTAGCGGTTATCGCATCAACTTGCCCTTAAGCACGTATCGCATCAACTCCCCTTTCAGCACGTGTCGCATCAACTTCCCCTTTAGTGCACATTGTATTTATTTCCCCTTTACAACTTCCTCTTTAGTGCACATCGCATCAACTTCCTCTTTAACGGGTATTGCATTAACTTCCCCTTTAACGCATATCGCAATGACTTCCCCTTTAGCACCTATCGCATCAACTCCCCTTTCAGCACGTGTCACATCAACTTCCCCTTTAGCTCCTATCACATCAATTTCCCCATTAGCGCGTATGGCATCAACTTCCCCTATAGCGTGTATGGCTCCAACCTCCCCTATGGCGCGTATGGCACCAACCTCTACTATAGCGCGTATGGCACCAACTTCCCATATAGCGCGTACGTCCCCAACCTCCCCTATATTGCGTACGTCCTCAACCTCCCCTATAGTGCGTACGTCCTCAACCTCCCCTATAGCGTGTACGGCACCAACCTCCCCTATAGCGCGTACGGCACCAACCTCCCCTATAGCGTGTACGGCACCAACCTCCCCTATAGCGCGTAAGGCACCAACCTCCCCTATAGCGCGTACGGCACCAACCTCCTCTATAGCACGTACACTACCAACCTCCCCTATAGCACATATGGCACCAACCTCCCCTATAGCACGTACGGCACCAACCTCCCCTATAACGCGTACGGCACCAACCTCCCCTATAGCGGGTATGGCACCAACCTCCCCTATAGCGCGTATGTCATCAACTTCCCCTTTAACGCGTGTCGCATCAACTTCCACTTTAGCGCGTAGGGCATCAACTTCCACTTTAGCACCTATGGCATCAATTTCCCCTTTAGCGCGCATCACATCAATTTCCCCTTTAGCATCTATCGCATCAATTTTCCCTTTAGTGCCTATCGCATCAATTTCCCCTTTAGTACGTATGGCATCAATTTCCTCTTTAATGTTCATTGCATTAACTTCCTCTTTAGCATCTATCGCATCAATTTCCCCTTTAATGCATATGGCATCAATTTCCTCTTTAGCAAGTATCGCATCAACTTCCCCTTTAGCGCCTATCGCATCAATTTCCCCTTTAGCGCGTATGGCATCAATTTCCTCTTTAATGCGCATTGCATTAACTTCCTCTTTGGCATCTATCGCATCAATTTCCCCTTTAGCGCATATGGCATCAATTTCCTCTTTAATGTGCATTGCATTAACTTCCTCTTTAGCATCTATCGCATCAATTTCCCCTTTAGTGCGTATGGCATCAATTTCCTCTTTAGCAAGTATCGCATCAACTTCACCTTTAATGCGCATCACATCAACTTCCCCTTTAGCGCCTATCGCACCAATTTCCCCATTAGCGTATATGGCATCAATTTCCTCTTTAGCAAGTATTGCATCAATTTACCCTTTAGCCTGAATCACATCAACTTCCCCTTTTGCGTGTATCGCATCAACTTCCCCTTTTGCGTGTATCGCATCAACTTCCCCTTTAACATGTATCACATCAACTTCCCCTTTAGCACCTATTGCATCAATTTCCCCTTTAGCGTGTATCACATCAACTTCCCCTTTATTGGGTATTCCATTATCTTCCCCTTTAACGCATATTGCATCGACTTCTCCTTTAACGGGTATTGCATCAACTTCCCCTTTATTGGGTATTGCATCGACTTCCCCTTTAACACATATTGCATCGACTTCCCCTTTAACGAGTATTGCATCAACTTCCCCTTTAGCACCTATGGCATCAATTTCGCCTTAAGCGTGCATCACATCAATTTCCCCTTTAGCACCTATCGCATCAATTTCCACTTTAGCGCCTATCGCATCAATTTCCCCTTTAGCGCGTATGGCATCAATTTCCTCTTTAATGCACATTGCATTAACTTTCTCTTTAGCATCTATCGCATCAATTTTCCCTTTAGCACGCATCACATCAATTTCCCTTTTAGCGCCTATCGCATCAATTTCCCCTTTAGTACGTATGGCATCAATTTCCTCTTTAGCAAGTATTGCATCAACTTTACCTTTAATGCGCATCACATCAACTTCCCCTTTAGCGCCTATCGCATCAATTTCCCCATTTGCGCGTATGGCATCAATTTCCTCTTTAGCAAGTATTGCATCAACTTCCCCTTTTGCTTGAATCACATCAACTTCCCCTTTAACACGTATCGCATCAACTTCCCCTTTAGCACCTATTGCATCAATTTCCCCTTTATCGTTTATCACATCAACTTCCCCTTTAGTGCATATTGCTTCAACTTCCCCTTTACCACATATCGCATCAACTTCCCCTTTTGCGCGTATCGCATCAACTTCCTCTTTAGCGTGTATTGCATCAATTCCCTCTTTAGCGCGTGTCACATCAACTTCCCCTTTAGTGCCTATCACATAAATTTCCCCTTTAGCGCGTATGGCATCAACTTCCCCTTTAGCGAGCAGGGCATCAACTTTCCCTATAGCGCATATCGCGTCATCTTCTCCTTTAATGCGTATCGCATCAATTTCACCTTTAGCACATATCGCATCAACTTCCCCTTGATGCATCGCATCAACTTTTTTGTGCATATCGCATCAACTTCACCTTTAGCACATATCGCATCAACTTCCCCTTTAGCGCATATCGCATCAACTTCCTCTTTAGCGCGCATTGCACCAACTTCCCCTTTAACAATGGGGTTCAACATCTCACATCAATTTGTTTTTTACTGCAATCGATCAAATCGAATTATTAACACACAATGTCCCACCAGAAAACACAATTCAGATGCCACATAAAATGTAAGCTTGCAAAAACGCCATATGAAAAAGAGTTAAGAGGTATGTTTCAGTAGTTTGTGGTGAAAAGAGACACAAGGTGTAAAGTAAAATGAACCCCTTACAGTGCAGTTGTATTGCAGTGTGGGCATTGTCATCTCATTCACAGCTCTTATTGGGATTTTTTACCTTGTGCTGTACAAATACATTTCATGGTTATCAGCACCCTGCAATGGGAAACTACACATTTCCTTATCTGGCTGTGATCTCCATGAGTAGCTGCCTGCCCAACCCTCAGTACAAGTGACTTATCTTGGATTGGTCAGTTTATCTCTCAATCTTGACTCTGGGCAAAAAGTGAGAGGAGGTGACAGAGTGTGTGGTCACATGACATTGTTATATCACATAGTCTGCTGCTCCTCATAATTGACAGCTCTAGTTTCCTATCACAGCAACAACAGAACAAAATTAAGTAAAGCACTATACTGCCCTGAATAATCTGTGACATTTGGAAGGTGTGCAATTAACTTGATTCACTCGAATCACCACTAAATGGCAGCACACATGTAAATTAACTTGTCAAAAAAAGGGAGTACAGAGGCAGTTGTAAAGTAGCCTATGCTTTTTTCCAGATCCTTTTACATAAGTGTACCAAATCTCATGAGAATTTTCCCAGCCGTTTGGAAGTTTTTCTGGAACATACAAACATACATACACACATACATATATACATACATTGACTTTAAACTGTATATATATATAGATGTACTGAACTACCGATGTATTTATCCATACAAAAGATAGAATTCTAGTGCACAAACAATTCTAATTGCATACTGGCTACCTCCATAAGGTAGCAGTAACCTTATGGAGGTTGGCAATATGCAGTTAGAATTGTTTGTGCACTAGAATTCTATTTTTTGTATGTATTATATTTTTAGTCTCTCGTTGCACTTTAATATGGATGTACAACAGCCCAATTTTTATACATTATCCCCCTTGTATGGTTTTATTGTATTTTGTTTAAATACAATAAAAATTTACTGTACAGCACTGCGTCCCCAAGTGGCACTTTATAAATAAATTATACATACAATACATACAAACATGTTTGTGGGCTGACATAAACTTTCTAAGGTTGCAATGCTTAGGGATCTCAGCAATGAATATTGATTATAATGTTAGATTATAATTATTATTATTAAGTATTATAATTTAGCTTGAAAGAGACAAATTCTTGTTCTTTACATTTCTTCTTTTTCCCTTTGATTCTTCTTATTTGGACTTTATCTCCTTTATTTTAAGCTAGAAACACGAAATTTTATACAGATGTGTGGAACTGAAGTGTGCTATTACCTAGGTAAACAAATCGGTGGAAGATTATCGATGAATTGATACAATAGAAGGATTGTGGAAGCACTCCATAGGCTAAATTACAACTACAATTTGCGAAAGTGCTACTGATCTGGTTAAACATTTATACATTTGGGGCTTAAGGGGTCCCGCAGCTCGAACTGGGACCCCCCTTCCCCGGCTCTCATAAGTGCCCTTGCGGCACTGACAAGTGCCTTTGTAGGGGGTCCTGCAGCTCGAAACCAGGACCCCCCTGGTCCTCTTGATCCAACATATTCTTGCTACAATGACTTCTGAGCTCTGCGAAGGTTTGCAGCTCTTTATATAGGTTGCAAAAATAAATTCCAATTCCAAATTAATGATATGTGATCATATGATTGCAAGTATTTGAAATCTTAACCAATCACAATTGGATTTGGACCTTCTGCAAACCTATATTAAGAGCTGCAAACCTCTGCTGCATGATCTCGCATTATGATCTCTCTGTACACGGGGTCTGTAATCTCTTAGTACATGTAATCTCTGCCTGTGATTTTTCTGTAAATTGGTTTTTCTGTGTCTCCTTATACACAGGGTTTCTATGATCTAAGATATTCCCTCTCTGATATCTCTGCAAATTGGTAAGGCTAAATCTCGGTACACACATTTCAGGTTATAGCAAACACAATTGGATCTGATAGGATTTGCCAATTAATGACCATGTGTGTTCTATATAAAGTCCAATCCTGCAGCCAATGAACTACCATGATTGGCTGCAGGACAGGTCAGCTGTAACTCTTTATAATACATAAGGCTCCAATACTTTGAATGGGGAGGTGCAGTGACGAGAATCCTTATTACAGTCAGGTGCATCACTGAGTGACTTCTTGCCACTGCACCTCCCCACCTCCCTCTATACTCCATAGAATTTAAGCCGTTTTCCTGGAATATAAAGTGTTAATCACACCATTTTCTATTTATCTCCCCCTCCCATCCAGTTCCTGTCACTGATTTAACTGCACGGAAGACAAGGAGAACAGCCGCGCATTCCGATGAGTCATTAATTGACTCTGCGGCTGGACACTGCTCCTTCTCTTCCGTGCAGTTCAGTCAGTCAGTGACAGGAACCGGATGAGAGGAGGAGATGAACAGAGTGTAACCTGGTCATTAGCTTTACATTTCAATAGAAAAAGGCATGATTAACACTTAATATTCTGGAAAACAGCTTAAATTGTATGGAGTATAGAGGGAGGGGAGGGAGGGACAGGGGGATAGATACAGGGAGGTGGGGGTAGATGGGGGTAGATACAGGAAGGTGGGAGGTAGATATAGGGAGGTGGGGGTAGATACAGTAAAGGGATGAAAAGGGGGTAGATACAGGAAGTATCTACAGGAGGGGGTAGATGACTGAGTGAGTTGAGTGCATAAAAATTTTTTTATGCATTATGTATTATTTATGTGCCTTATGTATTATATGGAATAATACGCTACCTACCAAATAATATACGGAGATGACATCACCTTGGAGTTCCCTGGCCTGTATAAAAGCACTCGGCCTACGGCCTCGTGCTTCTATATGGTCAGGGAACTCCTCGGTGGCATAATCTCCTTATATTACACTGAAGGTAGCGTATTATGCCTTATATCTTTGCTTTGCGTGGCCACCTGCATCTATACAGCATATAGGGGGATCGTTTCATTAATTCAATTCGTAGCCAATGACTGACAGCTTGTCAGCTTTCAATGGAATCTGTCTATTTTGCTACAAACCTTAAATATGTGCACCCAGGTTAACTCCTTCCATGCAGTCTCTCTCCCTCTCTAAACTCATCTTGCTTATCTTATTTGTTAAATCTATTGCGTCTCTCTGATCTTTCCCTTCTGATTTCCGAAATTTCTGAAATAACATTTGGGAGAGGCTGTACCTGCCCTGAGATCCTTTAAACACAATAAATACAACTTTCAACTAGAAAGGGAAAGTTTAAGTATAAACTTTGAATTTGGCTTGAAAGGTCACATTTTGGAAGGGAATGTGTGTGTTTGTGCTACAGATTTTAAAACTCAATAATGCCAATGATGAGGACATTGTTGTTTTTTACTTACCCTTTAAATATGGCTGTCACATGAATTAAAGGTAGTTCAGTTGGTGTGTGTACTTGTGTCAGGTTGGGGGATAAAAGACTTTTTGAAAATGTGTTTCTTTTACTATACTTACCCTTTACATATGGTTGCCAAATGAATGAATGGGTAGCACAGTGGTGTGTGTACTTTTTTGATTATTGATAAAAATGTATTTTTGACTATAGTTACCCTTGAAGTATGGCTGCCACAGAAATGGAAGGGTAGGTCAGTAGGTATGTGTACCTGTCAGGTTAGGGGTTAAACAAATTTTTTTAAATATTGGTCAACATTTGTGGTTTTTTTTTACTATAGTTACCTTTTAAATATGGCTGCCATGGAAATGGAAGGATCGGTCAGTAGGTGTGTGTACGTGGATCAGGCTGGAAGTTGAAAAAAAAACCTCTTGATTATTGATCAAAATTAGTTTTTTATACTTTAGTTATGCCTTTACATATGGCTGCCACAGTAATGGATAAGTAGATCAGTAGGTGTGTGTACCTGTGTTGGGCTGGGGGTTAAAAAAAAAAACTTTTTTGATTATTGATCAAAATTTGTTTTTTTTACTTTAGTTACCCTTTAGGTATGGCTGCCACATTAATGGATAAGTAGGTCAGTAGGTGTATGTACTTGTGTCAGGTTGGGGGTTAAAAAAACAAACTTTTTTAATGATTAGTCAAAATTTGTTTTTTGACTATAGTTACCCTTTAAGTATGGTTGCCATGGAAATGGGATGGTAGGTCAGTAGGTGCGTGTACCTGGGTCTGGTTGAGGGGGTAAGTCTTCCTTCTGTTTGTTTACAACCATAAAACTATCTTTTATTGAGGATATATCAAAATTATTTTTTTACTTTATTTACCCTTTAAGTATGGCTGCCACGGAAATGGAAGGGTAGGTTAGTAGATGTGTGTACTCGTGTGAGTTTGGGGGTATGTGTTTTTTGCATGTATGACCATATAACTAGCATTTGTTGAGGATATATCAAAATTGTTTTTATTTAACTTTATTTACCCTTTAAGTATGGCTGCAACAGGAATGGAAGGATAGGTCAGTAGGTGTGTGTACCTGTGTGAGGTTGGGGGTATGTGTTTTTGCATGTATGACCATAAAACTAACTTTTATTGATGATTGATCAAAATGAGTTTTTTATCGATCGTTACCCTTTTTTAATGATTAGTCATAATTTGTTTTTTGTCTATAGTTACCCTTTAAGTATGGCTTATATGGGAATGGAAAGGTAGGTCAGTAGGTGGGTGTACCTGTATCTGTGTGGGGGGTTGGGGGTATCAGCGTTTGTGTTTATGATCATGAAACAAACTGTTTTGAAATATTCACATTTGAGGATTGTTACCATTATAGTCTATGGGAAAAAATGTCCTGTAATTCACAGATAACGCCGTAACGCTTCCGCGGATTCCTTAGCTAGGTAATAGCACACTTCTCCTATATGCCCTGCACGTCTGTACCAAATTCCATGTCTCTAGCTATGGGAGGAGATACAGTCCAAAAAAGTGGAAAAAGTGGAAAAAAAGAAGAAGAAATAGAAAGAACAGTAATTTGGCTCTTCAAGCCAAATTAATTAGTTAATTATTTTAATTTATTACATTTTATTGTAAATGTAAATGAATTACCTAATGATTTCTAGAGCACTGAGAGTAGCAGAGCAGTAGTGGGTTGGACTTCAAGGTAGTGAGCACTACAGTAGGTACCAGGCACAGAAAGGACAGGGCAGGAGAAGCAACAGTCTTGCAAGACACCGGTGTCACTGTGGCTGCATCTAGAACATATCCAGATAACTATAGAACCCAGCTCCAGACCCAGGTAGCAGAAGCACCTGCCGGGCCTCCTCCTAAGCATTCCCCCTGGACCTGCCATCACCTGCCTCTCGCACGTTTGCAGCCACATCCCCTGCCGGCCTTACATTGAGATGATAAATTTCCTTGGACATATTGAACTTGTCACGGGCCCCATAAAGTCCCTGGGTCAACCCAAGGGGGCTGCTGGGGCAGTAGTTAAGCCTCTGGTAAAAATTAGCAATGTATTAATGATTGCATGAAATCAGTGGTTGATGAAGTAATATAACATAAAATAGTTTACTGAATACTGTATATTTAGAATAAACATAAGGCTGATTTGTATTTGATATTAAACAGGGAGATTCAATAAAAGTTCATATAGTTAAAAATGGTGGTAATTTTGCCCCAACCAATCAGATCTTATCTAACATTTGAAAGCTAACATCTGATTGGTTGGGACAAAATTAGCACCATTTTTAATGATAAGAACTTTTATTGAATAACCCTGATAATGTATTGAGAGGGCTCTAGGGATTTGCTGAGAAGGCATTTGAATTAAAATATAATAGAACTAAATATATATTAGTATATTATGTAAGCCTAACATCAGTGGTAGGGAAGGTGCTGGAAACTTTGTTACGGGATCATATCCTTGACTTTGTCTCCAGAGCTCATCTTATTAGTAGTAGTCAGCATGGATTTATGAGAAATAGATCATGCCAGACAAATTTAATTGGTTTATATGAAGAAGCGAGTAAGAAGTTAGATTCAGGCACAGCAGTGGATGTGGTATATTTGGATTTTGCGAAAGCTTTTGATACTGTGCCACATAGGCGACTAATGTATAAACGGAGGACTGTTGGCCTTGAAGAAAACATTTGTTCATGGATAGAGAACTGGTTATTGGATCACAAACAGAGAGTGGTGGTAAATGGAGCTACATCTATGTGGGCTAAAGTTCTAAGCGGAGTGCCTCAGGGTTCTGTACTGGGGCCGCTTCCGTTTAATCTGTTTATAAATGACTTAGAAGGGGGCATTGAGAGCAATGTCTCTGTGTTTGCTGATGACACTAAACTATGCAGAGCTTTGGAAACTTCAAGTGATGTGCAAGTGCTGCAAGCAGACCTAGATAGATTATCAAAATGGGCAGCAGAATGGCAGATGAGATTCAATGTTGATAAATGTAAGGTGATGCATTTGGGATTTAATAATCCCTGTGCCAACTACACCATAAATAACTCTGTGTTGAGTGCATCTGTAATTGAAAAAGTTTTGGGGGTTCTGGTTGATAACAGACTTAGCTATAGCAAACAATGCCAGGTAGCAACGACTAGAGCTAGCAAGATATTGTCTTGTATAAAGAGAGGAATAGATTCAAGAGAGAAAAATATTATTCTCCCTCTTTACAAGGCACTGGTAAGGCCTCATTTGGAATATGCGGTGCAGTTTTGGAATCCCATATACAAAAGGGACATCTTGGAAATTGAGGCAGTTCAGAGAAGGGCAACTAAAATAATAAGAGGAATGGAGGGGCTTGAATATGCCGGCAGATTAGACAAGCTAGGGCTGTTTACATTGGAGAAACAACATTTGCGTGGGGACATGATAACCTTATACAAATATATTAATGGGTCATACAATGAACTCTGTGGTGCATTGTTTACTAATAGGTCATATCAGAGGACTCGTGGACATCCTTTAACCCTTTCACTGCCAGGAGATTTTCACTAGTATGGGTTACACCTACATCCCTGTTTCAAATGGTGCCCTGCATGTCCCTCAAAGTCCAAAAAAGTGACAGCAGATCCTGCCTGTGCCATATAGACTTATGCAATGCGCACGCCGCCCTCCCGCCTCCTATCTCCAAGCCCTTTCTTTGTAGTGTAGGGCTCTCTCCCCAAACCCCAAACGCCATCGCTTATTTTTTGCAAGCAAAAACTCTCCGGATCTTCTCCTTACTTGCCTGTTTAACCTTATGTCAGTACCGCCGGAAGCTGCAAGTTTGATGCAAGCAGAGGGCCAACAACTGAACTCGGGGGAACAGTAAATATGGTTGGGACAGTTTTCTGCAATAACTAATGGCGTTTGGGGTTGGAGAGGGATCCCTCACAACAGAAAAAGTTAGAAAAATGGGTTGGAACAATTCCCTTTGTAAATGATTTTCATTGGATGTTATAACTGAGTTGTTACTGACTCTGAACGAATGATTAGAAAATACTTCTATAGGAATAAGAATAATAAGCAATGCAGCTGTCTAACTGGATATCATCAAAAAAGGACGCAACAAAGGCAGACATATTCTTAGTAATCCCAAGATACACATACATTTCTCCATAGAAATCTTGATTTGTCCATTGTACTGCATAGTGCACTAATACATATAACAAGTAATTGGAGGTTTGATAAAGACATACATCCTCTAGTCCCACCTTATACCCTACCCCATAATGTCTGGGCCTAACGTTCCATAGTAACATAGCATTGGAGGTTGTATAAAGACCTCATCCATCTAGTCCAACTTTCTCAACCATTATAAGAAATTTATTGAGGCCACAACATCGACTCAATAGTAACATATACCCTTAAAAAGTAACAAATAAAATGAATTACAACACATCACTTATCATACATTCTGTTTCAATATCATAATATACATTGTGAGAAATGAGGAGAAAAGTTCTAGAGGGAAGTTTATGTGTCCCCCTAGGTTCTTGTCTTTTGCTGCAATGTTCCTAGTTGATCTTTTCCCTGCAGAGTTTTTTTTTTTAACCTTTTGTTTTCTAGTTACGATAACCAGAACTGGAGTAGGTATTTGTGGAACGAGTCATGCAACAGGGTCAACTCAATTCCCACTAGTCCAGACGGGTTTTGCCTGTGTGTTTTTCTATCAAGTTGTGTGGGTGGTGTGTCCGAGGAGGGGGGTGAAACTGTTTTGGAGTGGACAAAGCCCTGCTGAGGAGTTTGAGAGGGGCTACAAACTGAAAGAAAGAAATTAAAAGCCAAGGCCATTTTTGGTTTGTGGTGCCTAAATTAAAATTTAATTAATTAACAACACACTAATTACCTGGAATGCAGAGTAGGGATGGCCATTTCGCGGAGTCCGAACCCGGATCGCCCGCGGATTGATGGGCCGTTCGCGATCGGCCGGATTTTTCCCGGATTTTCCGCTTCCGAACTTCCGATTCGGCGGATTTTTTAGTCATTTTCGAAAATTTTTCGAATTACGATTTTTCACGTAATTTTAGAAAATACGAGAACACACGTAATTTTCGAAAAATTTTCGAAAATACAAGGATTTCTCTTATTTCCATAAATACGTTTGATTTCGAGAAATTTTCGCAATTACAATATTACTCGTATTTTCGAAAATACATATTGCTAAATACTAGTTTTCTCTTCTCTATTTTCGAAATTTTCGAAAATAATGCGAAACAATTTTTGAATTTTTTCGAACATTCGCGATCCTCGAGCGGACCGGATTTTTTTTGCGAAGTTCGGACATCTCTAATTGCAGAGGCTGAAGAAGCATTTCTGGAGTTAAAAAGAGGGCTTTATGTAACCAACCCTGCTATAGTCCCTATACTTCACTAAGATGCCTCTAATAATGTGGGACGGGAGCATTCTTTCTCAGGTTAGTTCAGGGGTGACGACCTCCCAGTGCATATATAGCAAAACTGACCTCTGGAGAAAACATGGCCCTATTTGAACAGGAGTGTTTGGTCCTCAAGTAGGCAAACTTGAGTCATTAAGATATTACCTACTACGTCAGAAGTTTAGACTTATCACAGATCAACTCTCCCGCTTACCTTGATGTGTCCAAAATAAGAAAGAAATGCAAGGGTGACAAGGGTGTTTTTGGCCTTCCAAACTTCAACTTCACCATGAACACAGTTGCAGGGAAATTACAAAGGTAATGCGGATGCCTGTCTAGAACACTTGTTTTAATAACCCTTTCACTGCCAGGAGGATGGATTTCATTTTTTTTGTTTTGGCTTAAAGGGCAACTATAGTGAAAACAACAACTTTGTCTGTATACAATGATGATCACTTAGTATACAGCTCCTTACTTCCTGTTTCATTTGTGGCTTCGTTTCTTCACCACTGGCAGATTTTGTACCAAGCTGTGTAGTCCCCTCACCCCACGCTCTCTGTCTGTCCCCCTCAAGCGTGACGGGCTGTATACAGATTCCAGCATTGTCCAGTTGAAGTACTTTAAATGAGTGCTGACATCCTGTTGACCCCTCCCTTTCCAGAGCTAGACTGCAAGCTTCAAAGTGTGTGAATAAAGGTTAGCCATATGCTGAAGGTAGGGGCAGAGGGGGAAGAAGGAGGACAAGTTGGTGCTGATATTTCTTTACAAGTAAGTTTACTGACTCTGCCTGGTTCTCTAACTTTGCTAATTGTTATGTACTTTTTAAAACCTAAAGTTCATATCTCCCCTCCCTCCGCTTACTGAGATCCTAATCACTGAAGACAAGAATCAGTGTAACAGCAGCTTGTAAGTGAGACCTTCACAAACACAGTGACACTGCTTGGGTTGTCCGATACATTCATTTGCTTTAGTCGCTAATTTTCATAGATTGCACTGTGTGTTCTTGTTTGTTATATAGTCTGTATTACTGTACTATATATATGTATTAGTGTTCCATTTGAGTCACTGGTTTTGGTAAATTATGTATATAAGAATAATTGGGGGGGAGGGTGCTGTTTTTAGTTGTTATGCTCATATTGGCTTGGTTAATGGTTTATTGATTGTGTGTTTAGCACTACAGCATTTGAACTATATTTGCCCATTGTACATATATGTGGTGAGAGAGTGTGTGACAGTACTGACTGCAGGGGAGCTTTGGATTGTGTGGGTGTTTGCCTTTGGATTGACAAATGAGGTGTAGCAGCTCCCTACAAATCACCGATCTGTTCAAATGCTTATACTCGGGGACTCTGTAGAATTAAAAAAGAAAGAACTAAAGGTACCCTGGTGGATGGGATGACTTATAGGATACATTCGAAGAAATTAAAAAAAAACATTTTCCTCACTATAATTGGACCCTTTAACTGCAAAGAATTTTCAGGATTTTTTGCCCTCCAAATCGCTTTTAGACTAATTTTACATTAGGAAACGCTTGCAGTAACTCTGAATATTAACATGTTTTTTGTAGCACAAGTCTACTTTACATGTAACAGGAACTTTTGTAACTTTTTTCTTGGGAAATTTTATTGAATTATGTCAAATATGTAAAAAACATGAAAATTTGCAAATTTTCATGAATTTTTTCCCATTTTTACTTAATAGTTATCTTAAAGGTTACACAACAAATCTTACTGTTTCTATTCTAAAAGCTCAGATACTCCGATTCCCGATACAGATATATGTAAGGTACCCTAAACCACCACCCACGCCGACTTTTCCTGTACAGGAGACCCCCCAAACTAACTGTATCTTCAGAATATTACAACCAATTAAAATGTAATAAGCACTTCTCCCCTGTTACATAAAATCTTCGTCCCAATAAACTAAAATATCCCCACAATTGTAGATAATTTTTAGAAACTACACACCCACAATATTTTATGAGTGAGGTTAGGTTTGATCAACAATGCAGATACCCGGAACGCAGCTCTTCATGCCAATTGTAATATTTTCTCACATTTTTCCTTCCTTTTTTTCTCACTGTTTAAATCAGAGACAAACAAATGCCGAATTTTTCAGCTAAAACTGTGGAGGAAAGTTCAAACAACATCTCAAATATGACACTACCCCTCCCTATAAAACGTTATGCCACTTCATGGGGTGTACCCAGAGACCATGGCTACCAACTACCAGACGTGAACCGTGCAAATTTCGAGGATCAGCCAAAAAAAATAGCCATTTTTTGTATTTGAACAGTCGGCAGTTTTTTCCACAAAACAAACCCCCCCAACTCAGAAATAAACCCCAACAAACTATATTTCCCTGAAATCTTAACACACCTTAGCTATGTAACGCTGTAGTTTCGTTCATCATACCATCAATGGTGGTGGGCGCATTTCTCGTAGAAGTTGTCACTTTTACCAGATTTTCAAAAAATGAACATCAAACAACATTCAAAAGGTAAAACCATGCCAAAACCCGATGGAATGTTAAAAAAAGTTACCAATATCAATCTCCCACAATGTCCCTGAATCAACTGGTATGCCATATGTGTGGTTACACACGCGGACGTGGAAGCGAAAAGCCCAAGTGAAGACAATGCACGATGGCTCAGAACACGGCAAAATTTTAGCCAACTCCGAATTTTGGACAGTCTCTCAGTTTTTTTTTCCACAAGACAACCCCCGTAACTTAGAAATAACCCCCACAAACTTATATTCCTGAATTTACACACCTTCAGCTATGTACACTGTAGTTTGTTCATTCATACATCAATGGTGTGGGCGCAGTTCTTCGTAGACGTTCGCATTTGTCTGAAAAATTAACAAAAAACACTTCAAAGGTAAAATCATGCCAAAACCTCAATGGAATGTAAAAAAAAGTTACTAAATATCATCTCCCAAATGTCCTGAATCAAACCGTATGCATATGTGTGGTTTTACACATGATGAGGAAGCGAAAAGCTACAAAGTGAGACAATGCACGATGGCTCAGAAACGGCAAAAATATTTAGCCAACCCTGATTTAGACTGGTCCGCAGTTTTTTTTCCACAAAACACCCCCTAACATTAGATAACCCCCACAAACTATATATTCCTGAAATTTTACACATCCCTTCAGCTATGTAACACTGAAGTTGTGTTCATTCATACCATCATGGTGGGGGCGCAGTTCTTTGTAGAAGTTCGAATTTGTCTGAAAATGAACAAAAACACAACTTCAAAAGGTAGAAATCATGCCAAACCTCAGGAATGTAAAAAAAGTTACTAAATATCAATCTCCCAAATGTCCTGAATCAAACGGTATGCCATATGTGTGGTTACACACACAGACTGAAGCGAAAAGCCACAAAGGAGACAATGCACGATGGCTCGAACAGCGAAAATATTTTAGCCCAACTCCGAATTGGACAGTCTGGCAGTTTTTTCCACAAAACACCCCCTGTAACTTAGAAATAACCCCCACAACTATATATTCCTGAGATATACACACCTTCACTATGTACACTGTAGTTTGTGCATTCATATCAATGTGTGGGGCGCGCAGTTCTTCGTAGAGTTCGCATTTGTCTGAAAAAATGAACAAAAAACAACTTCAAAAGGTAGAAATCATGCCAAAACCTCATGAAATGTAAAAAAAAAAGTTACTAAATATCAATCTCCCAAATGTCCTGAATCAAAAGGTATGCCATATGTGTGGTTCACATGCGACGGAAGCCAAAAGCCACAAAGTGGGACAATGACCGATGGCTCAAGAACGCAAAAATATTTAGTCCAACTCCGAATTTGGACAGTCTGCAGTTTTTTTTCCACAAAACACCCCCATACTTAAAATACCCCACAAACATATATTCCTGAAATCCTACATACCTTCAGCTATGTAACGGACTGTAGTTTGTTCATTCATACCATCATGGTGGGGCGCAGTTTTTTCTTAGAAGTTCGCATTTGTCCCTGAAAAAATGAAAAAAACAACTTCAAAGGTAGAAATCATGCCAAAACCCATGAATGTAAAAAAAAGTTACTAAATATCAATCTCCCAAATTGTCTGAATCAACCGGTATGCCTATGTTGGTTACACATGCGAAGTGGAATCAAAACGCCACAAAGTGAAAAAGCACCATTGCTCAGAACAGCAAAAATTTCATCCAAATCTGAATTGAACATCTGCAATTTTTCCCCCAAAGAACCAACCCCCCAAACCAAAAATATTTTTCGAATCACACCGTTATCTACGAATTCTGTAGTTTTGTTCATTTCGTACCATCAATGGTGTGGGCGCAGTTCTTCGTAAATTTCCAGTTTTAGCAGATTTTCTAAAAAATTTGAAAAAAAACACTCTCAAAGGTAAATCATCCAAAATCCAAGTAATGTAAAAAAAGTACCAAATATCATCTCCTAAATGTCCTGAATCAACGGTATCCCTATGTATGGTTACACACGCAAACGTGGAATCACTACCACAAAGGAGCATGAACAATGGCCCAATTACAGCAACTTTTCAGATTTGTCAGACTAACACCCTCCTATATTAGAAATACCCCCCCAAAACTATATATTCTTGGAATCTACACACCTTCAGCTACACAATGGTGTATTCCTTTATGCACCACCAATTGTGGGCGCAGTTGATGTAAAATTTCGCTTTTTTTCCAGATTTTCAGGAAATTTATTAAAATACAATTCAAAGTTAAAAATCATGGCAATTTCCATATCATGTAAAAAAACTTGTCAATTATCATCTTCCAAAATGCCCTGAATCAAACGTATGCCATATGCGTGGATGTACCAGGGACGTGGCCACCAACTAGCTCAAATGGGACGCATGCACAAGTGTAATTACAAGAAAAAAATCAAAGTGTTTTTTAATTTCAAACAGCCCCAAAATTTGGAAATGCCCCCCCCTCAAATAAAACCCCCACTAAATATCAATCTCCCACATTTCTGAATCAAACGTAATGCCCTATGTGTGGATGTACACAGAGACGTGGCCACCAACTAGCTCAAATGGGACGCATGCACAAATGCAATTACAAGAAAAAATCAAAGTGCTCTGTAATTTGAACAGCCTACACTTTTTCCAAGGTAACAGTCCCGAAACATGGAACTTCCCCCACAAAACTATATATTTTTTGGAATCTACACAACTTCAGCTACATTATGGTGCCATTCTTTCATACATACATGACGAATTCCAGACCCATTATTCAAAGAACTCCGTGTTTTTAGGAGGTTTTGTGGAAAATAAAGTAAGATGATTCAAGGTGTGAAATCCTACCTAAACCCGATTGACAACCAAAAAACCCCACTAAATATCAATCTCCAACATGTTCTGAATCAAACGGTATGCTATATGTGTGGGTGCACACAGAGACGTGGCCACCAACTATCTCAAATGGGCCGCATGCACAAATGCAATTACAAAAAAATCAAATTGCTCTGTAATTTGAACAGTCTACACTTTTTCTAAGGAAACAGTCCTGAAACATGGAAATTCCCCCCACAAACTACTATTTTTGGAATCTACACACTTCAGCTACATTACGGTGCCATGCTTTCATACATACATGAGAATTCCAGACCCAGTAATCCAAGGAACTCCGTGTTTTTAGGAGTTTTGTGAAAATAAAGTAAGATGATTCAAGGGCTGAAATCCTACCTAAACCAACTTGAACAGCAAAAAAACTCACTAAATGTCCATCTCCCACATATCCTGCATCAAACGGTATGCCATATGTGTGGGTGCACCAGAGACGTGGGCCACCAACTAGCTCAAATGGGACACATGCACAAGTGAATTACAAAAAAAATCAAGTTCTCTGTAATTTCAAACAGCCCCCAAAACTTGGAAATGCCCCCCACAAATACCCCCCCCCCACAATTTCACTCTCCCAACATGTTCTGAATCAAACGGTATGCATCTCGTGGATGTACAACAGAGACGTGGCCACCAACCTAGCTCAAATCGGACGCATGCACAAGTGTAATTACAAGAAAAAAATCAAAGTGCTCTGTAATTTCAACAGCCCCAAAACTTGGAAATGCCCCCAACAATAAACACCCCCCACTAAATATCAATCTCCCAAATGTTCTGAATCAAACGTTATGCCATATGCGTGGATGCACACAGAGACGTGGCCACCAACTGCTCAATGGGACGCATGCACAAATGCAATTACAAGAAAAATCAAGTGCTCTGTAATTGAACAGCCTACACTTTTTCTAAGGAAACAGTCCCGAACATGGAAATTCCCCCCACAAACTATATATTTTTGGAATCTACAACCTTCAGCTACGTTACGATGCCATGCTTTCATACATACATGAAGAATTCCAGACCCAGTGATCCAAGAACTCTGTGTTTTTAGGAGGTTTTGTGAAAAATAAATAAGATGATTCAAGGGGTTGAAACCTACCTAAACCCTTTTGACAAGCAAAAACCCCTAAATGTCAATCTCCCACATATCCTGCATCAAATGGTATGCCATATGTGTGGGTGCACACAGAGACGTGGCCACCAACTAGCTCAAATGGGACGCATGCACAAGTGTAATTACAAGAAAGAAACCAAAGTGCTCTGTAATTTCAACATCTACATTTTTTCAAAGGAACGGCTCTGAAACTTAGAAATACCCCCACACAAACTATATTTTTTGGAATCTACACCCTTCAGCTACATTACGTGCCATGCTTTCATATATACAGAAGAGTTCCAGACACAGTACTCCATAGAACTCTGTGCTTTTTAGGAGATTTTGTAAAAAATATATAAGGTGATTCAAAGGTTGAAATCCTACCTAAACCCACTTGACAAGTAAAAAAACCCACTAAATGGCAATCTCTCACATGTCCTGAATCAACGGTATGCCATATGCGTGGGTGCACACAGAGACATGGCCACCAACTAGCTCAAATGGGACACATGCACAAGTCCAATACAGAAAAACAATTCAAAGTGTTCTGTAATTTGGAACAGCCTAATAACTGGAAATACCCCCCACAAACTATATATTTTTGGAAGCTCACACACCTTCAGCTTCGTGATGGTATCATGGCTTTCATATATATGTGAAGAATTCCAGACGCTGTTATTCATAGAACTCGTGCTTTTAGGATTTTGTGAAAAAAAAATAAGAGGACTCAATGGTTGAAATCCTACCAAAACCCACTTGGCAAGTAAAAAACCCACTAAATGGCAATCTCCCACATGTCCCTGAATCAAACGGTATGCCATATGGGTGGGTGCAAACAGAGACGGGGCCACCAACTAGCTAAAATGGGATCCATGCGCAATTGCAATTACAAGAAAAATTTAAAAGCCAAACCCACACCACCCCCCCCCCACCCTATCCCCACTCCCCTCTTTTAGTGG
The DNA here is from genome assembly GCA_019447015.1 of Hymenochirus boettgeri. Taxonomy (NCBI): domain Eukaryota; kingdom Metazoa; phylum Chordata; class Amphibia; order Anura; family Pipidae; genus Hymenochirus; species Hymenochirus boettgeri. The sequence continues at coordinate 228,837,353 of CM033473.1, read as the reverse complement.
TATTTTAGTGAAAACCAGTTAGTACGGAGAGTCCCACAAGTTTTTGCACACTTTACTGATCCTAAAAATTCAATCTGGTCTTTTTTTGGTACCTCTGCAAAATTTCCTACTAAAATAGGCTTAGTTTCCCTTGAAATCCAACAATAAATGATCCGCGTTTACTTTACGATATCACCGGGGACATTGGGAAGCTTGGAGAAGACAAAGTTTTTTTGCTAATTTAAAGTTTTAAGGGTAAAAAAAAAAAAGGTGTGTGTATCACTTTAAGATTTTTTTTTGTGTGCATTTCCCCTTTTTGGGGGGGATCATTTCCAAAGATGATCATCAATCATCTTTGGAATGATAACGAACTTGGAATATGGGCATAAATGCCCATTTTCCAATTCGAAAACCGATCGAAAAATCCCTTCCCGGAAATCATTTTCCAGGAAGTGATTTTTCATTCATTGTCAAAGATCAATAATTTGGTGATCAGAAGTGATCACCAAATTTTGATCTCTGTCCCCATTTTTTTTCTAAGTCTTCACTAAGTAGCAAATCCTATTTGGGAATGGAACTTTGAGTCGCTCCTAGCAGGGGGAAAAATAATTTTGGAGGGGGGAAGCCACAGATCGTATATTCACGATCTGCGTGCAGTTTGAGTATTCACTGCACAGATCGTGAATATACGATCTGTGGCAGGGAAAGGGTTAATAACTGAATATGTTTGCCCCCCACAGGGGTTCGAACAAGGGGGAGGGTGTGTAAGAATGAAGGAGGAAAAGTGCTAGAGGGAAGTATGTGTCCCCTAGGTTCTTGTCTTTTGCTGCATGTTCTAGGTGATTCTATTTCCTGCAGAGTTTTTTTATTTTTATACCTTTTGTTTTCTAGTTGCGATAAACCAGAACTGGAGTAGGTATTTGTGGAACCGAGTCATGCAAACAGGGTCGAACTCAATTCCACTAGTCCAGGCTGGTTTTTGCTGGTGGTTTCCTATCAAGTTGTATGGGTGTGGTCTCAGGAGGGGGTGAACTGTTTTGGAGTGGAGACACAGCCTGCTGAGGAGTTTAGAGGGGGATACCAACTGAAAGAAAGAAATTACCCAGGTCATTTTGGTTTGGGGTCCTAAAAGCCTCCAGACTGACCAAAGAGAGAAAGAGGTACAGAAACGGCCTCTTTCGGACTTCAAGTTTGCAGTGTTTGCTTATACAGCCTTGAGCTGCAAGTTTATGTTAAAGTGATGTTAACAGACACCCTGCCTTCTGAATAAAAAGTGTGTTGTGTTTGAACTTTGGCTGTCGCTGTTTTAACCGTTGATAGCCTGTGGCGGGCGTCCACTGACTAATCCCCACAATATATAATACACAAACACAAATGATTGTTCCATATATTCTTTATATATAACTAGCAGAGTACCCAGCATTGCCCGTTTTTTCTAAAGATCCAACCGAACCGCATCCAAAATTCGACGGACCCCGGACCTTAAGTGCTATCGCATCAACTTCCCTTGATGCATTGCATCAACTTTTTTAGAGCATATCGCACATCAACTTCCCTTTAGCAAGGGGTATATTAGAACTAGCAGAGTACCTGGCGTTGCCCGTTTTTTCTAAATATCCTACCCCAACCTGCATCCAAAATTCAACAGACCCGGACCTGCACTTTTCTAACCAAACCTGATCCATTCAAACTCACCGTGGTTTAGCTGAGCCGCAAATCTGGTAAACTTCGGGGGGAGGGGGGCAACATAATATAGGATTCAGCATCGCACCAACTTCCCCTTTAACGCATATCGCATTAATACCTCTTTACATGTATCACACTAACTTCCCCTCTAAGGCATATCGCACCAACTTCCCCTTTAATACATATCGGACCACTTCCCCTTTAGCGTGTACAGCATCAACTTCCACTTTAGCGAGTGTCACATTAATTTCCCCTTTAGCGGTTATCGCATCAACTTGCCCTTAAGCAGTATCGCATCAACTCCCCTTTCACACGTGTCCACATCAACTTCCCCTTTAGCTCTATCCACTCAATGCTTTCCTCCCTTAGCGCGTATGGCATCAACTTCCCCTATAGCTGTGTATGGCTCCAACCTCCCCTATGGCGCGTATGGCACCAACCTCTACTATAGCGCGTATGGCACCAACTTCCCATATAGCGCGTACGTCCCCAACCTCCCCTATAGTGCGTACGTCCTCAACCTCCCCTATAGCGTGTACGGCACCAACCTCCCCTATAGCGTGTACGGCACCAACCTCCCCTATAGCGCGTAAGGCACCAACCTCCCCTATAGCCGTACGGCACCAACCTCCTCTATAGCACGTACACCTACCAACCTCCCCTATAGCCCATATGGCACCAACCTCCCCTATAGCACGTACGGCACCAACCTCCCCTATAACGCGTACGGCACCAACCTCCCCTATAGCGGGTATGGCACAACCTCCCCTATAGCGCGTATGTCATCAACTTCCCCTTTAACGCGTGTCGCATCAACTTCCACTTTATGCGCTAGGGCATCAACTTCCACTTTAGCACCTATGGCATCATTTTCCCTTTACGCGCATCACATCAATTTCCCCTTTAGCCATCTATCGCATCAATTTTCCCTTTAGTCGCCTATCGCATCATTTCCCCTTTAGTACGTATGGCATCAATTTCCTCTTTAAGGGTATGTCCACACCTGAAAAATTAACATTGCCTAAGTAAAAGAGCCCATTTAAATATGCTGATACCTTTTATGGATTTTTGTCTGTGTGCCTAGTTTGGTCTGATGTATGTGTATCCACACACACACACACACACACACACACACACACACACACACACACACACACACACACACACACACCACCACACACACACACACACCACACACACACACACACACTCACACCCACACACACACACACACACACACACACAACACACACACACACACACACACCACACACCAACACACACACAACCACACCACACACACAACACCACACACACACACACACCACCAACACACACACACACACCACACACACACACCACTACACAACACACACTACACACACCACACACACACCCACAACACACACACACACACACACACACACACACACACACACACCACAACACACAAAACACACACACACCTTCCCCCATCCCACATAAATTCTCTTACTTCTTGATTGGATATTTAGATCTGGGTCTCTCTACACACACTCTCCCTGCTTCCCCCACCACATAAATGGCACACTTATTATTAACTCTCTCCTTTTTCTCTGCCATCACTTGTCTTTGTTTTACTACATTTCTGACAATGCAGGAGAGGATCTGTTTTACATAAAGCACAGGGTCAATGGGCGGAGCAAAACGCATGGTAATCCTCATTTATTAAATCAGCTCACTTCCTTATCCAGCACAGCTAAGGCCACACCCCCAAAAACGAATAGAACTTCTAGAGACTGTGGCAAAGGTAGGAGATGGATTTTTTCAAAAGAAAGGCAGTAAACGGCTTCTGGGGATGGGTACTACCTTATAATGAAAAAAAAAAATTTTTGATTTTGGTGAATAGACATACCCTTTAATGTTCATTGCATTAACTTCCTCTTTAGCATCTATCGCATCAATTTCCCCTTTAATGCATATGGCATCAATTTCCTCTTTAGCAAGTATCGCATTCAACTTCCCCTTTAGCGCCTATCGCATCAATTTCCCCTTTAGCGCGTATGGCATCAATTTCCTCTTTAATGCCATTGCATTAACTTCCCTTTGGCATCTATCGCATCAATTTCCCCTTTACGCATATGGCATCAATTTCCTCTTTAATGGGCATTGCATTAACTTCCTCTTTAGCATCTATCCGCATCAATTTCCCCTTTAGTGCGTATGGGCATCAATTTCCTCTTTAGCAAGTATCGCATCAACTTCACCTTTAATGCGCATCACATCAACTTCCCCTTTAGCGCCATCGCACCAATTTCCCCCATTAGCGATATGGCATCAATTTCCTCTTAGCAAGTATTGCATCAATTTACCCTTTAGCCTGAATCACATCAACTTCCCCTTTTGGTTTATCGCATCAACTTCCCTTTTGCGTGTATCGCATCAACTTCCCCTTTAACATGTATCACCAACTTCCCCTTTAGCACTATTGCATCATTTCCCCTTTAGTGGTGTATCACATCAACTTCCCCTTTATTGGGTATTCCATTATCTTCCCCTTTAAACGCATATTGCATCGACTTCTCCTTTAACGGGTTATTGCATCAACTTCCCCTTTATTGGGCATTGCATCGACTCCCCCTTAACACTATTGCATCGACTTCCCCTTTAACGAGTATTGCATCAACTTCCCCTTTAGCACCTATGGCATCATTTCGCCTTAAGTCGTGCATCACATCAATTTCCCCTTTAGCACCCTATCGCATCAATTTCCACTTTAGCGCCTATCGCATCAATTTCCCTTTAGCGTGTATGGCATCAATTTCCTCTTTAATGCGCATTGCATTAACTTCTCTTTGCATCTATCGCATCAATTTTCCCTTCACGCATCACATCAATTTTCCCTTTTACGCCTATCGCATCAATTTCCCCTTTAGTACGTATGGCATCAATTTCCTCTTTGCAAGTATTGCATCACCTTTACCTTTAATGCGCATCACATCAGCCTCCTCCTTTAGCGCCTATCGCATCATTTCCCCATTTGCGCGTATGGCATCAATTTCCTCTTTAGCAAGTATTGCATCAACTTCCCTTTAGCTTGAATCACATCAACTTCCCCTTAACACTTATCGCATCACTTCCCCTTTAGCACCTATTGCAATCAATTTCCCCTTTATCCTTATCACATCAACTTCCCTTAGTGCTATTGCTTCAAACTTCCCCTTTACCACATATCGCATCAACTTCCCTTTTTTGCGCGTATCGCATCAACTTCTCTTTAGCGTGTATTGCATCAATTCCCTAGTAGCGCGTGTCACATCACCTTCCCCTTTAGTGCCTATCACATAAATTTCCCCTTTAGCGCGTATGGCATCAACTTCCCCTTTAGCGAGCAGGGCATCAACTTTCCCTATACCGCATATCGCGTCATCTTCTCCTTTAATGCGTATCGCATCAATTTCACCTTTAGCACTATCGCATCAACTTCCCCTTGATGCATCGCATCAACTTTTTTTGCATATCGCATCAACTCACCTTTAGCGCATATCGCATCAACTTCCCCTTTAGCGCATATCGCTCAACTTCCTCTTTAGCGCGCATTGCACCAACTTCCCCTTTAACAATGGGGTTCAACATCTCACATCATTTGTTTTTTACTGCAATCGATCAAATCGAATTATTAACACACAATGTCCCCCCAGAAAACACAATTCAGGCCACATAAAATGTAGCTTGCAAAAACCCCATATGAAAAAGAGTTAAGAGGTACGTTTCAGTAGTTTGTGGTGAAAAGAGACACAAGGTGTAAAGTAAAATGAACCCCTTACAGTCAGTTGTATTGCAGTGTGGGCATTGTCATCTCATTCACAGCTCTTATTGGATTTTTTACCTTGTGCTGTACAAATACATTTCATGGTTATCACACCTGCAATGGGAAAACTACACTTTCCTTATCTGGCTGTGATCTCCATGAGTAGCTGCCTGCCCAACCCTCAGTACAGTGACTTATCTTGGAGTGGTCAGTTTTACTCTCAATCTTGACTCTGGGCAAAAGTGAAGGAGGTGACAGAGTGTGTGGTCACATGCACATTGTTACATCACATAGTCTGCTGCTTCCTCATAATTGACAGCTCTAGTTTCCTATCACAGCAACAACAGAACAAAATGAAGTACAGCACTATACTGCCCTGAATATCTGTGACATTTGGAAGGTGTGCAATTAACTTGATTCACTCGAATCACCACTAAATGGCAAGCACACATGTAAATTAACTTGTCAAAAAAGGAGTACAGAGCAGTTGTAAGTAGCCTATGCTTTTTTCCAGATCCTTTTACATAATGTACCAAATCTCATGAGAATTTTCCCAGCCGTTTGGAAGTTTTTTCTGGACATACAAACATACATACACACATACATATTACATACATTGACTTTAAACTGTATATATATATATATGTACTGAACTACCGATGTTTTATCCATACAAAAGATAGAATTCTAGTGCCAAACAATTCTAATTGCATACTGGCTACCTCCATAGGTGCAGTAACCTTATGGAGGTTGGCAATTGCAGTTAGAATTGTTTGTGCACTAGAATTCATTTTTTGTATGTATTTATATTTTAGTCTCTCGTTGCACTTTAATTATGGATGTACAACAGCCCCAATTTTTATACATTATCCCCCTTGTATGGTTTTATTGTATTTTGTTTAAATACAATAAAATTTACTGTACAGCACTGCGTCCCCAAGTGGCACTTTATAAATAAATTATACATACAATACATACAAACATGTTGTGGGCTGACATAAACTTTCTAAGGTTGCAATGCTTAGGGATCTCAGCATGAATATTGATTATATGTTAGATTATAATTATTATTATTAAGTATTATAATTTAGCTTGAAGAGACAATTCTCTTGTTCTTTACATTTCTTCTTTTTCCCTTTGTTCTTCTTATTTGGACTTTATCTCCTTTATTTTAAGCTAGAAACACGAAATTTTTATACAGATGTGTGGAACTGAAGTGTGCTATTACCTAGGTAAACAAATCGGTGGAAGATTATCGATGAATTGAATACAATAAAGGATGTGGAAGCACTCCATAGGCTAAATTACAACTACAATTTTGCGAAAGTGCTACTGATCTGGTTAACATTTTATACATTTGGGCTTAAGGGGTCCCGCAGGCTCGAACTGGGACCCCCCTTCCCCGGCTCTCATAAGTGCCCTGCAGCACTGACAAGTGCCTTTGTAGGGGGTCCTGCAGCTCGAAACCAGGACCCCCCTGGTCCTCTTGATCCAACATATTCTTGCTACAATGACTTCTGAGCTCTGCGAAGGTTTGCACCTCTTTATATATTGCAAAAATAATTCCAATTCCAAATTAATGATATGTGATCATATATTGCAAGTATTTGAAATCTTAACCAATCACAATTGGATTGGGACCTTCTGCCAAACCTATATTAAGAGCTGCAACCTCTGCTGCATGTCTCGCATTATGATCTCTCTGTACAACGGGTCTGTAATCTCTTAGTACATGTATCTCTGCCTGTGATTTTTCTGTAAATTGGTTTTTCTGTGTCTCCTTATACACAGGTTTCTATGAACTAAGATATTCCCTCTCTGATATCCTCCAATTGGTAAGGCTAAATCTCGGTACACACATTTCAGGTTATAGCAAACACAATTGGATCTATAGGATTTGCCATTAATGACCATGTGTGTTCATATAAAGTCCAATCCTGCAGCCAATGAACACCATGATTGGCTGCAGGACAGGTCGCTTAACTCTTTATAATACATAAGGCTCCTATACTTGAATGGGGAGGTGCAGTGACGATCCTTATTACAGTCAGGTGCATCACTGAGTGACTTCTTGCCACTGCACCTCCCACCTCCTCTATACTCCTATAACTTAAAGCCGTTTTCCTGGATATAAAGTGTTAATCAACACCATTTTCTATTTATCTCCCCCTCCCATCCAGTTCCTGTCACTGATTTAACTGCACGAAGACAAGGAGAACACGCCGCCATTCCGATGAGTCATTAATTGACTCTGCGGCTGGACACTGCTCCTTCTCTTCCTTGGCAGTTCAGTCATTCAGTGACAGGAACAGGATGAGAGGACGAGATGAACAGAGTGTAACCTGGTCATTAGCTTTACATTTCAATAGAAAAGGCATGATTAACACTTAATATTCTGGAAACCTTAAATTGTATGGAGTATAGAGGGAGGAGGAGGGACAGGGGGATAGATCAGGGAGGTGGGGTAGATGGGGGTAGATACAGAAGGTGGGAGGTAGATATAGGGAGGTGGGGTAGATACAGTAAAGGGATCAAAGGGGTAGATATAGGAGTATCTACAGGAGGGGGTAGATGACTGAGTGAGTTGAGTGCATAAAATTTTTTTATGCATTATGTATTATTTAGTGCCTTATGTATTATATGGAATAATACGCTACCTACCAAATAATATACGGAGATGACATCACCTTGGAGTTCCCTGACCTGTATAAAAGCACTCGGCTACGGCCTCGTGCTTCTATATGGTCAGGGAACTCCTCGGTGCATAATCTCCTTATATTACACTGAAGGTAGCGTATTATGCCTATATACTTTGCTTTGCGTGGCCACCTGCATCTATACAGCATATAGGGGGATTGTTTCATTAATTCATTCGTAGCCAATGACTGACAGCTGTCAGCTTTCAATGGAATCTGTCATTTTTGCTACAAACCTTAATATGTGCACCCAGGTTAACTCCTTCCATGCAGTCTCTCTCCTCTCTAAACTCATCTTGCTTATCTTATTTGTTAAATCTATTGCGTCTCTCTGATCTTTCCCTTCTGATTTCCGAATTTCTGAAATAACATTTGGGAAGGCTGTACCTGCCCTGAGATCCTTTAAACACAATAAATACAAACTTTCAACTAAAGGAAAGTTTAAGTATAACTTTGAATTTGGCTTGAAAGGTCACATTTGGAAGGGAATGTGTGTGTTTGTGCTACAGATTTAAAAACTCAATAATGCCAATGATGGGACATTGTTGTTTTTTACTTACCCTTTAAATATGGCTGTCACATGAATTAAAGGTATTCAGTTGGTGTGTGTACTTGTGTTAGGTTGGGGGATAAAAGACTTTTGAAAATGTGTTTCTTTTACTAACTTACCCTTTACATATGGTTGCCAAATGAATGATGGGTAGCACATGTGTGGTGGTACTTTTTTGATTATTGATAAAATGTATTTTTGACTATAGTTACCCTTGAAGTATGGCTGCCACAGAAATGGAAGGGTAGGTCAGTGGTATGTTGTACCTGTCAGTTAGGGGTTAAACAAACTTTTTAAATATTGGTCAACATTTGTGTTTTTTTTTTACTATAGTTACCTTTTAAATATGGCTGCCATGGAAATGGAAGGATCGGTCAGTAGGTGTGTGTACGTGGATCAGGCTGGAAGTTAAAAAAAAAACCTCTTGATTATTGACAAATTAGTTTTTTATACTTTAGTTATGCCTTTACATATGGCTGCCACAGTAATGGATAAGTAGATCAGTAGGTGTGTGTACCTGTGTTGGGCTGGGTTAAAAAAAAAACTTTTTTGATTATTGATCAAAATTTGTTTTTTTTACTTAGTTACCCTTTAGGTATGCTGCCCACATTAATGGATAAGTAGGTCTAGTGTATGTACTTGTTCAGGTTGGGGGTTAAAAAACAAACTTTTTTAATGATTAGTCAAAATTTGTTTTTGACTATAGTTACCCTTTAAGTATGGTTTCCATGGAATTGGATGGTAGGTCAGTAGGTGCGTGTACCTGGGTCTGGTTGAGGGGGTATTCTTCCTTCTGTTTGTTTACAACCATAAACTATCTTTTATTGAGGATATATCAAAATTATTTTTTTACTTTATTTACCCTTTAAGTATGGCTGCCACGAAATGGAAGGGTAGGTTAGTAGATGTGTGTACTCGTGTGAGTTTGGGGGTATTGTTTTTTGTGCATGTATGACCATATAACTAGCATTTGTTGAGGATATATCAAAATTGTTTTTATTTAACTTTATTACCCTTTAAGTATGGCTGCAACAGGAATGGAAGGATAGGTCAGTAGTGTGTGTACCTGTGTGGGTTGGGGGTATGTGTTTTTGCATGTATGACCATAAAACTAACTTTTATTGATGATTGATCAAAATGAGTTTTTTATCGATCGTTACCCTTTTTTAATGATTAGTCAATTTGTTTTTTTGTCTATAGTTACCCTTTAAGTATGGCTTATATGGGAATGGAAGGTAGGTCAGTAGGTGGGTGTACCTGTATCTGTGTGGGGGGTTGGGGGTATCAGCGTTTGTGTTTATGATCATGAAACAAACTGTTTTGAAATATTCACATTTGAGGATTGTTACCATTATGTCTATGGGAAAAAATGTCCTGTAATTCACAGTTAACGCCGTAACGCTTCCGCGATTCCTTAGCTAGGTAATAGCACACTTCTCCTATATGCCCTGCACGTCTGTACCATTCCATGTCTCTAGCATGGGGAGGAGATACAGTCCAAAAAAGTGGAAAAAGTGGAAAGAAGAAGAAATAAAAGAACAGTAATGGCTCTTCAAGCCAAATTATTAGTTAATTATTTTAATTTATTACATTTTATTGTAAGTAAATGAATTATAATGATTTCTAGAGCACTGAGAGTAGCAGACAGTTTGGGTTGGACTTCAGGTAGTGAGCACTACAGTAGGTACCAGCACAGAAAGGACAGGGCCGGAGAAGCAACAGTCTGCAAACTCCGGGGTCACTGTGGCTGCATCTAGAACATATCCAGATAACTATGAACCCAGCTCCAGACCAGGTACAGAGCACCTGCCGGGCCTCCTCCTAAGCATCCCCCTGGACCTGCCATCACCTGCCTCTCGCACGTTTTGCAGCCACATCCCCTGCCGGCCTTACATTGAGATGATAATTTCCTTGGACATATTGAACTTTGTCACGGGCCCCATAAGTCCCTGGGTCAATCCAAGGGGGCTGCTGGGGCAGTAGTTAAGCCTCTGGTAAAATTAGCAATGTATTAATGATTGCATGAAATCAGTGGTTGATGAAGTAATATAACATAAAATAGTTTACTGAATACTGTATATTTAGAATAAACATAAGGCTGATTTGTATTTGATATTAAACAGAGATTCAATAAAAGTTCATATAGTTAAAAATGGTGGTAATTTTGCCCCACCAATCAGATCTTATCTAACATTTGAAAGCTAACATCTGATTGGTTGGGACAAATTAGCACCATTTTTAATGATAAGAACTTTTATTGAATAACCCTGATAATGTATTGAGAGGGCTCTAGGATTTGCTGAAAGGCATTTGAATTAAATATAATAGAACAAATATTATTAGTATATTATGTAAGCCTAACATCAGTGGTAGGGAAGGTGCTGGAAACTTTGTTACGGGATCATATCCTTGACTTTTGTCTCCAGAGCTCATCTTATTAGTAGTAGTCAGCATGGATTTATGAGAATAGATCATGCCAGACAATTTAATTGGTTTATATGAAGAAGCGAGTAAGAATTTAGATTCAGGCACAGCAGTGGATGTGGTTATTTGGATTTTGCGAAAGCTTTTGATACTGTGCCACATAGGCGACTAATGTATAAACGGAGGACTGTTGGCCTTGAAGAAAACATTTTTTTCATGGATAAGAACTGTTATTGGATCACAAACAGAGAGTGGTGGTAAATGGACTACATCTATGTGGCTAAAGTTCTAAGCGGAGTGCCTCAGGGTTCTGTACTGGGGCCGCTTCCTTTTAATCTGTTTATAAATGACTTAGAAGGGGGCATGAGAGCAATGTCTCTGTGTTTGCTGATGACACTAAACTATGCAGACTTTGGAAACTTCAAGTGATGTGCAAGTGCTGCAAGCAGACCTATAATTATCAAAATGGGCAGCAGAATGGCAGATGAGATTCAATGTTGATAAATGTAAGGTGATGCATTTGGGATTAATAATCCCTGTGCCAACTACACCATAAATACTCTGTGTTGAGTGCATCTGTAATTGAAAAAGTTTTGGGGGTTCTGGTTGATAACAGACTTAGCTATGCAAACAATGCCAGGGTAGCAACGACTAGAGCTAGCAAATATTGTCTTGTATAAAGAGAGGAATAGATTCAAGAGAGAAAATATTATCTCCCTCTTTACAAGGCACGGGTAAGGCCTCATTTGAATATGCGGTGCAGTTTTGGAATCCCATATACAAAAGGACATCTTGGAAATTGAGGCAGTTCAGAGAAGGCAACTAAAAATAATAAGGAATGGAGGGCTTGAATATGCCGGCAGATTAGACAGCTAGGGCTGTTTACATTGGAGAAACAACATTTGCGTGGGACATGATAACCTATACAAATATATTAATGGGTCATACAATGAACTCTTTGGTGCATTGTTTACTAATAGGTCATATCAGAGGACTCGTGGACATCCTTAAGGTTCGAAGAAAAGAGTTTCATCTTCAGGTTAGGAAAGTTTCTTTACAGTGAGAACGGTGAAACTGTGGAACTGTCTTCCAGCAGATGTGGTATGGCAATTTCATTGAATAGCTTTAAAAAAGGCCTGGATAAGTTCCTAAAACTAAATAATATTGAGAATTACTGGTATTAATGAATTAGATCTGGTTGATCAGGGATACTTTCCGATGTCCGTTTGGAGTCAGGAAGGAATTTTTCCCCCTTTTTAGCTGGGGTTTTTTGCCTTCCTATGGATCAACTGTTAGGAAGGGTTAATAAAAAAAAAAAGAGGGTGGATAGCTTGGACTTGATGACGTATGTCTTTATTCAACTTAATTAACTATGTTACTATGTAGTAAGGATTTACTGTAGGCCTAACATACAGTATATATCTAGGTATTACAAGTAGAGATTATATCCAATTTTAACTTTTTACCTTTCAACCACAGTTTTTTTTACATTTTCTACCATGCATTTGTGCATTTTCAACCACAATTTTCAAATTATCAATAAGTTCGAACTTTGAAATTTCCAAAATTCCCAGTAAAATACAAATGTTGTTTAAACAAACAAAATTTAACACTAGTGAATTTGTATACATTTTTCCCAACTCAGACATTAGAGAAAAATCCTTCACCAATACACACAAACACTCTATAAGATGTGCTTTTTTTCTGAGTGGGTTACAGTGGAAAACTTTTTTAAATACTGCATTTAAACTGTTCAATGCTTAGGCGACAAGAAAGGATAAAAATAGGAAATTTTGTGGTCCAATAGCAAAATACTTGTCCTAAAACAAATTACTTTGACCATTAAAAACAAATACAGCATCAATGCAAAACAACAATGCCCCAATATATTGTTTGAGATCTTTTGGAATGGATAAATTGTATAAACGACCTAAGACGATTTAGTGGTTCTCTCAATATTAATATACCATTTGAGGAGTGGATGCTTAGTTCACAAAGGCCATTTGACCCAGCTGCCAAACAATCTGGTCTGTGAAAAGGTCACAGGTTGGTGTGTATTTGGTGGAGTTTGTACTCCTTTAGGGGTATATTGTATGCTTATTTAGACCTTCCTTATTTTCTGTGTCTGATCTTAGTGTTACAAAATACAAAAGAAAAACGTAAAAATCTGGCAAAGGGGCAAGTCTAAAAAAATGTAAATGAAAATGTAATCAGATCATACCAACTTAACTAGGATCTGCAAAAAGGAATGAGCATTCATTAGAAATTCATTTTTTTTCAGTGGAAAATATCATTTTTTTAAAATACTTCGGGGCATATTTACAAAGGGTCGTTAACTTCCCCGCCACCGGTTTTTCCTGCCATTTTCACCAAAATCGAATCCAGTGATTTATAAAAGGGCGAAAATGGTGGTGGAAAGTTAATGCAGTGGATATCACCACAATAACATTGCATCAGTTACTGCTGCCGCTTCTATTTATAAGCGACGGTAACTGAGCTCTGGCATTAACCAACCTATATAAAGAGCTGCAAACCTCCGTCATCGCAATTGATGGCAGAAGAAAGAAGAGGCCAGCAACATCGGCTCCATTGAAGCCGCCGGTGCCAGTGGGGTCAGTCACTGGCGGCCGCAGTGACCTCGCCTGGAATTTGGTGTCGCTGGCTGTGAAGAGAAGACCTCAGATCTCCAGCGCCGAGGTGCCTCTGGTGGCCACAGGGCCTTTCCTGGTGTTGGACAGTTTAGCAGAGCTGGTGTCACCAGATGAAAGAAATAGACTGCGGCCGCCTAAGGACTCTTGTAAGAGCCAACAGGTTCCTGTTTCGAGCTGCAGGATCTCCCAACAAAGGCACTTCTCAGTGCCGAATGACACTTGTCAGTGCCAAGGAGGGGGGTCCCGGTACGAGCTGCGGGACCCTTTTGCCCCAAAGGGCCCTTGTCAGGGCTGCAAGAGCACTTGTCAGTGCCGCGCAAGGACCCTTATAAGTGCCAGGGAAGGGGGTCCCGTTCGAGCTGCAGGACCCCCTAATCCCCCAAAAGGCCACTTCTCAGTGCCTCTGCTATAGGTCCAAACATGCTCAAATCTCTACTGAGCAACTGGGTCAAACCCATGGCACTGGATCAATGGCAAAACCATAACAGTCTCTACTAGGGGTCCTGCAAACAGAAGTCAGTATTTCGAAAACTATATTTATAACACAGACAATTGCTGATTGGACAGGTTAGGGTCATTAAGATGGAAAATACTGCTCCTTTTTCTGAAAAGTATGTGTATTTGCACTGAAATTCCCTTTAATTTTTTCACAGTATTGTAGATTTTGAACTAATTTTCAAACAGCTTTTAGCTCTTATTGTAGTAATGTATCTTAGAACCCATTATGGTACTGCTGTTCCTGTTAGTCTGAGCATTAACCATAGAGTTTATGGTGGTCATAGATGACAATCTGATTGTATAATAGGGTTGTCTGTCGTCTGGCAGTCCATAAATGATCCAACATAGTATGATATCAGGATATCTTACCGTCTATGGCCACCATTACTGATCCCAATATATAAATTATATATTTATCTCTTAATAATATATTGTCTTTGGAGATTCCAATTATCCATATATAAAAGCAAATACTGTAACTGAGGGTGTTTAAAAAGGATTTCTATGCTATGTGTACAGTACTTGTTTTACATTTGACTATAGTTTTTACATTATGCAGAGGCTGGCATATTAATGCAGATGTAGATTTCTCAACCGAGAATTTCAGTCAAGGTTTCAAACATGTTAATCTATTTGTACATTTGTCTTGTCATTTGTGTTTTTGGATGATGTACTCGTCCCTCTAGCATAATAATAATCATAATAAATATCTAGAGACATTTTTTTCTATACAAAAAAAAATCATAATAAGCATGTTTACTGACAAATATTTTCCTAGCAAAGCCTCTGGCAAATAATTGAGCATCCTTAATGACAAGCAACATGAGAAGACACAGCCAGTGTAAATTTGCTTGGCTAAATCATGTAGACATTTAATAATGAGCTTTTATTCCTTGTTTTAGCAGCAGTTTGATGAATTTGCTGTGTACTGGTGCTTCTTTCCCTTAGTACCATTTTTTCTACTCCATGTTTGATTTTTACATTTCGTTATCTAATGTAAGATATTTATCTAGTCTGTTCTGCTTCCCTGTAGCATTTTTAGTGTAAAGAATATGTCAAAAGAAGAAGCAATTATTTGTTACATTTTTTGGGCTGGCCCCATATAAATTACTGTTACCACACAAGCTGTATAATTTAATATTCCTGCTACAATAAATCTAAAAATAAATAGAAGAATTTATACAAAAAACTTTTTCTGTCCAGTACTAGTAGTTGTCTGGGTACACACACTAAAGATAGACAATATGCCGGATCTTAAGGTACTGTCCCTTCGTCGTTAGTGTGTAGAGCATTTTTTGAGCGCCCCTGATGGAGGCGAAAGTTTACCATCGGCCTTGCAAATGCTCAAAGACCCGCTGCCGTCTCCCTGTAATTAAGTATAGGGAATTGTCTGCAGCTGAGGAAACCGTGCAGTCCCAAAGGTTCTCTCTATGCTTTACAGCTCAGAAACACTCTAGCACACCGCTGTTTGCTTGCTGCCAGACAATCGATAGGTGCTGTCCCCCAGATCTCTACTGCACGAGCTCAATAGTTTAATTGTTAGTAGTTTAATTGTTAATATACACTTATAGTGTGCTCATCTGTTTTGCATTTTTGTTCTCTCTATACATAGGGAGAACGCTCAGGAATGTGAGTAGTTGATCTATCTTGCAGATCCTGTCTGTATTCTTTTAAATGGACTGTACTCTGTGTACTCAGCTTTTTGGCCATTAATGTTTTACTGATGTTATCATCCCAACACTGATAAATATTCTTAAAGGCATGCAGGGTATTTACTAAAAGTTCTTATCATTAAAAATGGTGCTAATTTTGCCCCAACCAATCAGATCTTTAAATGTTAAATAATATCTAATTGGTTGGGCAAAATTTGCACAAAATTTGCACCAAGCCTACCCCCCTTTAGTGTATCTTAATTACCCAAAACAAGTTCTGATTGCCGGCCCATCCTACCTCTTTTAGCCCCCATTTTAGCCTGTGCCTACCTATTTGAATGAACGCTCTGCCAGAAGTTGATCTTAGTAAGTGAACAGATTGCAGTATACTCACACTTTTAGTTCAATATTAGGCCCAAAATGACACTCCAGTCCACATGTAATTGGTAAACAACCAAAGTACAAACAATGTAAGAGCCAAAGGCAGAAATTGGACTGCAAAAAGACTTTTTTGGTGCACTGGAGCAACATTTTCAGAGCTGTTGCTTCCTAAGCACATATTACCATTGTAAAGCTCTTGTCTGTAGCTTTTCCCAATCGCCATCCAAGCTGACGATCCGATTTTTTAAACCTTTTTTTTTTTTTTTGGCATCCACAAGATTTGGGTACTTCGGGTACTTCCTAAAATCATATGGACATATTGGTATATATGTGGGTCAGGGCCAGGTGTATAATCCTAATTGTAAAATTCTGCTAAATGCTTGTAAAATGTATTACCACTATATATAGGTTGTAATTTTTTTTATTACAAATGACAAACATAAATACTGAATAAAGAAAATGAATTCTCTTGAGTAATTAAAAGTCTTCTCTACGTTGTGAATAGAGAATCAAGACAGTATTAAAGGTTTAATGCATTAGCTAAAAAAAAAACAAATGTCACGTTTTGTGACATGTCACGTGCCTATTGTGTATGTCCTGCTTTAATCTTTAGAAGCCAATTGGAAAACAAAAAGGCTTGACTCAAGAGCACAAAAAGCACTGTGGTCTGCAATTATTGGAGTCGTGCTTTTAATTAGATGCCATCTTTCAGAAGGGTGTAATTTTAGTGTTTTTACTGTTTTTATCTTAACATTGTGCTTTGAATAATCAGATTTTTTTATGTAAAGGCAATTCCAGTCTCTTTCATTTAAGTAGGTTCTGTTTTGTTCAAACAAGATATTAATTGTAAGCACTATACTGTTGAATACTGTATTATAGATCCACAGTGCATGAAATCGCCTCTCAAACGTCCTGTTCTGCACTGTAATGTTTATTTTAATTGTGCTGGGAATAAACAGTTATTTCTTGAAGAGGTTTTTGCCCCAGTTTGGATTAGAGAGACCTACACAAATGTAGAAATATACTTGAACTGCATTCTTGAGCAGTGGGAAGAAGACAAGCATGTATATTGTTTTATAAGAACATTTAATGCAGGGCCTCCCATAGCTTGTACTAAATTGAAAAGTAAAACAAAAGCTGAACTCCCAGGACTTACAGGATGGTTTAATAGCCAACATTTTGAACTTCTAATAAATTATAAAAATAAAAAATAAAGGCATGTCCCCGCCATAAACCAAACTTAACTGTAGGTTTGACACCCCCCCAAACCCCATTTTGGTTATACTTACCCTCCCCAAAGATGCCTCTGGAAATACTTACAGACCTGATCCCTCCCGCGAACTCCTCTCCTCTGTTTTCCTTCAGCAATTTACACTACACAGGTAACAAGCGCTTTCAAAGTCTTATCAGTGACTTTCATTTAGTGTGGAGACACCTGTATAGCAAATATGTAATTAGTGACGAGAATACTGGGTTGGGTGTGGGCCATCAGGTGCACATGCGACAATGCACTTTAGACTATCACCTCATTTACCTTTGTAAATCTCCCTGTTAAACTCAATATGCACTTTTGCTATTAGCTGGCGATACCCGTGAAGGGGAGCGTGACTTTAACCCCTTAATAGATGCTGTGTCTCTGGTGATTATTTGCCTGCATGTCTATTGAACTGACACAACATAAAATGGCTTCTTTATATACGTAAATACAACTTACTATAGAGTATTTTACAATGTATGGGTGTTCAAAAATCATTCACATTAGGATTTTTAAAAAAAGTTTAGTTCTCCTTTAAGCTCTTTGTCCCCTTTCCACTTTTTGGTGTAACAAGCAATGTTAATCATTTCATTTTTTTGCGTTGGTAACTGCCAGAAGAATTTCCAGGATTTTTGCCCTTCTTATCGCGTTTAGACTAATTTTACAGTAGGGAAACCTTGCAGTAAATCAGGACATATTAATCATTTGTTTTTTCAGCACAAGTATTACTTTAACATGGTAACAGAATTTTTAACTTTTCTGAAATTTCTGGAATTATGGGTAACATATGTAAAAAAAATGAAAAATTTGCAAATTTTTCATGTTTTTTCCCCATTTTTACTTATAGTTATCTTAAGGTACGCACAAAAATCTTACTGTTTCTAAACGCTCAGATACTCTCCGAGTACACAACGATACCAGATATATGTAGGTACCCGACCCATTTTCCTGTACAGGAGAACCCCCAAACTAAAAACTGCACCTCCTAGAATATTACACACCAAATTAAAATGTGTAACCACTACTAACAGTTAACATGAATATCTACAAATTATCTAAACTATCCCACAAGTGAGATATTTTTAGAAACTACACACTCGCAGGATTTTCGATTGAGGTTAGTTTTCGATCAAAAATGCAGGTACCCCGGACGCAGCTCTTCGTCAAATTGTAAGTTACTTTCTCACATTTTCCTTTTTTCCTCAACTGTAAAATCAAGCAAAAATCAAATGCGAATTTCAGCTAAAAACTGTGGAGAAAGTTCAAACGCATCTCAATATGAAAGCCTAACCCCTCCCGATAAAACGGTATGCCACATTCATGGGTGTACCCAGAGACATGGCTACCAACTAACCCAGAGCGTGACCAGTGCCAAATGTCAGTACAAGCAAAAAAAAATTAGCCGTTTTGTATTTGAACAGTGCTGCAGTTTTTTCCACGAAACCCCCCCCAACTCAAAAATACCCCCCACAAACTATATACTCCTGAAATCTATACCACCTTCAGCTATGTACGCCGTGTTTCGTTCATTCATATCATCAATGGTGGGGCGCATTCTTCGAGAAATTTGCACTTTTACCAGATTTTCAAAAAAATGAACATCAAACAGCGTTCAAAAAGGTCGAAATCATGCCAAAACCCCTGGAATGTAAAAAAAAGTTACTAAATCATCAATCTCCCAAATGTCCTGAATCAACGGTATCCCATATGTGTGGTAAACCACACGCAGACGTGGAAGCGAAGCCACAAGTGAGACAATGCACGATGGTCTCAGAAACGGCGAAAATATTAGCCAACTCCGAATTTGGACAGTCTGCAGTTTTTTCCACAAACACCCCCGTAACTTAGAAATAACCCCCCACAAACTATATATTTCCTGAATCTACAACACCTTCAGCTATGTAACGGCTGTAGTTTGTTCATTCATACCATCAATGTGTTGGGCGAGTTCTTTGTAGAAGTTTCGCATTTGTCTGAAAAAACGAACATAAACACACTTCAAAAGGTAAAAATCATGCCAAAACCTCATGGATCTAAAAAAAGTTACTAAAATATCAATCTCCCCAAATGTCCTGAATCAAACGGTATGCCTATGGTTGTTCCACATGTGGACGTGGAAGCGAAAAGCCACAAAGTGAGACAATGCATGATGCTCAGAAACAGCGAAAATATTTAGCCAACTCCAACTTTGGACCAGTCCTGCAGTTTTTTCCACAAAACACCCCCGTAACTCGAGAATAACCCCCACAAACTATATATTCCTGAAATCTAAAACCTTCAGCTATGTACAACTTGTAGTTCGTTCTCATACCATCAATGGTGTGGGCGCAGTTCTTCGTAGAATTTCGCACTTTCTGAAAAAAATGAACAAAAACACTTCAAAAGGTAGAAATCATGCCAAAACCTGACGGAATGTAAAAAAAAGTTACTAAATATCAATCTCCCAAATGTCCTGAATCAAACGGTATGCATATTTGTGGTTACACATGCGGCGTGGAAGCGAAAAGCCACGATGTGAGACAATGTATGATGGTTGAGAAACAGCGAAATATTTAGCCACTCCGAATTTGACAGTCTGCAGTTTTTTTCCACAAAACAACTCCGATAACTCAGAAATACCCCCCACAAACTATATATTCCTGAAATCTAAACACCTTCATTAGCTATGTAGCACTGTAGTTCGTTCATTCATACCACAATGGTGGTGGCGCAGTCCTTCATAGAATTTCGCATTTCTACACAATTTTCTGGAAAAATAGAGAAATACATTTCAAAGTTACAAAATCACACCAAAACCCATTGTAATGTAAAAAAAACTTACAAATATCAATCTCCTCAATGTGCCTGAATCAAACGGTAATGCCATATGGTGTGGTTACACACGTGGACGTGGAAGCCAAAAGACAACAAAGTGAAACAAGGCACAATGGCTCAGAAACAGCAAAAATATTCAGTCAAATCTGAATTTGAACAGTCTGCATTTTTTCCCCACAAAAAACCCCCACAAACCATATATTTCTCGATCCCACCACCTTTATCTACGAAATTCTGTAGTTTGTTTCATTCGTACCATCAATGTGTGGGCGCAGTTTCTTCGTAGAAGTTCACAGTTTTAGCAGATTTTCTAAAAATTTGAAAAAAAAAACACTCTCAAGGTAGAAATCATGCCAAAATCCCAAGTATGTAAAAAAAAATTACCAAATATCAATCTCCCAATGTCCTGAATCAAACGGTATGCCCTATGTATGGTTCCACACGCAGACGTGGAATCAACTAGCCACAAGTGAGCCAATGAACAGTGGCCCAATTACACAACTTTTCAATTTGGTCAGACTAAACCACCCCTATATTAGAAATACCCCCCAAACTATATATTCTTGGACTCTAACACACCTTCACTACACAATGGTGTGATTCTTTTATGGCTACCACCAATGGTGTGGGTGCAGTTTTGTGTACATTTCGCTTTCCTTACCAGATTTTCAGAAAAATTTATAAAATACAATTCAAAGTTAAAATCCTGGCAAATTTCCATTTCATGTAAAAAAACTTGTCAATTATCAATCTTCCAAATGCCCTGAATCAAACGGTAATGCCATATGCGTGGATTCACACAGGGCGTTGACACCAACTAGCTCAAATGGAACGCATGCACCATTGTATTACAAGAAAAATTCAAGTGCTCTGTAATTTCAAACAGCCCCAAAACTTGGAAATGCCCCCCACAAATAAAACCCCCAACTAAATATCAATCTATCTCCACATGTTCTGAATCAAACGGTATGCAATATGCGTGGTGCACACAGAACGTGGCCACCAACTAGCTCAAATGGGACGCATGTACAAATGAATTACAAGAAAAAATCAAAGTGCTCTGTAATTTGAACAGCTTACCCTTTTTCTAAGGAAACAGTTCCCGAAACATGGAAATTCCCCCCACAAACTATATATTTTTGGAATCTACACACCTTCAGCTACGTTACGGTGCCATGCTTTCTACATGCATGAAGAATTCCAGACCCAGCGATCCAAGAACTCTGTGTTTTTACGAGATTTTGTGAAAATAAAATAAGATGTTCAAGGGTTGAAATCCTACCTAAACCCACTTGACAAGCAAGCAAAAAAACCCACTAAATAGCAATCTCCCAATGTCCTGAATCAAACGGTGTGCCATTGTCGTGGTGCAAACAGAGACGAGGCCACCAACTATGCTCAAATGGGACGCATTTAGAAGTGCAGTTACACAAGAAAATTTTTTTAAAAACGCCACAACCCCCCCCCACACACACACTCTCCCCTTTAGTGGTATTGTTAGTGAAATCGGTTATATGGAGAGTCACACACCGTTTTGCACACTTTACTGATCCTAAAAATTCAATACGGTCTTTATTTGGTACCTCTGCAAATTTCCTTCTAAAAAATGGGCTTAGTTTCCCTTGAAATCGTACAAATAAGTATCCCGCGTACTTTAGCTACTACCGTATCACTGGGGACATTGGGGAGCTTGAGAAGACAAACTTTTTTTCTAATTTATAGTTTTAGGGTAAAAAAAAAAAAAGGTGTGTGTGTATCACTTTAAGAATTTTTTTGTGTGTATTCCTCCCCATTTTTTCCCGCGATCATTCCCAAAGATGATCATCAGATCATCTTAGGGAATGATACCGAACTTGGAATACGGGCATAAATGCCCGTTTTCCAATTCGAAATCCGATCAGAAAAATCACTTCCCGGAAATCATTTTCCAGGAAGTGATTTTTCATTCATTGGCAAAGATCAATAATTTGGTGCAGAAGTGATCACCAAATTTTGATCTCTGTCCCCATTTTTTTTTCTAAGTCTTCGCTAAGTAGCAAAGACTTAGAAAAAATCCTATTGTGAATGGAACTTTGAGTTCCATTCACAAAATGTATAAAAGCTGTTAGCTTGACAGCTTTTCTATACTTAGACTGCAGCATGATCTCCATAGATCACTCTCAGTACCTCCACTGGACCACCGGGGGCAGCAGTGTACCTCCATATGGGAAGACCCGCGGTGAAGGAGGAAGTTCTGTGATGTCACCGGGTCTCCCATTCAGCTTCCTCCTCCGGACCGGCAGCTTCAAGGTAGGGACAACTTCAATGTAGGATATCTCCTGATCCCCCCCTCGGATTTGGACGAAACCAGGGGGGATCGAGGGGACTAGGGGGGCAGTTGAATGCTGCCCCCCGATCGGCCCTAGCAGGGGGGAAAAAAAATTTGGAGGGGGAAGCCACAGATCGTATATTCACGATCTGTGGCAGTTAAAGCATTCTCTGCACAGATCGTAATATACGATCTGTGGCAGGGAAAGGGTTTAGGTTGAAGAAAAGAAGTTTCATCTTCAGGTTAGGAAAGGTTTCTTTACAGTGAACGGTGAAACTGTGGAACTTCTTCCCAGAGATGTGGTAATGGCAAGTTCATTGAATAGCTTTAAAAAAGGCCTGGATAAGTTCCTAAAACTAAATATATTAAATTACTGGTATTAATGATATAGATCTGGTTGATCCAGGGATACTTTCCGATGCCGTTTGGAGTCAGGAAGGAATTTTTTCCCCCTTTTTAGCTGGGTTGTTTTTTGCTTCCTATGGATCAACTGTTAGGAAGGGTTAATAAAAAAAAAAAGAGGGTGGATAGCTTGGACTTATGGACGTATGTCTTTATTCAATTCAACTTATACTATGTTACTATTTAGTAAGGATTTACTGTAGGCCTAACATACAGTATATATCTAGGTAATTACAGTAGAGATTAATATCCAATTTTAACTTTTTACCTTTCAACCACAGTTTTTTTTACTTTTCTACCATGCATTTTGCATTTTCAACCACAATTTTCAAATTATCAATAAGTTCGAACTTTGAAATTTCCAAAATTCCGCCAGTAAAAATACAAATGTTGTTTACAAACAAAATTATTAACACTAGTGAATTTGTATACATTTTTCCCAACTCAGACATTAGAGAAAAATCCTTCACCAATACACAAAACACTCTATAAAGATTGCTTTTTTTCTGAGTGGTTACAGTGGAAAACTTTTTTAAATACTGCATTTAACTTTCAATGCTTAGGCGACAAGAAAGGATAAAATAGGAAATTTTGTGGTCCAATAGCAAAATACTTGTCCTAAAACAAATTACTTACTGACCATAAAAAACAAATACAAAGCATCAATGCAAAACAACAATGCCCCAATATATTGTTTGAGATCTTTTGAATGGAAATTGATATAAACGACCTAAGACGATGGTTTCTCTCAATATTAATATACCATTTGAGGAGTGGATGCTTAGTTCACAAAGGCCATTTGACCCAGCTGCCAAACATCTGGTCTGTGAAAAGGTCACAGGTTGGTGTGTATTTGGTGGAGTTTTACTCCTTTAGGGGTATATTATGCTATTTGAACCTTCCTTATTTTCGTGTCTGATTCTTGTGTACAAAATACAAAAGAAAAACGTAAATCTGGCAAAGGGGCAAGTCTACAAAAATGTAAATGAAAATTGTATCAGATCATACCAACTTAACTAGGATCTGCAAAAAAGGAATGAGCATTCATTAGAAATTCATTTTTTTCATGTGGAAAATATCATTATTTTAAATACTTCGGGGCATATTTACAAAGGGTCGTAACTTTCGCGCCACCGGTTTCCTGCCATTTTCACCAAAAATCGGAATTCCAGTGATTTATAAAAGGGCGAAAATGGTGGTGGAAAGTTAATGCAGTGGAATATCACCACAATAACATTGCATCAGTTACTGCTCGCTCTTCATTTATAAAGCGACGGTAACTGAGCTCTGGCATTAACCAACCTATATAAAGAGCTGCAAACCTCCGTCATCGCAATTGATGGCAGAAGAAAGAAGAGGGCCAGCAACATCGGCTCCATTGAAGCCGCCGGTCCAGTGGGGTCAGTCACTGGCGGCCGCAGTGACCTCGCCTGAATTTGGTGTCGCTGGCTGTGAAGAAAGAGACCTCAGATCTCCAGCGCCAGAGGTGCCTCTGGTGGCCACAGGGGCTTTTCCTGGTGTTGGACAGTTTAGCAGAGCTGGTGTCACCAGATGAAAGAAAGAAGACTGCGCCCGCCTAAGGACTCTTGTAAGAGCCAACAGGGTCCTGTTTCGAGCTGCAGGATCTCCCAACAAAGGCACTTCTCAGTGCCGCAATGACACTTGTCAGTGCCAAGGAGGGGGTCCCGGTACGAGCTGCGGGACCCCTTTGCCCAAAGGGCCCTTGTCAGGGCTGCAAGAGCACTTGTCAGTGCCGCAAGGACCCTTATAAGTGCCAGGGAAGGGGGTCCCGGTTCGAGCTGCGAGACCCCCTAATCCCCAAAAGGCACTTCTCAGTGCCTCTGCTATGGGTCCAAACATGCTCAACTCTACTGAGCAAACTGGGTCAACCCAGCACTGGATCAATGGCAAAACCATAACGGTCTCTACTAGGGGTCCTGCAAACAGAAGTCAGTATTTCGAAAACATATATTTATACACAGACAATTGCTGATTGGACAGTGAGTTCATTAAGGGAAAAATACTGCTCCTTTTTCTGAAAAGTATGTGTATTTGCACTGAAATTCCCTTTAATTTTTCACAGTATGTAGATTTGAACTAATTTTCAAACATGCTTTTAGCTCTTATTGTAGTAATGTATCTTAGAACCCATTATGGTACGCTGTTCCTGTTATGTCGAGCATTAACCATAGAGATTTATGGTGGTCATAGATGCTACAATCTGATTGTATAATAGGGTTGTCTGTCGTCTGGCAGTCCCTAAATGATCCAACAATAGTATGATATCAGGATATCTTACCGTCTATGGCCACCATTACTGATCCCAATATATAAATTATATTTTATCTCTTAATAATATATTGTCTTTGGAGATTCCAATTTCCCATATATAAAAAGCAAATACTGTAACTGAAGGGTGTTTTAAAAGGATTTCTATGCTATGTGTACATGTACTTGTTTTACATTTGACTATAGTTTTTACATTATGCAGAGGCTGGCATATTAATGCAGATGTAGATTTCTCAACCGAGATTTCATGTCAAGGTTTCAAACATGTTAAATCTATTTGTACATTTGTCTTGTCATTGTGTTTTTGGATGATGTACTCGTCCCTCTAGCAATAATAATAATCAATAATAAATATCTAGGACATTTTTTTCTATACAAAAAAAATCATAATAAGCATGTTTACTGACAAATATTTTCCTAGCAAAAGCCTCTGGCAAATAATTGAGCATCCTTAATGAACAGCAACATGAGAAGACACAGCCAGTGTAAATTTGCTTGGCTAAATCATGTAGACATTTAAATAATGAGCATTTATTCCTTGTTTTAGCGTGCTTGATGAATTTGCTGTGTACTTGGTGCTTCTTTCCCTTGGTACATTTTTTCTACTCCATGTTTGATTTTTACATTTCGTTATCTATGTAAGATATTTTATCTAGTCTGTTCTGCTCTCCCTGTAGCATTTTTTTGTGTAAACGAATATGTCAAAAGAAGAAGCAATTATTGTTACATGTTTTGGGCTGGCCCATATAAATACTGTTACCAACACAAGCTGTATAATTTAATATTCCTGCTACTAAATCTAAAAATAAATAGAAGAATTTATACAAAAAACTTTTTTCTGTCCATACTAGTAGTTGTCTGGGTACACACACTAAAGATAGACAATAATGCCGGATTTAGCTGGTTGATCCAGGGATACTTTCCGATTGCCGTTTGGAGTCAGGAAGGAATTTTTTCCCCCTTTTTAGCTGGGGTTTTTTGCCTTCCTATGGATCAACTGTTAGGAAGGGTTAATAAAAAAAAAAAAAGAGGGTGGATAGCTTGGACTTGATGGACGTATGTCTTTATTCAACCTTAATTACTATGTTACTATGTAGTAAGGATTTACTGTAGGCCTAACATACAGTATATATCTAGGTAATTACAAGTAGAGATTAATATCCAATTTTAACTTTTTACCTTTCAACCACAGTTTTTTTTACATTTTCTACCATGCATTTTGCATTTTCAACCACAATTTTCAAATTATCAATAAGTTCGAACTTTTGAAATTTCCAAAAATTCCGCCAGTAAAAATACAAATGTTGTTTACAAACAAAAGTATTAACACTAGTGAATTTGTATACATTTTTCCCAACTCAGACATTAGAGAAAAATCCTTCACCAATACACAAAACAACTCTATAAAGATGTGCTTTTTTTCTGAGTGGGTTACAGTGGAAAACTTTTTTAAATACTGCATTTAACTGTTCAATGCTTAGGCGACAAGAAAGGATAAAAATAGGAAATTTTGTGGTCCAATAGCAAAATACTTGTCCTAAAACAAATTACTTTGACCATTAAAAACAAATACAGCATCAATGCAAAACAACAATGCCCCAATATATTGTTTGAGATCTTTTGGAATGGATAAATTGATATAAACGACCTAAGACGATTTAGGTGGTTCTCTCAATATTAATATACCATTTTGAGGAGTGGATGCTTAGTTCACAAAGGCCATTTGACCCAGCTGCCAAACAATCTGGTCTGTGAAAAGGTCACAGGTTGGTGTGTATTTGGTGGAGTTTGTACTCCTTTAGGGGTATATTGTATGCTTATTTAGACCTTCCTTATTTTCTGTGTCTGATCTTAGTGTTACAAAATACAAAAGAAAAACGTAAAAATCTGGCAAAGGGGCAAGTCTACAAAAATGTAAATGAAAATGTAATCAGATCATACCAACTTAACTAGGATCTGCAAAAAAGGAATGAGCATTCATTAGAAATTCATTTTTTTCAGTGGAAAATATCATTATTTTTAAAATACTTCGGGGCATATTTACAAAGGGTCGTTAACTTTCCGCCACCGGTTTTCCTGCCATTTTCACCAAAATCGGAATTCCAGTGATTTATAAAAGGGCGAAAATGGTGGTGGAAAGTTAATGCAGTGGAATATCACCACAATAACATTGCATCAGTTACTGCTCGCTTCTATTTATAAAGCGACGGTAACTGAGCTCTGGCATTAACCTAACCTATATAAAGAGCTGCAAACCTCCGTCATCGCAATTGATGGCAGAAGAAAGAAGAGGCCAGCAACATCGGCTCCATTGAAGCCGCCGGTGCCAGTGGGGTCAGTCACTGGCGGCCGCAGTGACCTCGCCTGGAATTTGGTGTCGCTGGCTGTGAAGAAAGAAGACCTCAGATCTCCAGCGCCAGAGGTGCCTCTGGTGGCCACAGGGGCATTTCCTGGTGTTGGACAGTTTAGCAGAGCTGGTGTCACCAGATGAAAGAAAGAAGACTGCGGCCGCCTAAGGACTCTTGTAAGAGCCAACAGGGGTCCTGTTTCGAGCTGCAGGATCTCCCAACAAAGGCACTTCTCAGTGCCGCAATGACACTTGTCAGTGCCAAGGAGGGGGGTCCCGGTACGAGCTGCGGGACCCCTTATGCCCCAAAGGGCCCTTGTCAGGGCTGCAAGAGCACTTGTCAGTGCCGCAAGGACCCTTATAAGTGCCAGGGAAGGGGGGTCCCGGTTCGAGCTGCAGGACCCCCTAATCCCCAAAAGGCACTTCTCAGTGCCTCTGCTATAGGGTCCAAACATGCTCAAATCTCTACTGAGCAACTGGGTCAACCCAGGCACTGGATCAATGGCAAAACCATAACGGTCTCTACTAGGGGTCCTGCAAACAGAAGTCAGTATTTCGAAAACATATATTTATACACAGACAAATTGCTGATTGGACAGGTTAAGGTCATTAAGGTGGAAAAATACTGCTCCTTTTTCTGAAAAGTATGTGTATTTGCACTGAAATTCCCCTTTAATTTTTCACAGTATGTAGATTTTGAACTAATTTTCAAACATGCTTTTAGCTCTTATTGTAGTAATGTATCTTAGAACCCATTATGGTACTGCTGTTCCTGTTAGTCTGAGCATTAACCATAGAGATTTATGGTGGTCATAGATGCTACAATCTGATTGTATAATAGGGTTGTCTGTCGTCTGGCAGTCCCTAAATGATCCAACAATAGTATGATATCAGGATATCTTACCGTCTATGGCCACCATTACTGATCCCAATATATAAATTATATATTATCTCTTAATAATATATTGTCTTTGGAGATTCCAATTATCCATATATAAAAAGCAAATACTGTAACTGAAGGGTGTTTTAAAAGGATTTCTATGCTATGTGTACATGTACTTGTTTTACATTTGACTATAGTTTTATTACATTATGCAGAGGCTGGCATATTAATGCAGATGTAGATTTCTCAACCGAGAATTTCATGTCAAGGTTTCAAACATGTTAAATCTATTTGTACATTTGTCTTGTCATTTGTGTTTTTGGATGATGTACTCGTCCCTCTAGCAATAATAATAATCATAAATAAATATCTAGAGACATTTTTTTCTATACAAAAAAAATCATAATAAGCATGTTTACTGACAAAATATTTTCCTAGCAAAAGCCTCTGGCAAATAATTGAGCATCCTTAATGACAAGCAACATGAGAAGACACAGCCAGTGTAAATTTGCTTGGCTAAATCATGTAGACATTTAAATAATGAGCATTTTAGTCCTTGTTTTAGCAGCAGTTTTGATGAATTTGCTGTGTACGTGGTGCTTCTTTCCCTTGGTAACATTTTTTCTACTCCATGTTTGATTTTTACATTTCGTTATCTGATGTAAGATATTTATCTAGTCTGTTCTGCTACCCTGTAGCATTTTTTAGTGTAAACGAATATGTCAAAAGAAGAAGCAATTAATTGTTACATGTTTTGGGCTGGCCCCATATAAATTACTGTTACCAACACAAGCTGTATAATTTAATATTCCTGCTACAATAAATCTAAAAATAAATAGAAGAATTTATACAAAAAACTTTTTTCTGTCCAGTACTAGTAGTTGTCTGGGTACACACACTAAAGATAGACAATAATGCCGGATCTTAAGGTACTGTCCCTTCGTCGTTAGTGTGTAGAGCATTTTTGAGCGCCCCTGATGGAGGCGAAAGTTTACCATCGGCCTTGCAAATGCTCAGAAAGGCCCGCTGCCGTCTCCCTGTAATTAAAGTATAGGGAATTGTCTGCAGCTGAGGAAACCGTGCAGTCCTGTCTGGCAGCACCGCTGTTGGCTTGCTGCTAGACAATCGATAGGTGCTGTCCCCCAGATCTCTACTGCACGAGCTCAAGTAGTTTAATTGTTAGTAGTTTAATTGTTAATACTACAGTTATAGTGTGCTCCTCTGTTTGCATTTTTGTTCTCTCTATACATAGGGAGAACGCTCAGGAATGTGAGTAGTGTGATCTATCTTGCAGATCCTGTCTGTATTCTTTTAAAGGACTGTACTCTGTGTAACTCAGCTTTTGGCCATTAATGTTTTACTGATGTTATCCCCAACACTGATAAATATTCTTAAAGGGCATGCAGGGTTATTTATTAAAAGTTCTTATCATTAAAAATGGTGCTAATTTTGCCCCAACCAATCAGATCTTTTAAATGTTAAATAATATCTAATTGGTTGGGGCAAAATTTGCACTATTTTTAACGATAAGAACTTTTATTGAATCTCCCTGATGGTCTCCAGCCTACCCCCTTTAGTGTATCTTAATTACCAAAACAAAGTTCTGATTGCCGGCCCATCTCTACCTCTTTTAGCCCCCATTTTAGCCTGTGCCTACCTATTTGAATGAAACGCTCTGCAAGAAGTTGATCTTAGTAAGTGAACAGATTGCAGATACTCACACTTTTAGTTCAATATTAGGCTCAAAATGACACTCCAGTCCACATGTAATGGTAAAACATCCAAAGGTACAAACAATGTAGGAGAGCCAAAGGCAGAAATTGGACTGCAAAAAGACTTTATTTGGTGCACTGGAGCAACATGTTTCAGAGCTGTGTGCTTCCTAAGAAGCACATATTACCATTGTAAAGCTCTTGTCTGTAGCTTTTCCCAATCGCCATCCAAGCTGACGATCCGATTTTTTAACCTTTTTTTTTTTTTGCATCCACAAGGATTTTGGTACTTCGGGTACTTCCTAAAATCATATGGACATATTGGTATATATGTGGGTCAGGGCCAGGTGTATAATCCTAATTGTAAAGTTCTGCTAAATGCTTGTAAAATGTATTACCACTATATATAGGTTGTAAAAAATTTTTTTTACAAATGACAAAACAATAAATATGAATAAAGAAAATGAATTCTAGCTTGAGTAATTAAAAGTCTTCTCTACGTGTGATGAGAAATCAAAGACAGTATTTAAAGGTTAATGCATTAGCTAAAAAAAAAAAAAGAATGTCACGTTTTGTGACATGTCACGTGCCTCTATTGTGTATGTCTGCTTAATCTTTATGAAGCCAATTGGAAAACAAAAAGGCTTGACTCAGAGAGCAACAAAAGCACTGTGGTCTGCAATTATTGGAGTCGTGCTTTTAATTAGATGCCATCTGTTCAGAAGGGTGTAATATTTAGTGTTTTTACTGTGTTTATACTTTAACATTGTGCTTTGAATATAATCAGATTTTATGTAAAGCAATTCCAGTCTCTTTCATTTAAGTAGGTTCTGTTTTGTTCAAACAAGATATTAATTGTAAGCACTATACTGTTGAATACTGTAATTATAGATCCAAGTGCATGAAATAGCCTCTCAACGTCCTGTTCTGCACTGTAATGTTATTTTAATTGTGCTGGGAATAAACAGTTATTTCTTGAAGAGGTTTTGCCCCAGTTTGGATTAGAGAGAACTATCTAGAACTATGTAGAACTATGTAGAAATATACTTGAACTGCATTCTTGGAGCAGTGGGAAGAAGACAAGCATGTATATTGTTTTATAAAGAACATTTAATGCAGGGCCTCCCATAGCTTGTACTATAATTGAAAAGTAAAACAAAAGCTGAACTCCCAGGACTTACAGGATGGTTTAATAGCCAACATTTTGAACTTCTAATAAATTATAAAAATAAAAAATAAAAGGGCATGTCCAGCCATATAACCAAAACTTAACTGTAGGTTTGACACCCCCCCCAAACCCCATTTTGGTTATACTTACCCTCCCCAAAGATGCCTCTGGAAATACTTACAAGACCTGATCCCTCCCGCGAAGCTCCTCTTCTCTGTTTCCTGTCAGCAATTTACACTACACAGGGTAACAAGCAGCTTTCAAAGTCTTATCAGTGACTTTCATATTAGTGTGGAGACACCTGTATAGCAAATATGTAATTAGTGACAGAGAATACTGGGGTTGGGTGTGGCCATCAGGTGCACATGCGACAATGCACTTTGAAGACTATCAGCCTCATTTACCTTTGTAAATCTCCCTGTTAAACTCAATATGCACTTTGCTATTAGCTGGCGATACCCGTGAAGGGGAGCGTGACTTTAACCCCTTAATAGAGTGCTGTGTCTCTGGGTGTATTTGCCTGCATGTCTATTGAACTGACAACAATAAAATGTGCTTCTTATATGTACGTAAATACAACTTACTATAGGAGTATTTTACAATGTATGGGTGTTCAAAAAATCATTCACATTAGGATTTTTAAAAAAAAGTTTAGTTCTCCTTTAAGCTCTTTTGTCCCCTTTCCACTTTTTGGTGTAATCAAGCAATGTTAATCTTATTAGTGAGGATGTGAGAGATACAGCCTGGGGTTTATACATAACAGGAATAAAAAGAAGAAACATTACATACATATGTAATTGTTTATCACCTTCTAGTTATTCCTCTAAACAAATTCAAAGAGAAGAAAATAAGAAAGTTAATGAGTCTTTAAGGCACATTGTGCAGGGAGGCCAAAAAACAAATTTAGATGTTTTGTGGCTTTAAGCAAAACACTTCATCTTCCTTTGAGGTAGGTACCACAGTTAGAGTCGAAATTCTGTTTTGAAAGAAAGTGTGATTGTCACGAACTTACCTGCCGCTCCGTTCCGTTAAAAGCCGGCGTCCTCCTGGACCCGGCACCCGATAGTAGCGTTAGCTACCCCTGGCTCCTGACTCACCTGCCTTGGATCCTGCTCCGCTCCTGCTTCTATACTTACCTTGCCTGCCTCCAGTGACCACCTTACCAGTATCCTGGTACTTATACCTTTGCCATTATCCAGTACTTACCTTGCTGTATCCTGTAACCATACCTTGCCAGTATCCAGTACTTACCTTGCCAGTATCCATACTTACCACTTACCTTCCATATCCGTCTTACCTTGCCTGTCTCCAGTGACCACCTTGCCAGTATCCAGTACTTACCTTACCAGTATCCAGTACTTACCTTCCTGTACCCAGTACTTACCTTGCCAGTCTCCAGTACTTACCTTGCCTGTCTCCAGTGACTACATTGCCTGTATCCAGTACTTACCCTGCCGGTCTCCAGTGACTACCTTGCCTGTATCCAGTTTCCGTCTACTCACCTCATCTATATCCAGTTACCTACCTTACCTGTATCCAGTATCCAGCCTTCAGTTCCCAGCAGCACCTTGCTCCTGTTTCCAGCCTACAGTTCCCACAGCCTCTGTGTCCTGCACATTCCGGACTATCAGCCTCCTCCTAAAAGCGTACTGTAGTACCCCGGCTGTCCGGTCATTGTTACAGTACTATCGGGCCATGGAAACGCCTGAGGGGGTTATGGCCGAGTTGAATAAAACCTCCTCAAGCTTTGTCCAAACGCATGGACCTGTTCGAACATCATCAGGGCCAGTTGGCTCAGTTTCATGGATTTCCCTTGCTGTCCGGCTACCCCCAGCTACTGCCTGTGCTCCGGGTTCTACGCCACCTCCTTCGACAGCCGGATCCGGTGATCCTTCTCTTCGGAGAGAGCCCCGCATACCTCCAGCGTCGCTGTTTGATGGTGATGCCCAGCCTGCCGTGTGTTCATAATCAGTGCAAATCCAATTTGAACTTCAACACATCTCATTTTGCATCGGATCGTGCTAAGGTGGGGTACATCATCGCCTTGTTGGAGGGCAATGCGCTGGCCTGGGCTTCTCCTTTATGGGAAAGAGACGATCCTCTAGTTATATGTTACTGACTTCCTGAGTATGTTTCCAAGGTCTTCGATGCCCCAGAAGAACCTCTGCTGCCTTCTCCTGTTTGATGCAGCTCCGCCAATGGTCATGTTCCGTGGTCATTATGCTATCGAATTTCGTACCCTTGCTGCGGAGACTTCTTGGAACAATGAGGCACTAACTGCAGCTTTTTGGCAGGGACTCTAGTATCTAGGGAATTACCTGTCCCATTGGAAGACTTGATTACCACTATGCATACAAATTGATACCGCCTTCCGTGAACGGCAGGCAGAATGGTCTGCAGCTCGTTCCAACCTCCCTAAGACCTTTCCTAGGCCTGCTCAGCCCTTTCCGCAACCCATATCTTCGGGTGAAGACGATGCAAATTGCGGCACTCATCTATCCCCCGAGGAAAAATCACGCTCACGTACCAATGGACTTTGTCTCTATTGTGCTGGGCAAGGATACTTTGTGAGAAATTGTCCCCAGAAGTTGGGAAACTCCAGGACCTAGAAGTTAAGGAGACTCCTTCTAGGTAACATTAAGTCTCCTGCCAAATTTGAACCACGAAACTCTTCTCACCACTACTATCACCTGTAATGGTAAAACTTTTTCCTCCCAGGCCCTTTGTCGATTCTGGTGCTGCTGGAAATTTCATCGATTCTACCTACGCAGCACAATGGGGCTTCCTCTCCTTCACTTGCAGCAACCCTTCGAGTTCTGGCTTGACAATACCCGTTGGCTTCAGAATCATCTCCAAATCTACATACGAAGTCCTATTCCACATTGGCATATTTCACCAAGAATATTTATCTTTTCTTGTCATCCAAAGCCTTCTGCTCCCCTAATTCTCGTACTTCCATGGCTCAGACTACACAACCTGTTATAGATTGGTCTAAAAATGAAGTCTTGGAGCCTTCTTTTTCAAAATTCCTTTCTACTCTTGCACTACAATTACCTGTGAAAATAAATCTGAGAACAACCTCCTTAGTGTTATCACAATTTCTCTGATGTGTTCTTGTAAAAAGCGAGCTGAGAGCTTCCACCGCACCGTTCCTACGATTGCCCCATCGATCTTCTTTCTTTACTATGCCTCCTCGGGGACGGACATTCACCCACTGTCTCCCTCAGAAACTCTAGCCATGAAAGAGTACATTACTGAACATTTGTCTAGGGGTTTCATACAACCTTCCACTTCCCCTGCTGGAGCTGGGTTCTTTTTTGTTGAAAAAAGACGGAGGTTTATGACCCTGCAACGACTACTGTGGGTTAAAATAAATCACTATAAGAATCGGTATCCTCTCCCTCTCATCCTAGCTGTTTGACCAGATAAAAGGGGCTAAAATATTTACCCAAACTAGATCTTCGGGGGCATACAATCTGATCCGTATACTCCAAGGTGACGAGTGGAAGACCACCTTTAACACTAGGACGGTCACTACGAATATCTCGTAATGCCCTTTGGCCTTTGTATATCTCCAGCGGTGTTTCCAAGAATTCGTAAATGACATTTTCCGGGATATGTTGGAATCTCTGTAGTAGTATATCTCGATGACATTTTAATCTTTTCTCAAGATCTACCCTCACACGCGACATCCATGTTAAACAGGTGTTACTACGTCTGAGAGAGAATAGCCTATATGCTGGAAAAGTGTCTGTTTGAGTGTTCACAAGTACCCTTCCCGAGCTACATTGTATCTGCCACAAGGGTTCCAGATGGATCCTGTTAAAGTTTTCGGCCATTCAAAATTGGTCCTTCCTATGGGAACCAAAGCTATTCAAAGGTTCATTGGGTTTGCCAGTTACTACACATTCATTCAAGGGTTCTCTCTCAATAATTTCTCCGATATTACCCTCATCAGTAAAGTGGTAAGCCTCATTCATGGACCCCTGCGCCCTCGAAGCCTTCAAACGACTCAAGGAGGCCTTTGCTGATGTCCTGTTCTAGTTCATCCAATCCTAGTCTTCCCTTCTACATCGAATTTTGATGCCTCGGACTTGGGCGCTGGAGCCGTCCTTTCCAAAGACAAGGCCCTAAAAGGAAACTCCATCCCTGTGCTTATTTCTCTAAGAAGTTTCTACCCAACGAGCGAAACTACGACGTTGGAAATAGGAACTTCTTGCTCATCAAACTGGCCCTCGAGGAGTGGCGTCATCTATTGGAAGGCACATCTGTACCTCATCCACATCCTTACCGACCATAAAAAATGCCTCGAATACATCCAAATCTCAAAGAGTTAAATCCCCGTCAAGCACGGTGGTCTTTATTATCTTTTCCCGATTCAACTTTGTTTATCACTTACCAACCTGGTTCCAAAAACAAGAAAGCTGATGCCCTGTCCAGATCATTTGTTGCTTCCGACTGTATTAATGAAGATAAGGGCTCCATTATTCCAACCACTAAAATCTTGGCCTCTATATCTCCTCACCTTTGTTCCAAGATCCAAGCCGCACAAGATTCTTCTCCTCAGAGACACCCTCTGGCAAAACTTTGTTCCTGTTTCACTCCGGAAAGATATGCTTCTTCATACTCCACTGTTCCAAGCAAGCCGGCGCATCCTGGTGTTAACAAAACTTTTAATATTCTTGCCCTTTCTTCTTTGGT
Source organism: Hymenochirus boettgeri (assembly GCA_019447015.1). Taxonomy (NCBI): domain Eukaryota; kingdom Metazoa; phylum Chordata; class Amphibia; order Anura; family Pipidae; genus Hymenochirus; species Hymenochirus boettgeri. The sequence continues at coordinate 228,801,167 of CM033473.1, read as the reverse complement.
GCCCAAAATGAGAAAATATGTTAAAGACTTATTCAAGTGTGTACCAGCTGTGTCTCAATCCAAGTCTTCTAGAACCCTCCCCTGTGGTCTTCTTCAAACCCCTCCCCATTCCGTCCAGACCTTGGACCCATCTATCCATGGACTTTATTGTTGACCTTCCACCTTCTAAGAAAAACACGGTTATATGGGTGACAGTAGACTGCTTCAGCAAAATGGCCCATTTTGTACCCCTCCCAAACTACCATCATCAACAAAGTTAGCTCAACTATTTATTCACATATCTTCCGCTTTCATGGACTCCTTCTGAAATTGTATCTAACAGAGGTTCTCAATTTGTTTCCAAATTTGGAGGGCCACTTTGTAGCCCATGAACATCAGTTACAATTCTCCTCGGCTTACCACCCACAGTCCAATGGGTCTACGAAACGCACTAATCAGTCTTTGGAACAATATCTTCGTTGTTACATTTCCTATACTCATGAGTGATTGGGCCGACCTTCTGCCTTGGGCCTGAGTTCGCCCAAACAATTCACCTCAATGCTTCTACTGGGAAATCTCCTTTTTTGTGTGTGTTTGGGACAATCCTAGATTTTTCCTCAGATTTTCTTTTTCACACAAGTACCTGCTGCCAATGACTCGGCGGCCCAGATGACCGCTATCTGGCATGCTACGGAAATCAGCCTTCAGACTCTGCTTTGGTCAAAAAACTGCAGCAGATAGGAGACTAGAGAACCCCCAGCTTATTCGGTTGGAGATAAGTGTGGCTCTCCTCTGCTCATATTAACCTACGGGTTTCCTTCCTCTAAACTGGGACCCAATTTATTGGTCCGCTCCTGCTTCTATACTTACCTTTCCTGCCTCCAGTGACCACCTTGCCAGTATCCTGTACTTACCTTGCCAGTATCCAGTGCTTACCTTGCCTGTATCCTGTACTTACCTTGCCAGTATCCAGTACTTACCTTGCCAGTATCCAGTACTTACCATGCCAGTATCCAGTACTTACCTTGCCTGTCTCCAGTGACCACCTTGCCAGTATCCAGTACTTACCTTACCAGTATCCAGTACTTACCTTGCCTGTACCCAGTACTTACCTTGCCGGTCTCCAGTACTTACCTTGCCTGTCTCCAGTGACTACCTTTCCTGTATCCAGTACTTACCTTGCCGGTCTCCAGTGACTACCTTGCCTGTATCCAGTTTCCGTCTACTCACCTCATCTGTATCCAGTTACCTACTTACCTGTATCCAGTATCCAGCCTTCAGTTCCCAGCAGCACCTTGCTCCTGTTTCCAGCCTACAGTTCCCACATGCCTCTGTGTCCCTGCACATTCCGGACTATCAGCCTCCTCCTAAAAGCGTACTGTAAGTACCCCGGCCGTCCGGCCATTTGTTACAGTGATGGGAGTGTTAAACAAAATTATACTAAGAAAAACTCCAGAAAGAAGAGAAATTTCAGATCATTTTGATTACTAATTATCAAACTGTATTCCTTTCTTTAAATGATGTATTATATTTGTTAATTATTGTGTTATGGTTGTTTGTTGGTATTGTGTAATGTTCACTATAATTTGTATTTGTAGTATTGTTGTAATTGATGTTATTGAGTCTACTTTATTATTATACATACAGGTGGTTGAAGTTCCTACTAGAAAAGGAGCTCTGTTGGATCTGGTAATATCTAACATTGTGGAGCGCATTATAGATATAAAGGTAACTGGAGGCTTAGGGAATAGTGACCATGAAATAGTGGCGTTTGGACTATGTTATCGAAAGGAAAAGTGCGCTGGGTTAACACATTTTTTTAAGACTTTAAATTCCAGGAAAGCAAATTTTCCCAGGTTAAAAGTTGCTCTTCAGAATGTCAACAGGGATAAGGTATTATCAGGTAAAGGTACTGAACAGAAGTGGACTGTGTTTAAGGGGATTTTAAGTAATTTAACATCTAAATTTATACCTTTGGGAAATAAATGTAAAAAAAAAAATTTGTGCCCATGTGGCTGAATTCTGATGTAAAGAGGGACATGGAAAGGAAGAAAAAGGCATTTAATTCTTTAAGTCAGAGGGAACAGAAAGGGCCTTTAGGGATTCTAAAAACTGTAACAAGGAGTGTAAGAAAGCAATCAAACTAGCTAAAATTAATAAGGAAGTTAGGGATAGCTAAACAAAGCATCAATAAGCCTAAAAGAGTTAGAAGATGAGGACTGAAAATGTGGCACCATTAATTAATGGAATAGGTTCATTCAGAGGGATGGCGGTTGGTAAAGCAAATGTCTTAAATATTTTTTTCCCTCTGTATACACTATAGAGATCAAGTACAGATTATGTATAGTAGCAATAATGTATAAAAGATGCAAGTGCACTTTGGTTAGCCGAGGATATGGTAAGGTGATGCCTTTTGGACTTAAAAATCCTTGTGTTACTTATACTATGAATGGCTAAATGTTAGTGAATACCTGTGGAAAAGAATATGGAGTTTGGTGGATAACAAACTTAAAGGTATCAAGCAGTGCAGGCGGCAACAGCCAGAGCCAGCATGCTATTGTCTTGTAAAGAGAGGTATGGAGAATGTAATTCTCCCTCTTACAAAGCATTGGTAAGGCCTCATTTGAAATATGCAGTGCAATTTTGGAATCCTGTGTACAAAAAGTGCATCTTTAAATGGAAAGGGCAAACTAAATTAATAAGGGATTGGGGAGGCTTGAACATGAAAGAGACTGGATAAGTTACAATTATGTACGCTAGAGAAAAAGTGATTGCGTGGGGATATGATTACTGTGTATAAATACACTAAGGGGCCATACAATAAACTATCTGGGCCATTGTTCACCAATAGAGCATGTCAAAGGACACAAGAACATCCCTTAAGACTTAAAGAAAAAAAGTTTATCTAAACGAACATGGCAGTTGGGGGTGGGATAGGGTGTCCTACACTACAGCAAAACTTTATTTTTGGGTGGAGATACCCTTTAAAGTTGGAGAAATAGTTACAGGCACTTTATGATGCACTGAGAACCAATATCAGTATATAACTGTTCTGGAGCAAATGCAATGGGGAGCTGATAACAGCTCTTGGTGCATCACCCCATTTTTTTATTGTCAGCAGTGAATCTGGAGTATAAATCCATTCTAGTCTTATGTGGGTCATCGATTATTTGAATGATTTGCCAGCCGTTCTGGACATGTGCATTAGCCACAGGACAGAAAGTAAAAAATTGCATTCTCTGGGAATCCTTGGAGTGAGAAATTGCTCCATGTTTCTTAGATTAAGCGGGCAATTCTGTTCTAAGGTACCTTCTGTTTAAAGAAGGCTCTGTTATATGTTATGCTGTTTGAAGGGCTTTTTGCTCCTTTAAGCCTATCTCACATTAAGCTAAATAGCTGCCTGGTATAATGATTCACAAGTACATTTTAGTGTGGGAGTCCATAATTAATGGGATTGTTTGGTCAATGTACATAGTGCTTATGCTGGAGGACTGAATATTAATCTTTGCCATAATACAGTATGACTTTTTTAGGCACAAGCTTCTATTTGGGGCTATAAATGTTCTTAAATTCCATAAAGAATAAATCCTTAAAACAGCTTCTTGAAAACAGTTTCTTAAAAATAGCTTCCCAGATGTTGATAGAATGCAGCTAACAGTATTGTGAAATACAGCTTACAGCTGAATGCTGGTAGAAAGCAATAACTGCCTAATGATTGCTGGTTACTATTTTAGTTCTGCCTGACAATTTATTTGTAGAAAAATGTTCTAAGTAGAATTTAAATTACAATTAATCTACCATTTCTAAGGCTTTATTTGAAACCAAAGTTCAAGGAGAAAATAATAAAGTGATTACTACTAGTGATGAATCCAAGCTTTAAAATGAACCCTGGGATCCAATGTATTTTTTTTAATATAATTATTACTGTTAAAAAAAATGATGCTTCATTTGGGTTCGAAACAGATCTTTGGATCTTCAATAGGTTCCGCAGAACTGATGTCTGAATGAAATTCATCAGTCAATTAATTACTAGTAACCATGGTGCACTTAGTGGTCAGCAGCATTATGTTGCAGCTCTGTGTCCAGGGTTCAAATCTGCAAGGATTTTGCATGTATTATTTATACTTTTATTGTTATTATTATAGATAAAATCGGATTTCACAGATCCGCTGGAACTCGGACTTTGCGGATTTTGGACTTTTTCGGATTTTACAAACCTCTGAACTATTTCCAAAAATTCTCAAACGTTCAAGAATTTTCCTAATTTCCAACCTTTTCCCAGGCCCCTAAGCCATTTACTGTAAGTAACTGCTATTATTTATATCTTCATTTTAGCCAATTTTTTGATTTTTTTAAAACGCCCATTAACGTAAATTGGTCTGCTTGAGGATTTTCATATTTTTGGATTTTTTAGAAAATCCGCAAATCTGCAAGCCGAACAGATTTAAGTGAGTTCAACTCTAGTTATTATTGATTTATATAGCGCCAAACATCTTCCGTATCGCTTTACAATTACACATCTGGCCCTGCCCCAAAGAGCTTTTATTTGACACATACAACCTATCAGTATGTCTTTGTGTGTTCCCCTCTGCTAAGTGGAGGGGTAAAAGATTAAGGAGTTCATTGGACAGTTTGTAAATACCATTATTTTAGAAAAGTATGAATGAATTTCTAATGATTCTCTGTGTAATAAATACCTTATCTACAATACATTTTCATTTTCGAATGCTGACAAAAACCATTGTTATAATTGATGCTTCCTTTTTCCTTTTGATTGATGTAAGCCCATTCAAGTCTATAGGGTTTGTGCCAAATAAACATTTGTGAGAAGTATGAGAATCACATGTCAGTCCATTCAAATGTGAGAGGCCTCACTGTTATCGGGGCACATGTGATCACCATTTATGGTACATAGTGCATAACAAAATATTGGAAAAATTGCACTGCAAATGCACAGTAGCACTTTGTAAAACGATCGCACTTTTCACATGAATTACTGTGCATTGTAGTGTGGCAACAGCTTAACTTAGTTTGTCCCCTTTAGTCCATGGGTAGTACAGTTCTAACTAAGCAAAAGAAGGGCACATCCAGTCAAAAATAAAGTTTAGTTATAAATGTTAATCACCCCCCAAACCTAGCTTTCACATTACTAATATATTCCAAAGATGCCCCTGAAGTCTCTTACCAGACGTGGTTTCTCGTAGGCGATGCCCCCTGCTCCTGTTTCGAGTTTGTTTCGAGCAAAAACAGGAGCAGAGGCCTTCTGCTCTGATAGCCGTTATACTTCCTGTTCATAGCTGTCAGGCGATTGGGCGTGACATCACGTCGTGCCTTTACTGACAGCTGCAACCAGGAAGTGGCTGTCAGTTGCAGAGCAGAGGAGGAGTGTTGAGGGACCTGTTTAGGTAAGAGACTTCAGGGGCATCTTTGGACATACAACAAGCTTTGTTTTGCCCTTTAGTATTTAAATGAGAACTAACTTATTTTTTTTTTTAATCCTGTGAAAGCTTTTCTCACCAAAACACCTATACACTTGTGTAAGATTCTTCTCTTGCATTCAGTACATATGAGAAATAGATCCTGCAACTAAAAAGGCTTCTGTGTTTTCAGTACAACTCACAGCCCATGTTTTCAAAGAGCGTTGTGAGTATGTTCACTTATTGGCTATGTCCCTTGACCCCAACGTTTACTGTTTCTATGCACAGATTAGTCTCTAAACAGATATCTCTGCACCGATATGGAAGCCTTTCCTTTTAGCAAAACAGAATACATCAGGTTGCAGGTTCAAATCCCCAGACTTACTTTTAATTTTCAATAAAATGTTAATATTCTGTGTAATATGTCCATGCTAGCTAAGAAATAAACTGCAATGATTACTGTACTTTTTGTGCAAAACCAAAGGAACATATCATTGTTAGGGACAAGTGCATTTAAATATGTTTACACACAAACTGAAATTCCTGTTCTGTGTCAATGAGATGGAGGACCTCTGTGCTGTTTTATGATTGGCTGTCAGCTTCTAGGAAGCAAGTGGAAGTGTTGTTTGAGTGCCATGAAACGTGTCAGGGTCTAAGCCATGGTGGATGAAGACATCTAGTACCCATAGGTTAATTTCATAAATCACCCAGCAGCCACAGCAAAAAAAGAGGCAAAACAAAGCTTGTTGTATGTCAGTGAATGTTCACTGTATATTGGATCTGTTGTCTAAAGAGATACACCTGCCGGCAAGGTAAGCTCTAATGTGGTCAATCTGGAAATGACTAATAATAATGTTTGCAATAGACGTCTAGTCTTGATTTGGAGGAAAGGATAAATAATATAAATGTCACTGCTATATTCCATTAGATACTTTTGCATATATAATCAGTATATACTGTATATAACAGTGTCTGTGTTCTTTATATGAATAAAAGGTAACAGCAGATTGCATTTACCATTAAGTTTCAATCATGGTAGGTTGTTATAAACAAATATAGCTGTTAATGCTCTCAGTTTAGTTGCAACAGTGTTTCAGTACCTTACAATTGATAATATGCTGAAGTAAAATAAACTTTTATATATTGCCTGTTATGGGCAAGTAGAGTAATATACGACATCTGTTTCTCATCAGTTTCAGAGACTTTATTGTTAGCCGTGCAGATTTGCATACTTCTAATGTTTTTATCACTGCGGCTCCTGTCCGTAGATCCTTGGCGTGCTTAAAGAGTCCGTGCGCTATACTTGCGGTTCCCACCAGATGGCCTTGGCAGCTTGTGTAAATGTATGTCTGGGTTCCCGTTTGGTACTACTTAAAGGACAATTATACTCATCTCCCCCTTGTTCCTTTCCCCCCACTCTGCAAAGTACCCAGGATGAGGACCTAAAACGCTAAGTCCTCACCTCTGGGTACTTTACAAAAGTCCTGTACTACTTACTTGTAATCTCCCTCGTCACTCCGGTCCGATCCTCCCCACTGGCACTTTGAGTGACAGGTCGTGAGGCAGCCAATGGGAAGACACGCTCTGCAAGGAGGCGTTTCTTCCCATTGGCTGCCTCCCGGACTGTCACTGACAAAAGTAGCCTGCAGAACCTCCAAATAGTTTGTGTGTACAGGAAGTTCGTTTTTAATAAGTTTTGGTTATGTATGTGTTCCCTACACCATTTCCCAGATTCCTGAATCATTTAAACTAAATTATTTTTGCTATTTCTACATTAAATTCAATTGCAACTTTCAGATTTTTTTTCTCCCATTGACTATGGGATCTGTTTTCTGATTTTTTCAGGTTTTGGGATTTTTTTGAAATCCCAAAAATAGAAAGGAACTCGCCGGTTATAAACATCTTTAGTCAGAGGATATCAAATCCAAATCCAGACCAGGGAAAAGGGTTCTGATGAAAATCAAACATATAGTTTGTGCTCATTGTAAATATCCTGTTGATTCAGGGAAATTCTGTTCAGTGTGTATTAAAAAGGCTGTAACATCTGAATCTTCTACTTCTATGTCAAAATATTTTTGATTGGCTTAAAAATTCTATGATTAATACTTCCCAGCAGCCATCTCTGCTCCAGCATCCAATCTACAGGTCCCACCAGTACCCCATTTGCATTCCTGGAGCTCTGATTGTGCATCCCCATACGTACAATCGGCCACCTCCTGAAAGCATACCCCAGCCATCAAGGCCATATTCGTTACACTTTTTAAGCCCTAAGGATAATTTTTAAGGAATTTTAAAGAGAAGGCTGGATCAACTGAGGATACTGGGAATAGGAGCATTTTTTATGCCCTGCCTCCAAAGGGGTTGGGCTAACCCTAGGCTCAAGGCACACAGTCTTTGCCGGAAAAGAATCTTCATTAACTTCATTAATCTTCATGTAACTTCATTCTCTATCCAGATCAATTCTAGGAGTCTTACACTTGGAGGGTTACAGACTACTGAATCTATGGTTTTACATCCCAGATTTTTAACCCAAAGAAAATCTCTAACTATTTCTTTCTCCGAGCTGACAGGAGTATACAGATAACTCCATTATTCATTTGTCATCTCTGTTAATTTGTCACATACACTTGATAGCAATAAAGTGGAAAATAAAACCATTTATTTAAATTAATGTGAAATTGAATTTTGCTAAAATGCTGCTTTTCATAAATTCAATTTGCATACATTGCCTTTGAATCCGGTGACTGTTATTCACAGAGAGCATTCCCATTAAAAGTATTACAAACCGCTAAATCATTTTTTATATTAAGACCCTTCATACATTTTTCACGGCTAATCTTATTTTTTACAATGGGTTTGAGACCGATTTAGGGGCAATATCTAATTTCTAAATGATGTTCTAAAATTTCTTTTAAATTGGAAAATATACATTATTCACAGCTGGGTTTGCCTTTGTTTAAATACTGTAGGTAGGTGACTATAAAAACCTAACCATAGACTAGTCTCTTTAGCCAGACATTGTTTTAACATTCACATAATTACAATATGAGAAATCGATCACAAGGAGCTGCCTTATTGTTTTAGAAAGTGCACTCTCGATATCAGAACAGTATAGCAGTATTTAACATATCCTACCATTTACATTTCAAAAGGAAAAAAAAGGAAAAAACATTGTTCTAGGAAAGCTAGACCATTTTCATGATCCTTTTATAGAGAGATAGGATCCCAAATCTATGACGGACCCATATCAGAAAAAAATATAGCCTATTTATTGCTTTTACATTTTCCTTCTCTCAAGGGAAGTAATTCTTGTAAGGTCCTAATGAAAATAAAAATGTAGATCCTACTCTAACAGATCCTAAAAATCTATAGAGTCTCAGTAAGAGTGGAGTACATTTTTAGGAGTTTGCACAAGGTAAGGAATACTTCAATGCTACTACAAAATAAGTCTGGGGCCTTGGATCCCCAGGTTCTGATAAGATCAGAGTCTGAGCTTTTGCACATCTTACCTGGGTAGTGTTTTTCCAGGCTTGGCCCTAAAGCATAGCAATATGTAAATTTTTTGAGGCTTTGTCTATAGAGTTGGATTTTGATAAAGAAGGGTCTAAATATTATCTAATGAAGAGGAGTTTCTTAAAAGGATATTTGGGGGCATAATAATAAAGGATCCCTATTTTCCCCATTTTGCTATCGCAGGACATCGCAATAGCAAAAATGATTCTTTTTGCCATATTTATAAAGCCGATTTTTTGTTTTTGCCGCGTAAACTATCCCAGCAGAGCTGTGCAGTGGTAATTAATATCTTTGATTGGCCACAATACAGGACTTAACACAATGAATATGGAAATGTTGCCAGTGCACAACACGTTAACTCCTGTATCTCGGCCAAAAGAGAACATGTCGATCTTGTAAAACTGCAAATTGCTGATCGTATTAGAGTAAACGCTGAAAATAATCTGACACCCCCTATGGACCCTTATAATTATTGAGAAACACAAACACAATGTACTGACACCTTCCTAGAACCCACTGACAGGCTAGATATAGAGGTGAAAATGGCAGCGAAAAGTGAAAGATCCTTTAAAAATTTACCCCTTTATAATTAACAAATTATTCTATACATGGTTTAGTAGTTTCTGAACTTAATGGTTTTCAATGGTTTTTTTCTATTTTTTATCGTGCTAACATAATTTGGCCATTATATCACCTCCGTTTTTGGAGCACCTCAGTATAACCATTGCACTGTCAATTTTTATTTAAAATTAATCCAGGATCATGCTTGTAGCTGCAATCTATCCAAAGTTATAGCAGTATAAGGGGTGGTGCTTTTTGCTTACACTTTGTTTTGTGATATCACTGGCATACCAGCGGCGCAAGCATGCCCACGGAATTCTACTGCTGGGACAAAGAGAAATAAAATGAATACACCACATAACACACTGCCACATCATTAACAGTGTTATAAGCCCTGCCAGCAAAATTCTTGATAGCCACAAGCCTGTAAAGATGATCGAAGAAGGGGACTCCAACAACAGTATTCAACTGCAAACCACAAGTGTGTTATTGCAATAAACATTTTGTGGTTTGCAGTTGAATACTGTTGTTGGAGTCTCCTTCTTCATTTATATATGATGAAGATAACTGTTAGGTTGGAACAGTAAGAAGGTGGCGGGCCAAGAATCCACCTGGGTTACTGTGTGCAAACACTTAGCCTGTAAAATAATCTCTATCTACCTTTAAAAAAACATTGAAAATTTTAGGAAGCAATTTTTATTGGTCTAACATCATCAGCTATGTCAAATTATAGTGCAAACCAGGAAGTTACATTTTTATTGCTGTAACTCTAGATTCATTGCAGCTACAGAAATCATCATAGGCTTATTGAATTGCACATTAAAAACTATTTTAATGTGTTGGCTAACAGAGTACTTGCCCTGCTTATTTAATATGGGGAATAATTCCCAGCATGCAGTATGTTCACTTCCATATCATCATAATTAGAGATGGACACAAAACCAAATTCGAACCAGAGTTCGAGCCGAACTTTATGAGTTCGGACGAACTCGAACTATTCGTTTTTCTGGACTTGCGGAAAATTTTCGATAATTTACAGGCCGTTCGCTAACCCTAGAATGTATCGTTCCCTAACCCCCGAAAGTATTGTTTGTTTTCGGTAACCCTCGAATGTACAGATCATGTTCGCTAACCCTAGAATGTACCATTCGCTAACCCTTGAATGTAGCCTTTGATTTTCGGTCACCCTCAAAAGTATTGCTCTTTTTTGGTAACCCTCGAATGTATGGATTACTTTCGCTAACCTTCGAAAGTATTGTTCGGTAACCCTTGAATGTAGCTTGCGCAAAACCCAACAATTGCCCGCTCGTGTTTAAGAAGTGTTAGTGATATGTTCCCCAGACCATTCTCAGGTGCCACAGCCATTTGCAGTAAGTTACCATTGTTAGTTTAGGTGTAAATCACCCAGACTTTTCAAACTATCACACTCCCATTGACTTTAATGGGTCTGAATTCGAACTTTCAAACTTTTACTGAAGTTCGGAAGTTTGAAAACGGACCGAACTTTATGAAGTCCGGCCATCTCTAATCATGATATAACTAGGGAAAGTAAATTTTAATGAGCCTTTCTTGAATATCAGTATGGCAGTACTTTTATTTATGCTTACATATTTGAGGTTTAGGGCATTGAGGAACATTGTTTCTGCTTTGAATCCATCAAATGTGTTTATCTATTCATGTCTTGACGTGTCTGGAGCTTTTCCATAAATCACACTATATCTGTTTGATGAATTCTGCATGATAGATGAGCCCACTATAGGTCACAATGTCCAGAACAGAAGTTCAGCTGATACTTAACTTACTTATTGTAAAGTAGAGGAAATCCGATTGATGTAAAATACTCTATTACACAGAAATTTTCATTTTATTATTTAAAACACTTATTTCCATCATTTCTGTTGACAGTTCACAGTTCAAAGTGGTATTTCAAATGTGAATCCATGATTCATGATTATTTAACAGTGTTTGAGAATTTGTTTAAAAATACATACTGTATTTACTCGAGTATAAATTGAGAAATTTTACCTTAAAGGCATATCCACTCCTAAAACTAAAATTTAACCATACTGGCCCCACTGTGTAGTGTTATCCTTACCTTACCTCTCTGCTCCAAATGGTTCTATACACTACTGAAAGTCTTCCCTCAGTGTATTCTGAGGTCTGGGCTGATCTGGATGCTTGAAAGAGCAGTTGGACAAAAACACAAACCTTAGGAAAAGAAAAGCAGTACCCTGTAACAAACAGAATCCTCTTGGTTTCAGTGGGTTAGTCAATTGTTGTCCTGCTCACTCAGTCAGCCCAGAATGCAAGGGAAATGGGGAAAAATGAGAGAAATAACATGATTCAACAAACACTCAAAATAGGGATCTTTAATGTTCAGGTTTCTATGGGACTGGTGATTGGGACTTTCTATGGGGCTGTGTATGGGATTCTATAGGGCTGTGTATGGTACTTTCTATGGGGCTGTGTATGAGGCTTTCTATGGGGCTGTGTATGGGACTTTCTGTGGGGCTGTGTTATGGATTTCCATGAGGCTGGTATTGGACTTTATGGACCTATGTGTGAGTCTTTCTATGGGGCTGTGTATGGGACTTTCTTGGGGTGTGTATGGGACTTTCTATGGGGCTGTGTATGGGACTTTCTATGAGGCTGTGTGTTGAACTTTCTATGGGGCTGTGTATGGGACTTTCTATGGGGCTGTGTGTTGAACTTTCTATGGGGCTGTGTATGGGACTTTCTTTGGGGTGTGTATGGGACTTTCTATGGGGCTGTGTATGGGACTTTCTATGGGGCTGTATATGACTTCTATGGGGCGTGTATGGGTTTCAGGGGGTGTGTATGGGACTTTTATGGGCTGTGTATGGGACTTTCTATGGGATGGGACTTTCTCTGGGGCTATGTATGAGACTTTTTATGGGGCTGTGTATGGGACTTTCTATGGGGCTGTGTATTGGACTTTCTATGGGACTGTGTATGGGACTTTCTATGGGGCTGTGTATTGGACTTTCTATCGGGCTGTGTATGGGACTGTCTATGGGGATGTGTAAGAGGCTTTCTGTGGGGCTGTGTATGGGACTTTTATGGGGCTGTGTAAGGTACTTCTATGGGCTGTGTATGGGACTTTCTTTGCGGTGTGTATGGGACTTTCTATGAGGCTGTGTATGAGACTCTATAGGACTGTGTATGGGACTTCTATGGGGCTGTGTATGGGACTTTCATGGGGCTGTGTATGGGACCTTCTAGGGGGTTGTGTATGGGACTTTCTATGGGACTGTGTATGGGTTTTCTATGGGCTGTGTATTGGACTTTCTATGGGGCTGTGTATTGGACTTTCTATGGACCTATGTGTGAGTCTTTCTATGGGGCTGTGTATGGGACTTTCTATGGGGCTGTGTATGGGACTTTTTATGGGGCTGTGTAAGGTACTTCCTATGGGGCTGTGTATGGGACTTTCTATGGGGTGTGTATGGGACTTTCTATGAGGCTGTGTATGGGACTTTCTATCGGGCTGTGAATGGGACTGTCTATGGGGATGTGTAAGAGGCTTTCTATGGGGCTGTGTATGGGACTTTTTATGGGGCTGTGTAAGGTACTTCCTATGGGGCTGTGTATGGGACTTTTATGGGGTGTGTATGGGACTTTCTATGAGGTTGTGTATGGGACTTTCTATAGGGCTGTGTATGGGACTTTCTATAGGGTTGTGTATGGGACTTTCTATGGGTCTGTGTATGGGACTTTCTATGGGGCTGTGTATGGGACCTTCTATGGGGTTGTGTATGGGACTTTCTATGGGACTGTGTATGGGATTTTCTATGGGGCTGTGAATTGGACTTTCTATGGGGCTGTGTATGGGACTTTTCATGGGGCTGTGTATGGGACTTTCCATGAGGCTGTGTATTGGACTTTCTATGGGGTTGTGTATTGGACTTTCTATGGACCTATGTGTGAGTCTTTCTATGGGGCTGTGTAAAGGACGTGCTATGGGGCTGTGTAAAGGACATGCTATGGGGCTGTGTACAGGACTTCTATGGGGCTGTGTATGGGACATCACCGCTGGACTACTGCAATTCCCTTTATGTAGGTCTCCCACAAAAAGAACTGCACCGCCTACAATTAGTGCAGAATGATGCTACCAGACTGCTAACTGTTGAATTCGAACTTCAAACTTTTACTGAAGTTCGGAAGTTTGAAAACGGACCGAACTTTATGAAGTCCGGCCATCTCTAATCATGATAAACTAGGAAAGTAAATTTTAACTGAGCCTTATCTGAATATTACGTATGGCAGTACTTTTATTTATGCTTACATATTTGAGGTTTAGGGCATTGAGGAACATTTGTTTCTGCTTTGAATCCATCAAATGTGTTTATCTATTCATGTCTTGACGTGTCTGGAGCTTTTCCTAAATCACACTATATCTGTTTGATGAATTCTGCTGATAGATGAGCCCACTATAGGTCACAATGTCCAGAACAGAAGTTCAGCTGATACTTAACTTATATTGTAAAGTAGAGGAAATCCGATTGATGTAAAATACTCTATTACACGAAATTTTCATTTTATTATTTAAAACACTTATTCCATCATTTTGTTGACAGTTCACAGTTCAAAGTGGTATTTCAAATGTGAATCCATGATTCATGATTATTTAACAGTGTTTGAGAATTTGTTTAAAAAATTACATACTGTATTTACTCGAGTATAAATTGAGAAATTTTACCTTTAAAGGGCATATCCACTCCTAAAACTAAAATTTAACCCACTACTGGCCCCACTGTGTAGTGTTATCCTTACCTTACCTCTCTGCTCCAAATGGTTCTATACACTACTGAAAGTCTTCCCTCAGTGTATTCTGAGGTCTGGGCTGATCTGGATGCTTGAAAGAGCAGTTGGACAAAAACACAAACCTTAGGAAAAGAAAAGCAGTACCCTGTAACAAACAGAATCCTCTTGGTTTCAGTGGGTTAGTCAATTGTTGTCCTGCTCACTCAGATCAGCCCAGACTGCAAGGGAAATGGGGAAAAATGAGAGAAATAACACGATTCAACAAACACCTTAAAATGAGGGATCTTTAATGTTCAGGCTTTCTATGGGACTGTGTATTGGGCTTTCTATGGGGCTGTGTATGGGACTTTCTATAGGGCTGTGTATGGTACTTTCTATGGGGCTGTGTATGAGGCTTTCTATGGGGCTGTGTATGGGACTTTCTGTGGGGCTGTGTATTGGACTTTCCATGAGGCTGTGTATTGGACTTTCTATGGACCTATGTGAGTCTTTCTATGGGGCTGTGTATGGGACTTTCTATGGGCTGTGTATGGGACTTTCTATGGGGCTGTGTATGGGACTTTCTATGAGGGCGTGTGTTTGAACTTCTATGGGGCTGTGTATGGGACTTTCTATGGGGCTGTGTGTGAACTTTCTATGGGCTGTGTATGGGACTTTCTTGGGGCTTGTATGGCTGTATGGGACTTTCTATGGGGTGTTATGAACTTCTATGGGGCTGTGTATGGGACTTTCTATGGGGTTGTGTATGGGACTTTCTATGGGTCTGGTATGGGACTTTCTATGGGATGGGACTTTCTCTGGGGCTATGTATGAGACTTTTTATGGGGCTGTGTATGGGACTTCTAGGGGCTGTGTATTGGACTTTCTATGGGACTGTGTTGGGACTTTCTATGGGGCTGTGATTGGACTTTCTATCGGGCTGTGTATGGGACTGTCTATGGGGATGTGTAAGAGGCTTTCTGTGGGGCTGTGTATGG
The DNA here is from genome assembly GCA_019447015.1 of Hymenochirus boettgeri. NCBI lineage: Eukaryota > Metazoa > Chordata > Amphibia > Anura > Pipidae > Hymenochirus > Hymenochirus boettgeri. The sequence continues at coordinate 228,785,935 of CM033473.1, read as the reverse complement.
GACTTTTTATGGGGCTGTGTAAGGTACTTCTGGGCTGTGTATGGGACTTTCTTTGCGGTGTGTATGGGACTTTCTATGAGGCTGTGTATGAGACTTTCTATAGGACTGTGTATGGGACTTTCTATGGGGGTGTGTATGGGACTTTCTATGGGGCTGTGTATGGGACCTTCTATGGGGTTGTGTATGGGACTTCTATGGGACTGTGTATGGGATTTTCTATGGGGCTGTGAATTGGACTTTCTATGGGGCTGTGCATGGGACTTTCTTGGGGCTGTGTATGGGACTTTCCATGAGGTGTGTATTGGACTTTCTATGGGGTTGTGTATGGGACTGTCTATGAGGATGTGTAAGAGGCTTTCTATGGGGCTGTGTATGGGACTTTTTATGGGGCTGTGTAAGGTACTTCCTAGGGGCTGTGTATGGGACTTTCTATGGGGTGTGTATGGGACTTTCTATGAGGCTGTGTATGGGACTTTATCGGGCTGTGAATGGGACTGTCTATGGGGATGTGTAAAGGCTTTCATGGGGCTGTGTATGGGATTTTTATGGGGCTGTGTAAGGTACTTCCTATGGGGCTGTGTATGGGACTTTTATGGGGTGTGTAGGGACTTTCTATGAGGTTGTGTATGGGACTTTCTATAGGGCTGTGTATGGGACTTTCTATAGGGTTGTGTATGGGACTTTCTATGGGTCTGTATGGGACTTTTATGGGCTGTGTATGGGACCTTTATGGGGTTGTGTATGGGACTTTCTATGGGACGGTATGGGATTTTCTATGGGGCTGTGAATTGGACTTTCTATGGGGCTGTGTATGGGACTTTTCATGGGGCTGTGTATGGGACTTTCCATGAGGCTGTGTATTGGACTTTCTATGGGGTTGTGTATTGGACTTTCTATGGACCTATGTGTGAGTCTTTCTATGGGGCTGTATAAAGGACGTGCTATGGGGCTGTGTAAAGGACGTGCTATGGGGCAGTGTACAGGACTTCTATGGGGCTGTGTATGGGACATCACCGCTGGACTACTGCAATGCCCTTTATGTAGGTCTCCCACAAAAAGAACTGCACCGCCTACAATTAGTGCAGAATGATGCTACCAGACTGCTAACAAGCCAGCCTCGCCACAGTCACATTACACCGATCCTTCGCTCACTGCATTGGCTACCAGTACAATGAAGAATACTCTTCAAGATAGGACTGTTAACTTTCAAATCACTGCACAATCTGGGCCCTGGATACATGAAGGACTTGCTGAAGCTGTACCACACCTCTCACAACCTCAGATCAGCAGGTTCCATAAACTTGGTCACTCCCAGAGTGCACCTTTTTGACAGCATATTTGAATGGAATAATACATGTAAATACATGATAAATCAAAGTCTTCCAATTCAGCCTTGTCAAAGCTCATTTTAAAAGATAATCAGGGTTATTCAATAAAAGTTCTTATAATTTAAAATGGTCCTAATTTTGCCCCAACCAATCAGATGTTAGCTTTCAAATGTTAAATAAGTTCTGATTGGTTGGGGCAAAATTAGCACCATTTTAAACGATAAGAACTTTTATTGAATAACCCTGATTGTTTTAAGTTTCTCCCAAGTACAGGTGATGTTATTAAGCTATGAAATCCTTTTGGGCCTAACCTGCATACCACAGAGCTTCTGTTACGTGCTCAAGGCAAAACACTGAACAGTTGTTTGCACTCAATTCAATCGACTCAGAAATAAAAACTAGTATAAAGAACTAGTGCAAAAAAAAAATGCTTGCTAGCAAGAAAGACATAAAACAACAAGAAACAAAAATTACGTTTTTGTGATGATTTTAATTATTCTGAATTGTTGGCACTCGTGACCGAGAAAGATTTAAAATAGTGTCATCCTGATCTAATTTTGAAAAATGCCACATTAAATGCAAGTAGGGTGAAGAATTTTGGACAATGTAGGAAAAACACACAGCCCAGGGCAGCAGTCCATGAAGAAGTAGTTTTACTTGGACTTGTCTTTCATTGGGAGAAAAACATTTTTAATACTGTGCTCCTTTTTCGTTACAATGCAGCATTTACAATGAACAGAACTTCTTTTCATGTGCATAAGTGAGGAGATTTTGTTCTTTTTTTAACATCTCAAGCTCAATGTCATTATTAACCAGAGGTGATGTTTAGAGCTGTGCAAGCTCTTTCTTGTGGAACAGTAAAACTGTTGACATGTTTCTAATATTGATGTTAGAGTAAACGAATAGGTAGAATGAAATGGAATGTAGTAAAAGCCATCAGATTTTGACTTTAAACATGATCATTGCTTGAGCAGTCTAGTCCTGTAATTTATCATAGTCTGTGTTGGGCTGCTACAGCTATATACAGCTGGTATGCGTTAGAAAATGGTCTGTGCTGGCTGTCATTGCAGCTTATCAAAGGGAGTCCAAAATGTGCAGCCAGTAGGACAACCAAATTGTTTATACAAGGAGAAAAAAAAACATTCTGCAAATTTAAAGTGAAAATGCACTGAAATTGACAATCTGATTGGCTTACCTAAATGGGAGGTTTCATTGTAAAATACTTGCCCATACATTGTTTAATTTCTGCACCAGTTCAGCAACTGCTATACAACTGCTTCCCTTATTATGAGATCAATATTCTGTTTTAAAATGTATCAAAAATGAACAGTCTAGGCTGTTGATACAGGTAAATTGTTGCCGAATGGCCCATATTTCGATTGACTCCTTGGAAAACAGAAAGAAACACAGCATTGTGACAGCATGATAGGATTGCTTTTATTTGGGTCCATAACAGTGGCGTAACTAGGAATCACTGCCCCCCCTCCTCGTAAAACTATTTTGGGGCACCTATCCGTGCTTCATCCACAGTGATTGCACATCAGGCCCTGCCCTGAAGAGCTTACAATCTAAGCACATTTATTTGACACATACATCCTATCAGTATGTCTTTATGATTGTGAGTGCCCGGAGGAAACCCACGCAAGCACGGGGAGAACATACAAACTCCTTGCAGATGTGTCCAAGGGTGGATTCGAACTCAGGACTTCAGCGCTGCAAGGCATTAATGCTAACCACTGAGCCACCGTGCCACCTATAGTATTTATCAATTTATCATTGCATGTTTTTCGGTGTATGAGACATCATTATTCAGGGCAGAAAAAAGACTCGGGGAGCTTACAGTATACAGACATTGTTATAAATAATGGTCAGGTAACTGTTTGGTTAAGGAAGTTCAGAACAGACCAGAAGAAGAAAGAGGATTAGGATTTTGGCCTTTGGGGCCATTCATGCTCAGTGCAATGTCTCCAACAGTTCCTGTAGTAAAAGCCAATAACAGGTCCCCTTTTCATTCACAATGACAAAATATCCTTCGCCAGGTACCAATACTTACATTGCAGTCCTAAAATATTGATTAACACAATTAGGGCTCCCATCAAACGATATTGACTCACGCAGTTCACGCAGAAGAACAACTTTATGGTAGAAAATTAATTATTGTCCCTCTAGATTCATAAGGCGTCCTATGGGACAATCATTCATAAAAAGGGGTGGTTAGCTTGGCTTTACTAAGTAGGACCTTTCCATAATCTGGTTAGTGAGCAGGGGTATGTTGTGGCTCAACTTCTTACCAAAATGTCAGGTGCTTTATTTTGGTACTTTATTTGTTAGGTTCACTCACAATTTGTGTTTAGCCATGAAGGACATAAAGTGTGAATTTCTCAGAATGTTGACAGCTTTAACTTCAGTGCAGGTAATCTGGTCTAAAATGGCTACAATGGAGTGATTGCAGGTCCTGCAAGGCAAAAGAGCAATAAAAATAAAATAAATAGGGCTATCAGCAAATTCATAATCAGTGTTCACTTGCCTGAATCCTATTCCGGCGGCGATCTTCCTCCTCGGTCGGGTGTTTCGCTTCTGGACGCGCGCTCGCAGCCTACACATGTTTGCTAGTGTCTTTTGCGTTCGCCTTTCGCGTGCGAACCGGCGGTTTTGCCTTTTTGTTCCTTAGCTTGCTGTCTTTCAGCTGAGGGGCAGAGGTGGTTTTGGCCAATACCTAACTGCTGTTGATTGGTCTAGAGCGGCAAAGTCTAATATCTATTATCCTATCCTATTCTGCCTAGCCTTTACTTGACATTCCATTGGCTCATCTCTCTTATTTAGCTTCCTGTCCTTGCCTGACTCGTTGCCCAATATAGTTTGTGGTTTCCTTTACTAGTGGTGTGTTATTATTGACCAGTTTTCCTGATTCCTGATCTTTGCCTGTTCTCGTTCCTGATCCTTTGCTGCCTGCCCTGACTTCTGCCTGCCTTGACTACTCTCTTGCCTCATCCTTTATACTCTGACTGGTTGACTGTCTCCTGTGTACCGACTTCTGGCTCTGTCCCTGTTTCTGCTTTTGGGTTCCGATTTTGTACCACGCTTCCTAGCTCTGAGCTAGTTGTGCCCTGTTGTTAGTTGCACTCCTGGTTTCCTTGAGTATCCCGCTACTAGCCTCCCGGCAAATGGGGGCTTGTCTATTGGCAAAGCAAGTGGGGTTAGATTGGGGTATCTGTGCTGAAGGTACACTTGCTCCAAAAGTTAGGTTTCCTGTGTCATGTATAAAGGGATTGGGAGCATTAAGGGGCCAAGTAACAGCAAAATAATAAGTAGAGGTGAGTGATTTGTAGCAATTAAGGCTTTAAAGTGTGGCCAACATCTCACTCCTTAATTTATATTACTGGAATACAATAGAGGGAAGTTTTTCACCCAGGAAGATGAATATAACTGAACACAATGCAGCATTCTCAGAATGGGTCCTTAGATACATTTCTAACAGTGTGCCAGTATTTTTGCCATTATAGCAATCACATTGTTCTATGACAGACACAATATAAACAATGACATTAATTTATAACCATCAGCAGGTGCTGGACAACTCTGTCACATTAAAATATCTTGCATTATCTGATTTTTATAACGGAAATGTCATGTACAAACAATCATAAGATTGCTTATTTTATAGGGTTTTTTTTATATAAGGATTGTATTTAAGATAATGTATGATGATTAATTGGTCAGATTTCACTAAATATTGTTCATCATTTTTCTGTATGAAAGTTAACAGTATAACAAAAAAAAATGTAACGGTATTAACTATACATGTCAAATCATGTAGTCCAGCTGTTGTCTAGAAATATTAGTTAAACATAATATATATGAACTAAACTCTACTTCGAACTAAATCTAATTGAACCCCAAATGAAATGGAATTTTTATTTTTTATTTTGGAATTATCTATTTTTACATTTTCGTTAAAATTTAGCGATTTTGTGATTTTTCGATTTTTTTATTTTTATTTTTTGGAAGTTCTGACTTTTAGAATTTCCAAAAATTCTGCCAGATCTGCAGGTTTTTAAAATGGACAGTTATGAAACCAATACAAGGTTCATGTTATAAACGAAAAAGTGCAACACCTAGAATCCATTGACAGTCAGTAACATCAACCACTATCCTTCTCTCTTTTGTGACTATAGTGTGACTTTAGTACAACTGAAAATAATATAAAAGAGCTGTATGTATGTATACTTTATTTATAAAGAGCCACTTGGGGACACAGCACTGTACAATAACAAAATACAAAAAAATCATACAAGGGGGGCAAATACATTAGTAGTTCAGTACATAAATATATAAATTATATCAATAGAAGTGCTAGAGCCTTGCCAAAAGAGGAAAACAGGTCCCTGTGCCATAAAGCCTACAATCTAGTTAGGTGGGTATCTTAGAGATACAAAGGAATGGATATTAGTTAGAGTGAGACAGCAGTGCAAATAAAACAATCATATATTGTGCTGGTTACCAGATAGGTAGGCTGTAAGGCTAGATTTAAACCTGCTAATAGAGGTTTCTTAATGTAGAGAGAGAGGAATAGAATTGCAGAGGATGGGAGCCACAAGAGAGTATTGAGGCGAGAGGAAGCAGTACGAGTGGGGGGTCTGTATAGGAGATGGCTCTGTGATGATTGAAGGGTGCGGGCAGGAACATATGGGGACTGGCAGAAACTCACTAGTTTTGTTCAGTTTTCAGATTCCCGGATCTCAGGAAAATCTCGAAAATCGGAAACCGGAACGAATTTTCGATAATTTTTGAATGTACGTAGCTATTTTCGATAATTTTAAAAATAGCCTTGAACGTTCGGAAATTCTCGAAAATATGATCTGAGACCATTTTCAAGCTTCCGATTGTATTTTTGAGGGTTTTCGAACGTTTGATGCTATTTTTTTGATAGCTCTGTACATTCAAAAATTATTGAAAATTTGATCCGTCCGGATTCGGATATATCATTTGGATTTCGGAACTGAGAGTTTCGAGTCGGATCCAGGTTTGTGACGGAACTGTATCCCATCTCTAATGGGGACACTAGAGCGGAAATATAAGGAGGTACAGCAGAGTGAGGGGATTTAAATGTTAGGAGAAGGATTTTATATAAAATGTGCTTTTTAACGGGTAGCCAGGTTGTTGTCCGGTACAGAAGAGATTTGGGATCCTCTTTTTTAGAGAGCAAAAGTGGACACATTATTATGTCAATTAAAACATATATATGAAGTCTACAAATCGTCTTCATTTTTGAAAAATCAATTGATTTCATACTGTACCCTACATTTCAGCTGCCATTTTAGGCTCTGCAGCAGTTGGTCCTCTTGCCAGGATTCTAACATCCTTGAAATGTTCCTAACAGTAAATTCTATTGATTGGGTGCTAGATAGGTCCAACATGCTCATATCATTCTCTACTGACCAAATGAAACAAACCAGGGACCAAAAACATAACAAACACTATTAGGGGGACTGTAAACAAGAGTAACATGGTATGTAAACTGAAAAAAATGGCTGCCTCATCTTAATCTATAATGTGTAAGTAGCACTTTGTGTGCTACTTAATTGTGTGTGTTGCTGCATGCCTTCAATCCAGTGAACAGCAATTGTGACGAAATTCAGCTGTACAACCAAGGAATCCAAAGTAAAACTTAAAGCTAAAGTTCATAAAAGTCTTCTACTAGTAGTAAAGAGGCCAATTGTCCCCTCTTCACTCCTTGTTTTAGGTTTAGGTTTAACCAAAAAATTCAAATCATTAAATGTTTATTAATCATCAAAATAATCAAGTTTTGTAACATTAAATTCCATTATCCTTTTTTTTTGCAACTTCAAATTAAAGGGAGCATTTTTCTTCAAATGACTTCAAAAGACTTTACAAAGGAAGAATTTCTAAGGCGTTAAGCTTGTGTCCTGTTTATGAATGTTAGGGGCTGTTGGGGATATAATCCATGAATTTATAGCTGTATGGTATCAGTATTCACTTCTCTCACTGTATAATGTTATAACACATCACACAGGCTCATTTACAAAGGCTAATAATCCCTCTCCCTTTTTCAAACCATTACTCCTTTTATCTGACCTGACTATCTGTAAAGCCGAGCATGCTCAGTAATCCATTTCAGCCATCACTGGCAGAGATTAATTACCCAATTTATACAGTATATGTCATAACCTCTTGCCTTAAGTGTCATTTTACCAGATTGTTACAACAGAATGACACACAGCAATAGAGTTTATGCTAATATTGCAGATGGTTAACAAAACGATGACCTTTCAAATTGGATATTTAAAAAAAATTGGGGAAAAATATTACCATAGTGGTTGGGAAGAATAATAATTTCTAATAATGTGCAATTTAAATACTAAGTGGGTTGGTTTTGGGTTTAGCAGTAAGCTTTGCATGAAGTATTTTTGAATTTCAAATGTCATATTGCAGAACTTTCTACAATGCCTAGAATGCTTTTTATCCTTTATATTTTACATTATGTACATAAACCTGCATTTTTTTTTTTAGAATAATGCTCATTTCAGGACAAAAATGGTTTTACTAACTATTCAGCCCAGTGGGTGACTGCATTTATATTTTCTTAACAAACATGGATTTGCCTTTCTCTGTTTGACTCTATCTGTATATGCTGTATTTATATATGCTTGTCTTACGGAATTTAGTGCAAATGCCAAATTTAAAGATGAAATAAAATGCACTACCTGGCAGGATTTGACATTATTGGTTGGCGCTTCTGGAAAAGTAAACATTTTCTCCTGCTGTGACTGTTATTAGGCTGAGTGTTCTCCCTCTGGAAAAAAGAAAGATTCAAACACAGAAACATATGGAATTCAAGTGAAAGATGGAAGAAAAAAGACTTACCAAAGTGTCCTTAATAGCCCACATATGAGTGGTAGCTGTATTGTATTTAGCAGCAGGATAAGCAGTGCTTACAGGAACACAGAATACAAAATCTCAGTAATATCACAGAGTACAAACAAAAGTCCAAGTTATGATGAATGGGGAGGAAGCTCTTGGCTATTTGAATCGATCTTTAAAGTAGAACTACAGAGCTTGTATAAAATATGTTTAAATATAGCCCCCAAAGTGCACAGTCTTAAAAATGTTTCTTTCCAGTGAAATTGATTTCTTTGGAGAACTGGAGCTGGAAAATAGAATAGAAAGAGTGCAGGAAATAAAAAAGGGAGGAAAATGACAAAATAGTATCTCTTTCATGTCATTGGATGATGCATGGATAAATAAACCTCAGGAAAGGGAAACACTATCTTAGGCTGCTATGTTGATTATGCCATGGAATATGGGATCTGGGTGTGCAGGAACCGAGTTCACAGGCTCCAAAAAAATTTTTTATTGTTTGAGACTGTTAATATACTGTTGATACAATTGATTGATTGATAATTTAGGGTATTTCTACCAAAGTGTTAAATGATGGGTTTAAATTTAATTAAAAGAAGAAAGTCAATACAGCTTTTCATCTTTCTGCAATACAACTTCAGTTTCCTTCAACATTATACTTGGAACTTCTAGGCAAGGACAGCCCAAAGGTAGTAAAGAAATATAGTTACTAATATAAAATGTTTGTTTGACCCAATCTGTAAATGACTAAAATGAAAATATGTTGGCATGATGATAGAAAATGTAGCTGGAATAGCCATATATGGCAGAACGAGTTTCTTCAAGGAAAGCCATGTTCCATTTAAGCATTTTAAATGCACCTGATAAAATTGGGTATTGTAACTTTTTAAGTTCAGTACTTGTGTAAGGCATGTAGTTATTTTAACCATAACTACTACCATGTAGTTGTTTACAGCAGACTTTTTCAGGCCATGGGTAATGATTGAGATTTAAACAATATTTCTGAATTAGAAAGAGGAATGTGTTTGGGGCTTGGGGGCTATATTGTATATGCCACTGTGATCTGGGTATAAACATAAGTAAAGACACATGTTAAGCAGAATAAAAGACAAATGTCAAAATGTTCTGTATCCTGAAACCCTTGTCTTAACGCTACATGCAGTCAACAAACAAGGCTGTTAATAATGATCTACCACAAAGAACACTAGCATGTGTGTAGTAGGCTTTCTAAAAGCTGAGGGAAAACAATACATTCAATTTCTTCCCTGTCCCTCAGTTGTTCCCTATACTTATACATATAGTCATCAAGTCTTAAGTTATTATTCCATATGGGGATCCGGCCATTATAAGCTTTCAGGCAGAAAGTGTAAGCACTGAAGAATGCAGTATGCGTAACAGCAATAATGTATAACCTATTGCAGTGCAGTTTAATACCCGTCTTTTTAATGTCTAATGCTGGTTAGAAATCAGAAATGATTTTGTATATCTATTAATTGACACTATTGAAGTGTTAATAATAATAATTTTTTCCTGCATGCTTATATAGAAAGGGTGTCATTTAAAAGTTGTTCATCTTGCTGTAGCCCAGCAACAGCCATAGGGGAATACTGGGATTCCCCTTGGGAGATTTTCCCTGGTAGTGAAAATTAAGTTGGGCTTCAGTCTAAAGACTGGCATAGTACACATGCGCAATTCACATACCCGACATGCAAAGAATGTCCATTGCAGCCAATAATTGCATAGTTGTGGATGCTTTGTCAGGTTATGAATGCATGCAGGTAGTATTTTTGGTTTCAAATTGAAAATAAGCTATATACAAGTTTCTATACATAAAAAAAATGTGTTCTTGCATGATTCTTTCCAAAAGGCTACACTGTGTTATTACGAGCTTCATATGTACTTGTGCAGTAACTGACAGCTTTTTTGCTCCTCCCCAGTCTGCCCTCCCCTTTATTAACATAGGCTTGCCTTTTTTAGAGGTTAGACACAGGGTCGTTTCTGGACATTTTAGTGCCCTAGGTGCCCTCCCACCTACGTGCCCCCCCAAAAACAAAAAACTTGGCCTGTCAAACTACAGCTGCGTTTCTTCCTTCTGACACCATCTACTGTGACTGTTCTTTATAGTGGAACCGCTTTACTAGTTGGTAAAAGGCACACGCTGTACCAGGTGAGGCGGGCATGTATACATACTTTTGTATGAATGCAGCGACAAATAAAATACTGATTGGAAGGACAGGCTAGGTTTCAGTGGATGCACGGTATGTGGCACCAGTGTTCTCCCCAGAAATTGTTTCAGCAGACTTCCCCATAGTATTTCCATTAACACTTTCAGTGCCAGAAGAGTATTACCATGAACCATTCAATGTATGTACCAGCAGAGTATTACCTTTAACCCTTTCAGCTGCCAGCATTGACGTGATATACAGTATGTACCTGCTTTCCATGTCTCCTCCATTAAATTGTTCACTCCTCACCTACTCTAAGTGTTAATTGTAGAGTTGGATGAAAGGAAGAAAGAGGCAGGGATAGGGATCTCATGGCTGCTAGTCACAGGGGTCACTGTTATAAAGTCTGCAGCAGCTTTTACCTGGCATTTTATAGCTGTTCTCCTCAGTACTATTAGCTGAGCTCATCCTCCCCCCTCCTTCCTTTACTTGTTGCTATGTAGAGTGTGTGGAGTTCAGGCTCTGTACTAGATACACTGTTCCAGGTTACAGCTGAACAAGGAGAGCAGATCTAACACAGCAAGTAACAGCTGACAGGGAGATGCTAGGGAGAAAAATAGGCACCCTGGAGCAACACAGGAGCCCTAGTTCTTTGCCTAGGTGGCCTATGCCTAAAAACAGCCCTGGTTAGACAGGTTAAATTACTGTGGGAGGAGCCAGAGAGCAGATAGTTACTCCATAAGTGTTTCTTTAAGGATTACGGAAATGTTATCAACTCAATGCAAGTCTATTTGCCCATTTAGTTAGACAATAAAACAGAGAAGGGTCTCATCATCAAAAACACGGTTTGTAAAAAACAACTATAGGGAACCTGGGTGCTTGAGGTAAGTCGGCCGCACGGTCCTGTATATTCCAGCAGTATGAAGTAGTAGGAGGATCCACTCACCCGTGTTAAATGATGGCCCGGGTGCATCAACACCCCAGGCCCTTCGCTAAGGCCGTCACTTGGAACCGGAAAAATGGAGAGAAAGGCGGAGCTTCCCAGGAAACACGAACAGTCCGAATATGATAAAATGTGAACTTTATACAAACGAACAGACATGCTGATGCCTGACGCGTTACGTGCTAGGACGCACTTCATCAGAGGTACCTGTTCGTGTTTCCTGGGAAGCTCCGCCTTTCTCTCTATTTTTTCTATTTGCCCATTTAGTATGGTTAAACTGAAGCACAAGAAAGGAGAAGCAGCAGTCACAATTGTATTAGTTATCAGGTGAGCGTTTTTAAAGTAAGCATTTTTAAAGTTAAAAATATATTAATCTGAACATTTATTATTATGTTACTGCAACAGAATTAAGGGGGGTGCAATATTGGGTGCTCTCACCAAAATCAGTGCAAAACCCACACTTGCTAATGTAATATTTGGGTTTTGTACTGATTGCTTAGTTTTTGGGGTTTTTTTTCATTTGTGACACCCCCATGCAATATATTTTATGTTAAATGTTTTGCTTCTATTTAGCCTGAAAATGAGAAAAAATGTATATGGCACAGGGGGGGCTATGCTTAGCTTCCATGCTCCCTGGATGTGCAGCTGTAAAGTGATTAGTACATTGCGAGAACATGGATGCTTAGTGGTCCTTCACTAATTGCATTGCCCCGTACATTTTTCTGTGCATACAATTAAAATTTTATGATGCATTTTGTATTGCGTTGCTTCTCTAGCTACATTCTTTGGGGGAAAACAATATGAAAACAAGAATAACTCTGAATCTTACCATTTAATTTGAGCGTAGGACAGATGTACTAACAGTACAGAGTCTGGGCAAACAGCATTAAATACCAAATGCTGCACTGAAGGCATTTTCCTCTGTGCAGAATGAAAAATATGAAGGTGTGTGACACGTTTTAATAAGGAGAAAATATACCCTTCTGGTGAATAATAACAGATGTTTTAGCGGGAATATTTTATCTTAACAGAGTAAGGATTGATGTCAGCATATAAAGTAATTGCCATCCATTAATAGAAAACTATTTAAATCATATTTCTTTTAGTATTTAAAAATACCCTTGATCAACTTGAATCAATTAAAATGGTGAAAATTATATAGATATAATAGATATAATATATATAATAGATATAATACAACGTTTTTGGATCCCGCGCACTTCGTACTTCTGATCAATGCCCGGGTGCTCCCGTGAACAAAGGGCCGTCCCTGATCCGACCCTGAGGACGGCCCTTTGTTCACGGGCTGAAACTTGTATTTCAATAAAGAGTTTTGGAAGTCAAGAGTGCTCCGTATCCTCCATTGTTATTTTATATATATATATATTTATATATATATATATATAAATCTCACACCTGTCATAATTACACTTCCTAAGGTTCACAAAAGTTTGAGTGCCCCCCTGGGTGTCCAATCGTATCTTCACATGGGCCGCTTTTCAAGCCTGTGGCCCAGTTTGTGGACCACTATTTACAACCAGTGTGAAAGCTATGCCCTTTATGTAAGAGATAGCCAACATCTTAAACAATTACTGGCTTCCGTTGATGGTCTCACTGAACATGTGTATTTGATGACATGCGACGTAAAAAGTTTGTATACCATCATTCCTCAGGAAAAGAGCTTGAGGCCTATTGTGAGGCTTTGATTAATAGTCATCACAGTGGCCCACGATTGAATTCTATTGGATCTTTTGTGATTTCAAGAAAGACTGTACCTCCAAACAGGAGTAGCTATGGGTTCTAATGTAGCTCCCTCTGTGGCAAACCTATACATGCTATGGTTTGAGACAGTTATACATTACCCCCAGAATTGGAAATCTTAACAGAGTAAGGTTTGATGTCAGCAAGTAATTACATCCATTAATTGAAAACTATTTTGTGGAATGTCCCCAGAGATGAGTCTGAAAAGTTCATAGATCATCTCAATAGTTTGCCACGCCTGTTAAACTTACCCTTCATATGACACCAATTCCATAGATTTTCTAGATTACGTATCTTTAAAACTGAAAATGGTTTAGCCACTACACTATACAGAAAAGATACAGACAAAACTTCCATTCTGCATGCCACGAGTTGCAATCCACGCAGCACCAAAAGGGGTATTGTGTTTAGCCAGTTTTTGCGCATTCTTAGGAACAATACTGATAACACAGAGGGAAATTCCTCCACACTAATTTCTGCGCAATTGCAGAGGGCTTTGGACTATTACAGTAGTGACATTTCCAGGCCACCTAAGGCCCAGAATTTAGATGCACGTATTGTAAATTTCTGCACTACTTATACCCCTTTTAGTCACAATATAAGGGAGGTTACCAATAAACATTGGGACTTACTGAAAAAGGATAGACATTTACCATTCCATCAATCCCGCTTACGTCAACAGTACAGACGAGGTCGTAACCTATCTGATTGCTAGTATGCACAGACTTAATTTCTAGTCCATCTATTGATACTGTGTCCACATGGGGTCGCACTAAACTGGGATGCTACAGATGCCCTGATTGCATCACTGCCATTCCATGTTGGTCGGCAGGGATTTCGCACATCCCCAAGTGGCAGACGTATCAATATTAAACAGAAATTTCATGTGAGAGTAGGTGGGTTATTTACTACATTTCGTGTCCATGTGGTTCCTCTATATGTAGGTAAAACCCGTACTACCTTTAAAGAGTGAAGGCGAATCATCTGTCCTCTATTTGGTCTTTTTACAAAAAGCACTTCTGTCACCAATACCAAATATGGGGACCTTTTGGTGGCTAGCATTTCCGCACCGTGGGTCACCCTCTATCTAGCCTTAAGTGCATGATCTTTGATGGTCTGACACAATCTGAACTTGCAGATATATTGATCATGACAGGTTATTGCTAAGAAAGAGTGTGGATCAATACGCTTGGGAATCTTTCCCCAAAAGGGTTAAATGAGCAACTAGCATACCAATGCTTCTTGTAAATTACCATGCATTGCTACATTCCCTCTGTGTCTACCTCACATGCTAAAGACAGGTATATGAATGATGTTTACGCTTGGGACTTTTTTTTCCTCAAAAGGGTTAAATGACCAACTAGCATACCAATGCTTTTTTTAATTACATGCATTTGCTATATTCCCTTGGTGTCTACTCTTCATATTTAAGACATTTATATAAATTGATGTTCACTATTAAGTGTTGCATTTGTTGCTTTGTTCTAATATGCATTTGCTGTAGGATTCCGAATGTTACAAGTTGCTACTTTTGTTTAATCTGTTTTATTAGTATCTTTGCTCCAATTGTATTGGATACACGTGTTATCTATCTGCGTGATTTGCCTGCTGGTGAGACTATAAAAACTTATCTTGTGGTTAGGACGTCATATCCTGAGGACGGCCTATCGGCTGAAACAGTAGATAGCGTTTTAACTACCATCAATAAAAGTTATATTTTTATTAAATGTCCCGAGAGTGCCGTCGTATATTTGTTTTATATATATAATTATATATATATATATATATTATCTGCACACTGGCATACTTATAAACAAAGGGGTTAGTATACGTTACTGTGATCACATGAATGAAAAGCCTCCCAACCACGTCAAGGTAACCCCACTCTGGAAGTCCTAACTTCTAACCTTTTTTACTTCAATTACCATAGAAACTTTGATTTCTCATTGTTGTGCACTGGATCCATATAACAGGCTTTCTCACTTCCCCCCAGCCCTTTGGCTTTTTAAAATGAGGGAAGAGGCCATCCAGTGCTTTATATTAAAGGCATAGGACCTCCCATAAAAGGGGCGTGTTGGGGGTGCTATTACCACATGGAGCTGACCAGGCCTCCCAATAGATACATACAATACAAGGATTGTGGAAGCACTCCAATTAGGCTAATTTAAACTACATTAGCAGAAGTGTACTGATTTGGTCAAACATTTATACAAACATAGAAAAGATAATCAATGCACATTCCTAGGCCCCATACAATATCATATTATCTGCACACTGGCATACTTTAAAACAAAGGGGTTTTAGTATACATTACTGTGATCACATGAATGAAAAGCCTTCCAACCACGTCAAGGTAACCCAGTCTGGAAGGTCCCAACTTCTAATATACTAAAATAACAAACATAGGAAGATAGCCTTCCCAAGACCCCTAAAAAGCACCTCGCACACTTGATATCCCATGAATATAAAAGCAGATTTATTGGCACAGAATAAGTAAAACCACCAACACCATAAATGTATCAACCCCCTCCCCCCATAATATAAGAACAATATTACTATACAATATAGAACACTGGGCGTTCCCAGTCGAAAAAATTACCCTAAAAGGTCTCAAAATATTTGGTCCTGAACCTCGTGCTGGATATATTCAGTGAAAAATAGAAAAAAAGTGAAATGTTACTAAATATACAAGTTCATAATGACCCAGGCCTATATATCAACCACGGCCTGCCAGGGACCCAATAAGAACTGCTGTACATAGATCACAATATACGGAGGCTACTATCCTGCTTAGGCGAGGTAACTCCCGTAACTTTATGATGTGGGCCTTGGAGTTAAACACTCTTCAATGATGGTATGGCCTCTGTCACAACAATGGGCACCGTCACAAGGTTCCAACTTCTCTCACTGAATGACCAAGTGGCTAGTGCAAATACATAAGAACAGCCGCAAAAGGGAAACCCCTCAATCGAAATATATATAGTCGTCAAGTAATTGTCACATTTTTGGTAATGTTCAACACTAAAAACTGACATATTGTCATGAATATTGTACATAAAGTAAACCATTAGTGATTATGTGACAATACACTGGCTCATATACATTAGTTGACTAATTTGTCGCTTTTCAGAAACCTTAGTATGGAAAGTAACTAGCTACGGTATGTTTGAACTTGAATAGTAAACAGGCTGCAACTCCCTCCAACAAGTCCTTTGGTTATAAGGAGAGAGGCTTCACATAGTGATTATAATCAAAGGCATTAGACCTCAAAGTTATAGGACAGATTTAGGGTGCTACTTATACATGGAAGCTTAGCCTATCCTTATCCCCCTTTTTAACACTAAGAACTGTAGAGGGGTATCTACCATAAAGAGTATATCTTAAAGGGCATATCAACCCCCAAAACTAAAGTTGAAACCATACTGGCTCACTGTCTACTTAAAAAAAAACTTACCGTACATATCTGCTCCTTATGGTTCTCGCAGTGCTTGTCCAAAGCCCAGGAAACTAAAGAGTAGAAGGTGTCTAGTGGGGAAAGGATTCGACTCCTCCGTGTCCTCTGAGAGGACACTGGCATGCACATGGTATCCCTTTCCTTCTCTCTCTCCCACTCTCCTATTCCCTCCTGGTTTCCTTTTACCTAGTGTAAAACGTTTTTTTTTTCCCCTTCCCACTCCCAACGCTATGTTAGATTATTAAAAAAGAATCTGAATTCTACTTACAGCCCCCTTGCTTCTGTGGCACTCTCATTGTGGCAGCCACATCTGTGATTGGCTGTCCCTCAGCCGATGACAGTACAGCTGCTGGTTCGGCCTCTGTTGCAAGTTCTGGCAAAAAGAGGACTGGATCAGAGCACCGCAGGAGCGAGGGGCTGAAAGTAGAGTTCTGTTTGTTTTATCTTAGCAACATAAAAGTTGGGGGTGGGCAGGGGCATTATATAAATAAAACTATTTAGAGGGAATCTTGATCCACATCAAGCAAGCACATCTGCCCTGTTTAGGTCTAAAACACTGAAAGTTTGGGAGGTAGTAAGGGTTCCTTCTAGCTTCCATTTGTAATTTCCTGTTTGGGAGGTATGATTACAGGTAATATGATACTAAAGTAAGGATTTTTGTCTTTGTGAGACGTTTACAATTGTGTCCTCTGAACAAGCAACTTCTTGGAAATAAAGGGAAAAGAAAATTTTAAATATTTACAATTTAAATATTTAAATAGACAAGCTAGAAAGTTAGATAGTGGATAATGCACCCCAACTGTAAATTATAAGGATATTAGAAGTCACAGAGGAGTACGTGACCATATAAAAGCACAAGGCCGCAGCGCACGGAACTCCAAGGTGACTTCTAATATCCCTTTAATTACAGTTGGTGTGCATTATTTATTATAACCTACCCCTTTGTGGCTTCTGGTTCTTCTCCTCCTGGAACAGTAAGATTATAAGGCTGTAATCACAGACCTCCCATAGAAATCCACTACAGGATAGGTTATAACTATATCTAAATACAAAAAACAAATGGTAACACACAGAGATTCTAAAAATGTTGGTATAAAATGCATAAATAATAATCTGAACAATCACTATCAAATCTGCCTTTTGGAAGCATTAATTATGCAATCTGGCTATTACTTCTCTGCAAAGTATCGCTTGTTGGCATTAATAATAAATATATTATTTCTTATGAATAAAATATTCTCAGAAGATACCAGAGATCTCATTAAAACATTTGTTTAAATTATAATTACTTTACGTAGAATATTATTATTGGAATATTTTAAAATAGAGTCATTATTTTTTTTGTTCAAATAAATTTTACCAGAAGAGTGTCATGTAGAAAATAATGGGAGGTTAGAATGAATTTAATAACCACATTTGTCCAGGAATGGTACAATAGTAATATTTCTAACATTTCCTACAAATGATATAGTGTAGTTCTGATCACCCTTTTCTTATATAGGTACTATGGGCACAACCTGTATTGCTCCCCGGCAATTCTTATTTAACTGTGCTCCCATGATTTAGTAATCACTGCATGACAGTTATTGACATCACAGGAGTGTGGTAAAGAGCTGAGGGGAGAAGATGTATGCCCCGATACAATGCTTTCAGTTTCATGCTACATAGTAGTGCAAAGCTCAATTTATATTGTATACTGTAGACTGGGGGGCTGCACTATCTCTAAAAAGGACATGTAAAAATGGGTGTAAAACCCAAACCTACCTAATATTACCATAATATTCAATTTACATAAAATCTTAATATTTTGGTGCTCTCTTTTTCTTCTAAAACTCATACTAGTAGTACTACATTGCAAATCTAAACATTCTCTGCCCTATACCTTGGATAAAGGTGCTGTTCAGTTAACCGAACAGGATGAATAATGTTATTTATATACATAGGAGTCAAATTATATCTCTTGTGTTGACCAGTGCAGAGAATGGGCATAAAACTGACATGTAGCCTTTTAAATTATAATGATTTCCCCACACTCTCTTTATTATAGGTGTGCTCCTCTTTACTCGAACCACCAGCAGTTATTATCTTATGTTTGTACTAGTTTGAAGAACGCACACTTATAACCTTCTTTCTTTCTATGTGTTATTCAGTGACATGAGTGTACAACGTTTCGGGGGACACTCCCCGAAACGTTGTGCACGCATGTCACTGAATAAACAATAGAAAGAAAGAAGGTTATAAGTGTGCTTCTTCAAACAGTACAAACTATAAGCCTTTTAAATTAGTCTTTTAGCTCTGTCTCTGCTGGCCAACTGTAGCAAGGCCAATAAGATGTATAACAAGCCCGGGGTGGTTCATGGAACAGTGATGTGCAGGGAACAACCCATTTAGCCATTGTAGACAACATTGTGTTTTACTATTCCAACCCATTCGATAAATGTGGTAGATTTGGCTCACAGGATGGAAGGGATACTTGGGCTGCTGAGTTCAGGGGAAAGTGATTATAGATTCTGATGATTTCTGTGGGGATGTCACTTTATCAAATTCCACATTGTAGCCCTTAGGTTTGTAGTTAACACCATTTGCCTAATGCTTTAATACATTGTTTGCATGTATGTAACAGAAGCCTGATGTACAGTATGGCTTTCCTTTCAATATACTGTACTAAATCATTTATAGTAATGTAAAGTAACCAATGGAAACTTAGATTATTCCATATATATTGACCATTGCTTCTCCATAAACCTGGAGCTAAATGTGGGATAAAATACAATCTACTTTAAACACGGTATTGTTCTCAACATTAAAGAGCACATTGGGAGAAATAAGAAAGGCATAGAGATGCAAAGCATGAAAGTACATAATGCTTGAAAACATCATTATATGGAAACTGGAACTGTACTGGAACATAAAAGAACACTAGTTAAACTGTGTTTACAGTTAAATAGAACAATAAAATGTTAGATTTCAGAACAATAGCTTCAGATTAATTTTCCTTTAAACAGATTCTGGTTACTGTGAACTCATAGAGCTTGTGTTGCTGCTACATTAAAAGAGAAGCTAGAGATGTGGAACAAAAGCCAGGGAGGGTTAAGGATGGACTGAGAGTACAGAAGATAGGATAGGATTAGTATTTAAGGATATGGTTTTCATATCCTGTTATATAAACCAGTGTTTTTCACCTTATTATCCTGCAGAAAACTTAAAACATACAATTATATGTTTTGGAGAACCTCTACGTAAGGGAGACTATATAGTTTATTTATCCTTTTCTCCCCAGTCATCTTTCATCCAAATAAATAATGCATCATAAATAGAACAGATACTGTAAATCAATAATGTACATTATGATCATTGGATAGTTTCAAAGGAAAAATGTGAGGTGAGTTTCTAAAAACAAGGAATGTTGCAGGTTATTGGTATTGATACATAAAGTAGAGTTGATCCAGGGATATTTATGATGCCACTTGGAGTCAGGAAGAATTTTTTTCCCCTTCATAATTATGGTGTTGATTTTAATTTTTGCATTCCTCTGGATCAACAGTTTGGCAGGAAGTGTGGGAATTGCTGAGTAGGTAGGACTGGATGGACATATGTCTTTATTCAACCTCAATCTATACTAAATGTAAGTTCATAACAAGGGGGGATCCATACAGTTTCTATCACTCAAGCTTTAGGAATCCCTAGCAACTTCTGGGTTGAGAAACATGGATATACACACATACATATTAGGGAGATTCAATAAAAGTTCTATCGTAAAAATGGTGCTAATTTTGCCCCACCAATCAGATCTTATTTAACATTTGACAATTTACATTTAACAATAGTATCTGTTTTAACGATAAGAACTTTTATTGAATTTCAGATTCAGTGACACTGACATTTTTAATAGAATACATTTATAATGAATACTTACATTCTAATTTCAATGTGTACAAGCAGTATATATAATGTGTGAAAACCGTGCATACCTGTTGAATAATGCTGGAATATCACGTCAAATATACAATAGTATTGTATTGCCACAAACATTAGAAGGCATACAATAAAAGTACCTGTGAACATTCTCTCAAACAGATATTCTCTAGTATAAAGGTTGGCTTTACTGTTTAATAAACATTTTCTCACGTGGATTTCATATTTTTCAATTCCATTATATTCAGAATATGTTCTGTATTGTTTAAAGCCTGTTATATAGTGATATGGACTTTTTAAACTTAAAGACCTAACATTAACCTGAAAGGAAGGAAGTTTGTTCTGTTTGCTCTTTCTGTTTAGAGTACTGCTTGACGAGAAGAGAGAAGTGTATTCTTGAAAGCTTGTCTGTAAAAATGAACTTAGTCCATAATAAAGGAACAACCTTATCCGACAGTACTCATCTCTTAGTGTTTACAATTACACTGTTTTTTATGTACCTAAAGAGAAAGGAACTTAACAAGATAGGCAGATAATAAGCAAATGTTGGGCTATTTCACCCGACTCCTGGGATTTTAAGTAGAGCCTGTGCTCTTGAATTGGGTATTTCTAGCACTAGCTTCTTAAACGACAGTGCCATTGGTTTACTCTGTACCAACCCTTAGACTCATTAGACTCATTTATATTTACTACTAACTTGATTCACCAGTGATGTACTATCACAGAAACAATGACATTGGCTAAAAACCCTGTTACCAAAAGATATACATTACTGTAATTACTATTATTGTTAAAATGAAGGTTAATGATACAGAGTATAATATCCCTTCAGATTGTACAGAGAAAATTTAGGGATATATTTCTCATTGGGCATTGATAGTAAATAATGCAGAACTTATTAAACATTCAGTCAGTGGAAAAATTATTTTTCATAGAAGCAGAAGACACAAGTCTAATTAAAATGACCTATTTATGCATGTTCCAGCAAGATGATCAATTTTTTTGCACTGCATCCATTTTAATGCAGTTGTTAATTAGCAATCTGGTGCAAACAGATTTTCCACCGTAAAGCTAGGTAGATGATATATTATAAATCAATCCTAACATTTCAAATAAAACACACACAGCCTGTAGTATGTCAATTTCTTGTGGAGATTCATCAATATGAGCTTTGAAGTGTAATATACTTTTGCTAGTAATATAATCTTAAATATAAGGGCTTCCGCATATCTTATATATCATTACATTAATTAACATTTATATTTGCCACATATAGAGTTAGTATCATATATACTGATTTTAACATTGTTATTATTTTAGCTGAAGGGTGGTGTGTTTATTTGTACGTGATGCTTTAATTAAATCTGCTTTTTTTATGAATGTGTATGTGTGTACAGTATGTGTGTGTGTAACGTCCGACAATTGCTCTTTTACAAACAGTATGTTTGCTGCTTTCTCAGAGTCTAGATGTGAACAAATATTGTAATCTCTAGTTTCATTTGTGAGATAAAAACTTAAATTAAATTTGCCATGACCAGGTTGTCTAAGCTTAGCTATGCTTTGTTCACATACAAATACTGCTCTTTCTGCTTTTTTTACTAAATGTTTGACAAGAAGTAAACCATCCGATATATAGACAGTTATAGAGTATGGGCTATGTTATCTGAAAGGGCAGGTTTATGCTTGATTTACACTGGCCCAACAAACACCAAGTCGACCTGATCAAATATTGGGCCGTTTGGTAGTGCTGCTAACTTCAGTGGACAGTATAGTTTGTGGATTTGTGTTACAAAGAAATCTGCAGTAGTCAAAGTAAGGATATTTAGGGATAGTGCAAAATCCTATCACAATATTACAATGGTTATAATTCTAATGTAACTACAGTAGATAGGCACTTCATCATTAGAAGTGAAGATGAACAAAGTTTTTGAGCAGTTTCACAGAACGTTTGCAGTTCTGAAAATCTGCTTGGATCCAATTGAATTGGTATTTTTAAAATGTTTTATCACAATTTTTGAGTAGCTTATAGCATTTATCAGATTTTCAACCTTAACCTTTCAACCAGATTTTCAACACATATTATGATAATCCTGCGCTCTGGGTGTGATAGAAGCAACCACAATCTTACACATAACTTAAAAGGGTTAATATGAAATCTCTAGGGGGGGAGGACTGTTGAATACAGAAAATTAAAATCTCACTCTGCAATATGAATTTGTGCAAAAAAGTAGGCTAATAAAAAACAAACAGTTAAAAAAGGTTTTGCAGGATATCCAAAACAACTTTTCCTTTAATAATCACATAATTAGGCCCCTAAGTAAACAAAGTATACAGTAAGTGCACTGTTAATCAACACTGATAAGGTAAGTAATGGGGGCAACCAGCTGTAAAGCAAATAGTAAAATTTCTTTATAGTCAACAAGACACCCCACCCTGGTAGCTGCTTACACATTTCATGTGGAAACCCCACTTCATCCGAAGCTGATGAAGTGGGGTTTCACACTGCAAAGTGTTGCAATTTGCACTGATGACACTTCTTTATAATATTCTTCTTAAGTATCCACTCCACATAGATCTCCAAACATTAGCACAGCGCCAAGAAGCAGAAGTGTTATGGTGTTATGTATACATATTTAAAGAAAGAAATCAAGTTGTGCAGCTAGCATGACCTACAGTACTCTCTAGTCTCTAGTGTTTAAGGAGTTCATATGTGCAGACATGAAAAACAAACATTACAACCTGGTATAGAGAGAAAAAGGAATTGATGAAGTTAACTCCAGCGTTCCTTACCTAATATTTTTATGTGTCTTATCCCCAAGAGACTACATTTTTATTGCCCATGTGTAGGTTAATTGCAATACAGGATTGTAGCGTCTATGGCCACCATTAGGGTTTGCTGTTCAATGGGTTGCTGTTTTAATATTTATAACATAATGTTATAAACAGTATGGAAACTTACCCAATCATATTTTGATAAACTAAACTTAACACACTGATGTGCTCTGATAATCTTTTGCAACACTAGCCTGAAATTAAAACTGCTTAGGGGTCGACATATGTTTGGAAATAAGGAAATAATAGATGCATATTGTAAGTTGCTAAAGCTATCAAAAATACAAACTCTCACTGTCTAGGTATGGCCTTTCCTTGCCCTTTATTGATGGTTGGTGTTCAATCAAATCATGAATTGGACTTGTTGGTATACAACAATTTACTATGTTTAGATCTAAATGATCTATAGATGGAACATTTATGGGTGATGCTATATCTTCCTGGTTACCCACGCACCTATGTATTATAGGGTTTGCACAGGTTTGAACTAATTTTGTTGTTGCTGTGGTATTTCCAAAAACTGTTAAAATAGCGCACGCAGGCTATTTAAGCAGCATTAAGCTTTCCACTACCTTGTAGCAAGACCTTAACAAGGGTTAATGGAGTACTATTAATCTGCATTGTTCCTGTTATAGCACAGAACTTAACACGTTTAAGAAAGAGGCACAGAATGTTCTTCTTATCTGACTGGGATCCCAAGATGCAGTAAATCTTGCAAAGTAAGGTACATAATGATGCTCTGTTTCTACATCCCCTTGGTTTGTTATTGGTAGAGTGGACTGTGATTGAAAATAGCTCTCTAATATCTTTCAAACAAACCTAAGATGATGTCTCTAGCTTCTATGGATCTTAAGTTATAGGCTTGTAAATTTACAAATAAGCCAAGTCGATATTTTCTCATGCTAATTTTAGACCTGTTACCAATCTCTGGGAGCCGCAAAAAAATATTTCAGGCTTGTGGCTAGCTTTAAAAATAATTAATAAGTGTGGGTATGCCCCAACCTTAAACTTGGCACAGACTAGTAGTGCTGTTGACGTCACAGCTCACGGGCTAGCAGGAAAATTACCCTTTATAATGCTGTAACTTTGGTAGACTGCCAACTAGAAGCATGATCCAGGAGTAATGTTTAAGGTAAGAGTGTGCCCTTTTTAATTAAGTCTAAAACATAATAGACACACTAAAGGAAACACTGACACACTACTAGTCCGTGCTGCTGCTCCATTCAAACCCCATTCCAAAAGGGCTAATCATCACTGCAGAACAAAAGAGGAACCAGAACGCTACATGGAGAAAAGGGGAGAACCCCTATAGTTTATTCAGACATAAAGCAATCCAACTTTTCGGGGACATATCCACCCTCCTCAGGGATAAAATAAACAAGTGAAGCAACAGCTATATCTCAACAGTGGGAAGGGTCTAAACTCACTCAGAATTTAACCATTTCTATACAGGAAAGTAAAGTGCCACAATAGTGCAAAATAGCTATAATATAATATTGCTCAACCCATAATATTACTAATAAATATAAAAGTGCACATTATATCTAAAACAGTGTAAAAGAGCTGTATAAACCTAAAACACCACCTCCATAGAGTTACCAAATATGTATTGCAGAGTAAAAAAAAAAAATTTAGTATTAAAATATAAAAAAGATATAAATGATGCAGTAGTCACAAATTACAAATAAATACATATATGAAACATTTTCTGAGGTAATCACAGCCTAAAGAAAGGGGATGTTAAAGGATATTCAATGGAATGTTAAAGGATATTTAAAGGGTTATTACCCTAAAAGGAGACATCCAACCCCTGAAGCTGTGCATCTAAAAAGCAGGATTTCTATTACTAATAATTTACAAATAACAATTAAAGTACTCATCATTAAGTCCATGAGGTTTCAAGGATTTTAGAGTCCAGTTGCCATATAACCTTGGCCTTTTATTTAACATGTTCTAAATGATCCATCTTAACTGAGATATATTATGCATTTTCTCTTAAAGTGTGTCGCTAATGGCATCCTATTTATACGAATATCCCTTTGTTTGGTCCAACATAATAAATGGACAACGTACATTTCTGCTTTTGCAGTTTGCAAAGTTTTTTAAGCGGAATGTTATGTCCAGAATGTGGATGATGGGTAATAGATAGGATGGGTAAATCCTCTGATGATCCATTACAATGAGAAAAGTTGAGAGTTGAGCAGGGAATGTACCTTTGTTTTCTTGCCCTGATAACTTGTGGTCTGTGTTCTTTATCCTGTATGTCATATTTCACCAATCTTTACCAATATAAAATAATATATTTTTTTAAATGTCCCAATATTTTAAAATGGCTCTCTTAATATTGTTGGAGCAACAATATTTTTTAATTAAGGACATTTGTATGGAGACCACAGTTCCCCTTTAACAATTTCTGATGAATGAACATCATCAGCAAACAAAACACAGTGGGTTTGGTCATCTCTCGATTTAATTTCTATGTATGCAATTATCCAATTACTGCATAAATATAACCATCAGTATATTAAAGGACATGTCCACCCCAAAATCTAAAATTTAACTCCTTACTGGTCCCACTGTGTAGTGTTTAAAATCCTTACCTTACATCTCTGCCCCAAACAGTTCTGAAATAGTGCTTGTCAAAATCCCCGTCACCTTAGTCTCACCCAAATTTCCTCTAGACTGTAGGCTCTTTGGACAGGGTCCTCTTTCCTATATGTATCATGGTATCACGGCTTGTTAGTAACTTATCACTCTGTGTACATATATTACGTTTTACCTCTGTATGTAATATGAATGAGTTTGTATAATATGTATTATCTTTATTTAATGTTTGACTATGGAATTGTAAGCGTGACTGAAGACGTTGGTGCTAAATAAATCCACAATATAATAATAATATAATAATTTAAATAACATCAATAGATTTATATAAAGTATAGCACTATAAATACATTATATAAAGTATAGCTCTAGAACAGAGCCGAAACGTTGCTTGTTGTTTGCACGTTCACAATAAAGAACTTGTTTGATAAGTCCCAGGTGTGCTCCTTGCATTGCACAGTATATTCATATAAAGTATAGCAGAATATGGTAATAGACAATTAGCGTTAAGAAAATCTGAAACCTGGTGGATAAAATATCTCAATACACTACATCCTAAAGACTTGAACAGGGATTATGACCGGTATTTGTTTTTATAGACACACTGATCCTCATAAACATCAGCATGTTGATTTTGATAGTGTTATGAATCACTTATGATGTCCTCCTGTCAGTGGCAGTGCCTATGTCTGTATAGATAGTCTGTATCTTTGGGAACCCTGTTTTTTCTAAAGGAAACATTTACCATGCTATGTTTATATTTGAAGGTCTATGGCATATTAAGAATAATGTATATTATTATATACTTTTATATAACATATATATATCATATAACAATGGAAGATACGGAGCACTCCTTGGACTTCCAGAATCTTTATTAGAATGCAATCGCAAGTAGGTTCACCTACCTGTGATTGCATTCTAATAAAGAGTTTTGGAAGTCCAAGGAGTGCTCCGTATCCTCCATTGTTATTTTTATATATATATATATATATATATATATATAAATCCTCGCACACCTGTCATATATACACTTCCTAAGGTTCACAAAAGTTTGAGTGCCCCCCTGGGTGTCCAATCGTATCTTCACATGGGCCGCTTTTCAAGCCTGTGGCCCAGTTTGTGGACCACTATTTACAACCAGCTGTGAAAGCTATGCCCTCTTATGTAAGAGATAGCCAACATCTTAAACAATTACTGGCTTCCGTTGATGGTCTCACTGAACATGTGTATTTGATGACATGCGACGTAAAAAGTTTGTATACCATCATTCCTCAGGAAAAGAGCCTTGAGGCCTATTGTGAGGCTTTGATTAATAGTCATCACAGTGGCCCACGATTGAATTCCTATTGGATCTTTTGTGATTTCAAGAAAGACTGTTACCTCCAAACAGGAGTAGCTATGGGTTCTAATGTAGCTCCCTCTGTGGCAAACCTATACATGCTATGGTTTGAGACGTTATACATTACCCCCAGAATTGGCAAATCTTAACAGAGTAAGGTTTGATGTCAGCAAGTAATTACCATCCATTAATTGAAAACTATTTTGTGGAATGTCCCCAGAGATGAGTCTGAAAAGTTCATAGATCATCTCAATAGTTTGTCCACGCCTGTTAAACTTACCCTTCATATTGACACCAATTCCATAGATTTTCTAGATCTACGTATCTTTAAAACTGAAAATGGTTTAGCCACTACACTATACAGAAAAGATACAGACAAAACTTCCATTCTGCATGCCACGAGTTGCAATCCACGCAGCACCAAAAGGGGTATTGTGTTTAGCCAGTTTTTGCGCATTCTTAGGAACAATACTGATAATACACAGAGGGAAATTCCTCCACACTAATTTCTGCGCAATTGCAGAGGGCTTTGGACTATTACAGTAGTGACATTTCCAGGCCACCTAAGGCCCAGAATTTAGATGCACGTATTGTAAATTTCTGCACTACTTATACCCCTTTTAGTCACAATATAAGGGAGGTTACCAATAAACATTGGGACTTACTGAAAAAGGATAGACATTTACCATTCCATCAATCCCGCTTACGTCACACGTACAGACGAGGTCGTAACCTATCTGATTGCTAGTATGCACAGACTTAATTTCTAGTCCATCTATTGATACTGTGTCCACATGGGGTCGCACTAAACTGGGATGCTACAGATGCCCTGATTGCATCACCTGCCATTCCATGTTGGTCGGCAGGGATTTCGCACATCCCCATAGTGGCAGACGTATCAATATTAAACAGAAATTTTCATGTGAGAGTAGGTGGGTTATTTACTACATTTCGTGTCCATGTGGTCTCCTCTATATGTAGGTAAAACCCGTACTACCTTTAAAGAGTGAATGGCGAATCATCTGTCCTCTATTTGGTCTGCTTTATCTACAAAAAGCACTTCTGTCACCAATACCAAATATGGGGACCTTTTGGTGGCTAGGCATTTCCGCACCGTGGGTCACCCTCTATCTAGCCTTAAGTGCATGATCTTTGATGGTCTGACACAATCTGAACTTGCAGCTAATATTGATCATGACAGGTTATTGCTAAGAAAAGAGTGTGGATCAATACGCTTGGGAATCTTTCCCCAAAAGGGTTAAATGAGCAACTAGCATACCAATGCTTCTTGTAAATTACCATGCATTGCTACATTCCCTCTGTGTCTACCTCACATGCTAAAGACAGGTATATGAATTGATGTTATACGCTTGGGACTTTTTTTTCCTCAAAAGGGTTAAATGACCAACTAGCATACCAATGCTTTTTTTAATTACCATGCATTGCTATATTCCCTTGGTGTCTACTCTTCATATTTAAGACATTTATATAAATTGATGTTCACTATTAAGTGTTGCATTTGTTGCTTTGTTCTAATATGCATTTGCTGTAGGATTCCGAATGTTACAAGTTGCTACTTTGTTTTTAATCTGTTTTTATTAGTATCTTTGCTCCAATTGTATTGGATACACGTGTTATCTATCTGCGCTGATTTGCCTGCTGGTGAGACTATAAAAACTTATCTTGTGGTTAGGACGTCATATCCTGAGGACGGCCTATCGGCTGAAACACGTAGATAGCGTTTTAACTACCATCAATAAAAGTTATATTTTATTTAAATGTCCCGAGAGTGCCGTCGTATATTTGATTTTATATATATATATATATATATATATATATATATATATCTGCACACTGGCATACTTTATAAACAAAGGGGTTTTAGTATACGTTACTGTGATCACATGAATGAAAAGCCTCCCAACCACGTCAAGGTAACCCCACTCTGGAAGGTCCTAACTTCTAACCTTTTTTACTTCAATTACCATTAGCAAACTTTTGCATTTCTCATTGTTGTGCACTGGATCCATATAACAGGCTTTCTCACTTCCCCCCAGCCCTTTGGCTTTTTAAAATGAGGGAAGAGGCCATCCAGTGCTTTATATTAAAGGCATAGGACCTCCCATAAAAGGGGCGTGTTGGGGGTGCTATTACCACATGGAAGCTTGACCAGGCCTCCCAATAGATACATACAATACAAGGATTGTGGAAGCACTCCAATTAGGCTAATTTACAACTACATTTAGCAGAAGTGCTACTGATTTGGTCAAACATTTATACAAACATAGAAAAGATAATCAATGCACATTCCTAGGCCCCATACAATATCATATTATCTGCACACTGGCATACTTTATAAACAAAGGGGTTTTAGTATACATTACTGTGATCTCATGAATGAAAAGCCTTCCAACCACGTCAAGGTAACCCCAGTCTGGAAGGTCCCAACTTCTAATATACTAAAATAACAAACATAGGAAGATAGCCTTCCCAAGTACCCCTAAAAAGCACTCGCACACTTGATATCCCATGAATATAAAAGCAGATTTATTGGCACAGAATAAGTAAAACACCCAACACCATAAATGTATCAACCCCCTCCCCCCATATATATAAGAACAATATTACTATACAATATAGAACACTGGGCGTTCCCAGTCGAAAAAATTACCCTAAAAGGTCTCAAAATATTTGGTCCTGAACCTCGTGCTGGATATATTCAGTGAAAAATAGAAAAAAAGTGAAATGTTACTAAATATACAAGTTCATAATGACTCCAGGCCTATATATCAACCACGGCCTGCCAGGGACCCAATAAGAACTGCTGTACATAGATCACAATATACGGAGGCTACTCATCCTGCTTAGGCGAGGTAACTCCCGTAACTTTTATGATGTTCGGGCCTCTGGAGTTAAACACTCTTCAATGATGGTATGGCCTCTGTCACAACAATGATGCACCGTCACAAGGTTCCAACTTCTCTCACTGGAATATGACCAAGTGGCCTAGTGCAAATACATAAGAACAGCCGCAAAAGGGAACCCCTCAATCGAAATATATATAGTTCGTCAGATAATTGTCACATTTTTTGGTAATGTTCAACACTAAAAACTGACATATTGTCATGAAGTATTTGTACATAAAGTAAAACCATTAGTGATTTATGTTGACAATACACTGGCTCATATACATTAGTTGACTAATTTGTCGCTTTTCAGAAACCTTAGTATGGAAAGCTACGGTACTGTTTGAACTTGAATAGTAACAGGCTGCAACTCCCTCCAACAAGTCCTTTGGCTTTTATAAGGGAAGAGGCTTCACATAGTGATTATAATCAAAGGCATTAGACCTCAAAGTTATAGGACAGATTTAGGGTGCTACTTATACATGGAAGCTTAGCCTATCCTTCTATCCCCCTTTTTAACACTAAGAACTGTAGAGGGGTATCTACCCATAAAGAGTATATCTTAAAGGGCATATCAACCCCCAAAACTAAAGTTGAACCCACTACTGGCTCACTGTCTACTTTAAAAAAAAACTTACCGTACATATCTGCTCCTTATGGTTCTCCTGCAGTGCTTGTCCAAAGCCCAGGAAACTAAAGAGTAGAAGGTGTCTTAGTGTGGGAAAGGATTCTGACTCCTCCGTGTCCTCTGAGAGGACACTGGCATGCACATGGTATCCCTTTCCTTCTCTCTCTCCCACTCTCCTATTCCCTCCCTGGTTTCCTTTTACCTAGTGTAAAACGTTTTTTTTTCCCCTTCCCACTCCCAACCGCTATGTTAGATTATTAAAAAAGAATCTGAATTCTACTTACAGCCCCTTGCTTCTGTGGCACTCTCCATTGCTGGCAGCCACATCTGTGATTGGCTGTCCCTCAGCCGATGACAGTCACAGCTGCTGGTTCGGCCTCTGTTTGCAAGTTCTGGCAAAAAGAGGACTGGATCAGAGCACCGCAGGAGCGAGGGGCTGAAAGTAGAGTTCTGTTTGTTTTATCTTAGCAACATAAAAGTTGGGGGTGGGCAGGGGCATTATATAAATAAAACTATTTAGAGGGAATCTTGATCCACATCAAGCAAGCACATCTGCCCTGTTTTAGGTCTAAAACACTGAAAGTTTGGGAGGTAGTAAGGGTTCCTTCTAGCTTCCATTTGTAATTTCCTGTTTGGGAGGTATGATTACAGGTAATATGATACTAAATGTAAGGATTTTTGTCTTTGTGAGAGCTTTACATATTGTGTCCTCTGAACAAGCAACTTCTTGGAAATAAAGGGAAAAGAAAATTTTAAATATTTACAATTTAAATATTTAAATAGACAAGCTAGAAAGTTAGATAGTGGATAATGCACCCCCAACTGTAAATTATAAGGATATTAGAAGTCACAGAGGAGTTACGTGACCATATAAAAGCACAAGGCCGCAGCGCACGGAACTCCAAGGTGACTTCTAATATCCCTTTAATTTACAGTTCGTGGTGCATTATTTATTATAACCTACCCCTTTGTGGCTTCTGGTTTCCTTCTCCTCCTGGAACAGTAAGATTATAAGGCTGTAATCTTACAGACCCTCCCATAGAAATCCACTACAGGGATAGGTTATAACTATATCTAATATACAAAAAACAAATGGTAACACACAGAGATTCTAAAAATGTTGGTATAAAATGCATAAATAATAATCTGAACAATCACTATCAAATCTGCCTTTTGGAAGCATTAATTATGCAATCTGGCTATTACTTCTCTGCAAAGTATCGCTTGTTGGCATTAATAATTAAATATATTATTTCTATTATGAATACAAAATATTCTCAGAAGAGTACCAGAGATCTCATTAAAACATTTGTTTAAATTAATAATTACTTTACGTAGAATATTATTATTGGAATATTTTAAAATAGAGTCATTATTTTATTTGTTCAAATAAATTTTACCAGAAGAGTGTCATGTAGAAAATAATGGGAGGTTAGAATGAATTTAATAACCACATTTGTCCAGGAATGGTACAATAGTAATATTTCTAACATTTCCTACAAATGATATAGTGTAGTTCTGATCACCCTTTTCTTATATAGAGTACTATGGGCACAATCCTGTATTGCTCCCCGGCAATTCTTATTTAACTGTGCTCCCATGATTTAGTAATCACTGCATGACAGTTATTGCATCACAGGAGTGTGGTAAAGAGCTGAGGGGAGAAGATGTATGCCCCGATACAATGCTTTCAGTTTCATGCTACATAGTAGTGCAAAGCTCAATTTATATTGTATACTGTAGACTGGGGCGCTGCACTATCTCTAAAAAGGACATGTAAAAATGGGTGTAAAACCCAAACCTACCTAATATTACCATAATATTCAATTTACATAAAATCTTAATATTTTGGGTGCTCTCTTTTTCTTCTAAACTCATACTAGTAGTACTACATTGCAAATCTAAACATTTCTCTGCCCTACTATACCTTGGATAAAGGTGCTGTTCAGTTAACCGAACAGGATGAATAATGTTATTTATATACATAGGAGTCAAATTATATCTCTTGTGTTGACCAGTGCAGAGAATGGGCAATAAACTGACATGTAGCCTTTTAAATTATAATGATTTCCCCACACTCCTTTCTTATTATAGGTGCTGCTCCTCTTTACTGCTAACCACCAGCAGTTATTATCTTATAGTTTGTACTAGTTTGAAGAACGCACACTTATAACCTTCTTTCTTTCTATTGTTTATTCAGTGACA
The DNA here is from genome assembly GCA_019447015.1 of Hymenochirus boettgeri. Lineage (NCBI taxonomy): Eukaryota > Metazoa > Chordata > Amphibia > Anura > Pipidae > Hymenochirus > Hymenochirus boettgeri. The sequence goes on along the minus strand of CM033473.1, from coordinate 228,752,973 downwards.
TGAGTGTACAACGTTTCGGGGGACACTCCCCGAAACGTTGTGCACGCATGTCACTGAATAAACAATAGAAAGAAAGAAGGTTATAAGTGTGCGTTCTTCAAACAAGTACAAACTATAAGCCTTTTAAATTAGTCTTTTAGCTCTGTCTCTGCTGGCCAACTGTTAGCAAGGCCAATAAAGATGTATAACAAGCCCGGCGTGGTTCATGGAACAGTGATGTGCAGGGAACAACCCATTTAGCCATTGTAGACAACATTGTTGATTTACTATTCCAACCCATTCGATAAATGTGGTAGATTTTGGCTCACAGGATGGGAGGGATACTTGGGCTGCTGAGTTCAGGGGAAAGTGATTATAGATTCTGATGATTTCTGTGGGGAGTGTCACTTTATCAAATTCCACATTGTAGCCCTTAGGTTTGTAGTTACACCATTTGCCTAATTGCTTTAATACATTGTTTGCATGTATGTTTAACAGAAGCCTGATGTACAGTATGGCTTTCCTTTCAATATACTGTACTAAACATATTATAGTAATGTAAAGTAACCAATGAAAACTTAGATTATTCCATATATATTGACCATTGCTTCTCCATAAACCTGGAGCTAAATGTGGGATAAAATACAATCTAATTTAAACACGGTATATGTTCTCAACATTAAAGAGCACATTGGGAGAAATAAGAAAGGCATAGAGATGCAAAGCATGAAAGTACATAATGCTTGAACACATCATTATATGGAAACTGGAACTGTACTGGAACATAAAAGAACACTAGTTAAACTGTGTTTACAGTTAAATAGAACAATAAAATGTTAGATTTCAGAACAATAGCTTCAGATTAATTTTCCTTTAAACAGATTCTGGTTACTGTGAACTCATAGAGCTTGTGTTGCTGCTACATTAAAAGAGAAAGCTAGAGATGTGGAATAAAAGCCATGGGAGGGTTAATGGATGGACTGAGAGTACAGAAGATAGGATAGGATATAGTATTTAAGGATATGGTTTTCATATCTCCTGTTATATAAACCAGTGTTTTTCAACCTTATTATCCTGGCAGAAAACCTTAAAAACATACAATTATATGTTTTGGAGAACCTCTACGTAAGGGAGACTATATAGTTTATTTATCCTTTTCTCCCCAGTCATCATTTCATCCAAATAAATAATGCATAAAATAGAACAGATACTGTAAATCAATAAATGTACATTATGATCATTGGATAGTTTCAAAGGAAAAATGGGTGAGTTTCTAAAAACAAGGAATGTTGCAGGTTATTGGTATTGATACATAAAGTAGAGTTGATCCAGGGATATTTACGATTGCCACTTGGAGTCAGGAAGAAATTTTTTCCCCTTCATAATTATGGTGTTGATTTTAATTTTTGCATTCCTCTGGATCAACAGTTTGGCAGGAAGTGTGGGAATTGCTGATGCTGAGTAGGTAGGACTGGATGGACATATGTCTTTATTCAACCTCAATACTATACTAAATGTAAGTTCATAACAAGGGGGGATCCATACAGTTTCTATCACTCAAGCTTTAGGAATCCCTAGCAACTTCTGGTTGAGAAACATGGATATACACACATACATTATTAGGGAGATTCAATAAAAGTTCTTATCGTTAAAAATGGTGCTAATTTTGCCCCAACCAATCAGATCTTATTTAACATTTGAAAGCGAACATCTGATTGGTTGGGGAAAAATTAGTATCTGTTTTAACGATAAGAACTTTTATTGAATTTCAGTATTCAGTGACACTGACATTTTATAATAGAATACATTTTATAATAGAATACTTACATAATGTGGTTTCTAACATTATTCAATGTGTACAAGCAGTATATATAATGTGTGACAAACCGTGCATACCTGTTGAATAATGCTGGAATATCACGTCAAATATACAATAGTATTGTATTGCCACAAACATTAGAAGGCATACAAATAAAAGTACCTGTGAACATTCTCTCGAACAGATATTCTCTAGTATAAAGGTTGGCTTTTCACTGTTTAATAAACATTTTCTCACATGGATTTCATTTTTTCAATTCCATTATATTCAGAATATGTTCTGTATTGTTTAAAAAAGCCTGTTATATAGTGATATGGACTTTTTAAACTTAAAGACCTAAACATTAACTCTGAAAGGAAGGAAAGTTTGTTCTGTTTGCTCTTTCTGTTTAGAGTACTGCTTGACCTGAGGAAGAGAGAAGTGTATCTCTTGAAAGCTTGTCTGTAAAAATGAACTTAGTCCATAATAAAAAGGTACCACCTTATCCGACAGTACTCATCTCTTAGTGTTTACTAATTACACTGTTTTTTATGTACCTAAAGAGAAAGGAACTTAACAAGATAGGCAGATAATAAGCAAATGTTGGGCATTTTCACCCGACTCCTGGGATTTTAAGTAGAGCCTGTGCTCTTGAATTGGGTATTTCTAGCACTAGCTTCTTAAACGACAGTGCCATTGGTTTACTCTGTACCAACCCTTAGACTCATTAGACTCATTTATATTTACTACTAACTTGATTCACAGTGATGTACTATCACAGAAACAATGACATTGGCTAAAAACCCTGTTACCAAAAGATATACATTACTGTAATTACTATTATTGTTAAAATGAAGGTTTAATGATACAGAGTATAATATCCCTTCAGATTGTACAGAGAAAATATTTAGGGATATATTTCTCATTGGGCATTGATAGTAAATAATGCAGAACTTATTAAACATTCAGTCAGTGGAAAAATTTATTTCATAGAAGCAGAAGACACAAGTCTAATTAAAATGACCTATTTTATGCATGTTCCAGCAAGATGATCAATTTTTTTGCACTGCATCCATTTTTAATGCAGTTGTTAATTAGCAATCTGGTGCAAACAGATTTTCCACCGTAAAGCTAGGTAAGATGATATATATAAATCAATCCTAACATTTCAAATAAAACACACACAGCCTGTAGTATGTCAATTTCTTGTGGAGATTCATCAATATGAGCTTTGAAGTGTAATATACTTTTGCTAGTAATATAATCTTAAATATAAGGGCTTCCGCATATCTTATATATCATTACATTAATTAACATTTATATTTGCCACATATAGAGTTAGTATCAATATATACTGATTTTAACATTGTTATTATTTTAGCTGGAAGGGTGTGTGTTTATTTGTACGTGATGCTTTAATTAAATCTGCTCTTTTTATGAATGTGTATGTGTGTACAGTATGTGTGTGTGTAACGTCCGACAATTGCTCTTTTTACAAACAGTATGTTTGCTGCTTTCTCAGAGTCTAGATGTGAACAAATATTGTAATCTCTAGTTTCATTTGTGAGATAAAAACTTAAATTAAATTTGCCATGACCAGGTTGTCTAAGCTTAGCTATGCTTTGTTCACATACAAAATCTGCTCTTTCTGCTTTTTTTACTAAATGTTTGACAAGCAAGTAAAACCATCCTGATTATATAGACAGTTATAGAGTATGGGCTATGTTATCTGAAAGGGCAGGTTTATGCTTGATTTACACTGGCCCAACAAACACACAAGTCGACCTGATCAAATATTGGGCCGTTTGGTAGTGCTGCTAACTTTCAGTGGACAGTATATTGTTGGATTTGTGTTACAAAGAAATCTGCAGTAAGTCAAAGTATTAGGATATTTATAGGGATAGTGCAAAATCCTATCACAATATTACAATGGTTATAATTCTAATGTAACTACAGTAGATAGGCACTTCCATCATTAGAAGTGAAGATGAACAAAAGTTTTGAGCAGTTTCACAGAACCGTTTGCAGTTCTGAAAATCTGCTTTGGATCCAATTGAATTGGTATTTTTAAAATGTTTAATCACAATTTTTGAGTAGCTTATAGCATTTATCAGATTTTCAACCTTAACCTTTCAACCAGATTTTCAACCATTATTTATGATAAATCCTGCGCTCTGGGTGTGATAGAAGCAACCACAATCTTACACATAACTTAAAAGGGTTAATATGAAATCTCTAGGGGGGGAGGGACTGTTGAATACAGAAAATTAAAATCTCACTCTGCAATATGAATTTGTGCAAAAAAGTAGGCTAATAAAAACAAACAGTTAAAAAAGGTTTTGCAGGATATCCAAAACAACTTTTCCTTTAATAATCACATAATTAGGCCCCTAAGTAAAACAAAGTATACAGTAAGTGCACTGTTAATCAACACTGATAAGGTAAGTAATGGGGGCAACCAGCTGTAAAGCAAATAGTAAATATTTCTTTATAGTCAAACAAGACACCCCACCCATGGTAGCTGCTTAACACATTTCATGTGGAAACCCCCACTTCATCCGAAGCTGATGAAGTGGGGGTTTCACACTGCAAAGTGTTGCAATTTGCACTGATGACACTTCTTTATAAATATTCTTCTTAAGTATCCACTCCACATAGATCTCCACTAACATTAGCACAGCGCCAAGAAGCAGAAGTGTTATGGTGTTATGTATACATATTTAAAGAAAAGAAATCAAGTTGTGCAGCTAGCATGACCTACAGTACTCTCTAGTCTCTAGTGTTTAAGGAGTTCATATGTGCAGACATGAAAAACAAACATTACAACCTGGTATAGAGAGAAAAAGGAATTGATGAAGTTAACTCCAGCGTTCCTTACCTAATATTTTTATTGTCGTCTTATCCCCAAGAGACTACATTTTTTATTGCCCATGTGTAGGTTAATTGCAATACAGGTAAAGCAAGTATAATATCCAAGTAGTTAAAATGCCTTACAGTTACATTTCAAGGCTTTGTAAACATGCACCTTAGTGTTTGCCTCTGGTTGTTACAAATCCATTGCAATAATAATGTAAATAATTACCAAAGGTAATATTCAGTAACTACAGTTAATAATAAACATGGGAAATTCAAATCGCACTTTTTCATTTCTGTGAATTATTCTGTTATGAATTAGTATTATCAAATTCACAGTGAATTGCCCTCAGTGAATCAGCATGCCAATTATTTCAAATGTACTGTTCTTAAGAAAGCCAAATATTTACAAGCAGCTCCTTTTAAAAGCATGTTAAGTGCCATTTACTCTTATGCTGGACATAGATGCTTAGATCCCGGTCGTACGTAGATCCTGGTCATACAGATCTGACCTGCAGATTGTACAATCGGATTGTAGCGTCTATGGCCACCATTAGGGTTTGCTGTTCAATGGGGTATGCTGTTTTAATATTTATAACAATAATGTTATTAACAGTATTGGAAACTTACCCAATCATATTTTGTAAACTAAACTTAACACACTGATGTGCTCTGATAATCTTTTGCAACACTAGCCTAGAAATTAAAACTGCTGTAGGGGTCGACATATGTTTGGAAATAAGGAAATATAGATGCAATATTGTAAGTTGCTTAAAGCTATCAAAAATACAAACTCTCACTGTCTAGGTATAGGCCTTTCCTTGCCCTTTATTAGATGGTTGGTGTTCAATCAAATCATGAATTGGACTTGTTGGTAATACAACCACATTTACTATGTTTAGATCTAAATGATCTATAGATGGAACATTTATGGGGTGATGCTATATCTCCTGGTTACCCACGCTACCTGATGTATTATAGGGTTTGCACAGGCTTTGAACTAATTTTGTGTTGGCTGTGGTATTTCCAAAACTTGTTACAAATAGCGCAGCGCAGGCTATTTAAGGCAGCATTAAGCTTTCCACTACCTTGTAGCACAGACCTTAACAAGGGTTAATGGAGTAATTTAATCTGATTGTTCCTGTTATAGCACAGAACTTAACACGTTTAAGAAAGAGGCACAGAATGTTCTTCTTATCTGACTGGGATCCCAAGATGCAGTAAATCTTGCAAAGTAAGGTACATAATGATGCTCCTGTTTCTACATCCCCTTGGTTTGTTATTGGTAGAGGTGGACTGTGATTGAAAATAGCTCTCTAATATCTTTCAAACAAACCTAAGATGATGTCTCTAGCTTCTATGGATCTTAAGTTATAGGCTTGTAAATTTACAAATAAGCCAAGTCGATATTTTCTCATGCTAATTTTAGACCTGTTACCAATCTCTGGGAGCCGCAAAAAAATATTTTCAGGCTTGTGGCTAGCTTTAAAAATAATTAATAAGTGTGGGTATGCCCCAACCTTAAACTTGGCACAGACTAGTAGTGCTGTTGACGTCACAGCTCACAGGGCTAGCAGGAAAAATTACCCTTTGTAATGCTGTAACTTTGGATAGACTGCAACTAGAAGCATGATCCAGGAGTAATGTTTAAGGTAAGAGTGTGCCCTTTTTAATTAAGTCTAAAACAATAATAGACACACTAAAGGAAACACTGACACACTACTAGTCCGGTGCTGCTCCATTCAAACCCCATTCCAAAGGGCTAATCATCACTGCAGAACAAAAAGAGGAACCAGAACGCTACATGGAAGAAAAGGGGAGAACCCCTATAGTTTATTCAGACATAAAGCAATCCAACTTTTCGGGGGACATATCCACCCTTCCTCAGGGATAAAAATAAACAAGTGAAGCAACAGCTATATCTCAACAGTGGGAAGGGTCTAAACTCACTCAGAAATTTAACCATTTCTATACAGGAAAGTAAAGTGCCACAATAGTGCAAAATAAGCTATAAATATAATATTGCTCAACCCATAAATATACTAATAAATATAAAAGTGCACATTATATCTAAAAACAGTGTAAAAGAGCTGTATAAACCTAAAACACCACCTCCATAGAGTTACCAAATATGTATTGCAGAGTAAAAAAAAAAAAAATTTAGTATATAAATATAAAAAAAGATAATAAATGATGCAGTAGTCACAAATTACAAATAAATACATATATGAAACATTTTCTGAGGTAATCACAGCCTAAGAAAAGGGGATGTTAAAGGGATATTCAATGGGAATGTTAAAGGGATATTTAAAGGGTTATTACCCTAAAAGGAGACATCCAACCCCTGAAGCTGTGCATCTAAAAAGCAGGATTTCTATTACTAATAATTTACAAATAACAATTCATAAAGTACTCATCATTAAGTCCATGAGGTTTCAAGGATTTTAGAGTCCAGGTTGCCATATAACCTTGGCCTTTTATTTTAACATGTTCTAAAATGATCCATCTTAACTGAGATATATTATGCATTTTCTCATTAAAGTGTGTCGCTAATGGCATTCTCTTATTTATACGAATATCCCTTTGTTTGTCCAACATAATAAATGGACAACGTACATTTCTGCTTTTGCAGTTTGCAAAGTTTTTAAGCGGAATGTTATGTCCAGAATGTGGATGGGTAATAGATAGGATGGGTAAATCCTCTAATGATCCCATTACAATGAGAAAAGTTTGAGCAGGGGAATGTACCTTTTGTTTTCTGCCCTGAAATTGTGGTCTGTGTTCTCTTATCCTGTATGTCATATTTCACCAATCTTTTACCAATATATAAATAATATATTTTTTTAAATGTCCCAATATTTTAAAATGGCTCTCTTAATATTGTTGGAGCAACAATATTTTTTAATTAAGGACATTTGTATGGAGACCACAGTTCCCCTTTAACAATTTCTGATGAATGAACATCATCAGCAAAACAAAACACAGTGGGTTTGGTCATCTCTCGATTTTAATTTCTATGTTATGCAATTATCCAATTACTGCATAAATATAACCATCAGTAGATTAAAGGACATGTCCACCCCAAAATCTAAAATTTAACTCCTTACTGGTCCCACTGTGTAGTGTTAAAAATCCTTACCTTACATCTCTGCCCCAAACAGTTCTGAAATAGTGCTTGTCCAAAATCCCCATCACCTTATGTCTCACCCAAACTTCCTCTAGACTGTAGGCTCTTTGGACAGGGTCCTCTTTCCTATTGTATCATGGTATGCACGGCTGTTAGTAACTTATCACTCTGTGTACATATATTACGTTTTACCTCTGTATGTAATATGAATGAGTTTGTATAATATGTATTATCCTTTATTTAATGTTTGACTATGGAATTGTAAAGCGTGACTGAAGACGTTGGTGCTAAATAAATCCACAATAATAATAATAATAATAATAATTTAAATAAACATCAATAGATTTATATAAAGTATAGCACTATAAATACATTATATAAAGTATAGCTCTAGAACAGAGCCGAAACGTTGCTTGTTGTTTGCACAGTTCACCAATAAAGAACTTGTTTGATAAGTCCCAGGTGTGCTCCTTGCATTGCACAGTATATTCATATAAAGTATAGCACTGACTTATATTTGGAACAAGACAAAATATTCAACTTACACAAAATACACAAACTTACTTGCAAAGCTGAGATTCCTATTTTTTAGAAATATTTGTTTATTATGTTAGATTATTAGGGCAATGCTATTATAATAACATGAGTCTGTGAGGTACCTTCTTTTATATGAAGGCGCTATTTCATTTTATACTCTGTGGGGAGCTTTTAGCTTACTTACAAAGCTGAGATTCCTATTTTAATATTGGATAGTCAAAATGGAACGTTAAACTACACCCCTGTGACAAGGGGTCTCCATGTGGATACTGAAAGGAAGTGGTAATGTCAGTATAATATCCAATGATGTCCTGTTTGTAAAACATGTGACAGTCTTAGCATATAAACAAAAAAATTTTTGTATGCTACAGAGGAAGTGATGTGTATGGTAGCTCCGGCCCGCGGTAGGGACCGGAGCGTCTGACCTGAGGCGGGCGGGGCCAGCGGGGGATGCTGGGAGGTGTAGTCGCGGCCGCCTCCTGGCATGTTCCCGCGAGATTCCGGCTCGGGCGCCATTTTGTTGAGTGCTAGCAGGGAGAAGGATCTTCTCCCACTCTGAGCAACACAACACCGGCAAATTTTACCGATTTCACGCAGAATTTTAGCGATTACAAGCTATGGAGAATGCTGAGCAGCTGCTGGACAGGGTAAGGGAGAGGGTCAGTGCGGAGGGGGCGGGTTGGCTGCAGGAAGTGTTGGAGAGGGGTTCACGGGCTGGGAACCCTGAGACCGGGGCTAGGCCCCATACCAGATCTGCCAGCCGGCTGGCTGGTAGGCCTGTACGCCGGTCCCGTCGCCCCCGTACGTTTGAGCCCCAGTCCCCCACACACCTATCGTAGGCCACGGGGGGCACAGGTGGTGAGAGCGAACACCCCTAGGCGCAGGGCAGCTACTGCAGGCTTGTTTAGAGCCTTTAACACCGTCCATCCAGCCCTGCTATCCCAGACTGCACCCCGTAGAGCCCCTCTTGCGGTGGTGTCAGAGGTTGTGCCCCCCCGCTGCCACCGAGCCAGCAGCTAACAGAGGGAGAACCAGGGGCAGGGGTGGCCGTGCCCCTTGGTTGCAGAGTACCGCCCGCCCAGCTGTCGCAGCAGCATCGGCGGGGGAGGTGGCCCGAGACGCCCTGCCATACAGGCAGGATGATGCGTCAGATGAAGGCGAACAGGAGTTTGTGGACGGCTAGGTCCACTGTTAGAGGGATGACCCCAGCGCCCACTAGGTTGAGGGACGTAGAGGAGAGAAGGGGGTCCAGAGCCAGGAGCCCTCCCAGAAGCCCATCTAGAAGGGAGAGGAATAGCCGGGAGCGTAGAAGGAGGAGGAGCAGATACTCCTCGTCGGAGAGCAGTGAGGACTCTCACAGACGGAGGCGCAAAGACAGGCGCAGGAGGGATCGTCGCGTTACCGTTCCCCATCTTGGGAGCGCAGCAGGCGACGCAGGTCCCGTTCTGGGGGCAGGAGATCTAGGGCCTCCTACTCCTCTACATCGGACAGGAGCAGGAGATCTTCAGCAGCACCACTGCAAAGAGATCCCAGGAGGGACACATCCGCTGCGCGGGAAGGGTCTAGCACTCAGCAGGTGATGTCGGAAGGGCCAGCAAGGGCAGCTACCGCTGCAGTCCCATCTTCGGAGCCGGTGAGTCAACTTGTGCTGGGGCCTGGGTATGTCATCGGGGAGTGAGGGTAACGAGCAATTTGCGAGCTCTAATGGGCAAGATTGATACCATGCCATCTGGCTCCATAGCGAGTCCAGTCCCAGGGGGAGCGTCTGCACTCCGCCTGGTGTCTAATGTCCCTTCAGTTGAGGCGCTGAAGGACACATATTTTGTGGGGTTAGCCCTTGGGGGTTCATCTGTCAGGGGACATAAAAGAAAAAATCTGGAAAAACGAGTACTTGTATATGGTCCCTGGTAACAACTGACATGGTGACAGTGGATAAAGAGTTGGTTTAAAACGGAAAAGGGTGAGAAAAAACCCAAGGTTGCGAAAACCTTTGGTAACTGGCTTCAAGCTTTTGCGTTCTGGCCGGGGTTATAGGCCAGAATCGCCTCAGAGATGCTCTGAATTATTTGTGTATTTGGACATGATATTCGGAGCATATAAGACACTAGGGGGTACAGCTTGGCGCCAGTATGATGAGGACTTTAGGAGGGCATGGCAATTAGGCCCAAATTGGGGTGGGACTCTAAAGCCATGGATTCCTGGTTAAGGATTATGCTGGCGCACAGGGCTTCTGCAGGCCCCTCCAGTAGTCAAAGGCGGCCTACGGCCTCGACTACTTTTCAGGCCTCAGGGGCCAGAAAAGCCGGCTCCTGCGGCATTTTAATGAGGTAGCTGCAAGTTTGGAGCGGCTTGCAGATTTAAGCATGAATGCTCCTTTTGCGGCGGGAGCGGCATCAGCCGCAATATGTTTTCATAAATCCCGCCTGCCGCAAAGAGGAGAGAGAGGAGCAGTAGGTCAGCGAACGCCAGTGATCGTGGAGGCGATGGAGCCCTGGCTAGAAATTTACCGGAGAGGGCAGCGGCAGGGCTCATCAGGGAGGGGTTTAAGGAGGGTTTTAAAATACCATTCAATTTTTCTGAGTTTCCCAAGTTTTCCCAATTTAAAACGGTCAAGGAGGCACCCGAGTTGGCTAAGGAGAAGGTCATGCATGAGGTTAGGCTGGGGGATAGCGGGCTGTTTTCCGAGTCCCCTTTTATATACTGAGGGTTTCTCCCCTGGGGTTGTACCAAAGAAGGAGAGCGGTAAATTCCGTTTGATACATCACTTGTCGTACCCCAAGGGCAGCTCGGTGAATGATGGCATTTCTAAGGAGGATTCTTCTGTGTCGTACGTATCGTTTGACAGGGCGGTCCACCTGGTAAGGAAAGCAGGGAGAGGGGCCTTGTTGGCAAAATCGGATATAGAAGCAGCTTTTCGCTTGTTACCATCATCCGTCCTGCTTTCACTTGTTGGGCTGCCAGTTAGACGGTAGGTATTATATGATAAATGCCTCCCATGGGTTGCGCCATATCCTGTTCCTATTTGAGATCTTTAGCTCCTTTTTGGAATGGGCTATATCCTATGAGACCAATTCTACTAGTATAATACACTACGTTGACGATTTCTTGTTGTTGGCCCGGGAAACTCAGCACTTGTTCAATTTGTAAGTTCTTTTAGGTTTTTAAGATAAGTTTGGGGTCCCTTTATCTGAAGAGAAAACTATCGGCCCATTGACAGTACTATCCTTCTAGGAATCGAGATAGACACAGTTAAAATGGAATTTAGGCTCCCAGCTGGTAAAGTTCAGGAAATGTGAATTCAATTTCAATGTTTACCCAGGTGAGGAAAGTTACGCTTAGGCAGCTACAATCGGTGTTGGGATCGTTGAATTTTGCATGTCGAGTCATGCCCATGGGCAGAGTTTTTCCAGGTGGCTATCCTTAGCCTCCAGGGGAGTTCCGTCCCTTATCACCATATCAGGATAACCAGGAGCTGCGCAATGACTTGGTGGTATGGCAGACATTTTTCCAGGTATAATGGCAGGACTGTTTTCAGGGGGAGGAGGAGAGTAATGAGGAGTTACAGCTTTTTACGGATGCGGCAGGATCCATTGGTTTTGGAGCCTTCTAGGCAAGGAATGGTGTGCCGCAGGTTGGCCCCAGATTGGGTGGAAAAAGGGTTATACAAAAAATACTCACCTCCGAACTCTTTCCCAAGTGGTGGCAGTTGAGCTTTGGGGTTATTTGATCCAAATAAAAAGATCCGTTCTGGACCGATAATGAGGCGTGGTGTACGCCATTAATAACCTTACAGTTCATCCTTGCCGGTCTTGTCGTTACTCAGGAGTTAGTGCTAGATGTTTGGACTTCAACATATCTTTAGGGCTAGACATGTGCCTGGTGTACTAACTGTGTTGTGCGGACGCTTTATCTCGTTTCAGTGGGAAGACTTTCATCGCCTTGTCCGGATGCCAATCTACAGGGATTGCAGTGCCCGGACTTCCTTGGGGGATACCAGACGGGAGTTGATGCAGCTGGTCCAGTTTCGGGTCGCTCCAGCTACATGGTCCAGCCACGGTAAGGCATGGTCTGAATGGTTGAATTTCTCTGTAGGGAGGAGATTAACACAATTCTCAAGCCAGGTTGGATACCATCTGGACTATTTAGAACAATACGTTCTGCGGGGGCGTCGGGCCTGGTGGCCCAACGCAGGTTGGCAGGACTGTCTTTCTTTTTCAGATTGTTGGGATGGAAGGACGCAACAAAGGAGTTCATTATAGGTCCATATTGAAAGGTTGGAGAAAAGAATAGGTGCCCAGTAACTAGACGTCCTATTAATTATAGACTGTTAATGAGTTTAGAGGAGCGTTACCTGTAGTCTGTGTAGCTCAGCATATGAGGCTAAGCTATTTGAAGCCAGCTGCGCTGGCCTTTTTCGGGCAATGAGAATAGGGGAATTAGTGTCTGTAGTCTAAGCGCCCAGGAGGTTTAAAAATGGAAGATGTTTTTATTTCTCAGCCATCGGTTAGGGTTAGAATAAGCCGTTCGAAAACAGACCACTTTGGTGCCCAGTTCAAGCGATTGGTGGTTTCGCAGCTGTTAGAGCGGCTTCCCCGGTTTTTCTTTCACATGCAGATGGAAAACCTCTTTCCAGATACCAATTTGAGGCAGTACTACGTTAAGGCTTGTGCGTTAGGCCTCCATCCTCAGGAGTTGGCACACATTCCTTTAGGATAGGAGGTGCGACTGAAGCCCATTCTTTAGGTTTTTCAGAGGAAAGGGTTCGTAGGTTAGGGCGCTGGCGTTCCAACTGTGTGGCGCGTTACATACGCCCGGAACTGGCTATTAATTGATTTTTCTTTTTTAGGGACTCGTCAACCTTCAGTCTGGCTAGTAGGACACTCCTACCTTTTTTGGGCGGCCCAAAGAGCAGATGTGCGACCAGGAGGACGTAACCTTGGATTTAAACAGCTTCACTGTACTGGAAGGGAAATAGGGGTTGGCTTGATGGCAAGTACTAGTCGAAGTAGTTCAGATTAGTAGGGCTGACCCGGGTCCCACAGTGTTGGTAATACACGCTTCCGGCAACGACCTCTGTCGGAATAGACTATCGGACCTGTGGTGATCGTTTGGTCGGAGGTCGTTCCCAGGGTACACTGGCAAGGGGCGAGAGACCAAGGGGCCGTAGAAAAGGCTGGAGAGTCCTTAACACCAGGATCTCCAGATTTGTCAGGTCACAAGGGGGGTTGTCGTCAGGCATCGCCAGCTAGAAGGCGATAATAGGTCCCTCATGAGACAGGATGGGGTCCATTTAATGAATATTGGGCTGGACATTTTTTGACAGGCTTACAGGAGGGTAAGAGAGGCACTATACTTGTTGGGTGGCGGACGGAGTTCCGTGGAGGCTTACAGCAACTCCTTGGAGGCGGATGCATCTTGCGAAGGTTATGTTTGGAGCCGTTACATGCCTCTGGGGATTCAGAGGCGTGGCATTTAGCATTGGCTACGGCTCGGGACTTATGGTTAATTAACATAGCAAGGATGCATAAATTATGTTTTGAATATTTTAAATTGATCACATGTTGTAATGTGTCAATTAATAAAGTGTGGCCTTATGTTTCACCCAACAAGTGTGTCTGTCTGTTTTTTAACACAAAGTAAGTGTAAAAGGGGTTAATTTCAAGTAAACAGCCACGATGGCTCCAGCCTTAGGTCTGTAGGAAAGAGAATATAAAGGATGATACTTTGCATGTAACTGGGAGGGAGAAATATTTGTTTATATGTTAGATTAGTAGGGCAATGCTATTATAATGACATGAGTCTGTGAGGTACCTTCTGTTATAAGAAGGCACTATTTCATTTTATACTCCGTGGGGAGATTTTAGCTCCCTTAACCCCACCTCACCTTAACCTCTAAAGTATCCTGTGCTCCCAAGTTCTAACAAAAGCAGCTACAGTATAAATGTGTCACTGCTGTGGTGAATACTAATTGGTATGAACATAGCATGTTTATCTGGATCCTGTTAAGGTCTCAGACCACCCAATGGGGCTATTTCATTTGAACCACACAATATGGCAGGATTGCCTGGGTTTATTCTTAGATTTATCCTATTTGGTTCCCCTAACTGTTTTGATATATGCAGTTGTCAGGGTATTAGGATGGTACTATTGGTGTTTGAGTTTTATTAAGTCACTGGATATGATTTCACATATTTAAATATTACTTAATTGATTGCACTGTGTGCACGTTTTTCACTAGATTTGAAAAAGGCCCAACTCAAGGGGCCGAAACGTTGTCTGCTTTCATGTATCGCCAATAAAGGGCATTTTTTCCAGAAATAACTTACGTGCACTGGACCTTTATACTATATATTTATCAACCATCTGGTAGCACAGGGACTATCTGTAGCTAAATACATACAGTATATGTGAGAGTGCCCTCTTCTTGGATTTTATATATATATATTAGTGCTTAGGGATATTTTGAAACAGCAATGAACCTTTCTTAACCATTAATTTAGCACATTTAATAGCATCTTCGTGTCTTAGAGGAAAAATAAATGAGATGATTAAGGTTAAAGAAAATCTGCCTAAATCCATTACAGATTCTCCAGAGCCTTTAAATATGTAAAATGGTTTTGTAATGTTATACAAAATAACTGCCTTATGTCAAACACAAAACAAATAGGGAGGGAGAACAAGAGAAAGAAATTATAAGCAGATTACAGGTGGCCCAATCCACCTATTGTAATTCTAAATAGCAAAGTAGATTTATATCCCTAAGATTCAAAACTTCAGTATTTGATTGATATTGTGACATACCCAATATGAACCATTATTCATTAGCTCAGTAGTTTGATAAAAAAAAATCCAAATAAATAAACATCTTCTTTATTGAATTTGTTCTAATGTTTCTTTTACACCAAGCATCCGGAAAGCCCACAAGTTATGTTGTGCTTTAATAAACTTGTGTAATCCTGAAGTGACATTAACTTTTTACAACAGGACATAAATATTACTTATAAATACGACTCATACTTTTTGGCTTTTGGAATAGATTATTAACCCTATAAGTTCCATACACAAGCCTAAATAAGTGGCAAGTGAGCGATTAATGCACGTTTTGGCCGAAAATATTTGGCCAAATGACCAAACCATTAATTGTGGCACAATAGAAATTGCATAAATGTTCCAGTATCCAGCTACTTACGTGCGCCTCTGTTCCAAAATCCAGCTACTTATGTGCTCCTCTGTTCCAGTATCCAGCTACTTACATGCTCCTCTGTTCCAGTAACCAGTTACTTTTGTGCTCCTCTGTTCCAGTATCCAGCTACTTATGTGCTCCTCTGTTCCAGTATCCAGATACTAACGTGCTCCTCTGTTCCAGTATCCAGCTACTTACATGCTTCTCTGTTCCAGTAACCAGTTACTTTCGTGCTCCTCTGTTCCAGTAACCAGCTACTTACCTGCTCATCTGTTCCAGTATCCAACTACTTACATGCTCCTTTGTTCCAGATCTGGAAGGACTATTAGGAGTGGAAGACATGGCAGGGATGTGGGTTAAATTGTTAGTGTGTATGAGAAACACAGGGAAATGGGCTAAATCAGGGTCAGGAGTTCAGGATAGGGTGGAGCAGAGAGTGTATAGAAGGGATTGTAGTTATGAACACAGTGCCAGTCTTTTTAGGTTAAAGAGCCCCACCCTCCCTCCCTTATTATTAGTATTTTAAGGGTAGATAGTTGTCACAGCCGGTGGCGGTGGTCCATAGAGGAAAAGGGGGCATAGGTTTGGAGATAGGTGAAGATAATTGTTATGCACTTGCATTATGTTTAAACCTTGCAATTGGGCCTCTGGGAGAGACACTGGGAGAGGCTAGTTTTGGTTACAGGGTGGAACCCATTGAGCTGGTGTTGGAGCAGCTGATGGGTTGATGGATTATAGGCAAGGTTGCAAAAGTTTGGCTCAGGCAGCAAAAACCCTAGAAGTGTCCCTGGCTCCAGTATCCAGCTACTTACCCCTGTTCCAGTTCCAGTGTCCAGCTACTTATACCTTGCACACCTGTGTCCAGTACACTGCTTCAATTACAAGCTACCTACCTGCAGTCTAGCTCCAGTTTATTTTCTACTACCTTGCCTACCAGTTCCAGTCACCAGCTACTGTTTCCAGTTGTCCATGGACCCACCTCTGGATTTAGCTTTTCTTGTCAACTCGAACTTAGCCTAATTATTAAAGTATAAATATATAAGGGAAAGGAGTGTGCCGACCAATATATATGTGGACGGTAAGTTAAGTGGTAGCAGACAATAATCAGTATATTATTAGAAACAGTCCATTAATGAACAGTTTAAAAATAGAAGTTAATCCATTTGTATAAAGGCTAGATTCATCCACCACGAGGAAACTACTTACACGCTATATCAGGGTGGGCCGGGTGAAGGCCCCCCCCTGGACCCAGGCGCTCCGGCATGTATATATATCCAACACAAAAAGCAATATTGTATCGAGTAAAACGACCAGTAAGGAGTAAGCTCACCGGTCTCAATGGGTGGTCCGGGTGCTACCTGGACTTGGACCTCTCACAAGGTCTGTGTCTCGGAACAAAAATATATATATATATATTATATTATATTATATTATATTATATCTTTATTCCTTAAAGTAGCCTTAGTTAGATCCTTTCTAGACCACTGGGATCTGATTTTATTACAGTACTGTGTATGAGTGTAATATGGTTGTAACCCATGCAAATATATTAAAACTGACTAAGAATGTCTGCAAGGCCCAAAGGCCCATCCGTGTATCTCAGTGGAATGTGAAATTTATGTTATGTTCTGCATAACTAACGAAAAAAATGAGGGCTTATTATCACTTGTATGTATGTGTATTTATGTATATGTTTATATAACGCCACACAGCACTGTACAATATTAGAAAACCAAAAGCTGTACAAGGGGGACAATAAATAAATACATAAATATAAGTGTTGTGCTTGAAACATGTAATGTGAGGAAAGAGGTCCCTGCTCCCTAAAGCTTACAATCTAATTAGGTGGGTAACATACAGATACATGGGAAAGGGTAGAAGTGCCATAGAAATAACTGGTGCAGTGTCAACAGCCTCTTGCTGTGCTGTGCTGTGCTCAGATATATAGGATGAGAGATTAGATTTAAACTTGTTTATTGAGGTTTCTTGATGAAGAGAGAGGGGAATAGAATTCCAGAGGACGGGAGCCACAAGAGAAAAAGGTATAAAGCGAGAGGAGGCAGTGTGAGTGGAGGGTTTGTATAAGAGATGGTTCTGTGATGAGCAGAGAGCACGGACAAGGACATATGGTTGACGCAAGAAAAGAAATATGAGAAGGTGCAGCAGAGCGAAGGGATTTAAATGTTATCAGAAAGATCTAAAAGGTAATAATAGTTTTCAAAATACACCATACAGTACTTGGGGTGGACCTGGTCTCCTCTGCTGATGTCACTGTTAACCCTGCTGTTTCCAGGGATTTACAGAGGAAGGTGTGCAGGCAAACAGTAACATCAAAGGATAAGCAGAGTTCCAGTGTACCAAAGTAGTATGCAATATCGTAAAAATGGACACACAGGTGGAAGGCACAGTATATACATGTGTAGCACTTTATACACAATATTGTTTATTCTGTCAGTAAAGTATTTAAATGCATAAACTGTGCATGAGCTGTGCACACCTACCCATCATTTATTGTATTAAAGGAACTGGTAAACTAATTTTTTACCTGATGAACTACATGTCCCAAGAGGCTCTGCAACAGGAAGTCTATGAAGAAAGCCAATAGGGAGTAATCTCAGGCAAGACAGGAAAAGGAGGGCATTCCAGTTTGGTACTGTTCAGGAGGAGAGCTGCCACATGTTGCACAGGCTTTTGTACAGGCCTTGATCTATGTTAACTGGACGAGGTGCTTGCAGAACTTCACCTGTAGTGCATGCTGTGGATCTGGAGCCTGGTGTCCTTTGAATATCAGTAAGGTGACTTTGGATTTGTGTGGGGAACAGGCCACTAGTTCAAGGTGATCACCCATCACTGATCAATCTGACTGTCAGACTGTGCACCCTTATCAGAGGGAACCCCTGTGTAATCAACCAGTTATTCCTCTGATTAAAGTACCCTGTCTATACTGGCTTGCAGTGGGACATCCAAGGGAGATACTATTTCTATCACTACTAACAGGGAACTTAACAAAGCAAGTTTAAACCCTGCTAAGGATAAATTACAGACTGCAGGATTATATTAAGTTTATCTGCAACAGTTACCCACTCTGCTCATTTGGAATATATGAGTGACAGATAACTTCTACTATTCCATCAGAACTGTGCTCTCAACTCAACAGTTAAAATACTTGCAGTTAATATATTTTACAAAAATAGGTTGTACACAAATAAACTGTAACGTGAATATTAAGATATGTATATTAAGGTAACAAAGTTTGCATAATTGCTCATTGTTGCTGTCATTGTATTATATTTTTCTGCCAGGTTCAGAAAATTAAATCTGGACCTTTTGGTTGCTATCTTTGTGCTGGTGTCTATTAACTGGGATCATAGGGGTGTCACTGGGGCAACACAGTATACCTGCAACTAATAATCTTGAGCCACACCCAAGGGTGGGCTACACATGTTTATATTTTATACTATTGAACAATGGGCTTATTTATTTATTTGTTTCTTTTTTTAATAGATATCATTAAACATGATATTAAGCATTACTTTTTATACTCATAGTTATACAAAACATCATCTAAACTTCACATTTCTGTGTAATATTCAGAATGGCTTTCAAGTGTTGAGTATGTGTATGTATACATACTGTATGGAATAGAGAAACCTTGTGTAAAGGTAAGTGGCCCCTATCAATTCTTATCAGAAAATACTCAGGGTTGTTCTATAAAAGTTCTTCAGGGAGATTCAATAAACGTTCTTATTGTTAAAAATAGTGCTATTTTTACCCCAACCAATCAGATATTATTTAACATTAAGGGTTATTTAATAAAAGTTCTTATCGTTTAAAATGGTGCTAATTTTGCTCCCACCAATCAGATGCTAGCTTTCAAATGTTAAACAAGTTCTGGTTGGGGCAAAATTAGCACCATTTTAAACGATAAGAACTTTTATTGAATCTCCCTGATAAACTTTTATTGAATCTCCCTGGTTATCGTTAAAAATGGTGCTAATTTTGCCCCAACCAATCAGATTTTAGCTTTCAAATGTTAAATAAGATCTGATTTGTTGGGGAAAAATTTGCACAATTTTTAACGATAAGCAGGGAGATTCAATAAAAGTTCTTCAGGGTTATTCAATAAAAGGTCGTATAGTTTAAAATGGTGCTAATTTTGAGCCAACCAATCAGATGTTAGCTTTCAAATGTTAAATAAGATCTGATTGGTTGGGGCAATATTAGCACCATTTTAAATGATAAGAACTTTTATTAAATAAACCTGTAGAACTTTTATTAAATCTCCCTGTGTTTAGGATAATGTGGTTGTTTTTTCATATGAGAGAGATTGAATGTGCATTTTGTCCATTTCCTGACAGCCTTTTCAATTCTAGATGATCTTTTCCAGCGGATATAATATTGGACTAAATCTGCCTGTTCCTAACACATGTAAATTTACTATAAATCAATATTTAGCAATTAACCTGCAGGTAAAATGAAAACTCTTATTGAAGTTATAAAGATAATAGGTAGGGAAGTAAACAACATAATCCTCCAGAATGGAATACATTTTCACTAGTTATTTCTGTAATGTCAGTATTAATGACTTTCAAATATTACTGTAGACGGAAAGTCTCAGTGGACTGAAGGATTAAGGGAAATCCTTAAAATTAGATTCTAGTTTACACAAGAAATTACAGCAACTGGAAATCATCATGAAATTATTATAATACAGTAAAACAACAATTGTAAAATAATAATATAAAAATCATAAGAAAATTACATGGGATGGCAAAACTGGGCTAATGAAAACATGGGGCTAATTTAATAAGAGGTTGCTCTTGTTAATCTGCAGCAACCAATCAGATGTTATCAAACTTCTAACTGTAATAGACCAGTAAAAAAGTATCATCTGATTGGTTGAGGCAAACTAACATTTTGCACCTCTTATTAAATAAAACTGTAAAACTCCATCGATGACCAGTAAGTGGCATTCATTAGAGTCTATGCAGCTACAAACTTGTGTTAAAATGACATTGAACCTATCCTTTTAAGTGTCGAAGGAAATTATATTTCACAGGAAAGCTTTAATTCCTGTGTGCAACAGAATTAGATTGCTGAAGCTGTAAACGTACCTGCAATTGCTGCTATCACTTTTTCTAACAGCTGATTCACAGACTAGCATGATATACCTCCCATTTTTTCCCTGTGCAGAAGATGGAGGGATGTTACGCCAGTCTGTGAATCAGCTGTTAGAACCAATGACCTGCGGGTAAGTTCTCCTACCCGCTGTGAATTATAGTTTCCCCTGAAACTTACTTCAAAAGATAGGTTTAATTTCATTTTAATACAGGTTCTTATGAATGCCAGTCTCATAACTGATCATCAATGGAGAATTAATGTTTTCCAAAGCCCAGTAAAAGGATATCAGATGAGGCGTCGACGAAGTACTGAAGAGTATATCTTGAAAACTGAAACTTAGCCCACTGAAACTTTAAAACCATAGTTTGACCACAAGATTCTAACACTGAAATCAGGAAGGAGTCAGGAGTCAGGAAGGAGGACTGCAGAAATCAGGAAATACCAGAACCATCCAGAATTACAGATTATTTGTATGTACATGTTTATTTATATAGCGCCACTCGGGGACACAGCGCTGTACAGTATTAAAATACAATAAAGTCATACATAGTTCAGTACATAAATATATAACTTATATAGAGTGCAAGAGGTAATGGGGTATCTGCCCCGTAGAGCTTACAATCTAGTTAGGTGGGTAACATACAGATACAATGGGTATAAGTGTTGGAGTAAGACGTATGCAGTGCAAATAAAACAATAAAATACTGTGCTGGTTACCAGATAGGTAGAATGTAAGGCTAGATTTAAACCTGCTAATTGAGGTTTCTTGACGTAGAGAGATTATTTCCTCCCAGTGCTGGGGTAAGTGTTATAGGAAACGGAATCTATTCAGACTCGATTGTATTTTAGCCATACAGTAGTTTCCCTTTAAGTGTTTTTTAATTACTATTTTGGCAAACCCCTTTTATCATCTCTTGCAAGTGTACTTTAAATCAAACAATTTGTCCTAATCCCATTGTGGCAGGCTGGTATAAATCCACGTGTTTAATGTGTCATTTAAATCTTTTGAACTGCTATAAAGATAGAGGAGTTTTAAAAATAAAATTAACTGTGTGGGAAATTATGCAATAAATTATTTTTCCGTTAATATTGTCTTGGGTTTGCTCCTTGCAAATAGATTAATATATCAATTTAAAATGTTGCTTTCCCATAGATTTCTACATTTAAAACTGGCTGCTTTCATTTTTTTTTTTTACAAATAAAACATTTTATGTTACTGAATCATTAGTAACTAATTCATAATACATTTTGTTAACTGAGTTCTGGAATAACCACCTAGCCTTTTATATTCCTGATACAATGCATGCACACTCATTGCAGACGAGGGAGATGTGATATAAATCGGTGTTGTAAAACCCACACTCCCCAATGTACTATTGGCTAAGAGTGGATTTTAGATGTACACTCAGCAGACCTGTATAAAGTCCAGAAGTTTTATGACTTTACAAAATGCAACCAATGCTATACAACACCACTTACCTGTCTGCAATATATGTACCTATATGCTTGAGTATAAGCCGACCCGAGTATAAGCAGAGGTACATATTTTTACCTCAAAAATTAGGAAAACCTGATTGACTTGAGTATAAGCCGAGGGTGGAAATTATGGCCATTACTGCCTTCTGATTCTGTATTGTTTTGAGGCTTTAGTTGCCCTTTAAATGGACAGCAGACTTCCCATACAGTTGTCCCATACAGTAATAGCCAAATTCAGTATGGCTATTACTGTATGGGAATTCTGCTTTCCATTTAAAGGGCAACTAAAGCCCCAAAACAATACAGAATCAGAAGGCAACAATAGATACCATCCTTCGTCTGATTCTGTATAGTTTTGAGGCATTAGTTTCCCTTTAAATGGAAAGTGGTAATCCCATACAGTGACCCACATTTCCTTGGCCCTCTAGATGTTTGGAAACTACAACTCCCAGAATGCTTTATTTGCTGGGAGATGTAGTTTCCAAACATCTGCAGTGGCAAGCAGCACCCTTAGGCCAGGCCCCCCCTCCAGTTCAGTGGAGACTTACTGTTAATACAGTGTTCAATTTAGCTGCCTCTTGCTCTTACATGTATTTCAAGTACTGATCTGC
This sequence comes from Hymenochirus boettgeri, assembly GCA_019447015.1. Classification (NCBI taxonomy): domain Eukaryota; kingdom Metazoa; phylum Chordata; class Amphibia; order Anura; family Pipidae; genus Hymenochirus; species Hymenochirus boettgeri. The sequence continues at coordinate 228,730,288 of CM033473.1, read as the reverse complement.
TGGCTGGCATCGCTAATCGTCGCCGGGCAGAGACAGGCACCGAGTAGTGACGTCAGCCGGCAGATCAGTACTTGCGGAGCGCCCAAGGTAAGGTTTTCAGGCTATTTTTGAAGGCTGAAAACCTTGGCTTATACTCGAGTATATACGGTATGTATTTTATTTCTTAAATAACGTTACAATTTTGATAGGTAAATTGGAGTGCCCGGAGGAAACCCAAGCAAGCACAGGTGTTGTTTGGGTTCAAGTCCCAGGCTCCTCAGAAATAAACTCAAACGTTCGATAACCAAAAATATGATCTGAGTTTTAGATCATATTTGCGAGGATTACCGAAAATAACCTCGTACATTACATCGAAAATACAGTCCAAAATCCAAAGAATTTCAGAATCGAGGGCTTCCGTCAGATACAGGTCCGTTGAAGAGGAGTTTTTATTTTTACTCCTTTCCCTTTATTTTCTTTTTTTCCCAGAGCAGACTGTACAGGGAAGGTATAACAAAGTATTACCTGTCTAATGTAAACCCAATGGTTAGGACTTTCTTTTTTTAATAGAAGGGGTGGGTTAAAATGTTTTTTCTCTACTTTAATGTTTGCCACTTTATAAAAGGGCACATTTTAAGTGCACATACTGTATTCATATTATAAACAACTCATAGGCTTAATAAGTGGCTTTAATATAATCAGTGCCTTTTTTATTATTCTGTATGTAAAAATATACTGTTTGGAAGAGCTTTTGCTTGACTGGTTAGCATTATATAGGATACAACATTAGAACTACATAGTCATCAAGATGAAGTGAGATAATATTGGAAATACCAATAAGTTTATGCAGAAACATGAACAAAATGTTCTAGCACTGCAGATTCTACCAGCCAATTATTAGTCAGATGGTCAACTGCAATTATAATTCTCAGAACTAAAATTGATTTATCATGGTCGCCTACATACAGTATTAAAGCCAAACTTAACCAGTGTTTATGCCTTTACATTTTTAGAAATTCTGTAATTTACTTAAAAAATAACAGAAAAATAAATCCAGTATCTTGCCTACACCTTGCTTATCATAAAAAATATTAAGAACAATTCTACCTAAAAGGTCATCTCCACCCTGCATGAAAACTTTTAATGTACAGTAATGTAGGGCATTCCTGCCCACCCCCAACCGCCGTGGAAGGCATCTACTCTACAGCACTACTAGATACAGGAGCCCAAGATACACTCCTGTATCGAGATTTTTACCAGAAATATCTGTCACATCTACCTTTAGAAAAGTTGACACAGTTAGAAATATGGGGTCTCAGCAATACCAAATTTCCCTATGATGGGTACATCACTGTTAAGTTAGAGTTTTCACCTAAAGTGACAGGATCCAAAGAGGTATTTGAGGCACTGGCTGTAGTATGCCCCAGACCTCCCGGAGCCCAAGAATACTCTGTGGTGATAGGAACAAATACTGACCTGGTAAGGTGAATGTTAACCCCTCATCTAGGATTGAAGGATAAACAGAAAATCTCCATTCATCCTTTGCTGCAGCCAGTCCTTGCCTCTCTAGCACAACAGACCGAAATTCCTCCAGAGGAAATTGGAAATGTGTGGTTCCTACAGACAAAAGAACGTGTGATACCCCCTGGAAAAATAACTTGTATGAAGGCCAGGGTAAAAATATGCTGTAAAAATGCTGAAAACCATTTGATGATTGAAAGTGGACCAGGGGTAGGCCTCCCTTCTGGTGTGGAACTGATTCCTGAAACATTACCTATAGACTGTCTTAAGAATAATCAGGGTAATGTGACAATTGGGTTAAAAAATACTAGCAGTGAGCCTGCAATTCTACTCCCGCATTCACTATTAGGAAAAGTCTATTCAGCTAATCCTGTTCCGGCAGCTAACATGGTAAGAGACAAAGTAGAAGCCACAAAATCACATGCTGAACTGTATAACCTCAACAACCCTCTTATTCCCCATGAATGGAGAATCCGTTTATGTAATCACTTGAAAGCTTACAACCATATTTTTTCCACCAGTGATGCTGAAATGGGATGCTCCACGACCACCCAGCATACTATCCGTCTTAGAGAAGACAAACCTTTTCGGGAAAGATCCCGCCGTATTGCTCCAGGTGACTTAGAGGATCTTCGGAAACACCTGGAGGAGCTTAAAACCGCTGGAATCATTAAAGAATCCCGAAGTCCTTATGCATCCCCAATAGTGGTGGTACGCAAGAAGAATGGGTCAACCCGAATGTGTGTGGATTATCGCACCCTGAATCAGCGCACAATTCCAGACCAATATACCACTCCCAGAGTTGATGATGTCCTTAACTGTTTGGTGGGGAGTAAGTGGTTTAGCGTGTTGGACTTGCGAAGTGGATACTATCAGATCCCTATGCACCCAGAGGATAAGGAAAAAACGGCATTCATATGTCCTTTAGGGTTCTATGAATTTAATAGGATGCCCCAAGGCCTCTGTGGAGCCCCAGCCACATTTCAACGCCTCATGGAGCGTACAGTAGGTGATATGTATCTACTTTAAGTACTGGTGTATCTTGATTACCTGATAGTCTTTGGAAAGACTCAGGAAGAACATGAAGCGAGATTGCTGAAGGTACTGGATCGGTTAGAGAAAGAAGGCCTTAAGTTGTCTCCAGAAAAGTGTCAATTCTGTCAGCCATCGGTTAGTTATGTGGGCCATATCGTCTCATCACAAGGTATAGCTACTGACCCAAGCAAAATCGAAGCTGTATCTTCCTGGCCAAAGCCCAGAACGGTCACAGAACTTTGATCGTTCCTGGGATTCTGTGGGTATTATAGGAGGTTTGTAAAAGGATTTTCTAAAGTAGCTCGACCTCTCAACCAGCTACTTCAGAATGACTCTGATGTAGGAGAATCAGATGATAACCTTCAGACTAAGATGTCTATGGGCCAGAGATGGGCCAGAGAGTCTATAGAAGACAGATGGTCTAAGGAATGTGACCAAGCTTTTGACCTACTAAGATATTGTCTCACTCATGCACCGGTACTAGCCTATGCAGATACAACTAAGCCTTATACACTGCACATTGATGCCAGCAGAGAAGGTCTTGGTGGGGTCTTATATCAAGAACACAACAATGAGTTAAGGCCAGTAGCTTACATCAGCAGAAGCCTTTCACCATCGGAAAAAAATTACCCTGCTCACAAACTTGAATTCCTTGCTCTTAAATGGTCAGTGGTAGATAAATTGCATGATTACCTATATGGTGCAGAGTTTGAAGTGCAGACCGACAACAACCCACTGACTTATGTATTGACTACTGCAAAACTGGATGCTACTGGACATAGATGGCTAGCTGCATTAGCACACTATAAGTTTAGTCTAAGATACTGTCCAGGCCAAAATAATAGGGATGCTGATGGACTGTCCAGAAGGCCTCATGGAGAGTTACAGCCAGATGATGAATGGATTGAGATTCCAGCTCCTGGGGTGAGAACAATGTGTCAAGGCGTAACTTGGAGACTTCAAAAAGGAAGTTTGGCAGAGGAAATTGGTACAACTGCTGAAGGTATTCCCCTGCTTTACTGTAATGTTACTTCTGTTGAAACATCAACCATGCCATATTTTAGCAAAGGAGACCTCAAGAGAGATCAAAGTGAGGATCCTCTCTGCCGGCTGGCTGTGGAGGCCTTGAGGAAGCAGCACACAGAGATACTCCGTAGTAGTGTGCATCCATTAGCAAGGCTGCTTCTTAAAGAGTGGGATCGACTGCACTTACGCCATGGTTTAGTGTACAGAAGAGCCCCAAGTGCAACAAACACAGAGAAATGGCAATTGATGCTACCACTGAAACACAAAGAAACTGTCCTCACTGCTTTGCATGATGAGCATGGTCATTTGGGTTATGAAAAAACTCTAGGACTTGTGAGGGACCGGTTTTACTGGCCATGTATGAAGCAAGATGTAGAGGATTACTGCCATTCCTGTCTTAGATGTATACAAAGAAAGAAATTGCCAACAAGGGCCGCTCCCCTAGGCCACATGGAGAGTCAAGGCCCTATGGATCTAGTGTGCATTGACTTTCTGTCTATTGAATCAGATGAGGCTGGCATCAGCAATGTATTGGTGGTGACAGACCATTTTACCAGGTATGCTCAAGCATTTCCCACCCGGGATCAGCGAGCAATTACAGTTGCTAAAGTCTTAGTGGAGCGTTTTTTTATTCATTATGGTCTCCCTAAAAGAGTTCATTCTGATCAAGGTAGAGATTTTGAAAGCAAGCTAATACATGACCTTTTAGCAATGCTAGGAGTCCAGAAATCCAGAACTACCCCATACCACCCACAGGGTGACCCTCAACCTGAATGTTTCAATAGGACTCTGCTTGACATGTTGGGTACTCTGTCTAATGAAAAAAAAACCCACTGGAGTAGCTATATTTCTACAGTTATTCATGCCTACAATAGCACAAAGAATGATGCCACTGGATACTCACCCTACTTCTTAATGTTCGGACGTGAAGCTAGATTACCAATTGATCTGGCTTTTGGGGTCACAGCTGGTGATACCCCAGTCAAATCCCATCAAAGCTATGTAGAGAGATTGCAAACAAGCCTTCAGCAATCCTACACAATGGCTCAAAGAGCAGCTGGGAAGAAAAATTTGCAAAATAAATTTCGATATGATAAAAAAGTGAAACTTCATGATTTACAGCCAGGAGATCGTGTCCTTTTGAGAAACCTGGGAGTCCCAGGAAAACATAAGCTAAGTGATAGGTGGGGATCACAACTATATATAGTTTGCTCCCAGCTACCAAACCTTCCAGTATATCAACTTCGTCCAGAAGGGAGAGATGGTCCTATAAAGACCTGGCACAGAAATCACATCATGCCTTTAGGGGAAGTGTCATGGGCTACCAAACATAAACAGCCAATGAGTCAATGCCATTCTAAACCACGGAGGTCCAGGAGACTACAAAGGCAAATTACTTCAACCCCTAAATCTATAGATCCTGATGAGCCAAGTGAAGACGAAAATGAGGATGGCTGGGGGTTAGATTATATTTTTCAGATTGTGCATCAAAAGGAGCTATTCCCGAGACTGCTAGTGACCTGAATGCCGATGCACCTGAATTTGTTTCCAATACAACAGAGTTATTAGAAGAAACTTTAGAGGCTTCACAATTATTCTCACAGCCACTGGAGAATGAACCTTTCCTTCCCACAGTGATGGATCCTATTGTTGCACCACCTATAAATGATTCTAGTTCAGATAAACAAATTGAAACCATCTCTTCAGAAACAAGCCAAAATGTAAGAGACTGTAATGATACGCAATTAGTTAACATGAGAGAGCCCAGGAAAATAAGACCCCCTCAAAGATTGACCTATAATTTGTTGGGCAAAAGCAGTGAAGAGACTGTTCTAGCATCCCATAGATTGGTTCGTGTCACCCACAATTCTTTAGTCACAGAACAAAACCCTAGTGACACCCTGACCCAGGCTCATATGTGTAATGTACCTACCAAGTGTAAAATTAGTATATGACGTATATTTTATAATATCTATGTATTTGAAACTGTTACTGCTATGCTAGTCTTGCGAGGGCTCAAGAGTTCAGTGGGGGGAGAGTGTAGCACTTTATACACAATATTGTTTATTCTGTCAGTAAAGTTATTTAAAATGCATAAACTGTACATGAGCTGTGCACACACCTACCCATCATTTATGTATTAAAGGAACTGGTAAACTCATTTTTTACCTGATGAACTACATGTCCCAAGAGGCTCTGCAACAGGAAGTCTATGAAGAAAGCCAATAGGGAGTAATCTCAGGCAAGACAGGAAAAGGAGGGCATCCAGTTTGGTACTGTTCAGGAGGAGAGCTGCCACATTGTGCACAGCTTTTGTACAGGCCTTGATCTATGTAACTGGACGAGGTGCTTGCAGAACTTCACCTGTAGTGCATGCTGTGGATCTGGAGCCTGGTGTCCTTGAATATCAGTAAGGTGACTTTGGATTTGTGGTGGGAACAGGCCACATTTCAAGGTGATCACCCATCACTGATCAATCTGACTGTCAGACTGTGCACCCTTATCAGAGGGAACCCCTGTGTAATCAACCAGTTATTCCTCTGATTAAGTACCCTGTTATACTGGCTTGCAGTGGGACAAAAGGGAGATACTATTTCTATCACTACTAACAGGGAACTTAACAAAGAAGTTTAAACCCTGCTAAGGATAAATTACAGACTGCAGGATTATATTAAGTACTGTAATAACAGTCACCCACTCTGCTCATTTGGAATATATGAGTGACAGATAAATTCTACTATTCCATCAGAACTGTGCTCTCAACTCACAGTTAAAATACTTGCAGTTAATATATTTTACAAAAATAGGTTGTACACAAATAAACTGTAACGTGAATATTAAGATATGTTATTAAGGTAACAAGTTTGCATAATTGCTCATTGTTGCTGTCTGTATTATATTTTTCTGCCAGGTTCAGAAAATTAAATCTGGACCTTTTGGTTGCTATCTTTGTGTGGTGTCTATTAACTGGGATCATAGGGGTGTCACTGGGCAACACAGTATACCTGCAACTAATAACTTGAGCCACACACAGGTGGGCTACACATGTTTATATTTTATACTATTGAACAATGGGCTTATTTATTTATTGTTTCTTTTTTAATAGATATCATTAACATGATATAAGCATTACTTTTTATACTCATAGTTATACAAAACATCATCTAAACTTCATTTCTGTGTAATATTCAGAATGGCTTTCAAGTGTGAGTATGTGTAGTATACATACTGTATGGAAAGAGAAACCTTGTGTAAAGGAAGTGGCCCCTATCAATTCTTATCAGAAAATACTCAGGGTTTTTCTATAAAAGTTCTTCAGGGAGATTCAATAAACGTTCTTATTGTTAAAAATAGTGCTATTTTTACCCCAACCAATCAGATATTATTAACATTAAGGTTATTTAATAAAAAGTCTTATCGTTTAAAATGGTGCTAATTTTGCTCCCACCAATCAGATGCTAGCTTTCAAATGTTAAACAAGTTCTGATTGGTTGGGGCAAAATTAGCACCATTTTAAACGATAAGAACTTTTATTGAATCTCCTGATAAACTTTTATTGAATCTCCCTGGTTATCGTTAAAAATGGTGCTAATTTTGCCCCAACCAATCAGATTTTAGCTTTCAAATGTTAATAAGATCTGATTTGTTGGGGCAAAATTTGCACAATTTTTAACGATAAGCAGGGAGATTCAATAAAAGTTCTTCAGGGTTATTCAATAAAAGGTCGTATAGTTTAAATGGTGATATTTTGTGCCAACAATCAGATGTTAGCTTTCAAATGTAAATAAGATCTGATTGTTTGGGGCAATATTAGCACCATTTTAAATGATAAGAACTTTATTAAATAAAACCTGTAGAACTTTTATTAAATTCCTGTGTTAGGATAATGTGTGGTTTTTTCATATGAGAGAGATTGAATGTGCATTTTGTCCATTTCCTGACAGCCTTTTCAATTCTAGATGATCTTTTCCAGCGGATATATATTGGACTAAATCTGCCTGTTCCTAACACATGTAATTACTATAAATCAATATTTAGCAATTAACCTGCAGGTAAAATGAAAACTCTTATTGAAGTATAAAGATAATAGGTAGGGAAGTAAACAACATAATCCTCCAGAATGGAATACATTTTCACTAGTTATTTCTGTAATGTCAGTTAAATGACTTTCAAATATACTGGAGACGGAAAGTCTCAGTGGACTGAAGGATTAAGGGATCCTTAAAATTAGATTCTAGTTACACAAGAAATTCAGCAACTGGAAATCATCATAAAATATATAATACAGTAAAAACAACATTGTAAAATAATAATATAAAATCATAAGATAATTACATGGGATGGCAAAACTGGGCTAATGAAAAGCTAATTTAATAAGAGGTTGCTCTTGTTAATCTGCAGCAACCAATAGATGTTATCAAACTTTAACTGTAATAGACCAGTAAAAAAGTATCATCTGATTGGTTGAGGCAAACTAACATTTTGCACTCTATTAAATAAAACTGTAAAAACTTCATCGATGACCAGTAAGTGGCATTCATTAGAGTCTATGCAGCTACAAACTTGTGTTAAAATGACATTGAACCTATCTTTTAAGTGTCGAAGGAAATTAATTTCACAGGAAAGCTTTAATTCCTGGTGCAACGAATAGATTGCTGAAGCTAAACGTACCTGCAATTGCTGCTATCACTTTTTCTAACAGCTGATTCACAGACTAGCATGATATACCTCCCATTTTTTCCCTGTGCAGAAGATGGAGGGATGTTACGCCAGGCTGTGAATCAGCTGTTAGAACCAATGACTGCGGGTAAGTTCTCCTACCCGCTGTGGAATTATAGTTTCCCCTGAAACTCATTCAAAAGATAGGTTTAATTCATTTTAATACAGGTTCTTATGAATGCCAGTCCATACTGATATCCATGGAGAATTAATGTTTTCCAAAGCCCAGTAAAAGGATATCAGATGAGGCTCGACGAAGTCTGAAGAGTATATCTTGAAAACTGAAACTTAGCCCACTGAAACTTTAAAACCATAGTTTGACCACAAGATTCTACACTGAATCAGGAAGGAGTCAGGAGTCAGGAAGGAGGACTGCAGAAATCAGGAAATCCAGAACCATCCAGAATTAACAGATTATTTGTATGTACATTTTTATTTATATAGCGCCACTCGGGGCACACGCTGTACAGTATTAAAATACAATAAAGTCATACAAGAGGACAAATACATAGTTCAGACATAATATATAAATTATTAGAGTGTAGAGTGCAAGAGGTAATGGGGTATCTGCCCCGTAGAGCTTACAATCTAGTTTATGGGTACATACAGATACAATGGGTAAAGTGTTGGAGTAAGACGTATGCAGTGCAAATAAAACAATAAAATACTGTGCTGGTTACCAGATAGGTAGAATGTAAGGCTAGATTTAAACCGCTAATTGAGGTTTCTTGACGTAGAGAGATTATTTTCCCAGTGTGGGGTAAGTGTTATAGGAAACGGAATCTATTCAGACTCGATTGTATTTTAGCCATACAGTAGTTTCCCTTTAAGTGTTTTTTAATTACTATTTTGGCAAACCCCTTTTACATCTCTTGCAAGTGTACTTTAAATCAAACAATTTGTCCTAATCCCATTGTGGCAGGTGGTATAAATCCACGTGTTAATGTGTCATTTAAATCTTTTGAACTGCTAAAAGATAGAGGAGTTTTAAAAATAAAATTAACTGTGTGGGAAATTATGCAATAAATTATTTTTCCGTTAATATTGTCTTGGGTTTGCTCTTGCAAATAGATATATAATCAATTTAAAATGTTGCTTTCCCATAGATTTCTACATTTAAAACTGGCTGCTTTCATTTTTTTTTTTTACAAAAAAACATTTTATGTTATGAATCATTAGTAACAATTCATAATACATTTTGTTAACTGAGTTCTGGAATACCACCTAGCCTTTTAATCCTGATACAATGCATGCACACTCATTGCAGACGAGGGAGATGTGATATAAATGGTGTTGTAAAACCCACACTCCCAATGTTACTTGGCTAAGAGTGGATTTAGATGTACACTCAGCAGACCTGTATAAAGTCCAGAAATTTTATGCTTTACAAAATGCAACCAATGCTATACAACACCACTTACCTGTCTGCAATATATGTACCTATATGCTTGAGTATAAGCCGACCCGAGTATAAGCAGAGGTACATATTTTTAACTCAAAAATTAGGAAAACCTGATTGACTTGAGTATAAGCCGAGGGTGGAAATTATGGCCATTACTGCCTTCTGATTCTGTATTGTTTTGAGGCTTTAGGCCCTTTAAATGGACAGCAGACTTCCCATACAGTTGTCCCATACAGTAATAGCCAAATTCAGTATGGCTATTACTGTATGGGAATTCTGCTTTCCATTTAAAGGGCAACTAAAGCCCAAAACAATACAGAATCAGAAGGCAACAATAGATACCATCCTTCGTCTGATTCTGTATAGTTTTGAGGCATTAGTTTCCCTTTAAATGGAAAGTGTAATCCCACAGTGACCCACATTTCCTTGGCCCTCAGATGTTTGGAAACACAACTCCCAGAATGCTTATTTGGTGGGAGATGTAGTTTCCAAACTGCAGTGGCAAGCAGCACCCTTAGGCCAGGCCCCCCCTCCAGTTCAGTGGAGACTTACTGTAATACAGGTGTTCAATTTAGCTGCCTTTGCTCTTACATGTATTTCAAGTACTGATCTGCTTGCTGGCATCGCTAATCGTCGCCGGGCAGAGACAGGCACAGAGTAGTGACGTCAGCCGGCAGATCAGTACTTGCGGAGCGCCCAAGGAAGGTTTCAGGCTATTTTTGAAGGCTGAAAACCTTGGCTTATACTCGAGTATATACGGTATGGATTTTATTTTCTTAAATAACGTTACAATTTGATAGGTAAATTGGAGTGCCCGGAGGAAACCCAAGCAAGCACAGGTGTTGTTTGGGTTCAAGTCCCAGGCTCCTCAGAAATAAACTCAAACGTTCGATAACCAAAAATATGATCTGAGTTTTAGATCATATTTGCGAGGATTACCGAAAATAACCTCGTACATTACATCGAAAATACAGTCCAAAATCCAAAGAATTTCAGAATCGAGGGCTTCCGTCAGATACAGGTCCGTTGAAGAGGAGTTTTTATTTTTACTCCTTCCCTTTATTTTCTTTTTTTCCCAGAGCAGACTGTACAGGGAAGGTATAACAAAGTATTACCTGTCTAATGTAAACCCAATGGTTAGGACTTTTTTTTTAATAGAAGGGGTGGTTAAAATGTTTTTTCTCTACTTTAATGTTTGCCACTTTATAAAAGGGCACATTTTAAGGGCACATACTGTATTCATATTATAAACAACTCATAGGCTTAAAAGTGGCTTTAATATAATCAGTGCCTTTTTATTATTCTGTATGTAAAAATATACTGTTGGAAGAGCTTTTGCTTGACTGGTTAGCATATATAGGATACAACATTAGAACTACATAGTCATCAAGATGAAGGAGATAATATTGGAAATACCAATAAGTTTATGCAGAAACATGAACAAAATGTTCTAGCACTGCAGATTCTACCAGCCAATTATTAGTCAGATGGTCAACTGCAATTATAATTCTCAGAACTAAAATTGATTATCATGGTCGCCTACATACAGTATTAAAGCCAAACTTAACAGTGTTTATGCCTTTACATTTTTAGAAATTCTGTAATTTACTTAAAAAATAACAGAAAAATAAATCCAGTATCTTGCCTACACCTGCTATCATAAAAAATATTAAGAACAATTCTACCTAAAAGGTCATCTCCACCCTGCATGAAAAATTTTAATGTACAGTAATGTAGGGCATTCCTGCCCACCCCCAACCGCCGTGTCAGATTGTTAAAAAAAGATTCAGAACGCTAATAACAGCACCTCTCTCCTGCGGTGCACTGATCCAACTCCCTGCTTTTAATGCTAGGTGAAGGGCAGCCAGGGAGGGATCAGGAGTGTGTGGGGAGGTGTTAAATGGCTTCCCTACGCATGCCACTGTCCTCTCAGAGGACAAGAAGGAGGGAGAAACCTTTTGAACAGGAACACAACTCCAACTCTTCAGTTTCCTGGGACTTTGGACAAGCACGCAGGAGACCCATAAGTGATGTAAGGTAAGGATTTTTTTTTAAACTAGTAGTAAGTGAGTAAGGATTATACTGTCTTCATAAATACACTAAGCAATTTGAACTGGATGTGCACTAGGCTTCTATTTTGTATGTTAACTTAACCGAAGCCCTTTAGAATTTCACCATGATTTTTCTTTTCTTTTTAGAATTGGGATGATTTATGAGCTTAGTAGAAAAAAAGGGGATTTATAGACATAGGGTATGTATTTATTTAAAAGACATTAGTTTTTTAACGAAAAGGGGATAATGTTTATACTACGGGGACAGATGTGATTTCAGAACCAGGGAGAGATATGGCAATGATTCATAAAAAAAGATCTGATTTATGAACTTGTATGAATTGATAAAAAGTGATCTAGGTGAGCAATGATGAAATGACTAAAGAAGGAATGATAAATGTGCAAGAGCAATAAATATTGAGGGTGCAGAGAAAACATAAGCTGGGTCAAATCTATTAATAATCACTAGTCAATGATAACTAAAAATGCAGTTGATGAGTATAAGAAAGGATAGATAAGCTGAAAGATAGATGTTAGAAAGATGAATGAAGTGAAGGGAACCCTGCAAGGGGAGAACAGAATTTAACACATAATAAATAAATGATGGATGAACCTACCATTAAAATGAATTAACTAGAGAGTGGTGGGGTGGTGGATGGCAGGCAGAATTTCCCAAATTTATTCTATACTGTATTTCACATTGTACACAGATCAGTAATATGAATTATTATACTCTATTCCCAGTTCCCACCTAGGAATGGTGAAATACAACATTTTAGGGAAAAAAACCTATAGTCCAATTACGTTAAATGCTGCTCCACCAAACACTGCTTTAAATGATACAAAACTATGCCCCCAAAATTGAAAAACAACTTAACACCACTATAACCCTGACTGTGCTGTCCTCACACTGGGATGCCCTGACTAAATGCACTAAATGTGTTTGTCAGTCATATTTATTTAAAAGACACCCTTCAAAGAGGAAAAACATCCCAAACGAAATTAGAAGAAAAGGAGATCAAGGGTTACAGCCACAAGTAGAGTATGTTCCAAAACATCGTATATCGGATTGAAGGAATCCGGAATCCAGGGACCTCACAGAAAGATCTGTAAAAGGTGCTGGGGAACCTTACTGTCTTTAAAGGCAAAAAGTCCATCGGAACCACGCCAACATTTCATACATTGAATTATGTGCGATAACAGAAATGATTGAACACAGGAACAATAAGTATCGATTTTTGATTGTAAGTGGAATGTGAAATTTATGTTATGTTCTGCATAACTAACGAAAAAAAATGAGGGCTTATTATCACTTGTATGTATGTGTATTTATGTATATGTTTATATAACGCCACACAGCACTGTACAATATTAGAAAACCAAAAGCTGTACAAGGGGGACAATAAATAAATACATAAATATAAGTGTTGTGCTTGAAACATGTAATGTGAGGAAAGAGGTCCCTGCTCCCTAAAGCTTACAATCTAATTAGGTGGGTAACATACAGATACATGGGAAAGGGTAGAAGTGCCATAGAAATAACTGGTGCAGTGTCAACAGCCTCTTGCTGTGCTGTGCTGTGCTCAGATATATAGGATGAGAGATTAGATTTAAACTTGTTTATTGAGGTTTTTGATGAAGAGAGAGGGGAATAGAATTCCAGAGGATGGTAGCCACAAGAGAAAAAGGTATAAAGCGAGAGGAGGCAGTGTGAGTGGAGGGTTTGTATAAGAGATGGTTCTGTGATGAGCAGAGAGCACGGACAAGGACATATGGGGACGCAAGAAAAGAAATATGAGAAGGTGCAGCAGAGCGAAGGGATTTAAATGTTATCAGAAAGATCTAAAAGGTAATAATAGTTTTCAAAATACACCATACAGTACTTGGGGTGGACCTGGTCTCCTCTGCTGATGTCACTGTTAACCCTGCTGTTTCCAGGGATTTACAGAGGAAGGTGTGCAGGCAAACAGTAACATCAAAGGATAAGCAGAGTTCCAGTGTACCAAAGTAGTATGCAATATCGTAAAAATGGACACACAGGTGGAAGGCACAGTATATACATGTGTAGCACTTTATACACAATATTGTTTATTCTGTCAGTAAAGTATTTAAATGCATAAACTGTGCATGAGCTGTGCACACCTACCCATCATTTATTGTATTAAAGGAACTGGTAAACTCATTTTTTACCTGATGAACTACATGTCCCAAGAGGCTCTGCAACAGGAAGTCTATGAAGAAAGCCAATAGGGAGTAATCTCAGGCAAGACAGGAAAAGGAGGGCATTCCAGTTTGGTACTGTTCAGGAGGAGAGCTGCCACATGTTGCACAGGCTTTTGTACAGGCCTTGATCTATGTTAACTGGACGAGGTGCTTGCAGAACTTCACCTGTAGTGCATGCTGTGGATCTGGAGCCTGGTGTCCTTTGAATATCAGTAAGGTGACTTTGGATTTGTGTGGGGAACAGGCCACTATTTCAAGGTGATCACCCATCACTGATCAATCTGACTGTCAGACTGTGCACCCTTATCAGAGGGAACCCCTGTGTAATCAACCAGTTATTCCTCTGATTAAAGTACCCTGTCTATACTGGCTTGCAGTGGGACATCCAAGGGAGATACTATTTCTATCACTACTAACAGGGAACTTAACAAAGCAAGTTTAAACCCTGCTAAGGATAAATTACAGACTGCAGGATTATATTAAGTACTGTAATAACAGTCACCCACTCTGCTCATTTGGAATATATGAGTGACAGATAACTTCTACTATTCCATCAGAACTGTGCTCTCAACTCAACAGTTAAAATACTTGCAGTTAATATATTTTACAAAAATAGGTTGTACACAAATAAACTGTAACGTGAATATTAAGATATGTATATTAAGGTAACAAAGTTTGCATAATTGCTCATTGTTGCTGTCATTGTATTATATTTTTCTGCCAGGTTCAGAAAATTAAATCTGGACCTTTTGGTTGCTATCTTTGTGCTGGTGTCTATTAACTGGGATCATAGGGGTGTCACTGGGGCAACACAGTATACCTGCAACTAATAATCTTGAGCCACACCCAAGGGTGGGCTACACATGTTTATATTTTATACTATTGAACAATGGGCTTATTTATTTATTTGTTTCTTTTTTTAATAGATATCATTAAACATGATATTAAGCATTACTTTTTATACTCATAGTTATACAAAACATCATCTAAACTTCACATTTCTGTGTAATATTCAGAATGGCTTTCAAGTGTTGAGTATGTGTATGTATACATACTGTATGGAATAGAGAAACCTTGTGTAAAGGTAAGTGGCCCCTATCAATTCTTATCAGAAAATACTCAGGGTTGTTCTATAAAAGTTCTTCAGGGAGATTCAATAAACGTTCTTATTGTTAAAAATAGTGCTATTTTTACCCCAACCAATCAGATATTATTTAACATTAAGGGTTATTTAATAAAAGTTCTTATCGTTTAAAATGGTGCTAATTTTGCTCCCACCAATCAGATGCTAGCTTTCAAATGTTAAACAAGTTCTGATTGGTTGGGGCAAAATTAGCACCATTTTAAACGATAAGAACTTTTATTGAATCTCCTTGATAAACTTTTATTGAATCTCCCTGGTTATCGTTAAAAATGGTGCTAATTTTGCCCCAACCAATCAGATTTTAGCTTTCAAATGTTAAATAAGATCTGATTTGTTGGGGCAAAATTTGCACAATTTTTAACGATAAGCAGGGAGATTCAATAAAAGTTCTTCAGGGTTATTCAATAAAAGGTCGTATAGTTTAAAATGGTGATAATTTTGTGCCAACCAATCAGATGTTAGCTTTCAAATGTTAAATAAGATCTGATTGGTTGGGGCAATATTAGCACCATTTTAAATGATAAGAACTTTTATTAAATAAACCTGTAGAACTTTTATTAAATCTCCCTGTGTTTAGGATAATGTGGTTGTTTTTTCATATGAGAGAGATTGAATGTGCATTTTGTCCATTTCCTGACAGCCTTTTCAATTCTAGATGATCTTTTCCAGCGGATATAATATTGGACTAAATCTGCCTGTTCCTAACACATGTAAATTTACTATAAATCAATATTTAGCAATTAACCTGCAGGTAAAATGAAAACTCTTATTGAAGTTATAAAGATAATAGGTAGGGAAGTAAACAACATAATCCTCCAGAATGGAATACATTTTCACTAGTTATTTCTGTAATGTCAGTATTAATGACTTTCAAATATTACTGTAGACGGAAAGTCTCAGTGGACTGAAGGATTAAGGGAAATCCTTAAAATTAGATTCTAGTTTACACAAGAAATTACAGCAACTGGAAATCATCATAAAATTATAATAATACAGTAAAACAACAATTGTAAAATAATAATATAAAAATCATAAGATAATTACATGGGATGGCAAAACTGGGCTAATGAAAAGCTAATTTAATAAGAGGTTGCTCTTGTTAATCTGCAGCAACCAATCAGATGTTATCAAACTTCTAACTGTAATAGACCAGTAAAAAAGTATCATCTGATTGGTTGAGGCAAACTAACATTTTGCACCTCTTATTAAATAAAACTGTAAAACTTCATCGATGACCAGTAAGTGGCATTCATTAGAGTCTATGCAGCTACAAACTTGTGTTAAAATGACATTGAACCTATCTTTTTAAGTGTCGAAGGAAATTATATTTCACAGGAAAGCTTTAATTCCTGTGTGCAACAGAATTAGATTGCTGAAGCTGTAAACGTACCTGCAATTGCTGCTATCACTTTTTCTAACAGCTGATTCACAGACTAGCATGATATACCTCCCATTTTTTCCCTGTGCAGAAGATGGAGGGATGTTACGCCAGTCTGTGAATCAGCTGTTAGAACCAATGACCTGCGGGTAAGTTCTCCTACCCGCTGTGAATTATAGTTTCCCCTGAAACTCACTTCAAAAGATAGGTTTAATTTCATTTTAATACAGGTTCTTATGAATGCCAGTCTCATAACTGATCATCAATGGAGAATTAATGTTTTCCAAAGCCCAGTAAAAGGATATCAGATGAGGCATCGACGAAGTACTGAAGAGTATATCTTGAAAACTGAAACTTAGCCCACTGAAACTTTAAAACCATAGTTTGACCACAAGATTCTAACACTGAAATCAGGAAGGAGTCAGGAGTCAGGAAGGAGGACTGCAGAAATCAGGAAATACCAGAACCATCCAGAATTACAGATTATTTGTATGTACATGTTTATTTATATAGCGCCACTCGGGGACACAGCGCTGTACAGTATTAAAATACAATAAAGTCATACAAGAGGGACAAATACATAGTTCAGTACATAAATATATAACTTATATAGAGTGCTAGAGTGCAAGAGGTAATGGGGTATCTGCCCCGTAGAGCTTACAATCTAGTTAGGTGGGTAACATACAGATACAATGGGTATAAGTGTTGGAGTAAGACGTATGCAGTGCAAATAAAACAATAAAATACTGTGCTGGTTACCAGATAGGTAGAATGTAAGGCTAGATTTAAACCTGCTAATTGAGGTTTCTTGACGTAGAGAGATTATTTCCTCCCAGTGCTGGGGTAAGTGTTATAGGAAACGGAATCTATTCAGACTCGATTGTATTTTAGCCATACAGTAGTTTCCCTTTAAGTGTTTTTTAATTACTATTTTGGCAAACCCCTTTTATCATCTCTTGCAAGTGTACTTTAAATCAAACAATTTGTCCTAATCCCATTGTGGCAGGCTGGTATAAATCCACGTGTTTAATGTGTCATTTAAATCTTTTGAACTGCTATAAAGATAGAGGAGTTTTAAAAATAAAATTAACTGTGTGGGAAATTATGCAATAAATTATTTTTCCGTTAATATTGTCTTGGGTTTGCTCCTTGCAAATAGATTAATATATCAATTTAAAATGTTGCTTTCCCATAGATTTCTACATTTAAAACTGGCTGCTTTCATTTTTTTTTTTTTACAAATAAAACATTTTATGTTACTGAATCATTAGTAACTAATTCATAATACATTTTGTTAACTGAGTTCTGGAATAACCACCTAGCCTTTTATATTCCTGATACAATGCATGCACACTCATTGCAGACGAGGGAGATGTGATATAAATCGGTGTTGTAAAACCCACACTCCCCAATGTACTATTGGCTAAGAGTGGATTTTAGATGTACACTCAGCAGACCTGTATAAAGTCCAGAAATTTTATGACTTTACAAAATGCAACCAATGCTATACAACACCACTTACCTGTCTGCAATATATGTACCTATATGCTTGAGTATAAGCCGACCCGAGTATAAGCAGAGGTACATATTTTTAACTCAAAAATTAGGAAAACCTGATTGACTTGAGTATAAGCCGAGGGTGGAAATTATGGCCATTACTGCCTTCTGATTCTGTATTGTTTTGAGGCTTTAGTTGCCCTTTAAATGGACAGCAGACTTCCCATACAGTTGTCCCATACAGTAATAGCCAAATTCAGTATGGCTATTACTGTATGGGAATTCTGCTTTCCATTTAAAGGGCAACTAAAGCCCCAAAACAATACAGAATCAGAAGGCAACAATAGATACCATCCTTCGTCTGATTCTGTATAGTTTTGAGGCATTAGTTTCCCTTTAAATGGAAAGTGGTAATCCCATACAGTGACCCACATTTCCTTGGCCCTCTAGATGTTTGGAAACTACAACTCCCAGAATGCTTTATTTGGTGGGAGATGTAGTTTCCAAACATCTGCAGTGGCAAGCAGCACCCTTAGGCCAGGCCCCCCCTCCAGTTCAGTGGAGACTTACTGTTAATACAGTGTTCAATTTAGCTGCCTCTTGCTCTTACATGTATTTCAAGTACTGATCTGCTTGCTGGCATCGCTAATCGTCGCCGGGCAGAGACAGGCACCGAGTAGTGACGTCAGCCGGCAGATCAGTACTTGCGGAGCGCCCAAGGTAAGGTTTTCAGGCTATTTTTGAAGGCTGAAAACCTTGGCTTATACTCGAGTATATACGGTATGTATTTTATTTCTTAAATAACGTTACAATTTTGATAGGTAAATTGGAGTGCCCGGAGGAAACCCAAGCAAGCACAGGTGTTGTTTGGGTTCAAGTCCCAGGCTCCTCAGAAATAAACTCAAACGTTCGATAACCAAAAATATGATCTGAGTTTTAGATCATATTTGCGAGGATTACCGAAAATAACCTCGTACATTACATCGAAAATACAGTCCAAAATCCAAAGAATTTCAGAATCGAGGGCTTCCGTCAGATACAGGTCCGTTGAAGAGGAGTTTTTATTTTTACTCCTTTCCCTTTATTTTCTTTTTTTCCCAGAGCAGACTGTACAGGGAAGGTATAACAAAGTATTACCTGTCTAATGTAAACCCAATGGTTAGGACTTTCTTTTTTTAATAGAAGGGGTGGGTTAAAATGTTTTTTCTCTACTTTAATGTTTGCCACTTTATAAAAGGGCACATTTTAAGTGCACATACTGTATTCATATTATAAACAACTCATAGGCTTAATAAGTGGCTTTAATATAATCAGTGCCTTTTTTATTATTCTGTATGTAAAAATATACTGTTTGGAAGAGCTTTTGCTTGACTGGTTAGCATTATATAGGATACAACATTAGAACTACATAGTCATCAAGATGAAGTGAGATAATATTGGAAATACCAATAAGTTTATGCAGAAACATGAACAAAATGTTCTAGCACTGCAGATTCTACCAGCCAATTATTAGTCAGATGGTCAACTGCAATTATAATTCTCAGAACTAAAATTGATTTATCATGGTCGCCTACATACAGTATTAAAGCCAAACTTAACCAGTGTTTATGCCTTTACATTTTTAGAAATTCTGTAATTTACTTAAAAAATAACAGAAAAATAAATCCAGTATCTTGCCTACACCTTGCTTATCATAAAAAATATTAAGAACAATTCTACCTAAAAGGTCATCTCCACCCTGCATGAAAACTTTTAATGTACAGTAATGTAGGGCATTCCTGCCCACCCCCAAACCGACGTGTTTCAGATTGTTAAAAAAAGATTCAGAACGCTAATAACAGCACCTCTCTCCTGCGGTGCACTGATCCAACTCCCTGCTTTTAATGCTAGGTGAAGGGCAGCCAGGGAGGGATCAGGAGTGTGTGGGGAGGTGTTAAATGGCTTCCCTACGCATGCCACTGTCCTCTCAGAGGACAAGAAGGAGGGAGAAACCTTTTGAACAGGAACACAACTCCAACTCTTCAGTTTCCTGGACTTTGGACAAGCACTGCAGGAGACCCATAAGTGATGTAAGGTAAGGATTTTTTTTTAAACTAGTAGTAAGTGAGTAAGTTATATACTGTACTTCACTAAATACACTAAAGCAATTTGAACTGGATGTGCACTAGGCTTCTATTTTGTATGTTAACTTAACCGAAGCCCTTTAGATTTTCACCATGATTTTTCTTTTCTTTTTAGTAATTGGGATTGATTTATGAGCTTTAGTAGAAAAAAAGGGGATTTATAGACATAGGGTATGATATTTATTTTAAAAGACATTAGTTTTTTAACGAAAAGGGGATAAATGATTTATACTACTGGGGACAGATGTGATTTCAGAACCAAGGGAGAGATATGGCAATGATTCATAAAAAAAGATCTGATTTATGAACTTGTATGAATTGATAAAAAGTGATCTAGGTGAGCAAATGATGAATTGACTAAAGAAGGAATGATAAATGTGCAAGAGCAATAAATATTGAGGGTGCAGGAGAAACATAAGCTGGGTTCAAATCTATTAATAATCTACTAGTCAATGATAACTAGAAAAATGCAGTTGATGAGTATAAGAAAGGATAGATAAGCTGAAAGATAGATGTTAGAAAGATGAATGAAGTGAAGGAGAACCCTGCAAGGGGAGAAACAGAATTTAACCATAATAAATAAATGATGGATGAACCTACCATTAAAATGAATTAACTAGAGAGTGGTGGGGTGGTGGATGGCAGGCAGAATTTCCCAAATTTTATATTCTACTGTATTTCACATTGTTACACAGATCAGTAATATGAATTATTATACTCTATTCCCAGTTCCCACCTAGGAATGGTGAAATACAACATTTTAAGGGAAAATAAACCTATAGTCCAATTACGTTAAATGCTGCTCCACCAAACACTGCTTTAAATGATACAAACTATGCCCCCAAAATTGAAAAACAACTTAACACCACTATAACCCTGACTGGTGCTGTCCTCACACTGGGATGCCCTGACTAAATGCACTAAATGTGTTTGTCAGTCATATTTATTTAAAAGACACCCTTCAAAAGAGGAAAAACATCCCAAACGAAATTAGAAGAAAAAGGAGATCAAGGGTTACAGCCACAAGTAGAGTATGTTCCAATAACATCGTTATATCGGATTGAAGGAATCCGGAATCCAGGGACCTCACAGAAAGATCTGTAAAAGGTGCTGGGGAACCTTACTGTCTTTAAAGGCAAAAAAGATCCATCGGAACCACGCCCTAACATTTACTACATTGAATTATGTGCGATAACAGAAATGATTGAAACACAGGAACAATAAGTATCGATTTTTGATTGCTATTATGTACTGAACAACTTTAAAAGACATTGTTACAGTTTTAACAAGTCGTTAAATTTTGATCTGGGCACAGGATTTTAAAATTTGAGCTTTTTATGTAACAAATTTTACATTGTATTGTGTATTGAATTATTTTGTGGGTTGTGGCTGGCCAGCCAACTTTAGAATAATTGTAACAGAAGGTTGATATAGTTGGTGTTATATTGTACTTAAAGGTCTATGAATAAAACTGTACCCTCCTTTTTCTTCTAATTTCGTTTGGGATGTTTTTCCTCTTTTGAAGGGTGTCTTTTAGTTATCTTTTTTAGACGCTCCTATTGGAGCAGTGTTTGATGGTATGATTGGGATCCGGACTGTCACCCTGTGTTTTATAATAATTTGTTATTATTTAATTTGAAGGAGAGCTTAATTTTTATCTTTGGTATACAGTCATATTTATTTAACTGATTTTTACCAGTCACTTTCCAAACATGCACATAAGTTCAATTGGTAATTGCCATGTCATTCCCTATAAGCCAGAAATATATACCAGCACAAGTGGTATACTTTTTAACTTTCCCCTGTGTATTATATTATCTTGGCAAGACAATGACCATATTTTGTGAACAGATGGCCAATCATAGGAGCTCAATACGAGCAGCATCGAATGATGACAACTTTGAAAGAAAGACTAACAAATTTGGGGATTTGGCAGTAGCTCGTCACTTTAAAAGAGCTGGATACGATCTGGCATCATGTAAAAAGTAAATATTCTGAAGCATGAGGATAATTATTACTCAAATCACTAGTTCTGAATCTAAACGTTACAAACTACCGAGACTGCTGAATGAAATAGTTACAATGTGTTTTGTGTTCTTTGAAAAATAAATCCAGTAGAAATAATCTTTGATTGCATTTTGCTTGCTTCCTATTCCCCTTACTTTGATTGGTAAGCATCGAAAAATGTGAATGGAAGATCGTGTAAGATGGAAACACCCCGGGGCGGTCTGTATGGCAGCTGAAATCACATGGGTGCAGTTTATTGTGTTTAGAGCACTGATTGGTCACTGAGATCCCAAGTGCTGGTATTTTTAAACGGTGCTTTTATATATATTATTATTTGAGAGGAATAAAACTGGAACTTTTGTTCTGACAGTGTTTTTCCAGAATCTATTAAAGTTCTTAAAATTTTAAAAACCCAATCGTATTGTAATTTTTCACAATTTCTATATAATTTTATATGTGAATTTTCTAAGTGAATTTTCGATCTTCATCCCTAATTCTTATAACTCCAGTTGCTTTCTGGCTGCTCAGTTTTGGATACAGGACGATCACCCAGTTGTTATTTGACTACACTAACTATTTGACTTTGGCAGGAAGATTGTTAAGGGGCTTAGAGAATTCATTAGGTATGTGCAACTACGTGTGTCTGGGTCCGAGATCTACTCAAAATGGCATAAACTGCCATAATGTAACAGGTAATTTCTCCAAAATGTTTCTGGTTTCACAGATATCTGTTCTATAAATGATGGAATTCATGCAGGATCATTTATATCTTAGCTTTATTTATCCTTTAACACAAGACAGAAATGGTGGAGTTTAATGTTAGATTTACTGCATGAAAAGTAATAACGAAACAACATCCCCCACTCCCAGAGAATATTCCCTTTTGCTCCAGAGACCTACTGTAGCTGTTTCATAGGAATCCAAAATGTACCACATTGTCAATATTCCTTGATGGCTACAGCTAATTTGTTTATGGGATGAAGTTGTGCTCTTTTCTCAGCTTCAGTATCCTACTATGTATTACACCCAATCTACATAGATTAGAAGAGAAATAAACACAGATGGGGAAGATATAAAATTGCTAAACAGCTTTGCTTTCCTGCTCAGGATTCCGCAATGCAGTAATCACTTACCGAGATTTACTTCATTGCAGGATAGTGGACATGTTCGCCTTATACCTCCCTCCAGAATAGGTGAATAAGGAACGGAGACTTCTGGCTAATTTCCATGTTACCATGCTTCACCCAATAAAAGATATTTATAGTATTCCATGAGCTAAATGCAAAACCAGAGAGCCAACCACAGACTGGTTTCGGCTTTATTGAGCCATCATCAGTGACAGATGTCACTAATACATTAAATAGGATAGAGAATTCGAGATACAGTGTAAAGTGATGCAACGCTTGGTTAAATGTTTTATATTATTTCCTTTTATAAACCTATTGTTGATAAATGTGAACAGCTAAATAAGACTGAAATAATGTATACACTCAGCAAATTGGACTGTTTATTGCTAATACCAGAATTTGTCATTTCATATCTGTTCCTCCGCAAGAGTTGTATTTTTCTTACCTTTTCTTCAGTTAACAGGATTACGCATAAATTATACAATCACCCAATGCAATCTATATTAGCGACTTGTGCTATCCCAATAGGACAGTGCTAGGGGTATATATATATATATATATATATATATATATATATCAATAAAACCATAATGAGACAAAGACGTCTCACAACAGACCACAAAATTAGCACTCACACTTATAAGTCAAATTTATAACACTATTTATTGACACAAAGTAGTATATCTAAAAACCACCATGCAAAATAGAATACCTCCACCCCTAATCTAATATATTATAGATATAAAGCTGGGCGTCCCCAGTATAAAAATATATAAATTTATCAAAAATAGGCCCAATATAGGAAGCTCCAGCTCCAGAGATATAAAAGTGTCCACTTGTTTCAACTTGTAGCGTCCACATTGGTATTCCAAATCCAAGTGTTACACATGTAGCATTTAATAGACACCGTGCACTTGATATTATGTTGCAATGACAGTTCTCAGCTTCAAACAAATATTGTGCAGCCAATCCCTCACTCACAGGTCTTACTATACATTGGGACTTATTGCAGTACACTACTGGCCTCACATGCTCTGGTACAGCATACTACATTACCAGCTTCATAGTCACTACCCCTCTGGCCGCTACTGGAAAGTCCCTTGCCTGCTCTTCACCCGATTCTCCTCAAGCAACATTCCGTCTTACGGCAGTGTCCACAGGAATGGCTCCAAACTTGCAAGTTCAATTAGTGCACTTATCTCACTAACGCTGGGCTCCATCTCCACCTCCTCTGTTTGTTCACACCGCGAGCTTCCTCAGGGTCAAGACTAGAGGACCTAAACCGCCAGGCTCTCACTGCTAGGTTTGCTTTCTATCTTCTGAAATACTTACTTAAAGTTTCCTTTGTGGTTCTGTCCTCCATCCAGCTGGGATTGCGAATGCGGAAGTGGAGTCAGAGCTACCAAGGGAACTTTAAGTAAGTATTTCAGAAGATAGAAAGTAAATCCAGTGGTGAGGAACTGGATACTTCTAATTGGTGGGTCTGGTGGAACGTGATGGAGGTGAGTATAGGTATCCTTTACATTTCACTGTATCTGGATCTAAATATATAGTATATTTTAGATAAAGTTTCATTTCCAATTCAATCTCCATCTGTTTGTGCTGGATCGTTTACTCTTTTTTTCTGTGTTAAGCTCTGTCCTGTATACTACAGTATGTTTCTGTGTTATTTCCTCTTATTGGGAAAAAATAATTAACTGTTCCCCAGTATTTTCTGCATAAAACGCAGACACTAATATATATATTTTTAAAAATCCATTGAGTTGGTTCTATTTAATGATACTGAGGGCTGTCTTCATGTGTGAAAACCAGGTGCTGATAATTGAAATATTGCTCTGCTGAACACCTGACCTACTTGGTGGAATTTGACAGAAGATCACGGCCTTCTAGGCCCGAGTGAGTCACACAATGCGTACCTGTAATTGAGAAGGATATTCAGCTACAAGTCTTCTCTTGTCAATGTGAATACAGAAAGATAACTTGCTCTGCAGACACAGCCTTTGTATTGGTTTTGCTGAGCGTGCAAAACCTGAGCATTTTCTAGGAGGATTTCAATTCCTCATCACCACTAAGATTGCTTAGGTGAACTGTCATCAATTTTCTGCTTTAGAAAGTGACATACGAAAGAAGCTGGAAGAAAGAAAGAGGAAAAAGCTGAAATAGTAGGTTTCTCTTATCTAAGATATTTCCACCTCTTTGCAATATATTAGATTGTATATTCAGAGTATCATTGTCTCCTATGTTGAATGGATTGTAAGGGCGGTTTTTATGAAGGACCTTTTTTTCTCGTTCTAGGTAATAGAATGTTTATAGAAATCCCATGGCTAAGACTATTTACAAGGATAAACATTATAATCATTCTATTTACACACCTAAAATGTGAATAGCTCTGATCATACTGGTTTGGTTGGCACAGATGGACTTTCCATTCCATGAAACCCTTTCAGTTTGGGTGACAATCCTTCAGAGTTTCATTGTGTGTTTTGATTTTCATTAACTAGAATGAAAAACTGAAATGGAACAATTTCCTCTGTATTTTCACAGAATTGTTCCAAAAGAATTCACAGCAACAAAAAGAGGACAAGCTGATAGTGTAATAATTGTAACCAAGGGCAGGTTTATAGTATCCCTTGCTCTGCTGTAAGCTAAAATGTATATAGAATATAAATATTGGGGCACAATAGAATGGGTTTATGCTTGTATTTGTGTTTTTGTGTGTGTCGATGCTTGCCTGCATGTCTGTGTGTGTGCTTTCCTTGCATGTTTCCATATGTATGTTTTGTGTGAATGTTAAGTATATGTGTGTATTTTCATATTTCCATGTGTGCCTATATATCAGCCCTGTATGTTTTATGTGTACATGTGTGTGCATTCTGTTTTGTTTGGTTCATGATGTCCCTGTTCTCTGTTTACTTCTTCAGTCTGTATATTGCTTTTTTATTTAGGCGACTTGATTTTTGTTTTTTTTTTCTTTTGTATTGTTATAGGATCTCAATAAACAAATTTGCTATAATTTATGGTAGAGATGTCTGAACTTTGCAAAATCCGGTCCGCTCGAGGAACCGCAAATTTTCGAAAAAATTCTAAAATCTGCGAGCGGATCCATTAAAATAAGAAAAACTCGAAAATACGAGAAATCCTCGTAATTTCGAAAATTTCCAAAAATACATATTTCCGAAAATACGAGAAATCCGCTGTTCGGAAGTTTGGAAGGCGGAAAATCCGGAAAAATCCGCCGTTTGCGAACGGGATAAGTCCGTGTCGGATCCGGGTTCGGATCCGTGAACCGGCTATCCCAAATTTATGGGGGAGTTTTATTCGCTCACCCTTTTTCTTATGCTATTTGCCCCATTTCTGTCTGATCTAAAGTTAATGTTCACCCTTCTCCCCTAGTTAATTTCCCCCTTCTTTTACTCTTTGTGTTTTATGTTGTTGTCCTTATCTGCGTTACTTTATCGTTGTTGCCCTTGTCTGTTATACTGTCTCTCTTATTTTATCTTGCTGTCTATTTTCTTTATTTTATTCAGCTCATTGTTATATCTAATTATGTCTGTTTAAGTTACTGTCTTTCACGTTTAGTATGTCATTCATCTCTGTTTGATTCGGGTTTGCAACCTTTAATGCTATTTAGCTCCTGGTAACATTGGCTATTTCAGTTTTCTATGTGTATGTATGTTCTATTCTATGTATGTTATTCAGCCCCCCTTTGGTTACTTTCATTTTACTGTTTGTGTTTTACATAATGTTCTCCTTTTTACTTCATTGTGTTGTATGTTCTTGTCTTCTATAGTGATTTGTGTTTCATTGAGCTTTATATTCATCCTGTGCTGTCACTATTTTTGCTTGTTCTGTGCGTTAATCTTCTCCCATGGTGCACTTTGAGCCTATATAGCAGTGGTGATTAGTGTTACAGCTTGGATTAGGACCACTCTAAAATAGGACAGTGCCATAGCTGGTAAATAAATATATTTTTTTCTTATAAAAATTCAGCTGAGACAAGCAATCTCAATCACATGGATGATTTTCAACACGGAAAATCTTATAAATAGGTTATATCCTCATAATTTAATGTAAGATTAAAACAAAATCATTAAAAGGCTTTAGTGAAACAATTAAAATGGTTTATTTCTTTCCTCAAGCCTTTAAAGGGTATTTACACTTGAACCTTTTTTTTTTTTTTTTAATTGCCCATTACTGGAAAGATCATTCTTCCCAAATATCACTGTACCATTTATTGTTCTTTAGATATACAATCTACACCTGAGCTTTGTGCAAGTTGTGGATTTTGCTGTAACTGTAATGGTGACAGTCGGTATGTGTGAAATGCAAGGTGTGAAATTCCCCCTAAGTGCAGATTGATCGTGATAACCAAGAATGCTCAGTTAAAAAAAAGTCATAAAAGTTGTGAAAGCCAAGAGGATGAAGCTGGGAGAGAGTACTCTGCTGGACTGTTGTCCTTGCTTCAATCAGCGCCAAAACTCTATAAGTGTGGGTAAGGTCTTGTAGCGTGTCCCCTCTTTTAGTCCCCTCCCATTTATCATAAATACAGACATTAGGTCTTATGCTTAGCCTATATGCTGGCCAAGAAGAATCAACCTCCTTTCTGTAACTTTTTTTCTTCTTCACGTACATTTACAAAAACCCACACATTTTAAAAAAGACACACAAAACAGGAATGCAGTATTATGATATAAAGCAGGGAAGATACCACAATGAAAATTTTCGTGGCTGGGCCCCTGACACACACCCCTCCCCATACAAGGTACCGTGATTTTACATTTTTTAAAATGCAAAAGCAGTTTAATTTTAAACAGCTGGTCGTGCGTATGTTAATAAATGTGTGCGAGATTAGCTGTATAAAACACCGGTACCTGCCCATGTAATCCCTAGATAGGAACCATACCTCCAAACATTTAAAAATGTGAAAGGGGGAGATGCTTTGGTGCATGCCCCCTTTACTTAGAACATGCCTTCTTAGCTTAGGTAACATTCATTTTAAATGTATTTAATGTATTATATAGAACATTTTCAAGCATATAATATAATCAAGGCTACATTTGTCATTTTCTGTATGTCCTTCCTGTGCTTATGTGGGTTTTCTGTAGTACTCCTCTGGAGAATCATAAATCTTATATGTGAAATAAACTGTTCACACTAGGTTATTTCCAGCCAGAAATGCGTGCAGCAGAGTGGGTTTTAAACAGATCGGATAAATCTGATCCTTCTTAAAAAACTCAGAAGCCCCCACACTAATTATGTAAAGCAGCAGTTACTGTACTGTGACACACAGTGAATGAACTATATGGTTTACATTACTTCTTCCAGGAAGATGGCTGAGGTAGGATTTTTACTGACACGGGGAAATGGCTGCACTAGAAGCAGACAAAGCATGCTCATGATAGGCTTCAGGACTGCAGGAAGAAATTCTGGGGATGGAGCTACACTATTTGGGAGGTTACAGTTAAGAAACTGCAATGAGTGGCAGCTTCTTCCAAAAAGGACTAGAGAGGCTGTGTACTTACTAGTAGAGGGCCACGGGGCCCTGGGCAATTTCCCCAGTAGAGTTGTCAGAACTTCCTAAAGTTCAGTTCGTTTTAGAACTATAGAACTTCAGTAAAAGTTCTATAGTTCTAAAACAAATCCATTCAAGTCATAGTTCGAAAAGTTTGGATAAAATATAGTTAAAATAACAATTGTTAAATGGCTCTGGGACTGTTGTGGCACTGGGAAGGGCCTTTTGGGGCTTAAGGGGTCCCGCAGCTCGAACCAGGACCCCACTTCCTGGCACTTATAGGTGACCATGTGACCCTGAGAAGGGCCTTTTGGGGCTTAAGTGGTCCCCCACTGCTCGAACCGGGACCCCCCTCCCCTTTGTGGCACTGACAAGTACCCTTCTGATCAGCAGCTGATCGTGTGACGTAAGTAACGATGCACGTGATCAGCTGTTTAAAACTACTGTACCATATTGGCAGTCGTTTTAAACAGCTGATCAAGTGCACCTTTACTTTCCTTTACTTACGTTTCAGCTGTTTACAAACTGCAGGTACGGGTAATTCGAGAATTTTCAAACATTTTGTTATTTTTAGAAAAAAAAGTCTGTGGGTTCGTCCGAACTTGTTAAATCTGAACCAAACTCGGGTTTCAGTTCGAGTTCTAGTCCATCTCTATTGCCCAGTATTAGGCAATCTAAGTGAAGTTCAGGGAGCCTTAATGATATTAATAGCATAAATTATATACAATCTCCCTGAAATTAGTTAATTAATTAGGTTTCTTATTATTATGTAGACGTATCAGATTTTCACTTGTGTTTACAGGTGAAATTCACCCAAAGCCTCACAGCTGTGTTGTTGACAATAAGAGGAGAGTCCAAAGGGGAGGATTAGGCAAAAGATGCAAAATGATGTACAAAATTTCACTTCAAAATTGAGCAGGAAAAGGTCTCACTGGTAGGGAGCAAGTTATATGGCAACTCCCATTTTAAGTGATGTAGCCAAAACAAACTACAAACTGACCCTTTATCTTTTTTTCCCACTGGATTATCCGCATGACAGCTGAAAAACCACACAAATGGCTTAATGTGAACAGCTGAGATCTCGGATATTTTTTTTAGTGCCCATCTGCACCATCAGATTTCATCTGCCCTATAGTTGATCCATTTTTTTCTTTTACTTTCTGTAAGGATTGACACCTGATTAAAGGCCATGTAGAGGTCAGGAACAAGGAGGAACTGAAGGTGTGAAATACTAAAAGACAAACAAGACTACATCCAAATAAAAGGCAGAGGTCAGGGCAGGTCGCAGACAACAAAATCCTGGACAGACAGTATGTATCCAAGTCCAGTAAACCAAAAGCCGATGGGTCAAGGAAGGCAGCAAGAATCAGATAAATAAACAAAGTAGGGATCAGAAGTCCTGTAACAAGCAAAGAAGTCAGGAGCCAGATTTCAAAGTACAATAACAAAGCCAAGGGGTCAGGAACCGAAAAACTCCAAACAGAAACAAGAGCACACACAAGACAGCAGGCTAGGCAATCCATGATTGGGCAACAATCAGAAGGAAATGTGAACTTCTGCCATACCGTTGTGCAGCAATAACCCACATTGCGCAATGGTGTCAGCGTGGCCCTAACCTGCTAACATCTTTGAGGAGTTGGAAAGCCATGCAAGGTAAATAAAGTTCCTTACACGTTTCTTACAATATGTAAGAGATTGTATACTGATTCAAGTACCGGTAGTGTTCAGCTGTGGCATTTTTAGCCTTTTGACAGATCTTATTAGCAGTTTAGAATGTAATGTATCCATAAATATAAGGGGCCCGTACACTACTTAGATAGTAGATAGATTACGCTTTCGTGTATAGATAGTATAGTATAGTATTTGAGGTTGAATAAAGACATACGTCCATCCAGTCCAACCCATCTAGCAATATCCTCATTTCCTGCCTAACTGTTGATCCAGAGGAAGGCAAAAAAAACCCACCAAATTTATGAAGGGGGAAAAAATTACTTCCTGACTCCAAGTGGCAATCGGAAATTTCCCTGGATCAACTCTACTTTATGTATCAATACCAGTAACTTGCAACATTCCTTGTTTGCAGAAGCTCATCCAGCTTTTTTTTTAAACTGACCAATGAATCTGCCATTACAACGTCCACTGGAAGACAGTTCCATAGCTTTACCGTTCTCACAGTGAAAAACCCTTTCCGAGCTTGAAGCCTAAACCTTTTTTCTTCAAGTCTTAAGGGATGTCCTCGTGTCCTTTGACATGTTCTATTGGTGAACAATGCCCCAGATAGTTTATTGTATGGCCCGTTAATGTATTTATAAACAGTAATCATATCCACACGCAAGTGCCTTTTCTCCAGCGTACATAATTGTAACTTTTCCAGTCTCTCTTCATATTCAAGCTCCCCCAATCACCTTATTAATTTAGTTGCCCTTCTCTGAACCCTTTCCATTTCAAAGATGTCCTTTTTGTACACAGGATTCCAAAATTGCACTGCATATTCCAAATGAGGCCTTACCAATGCTTTGTAAAGAGGGAGAATTACATTTTCCTCCCTTGAATCCATACCTCTCTTTATACAAGACAATACCATGCTGGCTCTGTTGCAGCCTGGCACTGCTTGCTACCTTTAAGTTTGTTATCCACCAAAACTCCAAGATCCCTTTCCAACAGGGATTCACTTAACGCAGAGCAATTTATAGTATAAGTAGCACAAGTATTTTTAAGTCCAAAATGCATCACCTTACATTTATCAACATTGAATTTCATCTGCCACTTAGCAGCCCAATGTGATAATCTATCTAGATCCCCTTGCAACGATTGCACATCCTCTGAAGTTTTTAATGGTCGACAAAGTTTTGTGTCGTCAGCAGAACCTCTAATCTATCTAAGAACCGCCTAGCACATTCTTTTTTGCAATCAACTAGATGAACCTCTAATCTATCTAAGAACCGCCTAGCACATTCTTTTTTGCAATCAACTTGTAATCACAAAATGAATAGGCCAGATGGGAACGTTGCATGGCCACTAGTAAAAGGCTGTATTTAGTCATTAGATAGATTAGACATTTGTCTATGGATGAATGTCTAATCTATTGAATGTCTGCCTGGTGTATGGCCAGAATTACTAATTAATAAGTAAGTAATATAAGGATAATATATATGAGCCTCAAACAGTAATGCCTGTGAGTTCCATGCACTCTCCTGCTTGAGCCTCAAACAGTAATGAATGTGAGTTCAGTGCACTCTCCTGCTTGAGCCTCAAACAGTAATGCCTGTGAGTTCCGTGCACTCTCCTGCTTGAGCCTCAAACGGTTAAAAATGCCTCTGAGTTCCGTGCACTCCCTGCTTGAGCCTCAAAGGGTATGCTGAGTTCCATGCACTCTCCTGCTTGAGCCTTAAAACATAATGCCTGTGAGTTCCGTGCACTCTCCTGCTTGAGCCTCAAACAGTAATTCCTGTGAGTTACTGTTTGAGGCTCAAGCAGGAGAAAGCAGAGGAAATCTCAGAGGGGCGGAGCTTAACATTCAGCAAACCAGTAACAAGATGTCAGCAACTTCCAAGGCACAAAGCTTGGCTCTGGAGGGGTATAGGTAAAAATAGGTAAAGCTGCAGCTTCCAAATGAACGTAACTTTACAGTGCACTTATCCTTTAACTTGCCTTCTGAATCCAGTACAGCCTGGCGTGATTTGATAATCTGTATTGCCATTCAATTTACATGCCAACGAACACAGATTCTGCTGTAGGAAATGAGCAAGCAAAAAAATGTATACAGACCAGAGCAGCTGTACAATTATCCGCCTTTGGCTTGTTACAGAACATTAGCTCTCAGACTGAAACTTATTTCTGACTCCATGTCCTAAAATCTAACATATTTTATCTCCAATAACTGACAAATATATGGAAGCAATTTCTAGCTCATCTTCATGCCTTTTTCTCTATTGGCCTGTCCTTATCATGTCTAAGCAGATAACCTTCCAAAAGGCTACTTGACTCTATTTTCTCACAAGGCATTTTAAACCTCAGTGGACTGATGATATTCAGCCTTCAGTTATTGCTATGGATTCCATTAAACTTTTCATTAATCCAAAAGCTTGTGGAATATGATTTTTTAATATAAATGCAGCTAAACTGCAAAGGACAATAAACAGAATAAATCCGATTTTAAGATTACTTTTCATACAATAAAATAAAAATATAATTAATGATGAATGGCTAATAGTCTTTGCATTATTTGTGTAAATTCCAATTTTTTCCCTAAATTTTTATATATAAGATGCAAAAATAATGTTGTTCATACATACTGATATGTATACCAATGCTCATGTAACCTTGCACACAGATTACTGCTTTGCTCATCAGTTTCATGTTTTGTGGGACCAGGAAATGTAAGACATGGGGCCCATTTAACATTTCATCTCTTTTTCTTAACCATTTATGTATCTGACTAACTTCTCATGTTTATTAAATTGCAACTTTGCTTACAAAGGCATGGGGACAATAAGCAAAGGGTTTTTTTTGTAAAAAGGGGAAATAAAGCCCCAAATCCACCCCTTCCCATTTTAAAGTACCCAGGGTGAAGACCTAAAATGCCAATAAATTACATATGAAAAACTTGATAGTTGTGGCTTCCTGGCCAACCTATGAAAACACATGCATTGGAATACGTGTGCCCTCTCATAGTTGTTTCACCGACACTGGGGCTGGGGGCACACAGAAGCAGATGGGGAGGGCAAGAAAGGGCAGCTTTTGTGCAAACCTAAAATGTCTAGCATGTTTAAAAAAGGACAATGTTGCTATATTTTGTCTTCCAGCTATTTATATGTCTGTGAACATAAATGGGCAAGGACATGTGGGCTTATGCTGGATATTTGGAATTATTCACTCTATTACAAACGTAAGTATAATAAAAGTCATAGAGGAGATTAATTACTACACAAAAGCATGAGGCGACATGCCAAGGTCATGAAACTGAAAGCTTGGTTTAAATGAGTCTTGTGAAACAGGTAACAGCTATGTACCAAATATAACATATAACATTTATAATTTACAAGGCTATATGGTGTTCATGTTTTATTTATATGACAGATTATGATTTTTTCATGGGTAACATTACATTTCTTATGTTCACAACATCTTTATTACAAATGGGTACTCTGTGAAATTAAGAGATCGTTAAGGAAACATAAACCCCGAAATTAACTATGTCCCATTCGTTTCTATTATTCACAGGGAGGTGAGAACGCTATATCTCACCTCCCTGTGAATAATAGGACGATCGGGGGACCTGGAACTTACCTTACCTGCCGCTCCATCGCAGCCGCTCCTGCACAGAACAGCTGTTCTGTCCCGATCGCGCGCCCTATCTTTTGAATTGGCGCGCATGCGCATAAGATAGGGCGCTTGGTCGGGACAGAGCGGCTTTCCGTGCAGGAGCGGCTGCGAGTGGAGCGGCGTGTAAGGTAAGTTCCAGGTCCCCCGATCGTCCTATTATTCACAGGGAGGTGAGAATAAGCGTTCTCACCTCCCTGTGAATAATAGAAACGAACGGGACATAGTTATTTGGGGGCTTAAGGGGGAGTTTACAGGTCCTTTAAAGGAATAGGTTTCAGGACCTGCAAATTGTTCTCCAGATCTCTATATAAGTAAAGTAGCACAACAGTAATAGGGGGAATGCAATATTTTTTTAGCCCAACACTTGCAATGTGCTGAATTTAGTACATTGCGGGATAGCTGTCAGGTTAGAAGCATGGTTTGTGTAAGACCCTGATGCTTTAGGTGTTAAAGGGCAAATATACTGAAAGAAATCTAAATCTATAAATAAATATGTGTAAATAGCACTTACTCTGAGGTGTGTGTTGCTGCATGCCTAAAATACAGTAATGGTTTTACTCAGGGTCAGTCTCCCCCCTCCCTCTTAGCCACTCCCCCTTACATCTAACCAGACTATGAGGAAAAGCATGCTCAGTAATCACTATAAACCAGCTCTGGGAGAGGGAATTTAACACCTACCAACTGTCAAAACTCTGTCCCCATTCCAGATACAGCAAAACTGCTCACAGCAGAAGAGTTTATGATAATATTATGGCACTTGATTGACAGCTGATATTGTATATCAGATGGATATACAGTGGTTGTTGGGAAGTAATTGGCAAATTTAAATACCATTTTTTCAATATAGATGCCCTTTAAGTTTTGCACCACTAGGTAGTGAATGTTTATTGCATCAGATGCACTGTGTAAAGTCCGAAAAAAAAGACTTCACACAGTTACCCCAAAGTATGTTTATAACCAAAGTGTAAAACTAAGGCTACCCCATCATAAAGTAGTGTGGGTTTTAAACTTCCTTTTACACAAACACATTTTATTGCATCTCCCTGCTAGTACTAAAATATACACTAGATTGCCTTACTAAACCCAAATAATATAGATAAATAACATAACATAGAAATATACCGGGAGATTCAATTAAAGTTCTTATAGTTAAAAATGGTGATACATTTGCCCCAACCAATCAGATGTTAGATAAATGGTAAATAACATCTCATTGGTTGGGGCAAAATAAGCACAATTTTAACGATAAGAACTTTTATTTAATCTCCCTGAAAGAGATTGTGAAGATTTGACATAATATAATAGCATCTTCCCAAATGCATACATTATCCTTTATGCTAAAGAAACCCTGATCACTTCTGTTTTATTGCACTCATTCTGTCAAACAATAGACATATTGCAAGACTTTGATGGGTTTTGACATGTCAAGGCTGGTAAATAATTTGGGTATACAGAAACTCAAAAAGATATAATTTTACCTTAAAAAACACATGGTAGCTCAACCCATTTTCATTTTAAAGTTTTAAAACACATTGAATAGAGTGAACACTAAAGAAAGTATTCAGTATGCATTAAAGGTTATCAGATAATTGCATCTGTTCATGGAAGGAGTACTGCAGAGAAGAAACTCTTAGAAAGTTAATATGAAAGAGCAAACTAAAATCAAAGCAAACACAGGCAGGGGCTCAGTGCATATCTAGGGTTTATCAAACTTCACAGATGAATTCTTATAAATTCTGTTCAGGGGAAAATGCTTTCTTAAAGATATATTCTTTTGAGTCTACACTGTAAACATGACCTCTTCGGCCCTAGCAAAATGTCATAATAATCTTTCAATCCTTTTACAATAAGTCTTTTTCTATAGTGTTCCCCTACTGCCCTTTTGGAAATCTTTTGCAAATAAGGGAACTTATAGACCATTGTGAAACTAGTCTTTGAAGTAAAACACAGTGATACAGTATGTGACAGGGGTTGTGTGTATTTTATTAGTTAATATCTATTAGTACAGCATTAGTATAGTATAGTTTAGGAAGGAGCTATCTACAGAAGGTAGATACACATACGAAATCTACTAACTGAAAGGCTGGTTGGCATATCCATTAAAAGCATGATGCTGGCTCCATTATTTTCACTGCATCCATTCAGCATGCTTTGCAAATATTAATGAACATTTGTTTCCCAGGTTTAAAGGGAAAGGTGACAACCCCAGTTCATCTGCCGAATTGGGCCAGTGAATAGCTGTATTTAAGGCACACTGGGGCACATTTATAAAGCTACAGTATCCAAAAATACCAATACAGTATCTTCTAACTGACCACATCATTAATTACGTCCTGGCAGTGGGATTTTACATCCCCTTCATTATAAACCCAATGGGAACAACTGTGTAGCCCTAGTATTTTGCAGAGTGGTTGTAAGTTACTGATACTGTGTAACATCAGAACAGCATTTTTATAAATAAGATTCAGCTTCATAAGGTGATGTTAGCAAGTTAACATATACAAATATAAAGCATTACTTTTAACACTTAAGGCAACTGGGCAGGTGCCTTTCACAATACCTTTTGCAGCCACCACAGGGAGCTTAAGTAGCACTAACTGGTATTATATCAGTTAGAGTGACTTAAACTTCACTTCTTATCACTGTGCCAGGTGGTGCATCGCCCCCTTTGCAGTTATCTAAAATTAATACTATTCTTTAAAATATTTATATATTTTTGCAGAATTCAAAATATTACCAATTCAAGGGAAACTCTGTGTTGTATTATTGTATTTCTTTAATTTTACATTACCTAGTGTAAACTAGCTTAGGATTTCTCTTGACCCTTGTGTTTAATTAGACCATCTGTGTTTTTCATAGAAACCTAATTGTAAGTACCATCCATGTATGAACAGTTTGCACTTGAAAGGTTTTCATTTCAGGGTCATATTCTAAAACAATATCAGACTACAGAAAAAAATCCTCCTTACTTTGCAATCAGTTCAATTTAATCTTCTTACGGTAGTCTGCGATTAATGTAAAGATAATTGGTCAGTTTTTCAAGTGCTGGTCCTCCCAAAGTGCTTATAATGTGCAGGTTTCATTTGTAAGATAATAAGGTCACTTTTGAATTTATGTACCAGAGATCCTCTGACTTTCTAGTTCGTAGTCTATTGTGCTGCGCTTACAATATGGAAATCCATTTTTATTCTTTTTTACCTTAGAGGATGATGGCAACTTCATTTAATAAAAATAAAATGAAAGATCCGCATGGGAACTGACCTAAGCTGCATTGTCGAGGCTTGTCATAATCTAGTCATTAACTACTGGACTATGGACTAAAAACTAAAGTCGAAATGAAAAGCAGAATATACGGTAACCCTTTATAACACAATACAGTTCCTATGGAAGGAACACATTATACAGTAGACAGTGATTAACAAACAACATAGCAGCATGAATTATAAGGCAAGTCTTTAGGGGAAAGTAAATTACCAATAGATTTTATGCAACATCAAATATCCCAAATCAGTATTGATTTATTTATTGTGCTATTGACTTGCTGTGTTAATCTGAGTGCCCTGTAACATAAAATACATTGTATTTATAGCCATTAATTAACATTACATATGAGAGTGGAGCAAAGGGTATAGGAACAACAGAAAGAACAGCTGTTATTCACATGGAGCTGGTGAAATAAAAGGTGGAAAAGTTTGCCTGTGCTATTAATCTGCAGCTACAAATGATATGTTATCTAACTGCTATTACGCAGTTAAAAAGATACCATCTGATTCGTTGCTGCAAATTTACAGCACAGAAAAACTTTTGCAAACTCTTATTGCATTAGCCCCTCAGCATTCTAAACCACTAAAAGGCAAATGTGGTCTCCGGACAAATTAGGGTTAAGGTGGGTTCACACTGTACCAATCTTTAAAAGATGTGGCTACACAAAGTCCCAAAAGTTTTCCCTATAATAAAAAGTATAGGGATATTGTTAAGGACTGCCATACAGTAAAGGGAGCTGACCATGACTACATGAGCATTTTTAGAAATAGATAGCAGGACTGTTATTACAGGTGGCATACCATCTATTGTAAACATGATAACCTTGTGTAGGATGAGACATCTTTTATATAGGGATAATAAAGCATAACAGTACATTAAAAGAGATATAACAAACTTTAAATCAGGTAGTATCTGTATCTTGACATGTCTCACCTCACAAGCATATGTATACCAAACTTAAATGGGTGGTATGAGAAACAGTCCCACCTTCTAAAAGGGTTGGCAATACTGTAAAAAAAGAATATACAGAATATATAGATCCACTATCTCATATTTTAGGCAGATACTGTACATAAGGTAAAGGTTAGCTAATAAGGTAAAAACAATTTAAAAACTACTACACAAATACAAAAGACCCCAGTATACCTTATCAACAAGGATAATAATTGTATATTAATGCATAGTAAAAACAGAAGTAGAAGCAAAAGGGCAACACTCCTTAAGATAATTAAATGAAATGCGGACTTATTTTTACGAGAACCCACGGTACCGGAGCTTTCCGTTACCATGGGTTTTTTAATTTAGCCACATCTGTCAATGTATTGTGTCCAAAACCAATGTTTTTTAAAACCAATGTGTTCAATTTATTGTGAACAAAACCCAAAATACAAAGGCAGCTTCACAGTCTCTATAAATGTTATTTAGTAAAACCATTTGTCTCTCACCTCTGAATTCAGTCTGTTAGTTTAAAAATCTTTTATAGAACATATCAGGGTACTGGCAATTTAGGATGTCACTGCTGCCTTCTAGTGTTGCCTCTTCCTGGTGGTCCCGGACCCAAAATTCCTTCTGCACATGCTAACTAGGTACCTTGTGTTTGTTTCCCACTCCCCTTGTGCTAAGCTGCATGTTACAGTTGACCTCAGAGTCCCAGCCAATCATCAGTTAGCAGTGAATATGATTAGCTGATTTACTGGTCAAACAGGGAAGGGAAAGGTGTTAACCCTTTTAATATGTATTTATGATGCAAACTTTTAACCCTTTATATTTGTGAGCATTTCTGCAAGAGACTGTGTGGCTCATTTACTCAGAGCCGCTGGGCAATAATATGGAGTTAAAGCCACTCTAACTGGTTTGCTATTGGAAAGTGCGTCTTTAACTCCATATTAGTGCCGAATGCGCAGGTTACACAAAAGACACCCATGCATCCGCCGCTCGCGTTTTTCCCACTTTTAGCGCATGATTTTAAAATCACGCTGTGGGTATCTCGGTTTTGGGATTTACCCACGTGCGCTAAAGCGATATCGGCTCTGGGTAAATCTCCCCCTGTGGGTTTTAATGAGTTTATTTCTACTATTTATATTTGCTGCAATGTACATTTAGAAGTGTAATGTTACTGTAGCTGCATTGATTTCAGTGTAGCTATACAGCATGTATTTAATGCAATGGCACTTAGCACTGCAGCAGGTCAATTTCATAAGGTTTGGCTCTTAAATAGGGATATTTCAATGCTTGCAATCATATGATCACACATTAACCCATCATATTTGAATTTTAATATTCAAATATGATTGGTTAATGTGTGATCATATGATTGCAAGCATTGAAATCTTAACCAATCACAACTGGATTTGGTCCTTCAGCAAACCTATATAAAGAGGTGCAAACCCCGCAGAGTTCATCACAGTGATGGCAGAAGAAAGAAGACGCCGGCAACGCCGGCGATGCCGATGTCGACAGCGGTGTCACTGGTGGCCGCAGTGACATCGACCGGGCACTGGTGTCGCTGGCTGGAAAAAAGAAGACA
Organism: Hymenochirus boettgeri; assembly: GCA_019447015.1. Classification (NCBI taxonomy): domain Eukaryota; kingdom Metazoa; phylum Chordata; class Amphibia; order Anura; family Pipidae; genus Hymenochirus; species Hymenochirus boettgeri. The sequence goes on along the minus strand of CM033473.1, from coordinate 228,690,428 downwards.
TGCTCCCAAGGGCTCTTCTAAGTGCCAGGGAGGGGGGTCATGGTTCGAGCTGCAGGACCCCTTAAGCCCCAAAGGGCCCTTGTAAGGGCCAAAATGGACCCTTTAAGGACCCCAGAGGGAGTCCCGGGTTGAGCTGCAGGACCGTTCAGGAACCCCATGAAATGTAAAAAAAGGTTACCATATATCAATCTTCCAAATGTCCTGAATGAAACGAAATGCTTGTTTACACATGCGAATGTGAAAGCGAATAGCCACAACGTGAGACAATGCAAGATGGCTCAAAAACTGTGAAAATATTCAGCCAACACTGAATTTGAACAGTCTGCAGTTTTTCCCCACAAAACACCCCCCCTTATCAGAAATAACACCCACAAATCGACCGGCCACAAAGTGAGCCAGCAAACATTCACCCCTCATTATTATAAATACCCCCCACTATTTATTCTTGGAACTATAAACCTTCGGCTATGCAATGGTGCCATTCTTTCATGCATACCACCAATGGTGTGGGCGCAGTTCTTCAGTTCTTCAGTTTTGCCAGATTTTATGAAAAAAATTACAAAATAGAAAAAAGTTAAAATCATGGCAAATCCCCATGTAATATAAAAAAAAACTTGTCAAATATTAATATCCTAAATGCCCTGAATCAAACAGTATGCCATATGCCCTTTCTCGGGCTCAGTGTCCCGAAACGTTGTATGCTGTTTTTGCACTAAATAAAGAAGTTTTCACTACAGTAGTGTGCTCCTCTACTTTGATACCTTGTTTGGTTATGTAGCCCTGGAAGTAGGGGGCTGAGAGGATTGCATCTACCAATTTGTCTGGCCAACCAGCCAACAGCGGTGTGCCTTAGTACATTTGGAACTCATACAGACATGGAATCCACTTTCCATATTTTTCAAACTAATCACCCCTCTATACCCCCAAAAACTATATATTCTCAGAATCCACACACCTTCAGCTAAGCAATGATGCCATTTTTTCATTAATACCATCAATGGTGTGGGTGTAGATATTCGTAGAATTTTGCACTTTTAGCAGATTTTCTATCAAAATGAAGGAAAAGCAAGTTTCAGAGTTAAAAATCATGCCAAAACCCCAAGTAATGAAAAAAAGTTACCAAATATCCATCCCTTAAATTTCCTAAATCAAATGGTATGCCATATGCATGGGTGCAAACAGAGACTTGGCCACCCACTTACTCAAATAGGGCATGCACAAGTGCAATTACAAAAAAACCCAAAGTGCTCTGTTATTTGAAAACACCCGAAACTTAAAAATACCTCCACAAACTATATATTTTTGTAATCTGCACACCTTCAGCTACGTAACGGTGTCATGCTTTCAAACATACATGTAGAATTCCAGACGCAAAAATCCATAGAACTCCGTGCATTTAGAAGATTATCGTGAAATAATTAAATAAGATGATTCAAAGGTGGAAATCCTACCTAAACCCACTTGGCAAGTAAAATATGCTGTGCCATACTTTCACAAATACATGCAGAATTCTACATATAGTTCTTTTTAAAAATTTGTACTTTTTCGAGAACAAAAGTGAAAAAGAAAGATGAAACGTGGAAATCTTGAACAACCCACTTGTCTGGTCATAGCAGTAGATGTAATATACTTGCAGGGGAATTCACAGAGGAACACTGCATCCGGGTTGCGGCTGACAGCAAAGGCCATGTGTGACATCACGCTCAATCTGCTGGACAGCTCTCTTGTAATAAATGGCCGGGAGACGGGGGTACTTACAAGTACGCTTTAGGAGGAGGCAGAAGTCCGGAAAATGCAGGACACAGAGGCTGCTGGGAACAGAAGGCTGGAATCTGGAACAAGGTGCTGCTGGGAACTGGAGGCAGGATTCTGGAACAGGTGCCACTGGGAACTGTAGGCTGGATACTGGAGCAAGGAGAGCTGGGAACTGTAAGCTGAATACTGGAACGAGGTGCTGCTGGGAACTGTAGGCTGGATATGGAACAAGGTGCTGCTGGGAACTGTAGGCAGGATTTGGAACAATATGCTGCTGGGAACTGGAGGCAGGATTCTGGAACAAGGTGCCGCTGGGAACTGTAGGCTGGATACTGTAGCAAAGAGTGCTGGGAACTGTAGGCTGAATAATGGAACGATGGTGCTGCTGGGAACTGTAGGCTGGATACTGGAACAAGGTGCTGCTGGGAACTGTAAGCTGAATACTGGGCAAGGTGCTGCTGGGAACTGTAGGCTGGAAGCTGGAACAAGGTGCTGCTGGGAACTGGAACAAGCAAGGTAGGTAGTCACTAGAGCGGGAAGGTAAGTAGCTGGAGCAGGAGAGGAACAGGATCCAAGGCAGGTGAGTACAGGAGCCAGGAGGTAGCAAATGCTACTATCGGGCACCGGGTCCAGGAGGACGCCGGCTTTTGAATTCCCGTGCCGCCTAGTGTGTCAGCGTCGTGACGTCATGACGTCTACGACGCCGCCCACCCAGAAGTGCAGAGCGCCGCGGGACCGGAGCGGCAGGTAAGTTCGTGACAGTACCCCCCCCCTTATGGGGGGCCACAGGACCAAAGGGCCAGGTTTCCCTGGAAACTCTTGTGGAAAGCTCTGACGAGACGAGGAGCATGCAAATCAGAATGTTTAATCCAAGCTCTTTCTTCTGGACCAAAACCTTTCCAGTGGACAAAATACTGAAGAGACCTCCTCAAGAATCTACAGTCCAATATTTTCTCGACCTTAAACTCCTGCTGACCATCCACAGAAATTGAAACGGGAGGTAGTAAAGATGTGGAATACGATTAGAGCATACGGCTTGATGAGGGAAATATGAAACGCGTTAGGAATCCGCATGCTGGAAGGAAGTTGGAGGCGAATGGCCACTGGACCGACTAATTCCAGGATAGGAAAAGGAACAATAAATTTGGGTCCCAGTTTGGAGGAAGGAACCCAATGGTTAATGAGCAGAGGAGAGCCACACTTTATCTCCAACAGAATAAGCGGGGGTTCTCTACGTCTCCTATCTGCTGCAGTTTTTTGTATCAAAGCAGATTTTGAAGGCTGATTTCCGTAGCATGCCAGATAGCGGTCATCTGGGCTGCAGAGTCATTGGCGTGGTGGTATGTGTGAAAAGAAAATCTTGAGGAAAACATAGGATTTGTCCCAAAGACACATAAAAAAGGAGATTTCCCAGTAGAAGCATGAGGTGAATTGTTATGGGCGAACTCAGCCCAAGGCAGAAGGTCAGCCAATCATCCTGAGTATAGGAAATGTAACAACGAAGATATTGTTCCAAAGACTAGTTAGTGCGTTCAGTAGCCCCGTTGGACTGTGGGTGGTAAGCGAAGAAAATTGTAACTTGATGTTCATGGATTTACAAAGTGCTCTCCAAATTTGGAAACAAATTGAGTACCTCTGTCAGAGAGTCCATGAAAGCGGAAGATATGTGTGAAATAAATAGTTGAGCTAACTCCATCGAAGATGGTAGTTTGGGGAGGGAACAAATGGGCATTTGCATGACGGTCTACTGTACCCATATAACCGTGTTTTTCTTGGAAGGCGGAAGTTCCACAATAAAGTCCATGGATAGATGGGTCCAAGGTCTGGACGGAATGGAGAGGGGCTGAAGAAGACCACAAGGGGGGGTTCTAGAAGATTTGGATTGAGCACAGCTGGTACTTACTTGAATAAAGTTTTTAACATCTTTTCTCATTAGAGAACGGGCAAGAATAGTAAAAGTTTTGTTAACACCGGGATGCCCAGCTTGCTTGGAACCGTGAGTCTGAAGAAGGATAGTTTTCCGAAGTGAAACAGGAACAAAGACTTTGCCAGAGGGTGTGTCTGGAGGAGCAGAATCTTGAGCGGCTTGAATCTTGGAACAGAGTAGAGGAGATATCTTTACTCTTTGCAAGCCATCGGATCCAGTTTTAATGGATCCTCTGAATGATTATCTAGCTCGCCTCTTGCTAGGGGGATTTCCTGCTCTTCTGCAAGGTTCTGATGTACACACTTGTGATCTAAAGGATCTAAAGTCAAACATCAAATACTGGTTTGTGTGGGTTGGTTTTATGTAAGCCTCTACTTTCAGTTTACCTTTCTCCCACTTCTACCATACAGTCCAAGAAAGCCAGTGTGTTTTTTTGTACCTCTTCCCTTTTTTGTACAAGCTTTCTGTGAAAGCTTGTACTTCCTTCTATTCAGGCTTGAAACCAAGCCTGAATAGAGGTGGGGGGGGGGTCAACACCAACTGTCTGCCATGTCCAATGCTCTTTTGACACCTTACCCGGGGCAGTTTTGATAACACCTCTTAGCATCAATGCAATCAACACCTTGCATTCAGCAGGTCCCTAACATTTGGCGGTCATATGCTAATACACATGACCGCCAAGTCATGTACTAATTAGGACTTTCCAAGGTACTTAATTGCCAACAGATCTTGTACAAGTCATTCTGAATTGAGAAAGCCAGGGTGACTAGCGAAACGTCTTCAAGAACTAAGTAATCTAACTGAATACAACAGATAAATCATGACCTGGATGAATGAGAACCTTCACAGGCTTATAATCTAGTTGTTTATTCATGTCATTTTTGGCAGAAAATTTGTCAAAATACTACTGTATTTGTTAGAGATTAAGCGGATTTTTGACCCAATTCTAATTTTGGGTTGAAACTACCAGTTCCACCATCAATATGTTGATGGTCAAACCTACCAATGAAATTTCAACACAGAATTTTTAACCATTGAACTGAGGATTGTCAATGTTTGTTGTGCTGAACTTTTGCAGAATTGTTGTTTTTTTTTTAAACCTGTTATGCTGAGCATCTTCAGGAATGAACACATCCTTTGTCTTCTTTAGGAAAGAAAAGAGTTCATAACAAAGCGTCATTTTGAGGTAAACTAAAGATAACAAGCCAGAAATAATGCTTTGCTTATGAAATCAGCTGAACCTGTCTTTTAAACTTGTTTTTGTAAAGAGCATTTTCTTTTTAGACAGACAGAGCCACAAGAGTCAATTCTGATTTTAAAGCATTTAATCAGTCCTTTGATAAAACGCGGCATTGCTTTGTTCTTTGACAGGATTTCAAAGGAAGGAAATGGGCAAATGTAACATGTCAGATATGGTGAGGCAGGTAATGTTTAAAGACACTTATAAAATATATTTGTAGGGAATTAATTTTTTATATGGTGTGATATATATGGTGCAATAAGCTTTCAGCTTTTTAAAGCATCGTTTGTGACTAGGACTGTGGGTGTATGGCTAATTGCAAGTAATCACTCATGTTTGTCAAAAGACAAACACAGCCAGTGATGTCAAAGTTATAAAATATGCTTACATACTGTGCATATGAATGAATGACCTCTTGTATTAACATTTACAACAAGATTGCTTCTTTAACTTACTATTATGTTGGAAACAAAGGGAATAAAGTTATTAAGTTGCAAAAGTTCAAACTAGACACAAGGAAGATTTATTTTTAACCCAAGTACGAGTAGAATTGAATGTGGCATCAAGAGATATGCCTGCTTTTGTGCACCTGCTAATGCACTTTCCATAATGATTAATTTTCTAAGAGGTTTTAAAAATTAATAATGAGTGATGCAGGAGCCACCAAGCCAAATATACATCATAAGATAAATGAAAGTAAAATATATATTTTTTTAACTATATTTATTTCCTACTCTTCAGTTTCCTGGACTTTGGGCAAGCAATGCAGAAGAACCATTTGGAGCAGGGTTGTAAAGTAAGGATTTAAACTACACAATGGGGCCATTAGTGGGTTAAATTTTAGTTTAGGGGGTGGACATGCCCTTTAATAAATGTATCCGGAGGTAGCATGTACTGTTATACATGTATCACATTACTATTTAGAGTAGTACATTATATTCTCAGAATTGGTGTAGAGCAGTGCCCAGTGTCAGTTTGTGCGTGCAGACGTACACTTGTTCAGAAGCATCCTTAGTGTGTATAGCCTCTGTCTCTATCCCTTGCCTGTCAGTCTGTTTGTTTGGATTTTGTGTGAGTAGGTGTGGTTAGTTAGCTCTGTGTGTGAGTTGTGCTTCCTGCTTTAGTTTGAATTAGCCTATCTGCTTAGTCATTTTCCTTTCCTGTTTTCTATTGGCCATTCTCTCCTCTGCTCTGTTCTTATTGGTTATTGTTCCCTTTATATTCTCTTCTCACCCTCTGCCTGTTATAGCTTGTGGTTCTGTGGTTTGCTATCTTGGTTTTGATCTCTGCCTGTTATCCCGTGCACAAGCGTTTGCTGCCTGTCTTGACCTCCTGTCTATTCTGACTACTCTCTTTTCTCATCCTCCTGTACCATGCATTGCTGACTGAACTTCCGTTACAGCTCAGTCCCTAACACCGCTCCTGTCTATTATTTTGGTACCTTGCTGTAGTCCAGCCCTGAGCTGGTTGTGCCATGTCTGCCTGGTGTGTTCCTTGTTTTCTCATGTATTCCTGGCCTCAGATTAGATACCCCGCACCCTAAATGCAACTGATCCCATTTAGGCGCTACAAGCCTACTGGCAAGCAGGGGCATGTCTATTGGTGAAGGGGGTGGTCTCAGAGTGGGGTATCTGGGCTGAAGGAATACATGGCAATCCGGAGCAAATTTCTACTGTGTATGGTCAAAGCAGGTCCAGGTACAAAAAAATTGAGGTGCACTCTTCCAATACCTTTACCATGAACAGGCCACTTAATATACTATTATTTTTTAGAAAGAGGCGCTCTCTTAACAATCAATATGCTTTAAAAATAATGCTGACTTCACACGTAACGTTTCAAGAGGCTATGTCCCCTTCCTCAGGTGTAAAAAGGACTCCCAGAATGTTGCATTAAAGTCAGCACTATTATTAAAGCACTTTCAGGGAGATTCAAGAAAAGATCTTAACGTTTAAAACGGCGCTAATTTTGCCCCAACCATTCAGATCTTATTTAACATTTGAAAGCGAATATCTGATTTGTTGGGGGAAAATTAGCAAAAAATAACTTTGTTTGTTTTTTAAGAGTTTGTCTCTTCCTATAACATTATAGTAAACAAGTTCTATGCTGTCATTTGCTACATTGTTGGAAATTATTTAGAACAGCACCCACTACATTTCCTTTACCAAATCAGCAGTTACAAGGCTGTCTTCCTATAGCATATACATTTTCATATATCCTTCCACCACTTTACTGGTAACTGCTTGCTCATTAAATGACACTATCCTAACTTACAACCCTATATTTGCCCGTGGGGGACAGTGGAAATTATGTATGAGTATGTTTTGTAATGTGTGGATGCAGTGACTATAAAATCTTTACACTGGGATATATTTTACTGTTAATCAAACTGACATCTGGGGTATTGAACTTGTGACCTTCTGAGCAGTTTATTTCTAAACCTGGTGCCTTACACAGTGCACCAACACTGAATAAGCAGAGAATACATTTATATTTGGAAGCTTTATCTTTTGCTAGGAAAATAATAAAAAAATGGGATATGGAAGTCCCTGATAAGACTTATATGGAATCCCTGAAAAGACTTTGAAAGCTGCTTGTTACCCTGCAGATTATCTACCAGCAACTTACACTGACTGGTAAATAAATTGCAGGGTAACAAGCAGCTTTCAAAGTCTTTTCAGGGATTCCATATTGGTGTGGAGACATCTGTATAGAAAATATTCTGTGCTTAGAGACAGTGAATACTGGGGTCATTGGGAGTGGGCCTGACTTCATGAGCTGTGGGTTGTACTAGCAACAACATGTAAGCCTTCTTATTTACAGAATCTATTTCTCACATGTACTAAATGCAACTTGCTAGAGAGGAGTCTTAGGTATAGGTATAGGTGTTCTAGGGGGAAAAGCTGTCACATTAGGTTATAAAAAATGTAAGTTTAGTTTAATATATATTTATTGTTGCTCATTTAAATGGTAATAGTGATTTATTAGACACATACATAAACACCATTCCTATATGCAGTATCCTAAACCCTTCACCTCATTGGTACCCCATATATACAGTTTTTTTGGAGTAGGTCAAATGCAAACACCCAGGTGCCATCCAGTGATAATACACAAGCTCTCTCCAACAGGGACTCACTCACAGGTCTTAATAAGTGATAATACTCTTATTAGGTTAACATGTTTCCATCCCATACGCGGATCGGCATCAGAACATCCAAACACTGCAATACAAGTTGCTTAAAACACCCCCTGCCCAACACACCTCCCACCTGTGAATCGCTAGTGACCAATCACCAAAAACAGGAAAGGGGTGTGTCGAGACACGCCCACAGAGCCATTAACCCAGTGCTGACCACATAGAAGGTAGTCACATAAAGATAAAGTGCGCCAGTGTCAAAACATGAAAAAAAAAAAGGTAAAACCAATTGAGGCATAGCAAATAGAAACAGGGCCACCTACGTGTGCCCCATAAAGCAGGGGAATGGTTCAGACTTGAGTAAAGTAAGAAGTGATAAAGGGCTGAGATAAAGTGCCAGCAAAATATTAAACAGCCAAAAAAACTTTTAAAAGACATTATAGAAAGCATTGCAAAGCCAACTATTCATTCAGCCCCCGAGGGGACAAACAGGGTTACTCAATAAAAGTTCTTATCGTTTAAAATGGTGCTAATTTTGCCCCAACCAATCAGATGTTATTTAACATTTAAAAGCTTACATCTGATTGTTTGGGGCAAAATTAGCACCAATTTAAACAATATGAACTTTTATTAAATAACCCTGAAAGTGCCTAAAGTATATATCCATTTTGCTTCAATGCATAATAAAGCCGTTTCTTTGTCAATGTGATGTTGATACATCTGGACGATGCCATCAATTATCATGCATCTTAGGCTCCCCACCAAATTTTTCGTGGACCAAGGTTATTAAAGGCAAACGTTTCATACATAGCACTACAGGCCAGGAGTTTCTTGTTCAGGGATGTTTCACATGGGATTTCACATTTTTTGTGTATGTGCTGGTTTGCCCTTGTGGGTTGATTTATGTGAATTACGTGGGTGAAACTACCCAGAGGGTCAAACAGCGTATGACACAACACAAATTGGCTATTCAATTAAAACACACCACACTCCCTGTGCCCAAGCATTTAATTGAAATGGGCCATAAAGCCGACCAGTTTAGGAGATTCAATAAAAGTTCTTATCGTTTAAAATGGTTCTAATTTTGCCCCAACCAATCAGATCTTTTTTAACATTTGAAAGCTTACATCTGATTGGTTAGGGAAAAATTAGTACCATTTTTAACGATAAGAACTTTTATTGAATAACCCTGATGGGTTCTTGAACAGGTAAAACTGGACCAAAAAAAGGGGGGGAGATAGACAGAGGATCCTAAAACAACGCAAAGTTTGGTGGATTAACCACCTGGACTCACTATCCCCCAAGCTATTTTTTTATTACTGGTGCTGCTGCTTCTGTGACAAAAAAAAAATATATATATGTATATGTTTATTTTATTTTTTATTTATATATATATATACATTTGGATTATGGGCGCACACTCTCACACGGTTCCTTGCCCTGGTGCTTCGCTGCAGAAATATATGGAAAAGACAGCACTCCAGTTTGCACTGTTTGTTGCACTTGCACTTTGAAATAACAAATTAACAAAAAGACCCTGGAGTGCTGTCTTTTCCATATTTCTCTATATATATACATATTTATATATACTGTAAGTGATAAATGCAGTCACTTGGTTTATGTCTTATATTGACTTCAGTAATAACACCGTTATGGACATGTTTCTGTCCGTTGCAGGGCCGTCCTCCCACATTGTAAGTCTTTCAATTGTACATAATCTCCATCTGCCATCTCCTAAATGAAATGCAGCAGGACAAAACTGTACTGTACTATAGATTTAGGAACCTAAAAATATAAGTTATGGTGCCATGTAAGTGGAGGATTTATTCTCATCTAGGATATCACAAGGGTTTGTTCACACTAGATCAGTTTCTGTCCGTTTCCGGACAGAAATGCGCCGTTGCGGTCCGTTTTTTTAGTGGACCGGATTGACCCCGTCCATTAAAAAAAAACATACTGCTGCATGCATTTCTGTTCGGAAACGGACGCGTTTTGATTAAAAATATATGTAAAACGGAGCGCTAAAAACAGACCAAAACGGACAAAAACATGGACTGTCCATTGTGGTCCGTTTTGCTCCGTTTCTAGTGTGAACGTAGCCTTAGGTTGTCACAATTAGTATGGATTGTGTTCCTCAAAGGTCACGGTAGTGTTTTTGAGAAGAAGGCCTATGTATTTATCAGTGTAGCAATGACATGTTCCTCTTTTCTCTGTGAATTGTTGTACTGCAGTTTTCTGAGACTTACAACAGATTAATATTGGTTTTGCCACAGATGACTGAGTCCTTTGCTATTTCAAATTGCCTATGTAAAAATATTTTGTCAGGTTTCACAAAGCAGGATAAGAAAAAGCAATTTAATAATCTTTTAATTTGAGCCTGTGAAACTAACCTTTGCTTTTTGTCATTTGAAAGGTCTTTGTGCAATTGTATGATATCACAAGTAAAACTTTTTTATTCATGTGTTTTTATACAGAACAGTATATATACATACATAGTTCTATACTTGCAGACACTTACAGTCATTTACAGTTTATAGTTCCCTTGGTGTGGTGCTACCAGGGAAAAAAACAAGAAAAATCTGTGCATTCCAAGACGTTTTAAAGTGTTTATTTGTTTGTTGTTATAGCAGAGCTAGTGGTTAACCAATAGAACATTCTGAGAGAAGCGTGCTTTCTGACTGGACGGCTGGTTACACTGCTATTAAGGCGAGAGTCCTTTACAGAAACAAACAAGGCAAACAGAGCTCGTAGCTCTATCCCTGCAGAAATAGGTAAATGTTAAAGCCTTAGGGCTCCAGCCTACATAATATAAAGAGGTCTTTCCCTCACTTTAGATACCCTTTAATACTGTAACATTGTTTGTGCATAACCACTTATTTTAGTGTTTATCCTAAATTCTAACAAACATGGATTTAAACATTTCATATATTTTTATATTACTTGTGTATTTAACCATTATATCATTATATGGGTTTGGTCCCCTGATGTTACTAAGCTTACAATATATTACATAGGAAGGCAGAGTTCGATCAATGGGGGATGTTTTTAAGATGTATTTTTGGGATGTTATTGTGAGTACATAAAATCTGATATATTTTTAATGTGCCAAGTTTTATATTTTCATAAAATCCTTTTCGTTATTGTGCTCAATTGTGTCCATACTTGGTTTTCATAGTTGGTTGTCTTTAGCATCAAATCATCATTCAACAACCAAAGATACATATTAGCTTCCTCCTTTAAGTGAAAAAAGAATTGTGTTAAATGAATATAAAAAAAATTCCGGTGTTTTGCTGTAGCAGGCTGGGACGTGGGTGGAGCTTATGCATGCCCCTATCTAGCTCCATCCAACCAAGCATACATACAACTCCAGATTTTCTAAGCTCCACCCATTCTGGAAAAAAAAGCTTTGCAAATCTTTAACACAGAAAAGGGTAATAAATTTCCCTTTCTTCATTTCCTTTATTTCCTAAATATCTACAGTAGCTTTAAAAAGTTGTTATGACAAGACAGCTCATGGATCATTTATGTGTTTGATACTTCACCTGTTTTGTTATTTTTAGAATATATCTAAATTATTTATGTATCAGCCTTGCCAAATTATTTGTGTGCTTGCGTGCATCTTTGATTATAGTTCCTTTACTTTGGAATATTTACATCTTGCATTAGAAAACACGTTTTCAGTAATCAACAAGGGAAATTAGTTTTGTGTTGTTTTCCAGTTAAGATTAATATGAAATGGCAACATATTCTAAATTAATACATACATACAGATTCATATCTCTAGAGAATAATCAGAACCTTCCTTTTTGTAGGAGAAATAATGAAATTAAAATATACATGAAACTCATAACAGGCTTTATGGGCTCCTGTGGCAGGGATGACTCCAACACTCCTATACCATGATAGCAACCCACACAGTTTTAATCTTTTTCATAGATGGTGTGAATAAAGCCTGTGTTCATTTTTTGGTCAGCTTGAAGTTTACTCAGTTGGACAGATGTAGCTTTTGCTGCTGATAGAGTATGACAGCGATCTGATTGCTAATCCACAGTGCGAGTTCAAAGTGAAAATTAAACCTTTTTTAAATTGCTTCAACTTTCTGAAGAATCCAGAACCATGTTCTCATCATGTTCCTTCATTTTAGATGTATAGTTTATGGTCTTTGATGCTTGTTTTTCTCATTTGCTTTATATTAATGCATTTTAATGTGCAATACCACCATACTGAATATTCATTATAAATTATATTATTTTTAAAGCATATACAGGGAGATGTAATAAAAGTTCTAATCGTTAAAAATGGTGCTAATTTGGCCCCAACCAATCAGATCTTATTTAACATTTGAAAGCTAACATCTGATTGGTTGGGGCAAAATTAGCACCATTCTTAACAATAAGAACTTTTATTGAATCTCTCTGATACTTTTTTCATATAATTGTAACATCATACGCTGCATTTTTGGAAATTAGATAAATTATTGGGTAATTAAAGAAATTCCAAAAATGAAGGCTATAGCAAAAAATTATGTGGTGGAAAATAGTGCCATGGGTGCTGGAAATGTAGCGAATGTAGCAGGTTAACACAGCAAATTAGTGGACCTAGAACATTTCCTATTACCAGTTCAGGGCATACAGATTGTAAATAGGGAATATATGCTGTGGATAACTTCACCACTTTGCAGCAATATGCAGAATTTTTTTTTTGGTAAAGTGTAAATAAAATATTTGTTTTTCACAAATTGTCATCTCTTTATGAGCAACTTGTACAGAAAAACTCAAAAACAATATTGCGATGAAAGGACTTTACCACTCCGTAAGTATTATCTAAGTTTCTCATAGATTTTCTTTTTTTATGCTTATGGGGGAAAAAACATTAGAAGGAAAAAACGTTCCATCCAGAATTACACACGGAGATCAAACCATCTGTCTTACGTATGTGGGATATTTTTATTGACCATTGTTAGGTTAACAATATTTTTTTCATTGTTTTTTTTTATTATAATTATTGAATACATTTAGAAAAATGTTAACACTTGCACTTAGCCATATGCCATTGGATATTTCAGGGAAGTATTTTAAAGGGAAAGTAATACATACAGATGGCTTTCCATTACGGAAAAGTATTGATGTGGAATGCATGCAACGGGTGTGCATCATAGATTAATTAATGTTCTTTGAAGTGTGCATTTTCCTATCTAATCCTAGGTTCTACATGCAGTGAAGCTGAAAGAATATTTTATGGGACTCCAGCTTTTTATATCTACCGTACTTCTATAATTTTGTACAGCTTTGCGGTAAACTGCTGTGATTCTGGCTCCATAACAGTGATCTCTACCAAGTTCACAGTTTTGCGAGCAGTGCAGCACAATACCAGTGTTTGTGCTGACCCCCCCTTTGTGTCACCAACTCCAACAGCTCCTACAGATTAGCATCCATCTCTATGCAGGAGCATGTTTTCCTCTTCTTCGATGGTGGTCGCAAAGTTTTCAAGTTTTTTTTTCTAGATGTTCCTCAATTTAGGGTGTGGTCACATGCATGTGTCTGTTGTAATCTGGCTTCTGGGTAATTATATTTGATTAGCTACAATTTAGTTGTGTGTCAATTATAAGGATATTGTTTACTTTTTGGATTCATATTCATCCATTAAGGGGGGTGATTATATATGAATTCTTGCACAAAGCAATGAGTGTGCACTGTATCTTCACAATATCAGTTTGAGAGAGACTTTAATTATAATGTTTCTTTTTAACAAAAAAAAAGAACAAATACATTTGTCTCCCTCAGGACCACTATAAGACTTTCTGGGCCTCATACTGGATACATTTCTGCCCCCCCTAAACACTATCTGTTGCACTGAATGGTATATATAAAATGTCATGATGACCAACAGCGCACACTGACCTGTATATATAAAATGCCATGTCCAGAAACACACACCGACCTGTATATATATAAAATGTCATGTCCAGCACACACTGACCTCTATATATAAAATGGCATGTCCAGCACACACTGACCTGTATTTATAAAATGCCATGTCCAACAGCACACACTGACCTGTATATATCAAATAGCATGTCCAGCACACTCTGACCTGTATATATAAAATGCCATGTCCAGCACACACTGACCTGTATATATAAAATGTCCAGAAACACACAGCAACCTGTATATGTAAAATGTCATATCCAATAGCACACACTGACCTGTATATATAAAATGTCATGTACAACAACACACACTGACCTATATATATATAAAATGCCATGTCCAGATACACACACTGACCTGTATATATAAAATGCCATGTCCAGATACACACACTGACCTGTATATATAAAATGTCATGCCCAGCACACACTGACCTGTATATATGTCATGTCAAGCACAAACTCACCTGTATATATAAAATGTCATGTCCAACAACACACACTGACCTGTATATATAAAATGTCATGTCCAGCACACACTGACCTGTATATATAAAATGTCATGTCCAACAACACACACTGACCTGTATATATAAAATGTCATGTCCAGCACACACTGACCTGTATATATAAAATGCCATGTCCATCAGTACACACTGACCTGTATATATAAAATGCCATGTCCAGAAACACACACTGATCTGTATATATAAAATGTCATGTCCAACAGCACACACTGACCTCTATACTGTATATAAATGCCATGTCCAGAAACACACACTGACCTGTATATATAAAATATCATGTCCAACAGCACACACTGACCCGTATTTATAAAATGTCATGTCCAGAAACACATACTGACATGTATATATAAAATGCTCCCAATGTAGAGTACACACACTGATCTTTATATATAAATTGCCCTCAATATCCAGTCCACACATTGCCCAGTATATACAAAATACCCCCAATGTCCCGTACATGTACTGACCTGTATATATAAAATGCTCCAATGTCCAGTACACACACTGACCTGTATATATACAATGTCCCCAATGTCTAGTACACACACTGGCCTGTATATATAAAATGCCCCAATGTCCAGTACACACAATGGCCTGTATATATAAAATGCCCCCAATGTCCAGTCTACACATTGCCCACAATATATAAAATGCCCCCAATGTCCAGTCCACACATTGCCAGTTTATATATAAAATGCCCCATAGACAGTAAAGCCACTTACTGAGTACAGTCATCATACATGCACCTGACATAAGCAACTAATAAGCAAGAAGCAAGAACACACACCTTCTCTCTTCTCTAGGAACTGAACTCCTGTGTTGTGCAGTATTCAGAAAATAGATTTTTTTTTGTGCTACAGCCTTTTCCTCACTCTCCGGGCCCCTGCCAAGTCCAGGCCCCATTCTGGAGTACCTCCCTACCCCCCCCCCCCCCCCCCCCCGATGGTGGCCCTGGTCTCCCCTGCATTTTAACAGTGGTATCCTTTCTTCAATAACATATTAAAGGCCAATGTACAATGAACATAATTTCAAATTCTTCTTTATTTATGTTTTCACATATACTTTTTACTAGAAAGGTAGCCTTTATGTTCCTGGGCTAGCTAAGCTATTTCTCATATATTTAATGAATTTATGAGCAGTCTATAAACTAAGAAGGTAAAGTATTATTTCCTTAAAGGCTACCATGGTAACTCTCCCTATCTTATTTGATTCATTTGTGACATTACAGCAGCAGAAGGCAGACAGGAAATGCCTAAAAGTTGTAGTTTCATCTTGAGGCCCGCAGGGGCTCTACCCCGATTTTACCCAGTTCTAACACTGACTATCAATGCTGCTTTGTTCTTATCTGACTGTCTCTGTCCCACCAGGGTTTTCAAGCCCCTGAATTTTCTGCTTCAAAATATTACATAGTCATTTCTGCCCCATGTTCAAACCTTTCAAGAAAAAAACATTTTGAAAGGAAAGGTTTCCTATTGGTAGGTATCTGCAAGGTGAGGGTTTCTTTGAAGATTGACACTAAAGTGATTTTTGACTGAGCAAAGATCACAACACCAGTCGAAATATAATTTTATGTTAACTATTCATGCACAGGCAACATATGGTTTCAAGTAAAGTTTCCATTATATAAGTTTCCTATTACATTTTAAAGATATTTATTATTTATTGTTGTCACGCTTAATTTGATCATTTTAGTTTTAAAAAATGTTGCTGTGATGTATGATTCTTTAGAACCAATAAAAAGATAAAATATATATGGATATATCTGTCAGAATGTTTCTAGCAAGCAATATGCCTTATTTGTACAGATATGAAAAGATTCATGATAATAATAATTTGAAAATTGCATTGTCTGTCTATCTGAAGCAATATTAATCTCATACTTTCTTTTACAGTATTTTATCTTGCTATAGTTGCTGAATAATAAAATTGCTTTGATGGCTTGTACGCCTTTTTATGTCAGTGCCATTTCCTATTGGTAAGTTTCATAGACCTTCAGCGAGTTTAGACATATGGGAAATTAGAAAAGATCTAAGAATAAAACTAGATAGAATGTTTGGTGCATAAATATGGAAGACATTTAAGGGAAACAACTCTCAATCTACATATGTTAAGATTGGACGTGAATGGTTTATTCAAATAAGGCTGCAAGTGAAAATATGAGACAATAGGTGGGCTTTAATAACTAAAATTGATGGGTTTCTTATCTGTAAATAATCAATGGAGAACTAAATCTGAAACTTTCAAAAAAAAGATAAAGCACCAATCAAGCACCCTGAATGACTGTCTTTTATATACATTTTTTTTTTAACTTTCCTTCCTCTGCAGTGGGATTAGGGAGTCGAGATCACCTAGTACTGAGGTGTTAGCTAGTGTGCGTATAGATGGGATGACATTTCCCCCTATAGTATCAAACTTAACCCTTTGGGTTTTGAAAAATGTGTAAAAAAATCAGTGCCAGTCCTGCATATTATGATTTATTCCTAAAAACATAGGGACATATTTATAAAGGTTCGATAAACTTTTCCCCTCCTCTTTAACGCTGCCTTTTCACCAAATTTGGACTTTTTGCTATTTATAAAGCAGTGATAACCAGTGGCAAAAGGTCAATACCGCTGCTTTTCACCATACATTGCTGCGGTAACACCTCAACCATATTTATAAAATGGCAAAAAGTGTATTTTTGCGTTAAGTTCAGCCATTCCAATTCGCCAAGTCTGAGGTGGCAAAAACACATAAGTAGCCATTTATTTAGCCTACCAATGGGTCCATGGAAGGTGTCATTTTGGAGTGTTTCTCAATACTAATAAGTACTCAGGGGGGTATTAGACTATTTTTCAGCATTTACTGTAATACGATCTGAGATTTTGCTATTTAAGGTTTATTTCTTGCTTTTTTAAAGAGGAACTGTGGTCCAAAAATGACTTTAGGTAAATTGATAGGAATTGATCTCCTGAGAGTTGTTGCAATTTATTTCCATTGTTTATTTTGCATAGTTTTAAAGATATTTATATTTTTGTGTGTGATATGGTAGCAGCATCACCAGGTCCCCTGCACATCCTGCTTCCTGCTCTGAAACCTGTCAGTCAATCTGCCCTGTGTCTCCTCCCGTTTGCATCCCTGGTCCCACCCACTCATGCACACCATGGTCACTCCAGTTGCAGACCCCCCTTGGCCCATTCCCTTGCAGCCCCATGTGGCCCCGCCCACTCGCGGGTATTGTGGCCCTGCCCACTCACGGGTGCCTAAGCCCCGCCCACTCGCGGGTGCTGTTTGCCACCCTGCACTCCCCCCTACCCCCCCCACACACACACACACCCGAAAACTCTGTGGAAACAGCCTTTTCAGGCAGAATGAGAACTCTGCCTGAAAAGGCTGTTTTCACACCGTGAGAGAGAAGGGCTGTAGATTCTCTTACCTTTTCTGTAGCTGCAGGTCCTTCACACAGCAGAGAGGAGGAGGGACTTCCTGTCTCCCTCACACAATGAGGGAGTCTGAGGCTGTGCTCGCCAGCGGCACTGTGCAGGAGAAGCCTCAGGAATGTCACATGTCAGCCTCCCACCCATTAACTTTTTGGTCAGTCATTTCTGTGTATCCTGGGCTGTGGAGCACGTAGAAAGGTGGTTGATGGCTCGTTTAAAGGTAGGAAACTGGCCTTTCATTTAAACCCAACTTGGTTGGAGACCACAGTTTCCCCTTTAAGATCTTTTTTTTCTTCTTTTTTTAGTTTCAAATTTTCTTTAAAGGTGAAGTTCAGTGCAAATACATATATTTTTCAGAAAAAAGAGCAGTATTTTTTCATCCCAATGACCTTAATCTGCCAACTCAGCATTGTGTCTGTGTATAAATAAATGCAACCTAAATACTGACTTCCTGTTTGCAGGACCCTTAGTAGAGACTGTTATGGTTTTGCCCTTGACCCAGCATCTGGCTTGATTCAGTTGCTCAGTAGAGATCTGAGCATCTAACATCCAACAGCCAATCAGTAGAAATTATGGTTAGGAACATTCCAAGGAAGTGGTGCATCCTGGGAAGAAGAAGGACCGTTAAACTGAAATGTCAGCTCACTAATGTCAACCACTGGGAACAGCAAAGGGTATGAAATCAACAGATTTTTCAAAATGGGAGAGAATATGTAGAATAACTAAGAAGGTATTACACAAACTAACAATTTAATAAATATTGATAATTTCCATTGAACTGTCCCTTTAATTACCAATGAAGTTAAATGGGGGTCTGAGTGACATATTTATAAAGGGCATTATTTTTGCTTTTCTCCCCACCAGCCTTTACCATAATTTTTTAAACTTTCAACTTTTCTTTCCATCAAAGTTATTAAAAAGGGAAATTTTCATCAAAAGTGAAAATTATGAAGCAAAAAGTAGCACTAATACTGCTGGAAAGGTTCAGCACATATGATGGTAAATAGGTAATACTGCCTGGTGGTTTTTCAAAGTAGTATTAAATTGGTTAATACATACTGAACACCTGTCTTTGTTATTTAAAAATAGCCTAACACATGTGGTTATGTGGTGTTTTTTTCAGCCAGAGCTATAATAAATAGTATAAAACTCAAAGGGTGAATTTTCTCTATTTCATTAATAGGACATGGTAAATAGTGTAAAACTGAAAAGGGGAATTTTCTCCATTTTATTAATAGGACACAATTTTTAGTATTGCTTATTTTCAGCAAACTGCAGCTAATTATTAAACCAGTTCCATTAATATGGGAACATACCATTGTGCTGTGTAAGAAATAGTCATGTTAATGGACATTCCAGTAAGTAATGATGTTTGGCGAAAATCTGGTAAAACTGCAAAAAATGCAACAAAAGGGAGAAAAGGGGCAAAAATTCACATATTTATAAATAGGTTTAAATAAAAAATATGCCAAAAATCTCTGAAATTACACTAAAGGGCAATTTTCTCTTTTTGCAGTGAAACCACAATTTACGCAATGAATAAGGCGAAAACTATCGCCACACTTCGCCACAGCGATACTTTTCCGCAAAGTCGAAGGCGAAATTGAGCGGTTTTATAAATAAGGCGAAAATAGCGCTATTTATCATTGCGATGTCCTGCGATAGCGAAATGGCGAAAATTGCGATCGTTTATAAATATGCCCCATAGTCTTTCCAGGGTTTATATTTCAAACCTTCAAGGAGAAAAACTTCGTAGTAATAACACCGTTATGATGACTTGTTGCTGCTGTCCGTTGGCGGGCCGTCCTCGGCTAGCGCCAATGTAAGTCTTTCACTTGATACTATACATCCATCGCCATCTACGCTAAGCAATGAAATGCACAGGGACAAAACTGTTACTGTACTATGAGGATTAATAGGAACCTAAAAATTAAGTTATGGTGCCATGTAAGTGGAGGATTTATTCACATAAGGGATATCAACAGAGGGTTTGTTCACACTAGAATCATTATTGTCCGTTTCCGGACAGAAATGCGCTCGTTTGCGGTCCGTTTTTTTAGTGGACCGGATTGACCCCGTCCATAATAAAAACAAACATACTGTGCTGCTGCATTCTGTTCGGAAACGGACGAGCGTTTTGATTAAAAAAATATGTTAAAACGGAGCGCTAAAACAGACACAAAACGACAAAACATGGACTGTCCATTGTGGTCCGTTTTGCTCCGTTTTCTAGTGTGAAACGTAGCCTTAGGTTGTCACAATTAGATGGATTGTGTTCCTCAAAGGTCACGGTAGTGTTTTTGAGAAGAAGGCCTAGTATTTATCAGTGTAGCAATGACTGTTCCTCTTTTCTCTGTGAATTGTTGTACTGCAGTTTTCTGAGACTTACAACAGATTAATATTGGTTTTGCCACAGAATGCTAGTCCTTTGTAATTCAAATTGCCTATGTAAAAATTTGTTGTCAGGTTTCACAAAGCAGGATAAGAAAAAGCAATTTATAATCTTTAATTTGACGCTGTGAACTAACCTTTGCTTTTGTCATTTGAAAGGTTTTGTGCAATTGTATGTGAATCACAAGTAAAACTTTTTATCATGTGTTTTTTACAGAACAGTATATATACATACATAGTTCATACTTGCAGACACTTACAGTCATTTACAGTTTTATTCCCTTGGTGTGGTGCTACCAGGGAAAAAAAACAAAGAAAAATCTGTGCATTCAAGACGTTTTAAGTGTTATTTGTTGTTGTTATAGACAGAGCTAGTGGTTAACCAATAGAACATTCTAGAGAACAGCGTGCTTTCTGAATGGACGGCTGGTTACACTGCTATTAAGGCGAGAGTCCTTTACAGAAACAAAACAGGCAAACAGAGCTCGTACTCTATCCCTGCAGAAATAGGTAAATGTTAGACCTTAGGGCTCCAGCCTACATAATATAAGAGGTCTTTCCTCACTTTAGATACCCTTTAAACCTGTAACATTGTTTGTGCATAACACTTATTTTAGTGTTTATCCTAAATTCTAACAAACATGGATTATAAACATTTCATATATTTTTATATTACTTGGTATTTTAACCATTATATCATTTTGGGTTGGTCCCCTGAGTTACTAAGCTACTATATTACATAGGAGCAGAGTACGATCATGGGGGAGTTTTTAAGATGTATTTTTGGGATGTTATTGTGGAGTACATAAATCTGATATTTTTTAATGTGCC
The DNA here is from genome assembly GCA_019447015.1 of Hymenochirus boettgeri. NCBI lineage: Eukaryota > Metazoa > Chordata > Amphibia > Anura > Pipidae > Hymenochirus > Hymenochirus boettgeri. The sequence goes on along the minus strand of CM033473.1, from coordinate 228,669,273 downwards.
AAGTTTTATATTTTCATAAATCTTTTCGTTATTGTGCTCAATTGGTGTCCATACTTGGTTTCATGTTGGTTGTCTTTAGCATCAATATCAATTCAACAACCAAAGATACATATTAGCTTCATCCTTTAGTGAAAAAAGAAAATTGTTGTAAATGAATATAAAAAAAATTCCGGTGTTTTTTTGCTGTAGCAGAGCTGGACGTGGGTGGAGCTTATGCATGCCCCTATCTAGCTCCATCCAACCAAGCATACATCAACTCCAGATTTTCTAAGCTCCACCCATTCTGGAAAAAAAAAGCTTTGCAAATCTTTAACACAGAAAAGGGTAATAAATTTCCCTTTTCTATTTTCTATTTCCTTTATTTCCTAAATACTTCTACGCTTTAAAAAAGTTTTATGACAAGACAGCTCATGGATCATTTATGTGTTTGATACTTCACCTGTTTGTTATTTTTAGAATATATCTAAATTATTATGTATCAGCCTTGCCAAAATTATTGTGTGCTTGCGTGCATCTTTGATTATAGTTCCTTTACTTGGACATATTTACATCTTGCATTAGAAAACACGTTTTTCAGTAATCAACAGGGAAATTAGTTTTGTGTTGTTTTCCAGTTATGATTAATAGTGAAATGGCAACATATTCTAAATTAATAATACATACATACAGATTCATATCTCTAGAGAATAATCAGAACCTTCCTTTTTGTAGGAAATAATTGAAATTAAAATACACATGAAACTCATAACAGGCTTTATGGGCTCCTGTGGCAGGATGACTCCAACACTCCTATACCATGGTAGCAACCCACACAGTTTTTATCTTTTTCATGGGATGGTGTGATAAAGCTGTTATATTTTTTGGTCAGCTTGAAGTTTACTCAGTTGGACAGATGTAGCTTTTTGCTGCTGATAGAGTATGACACGATCTGATTGCTAATCCACAGTGCGAGTTCAAAGTGAAAATTAAACCTTTTTAATTGCTTCAACTTTCTGAAGAATCCAGAACCATGTTATCATCATGTTCCTTCATTTTAGATGTATAGTTTAGGTCTTGATGCTTGTTTTTCTCATTGCTTTTATGTAATGCATTTTTTATGTGCAATACCACCATACTGAATATTCATTATAAATTATATTATTTTTAAAGCATATACAGGGAGATGTATAAAAGTTCTAATCGTTAAAATGGTGCTAATTGGCCCCAACCAATCAGATCTTATAACATTTGAAAGCTAACATCGATTGGTTGGGGACAAATTAGCACCATTCTTAACAATAAAAACTTTTATTGAATCTCTCTGATACTTTTTCATATAATTGTAACATCATACAGCTGCATTTTTGGAAATTAGATAAATTATTTGGGTAATTAAAGAAATTCCAAAAATGAAGGCTATAGCAAAAATTATGTGGTGGAAAATAGTGCCATGGTGCTGGAAATGTAGCGAATGTAGCAGGTTAACACAGCAAATTAGTGGACCTAGAACATTCCTATACCAGTTCAGGGCATACAGATTGTAAATAGGGAATATGTCTGTGGATAACTTCACCCTTTGCAGCATATGCAGAATTTTTTTTTTTTGTAAGTGTTAATAAATAATATTGTTTTTCACAAATTGTCATCTCTTTATGAGCAACTTGTACAGAAAAACTCAAAAACAATATTGCGATGAAAGGACTTTACCACTCCGTAAGTATTATCTAAGTTTCTCATAGATTTTCTTTTTTTATGCTTATGGGGAAAAAAACATTAGAAGGAAAAACGTTCCATCCAGAATTACACACGGAGATCAAAACATCTGTCTTACGTATGTGGGATATTTTTATTGACCATTGTTAGGTTAACAATTTTTTTCATTGTTTTTTTTTATTATAATATTGAATACATTAGAAAAATGTAACCTTGCACTTAGCCATAGCCATGGATTTCAGGGAAGTATTTTTAAGGGAAAGTAATACATACAGATGGCTTTCCATTACGGAAAAGTATTGATGTGGAATGCATGCAACGGGTGTGCATCATAGATTAATTAATGTTCTTTGAAGTGTGCATTTTCCTATCTAATCCTAGGTTCTACATGCATGAAGCTGAAAGAATTTTTATGGGACTACCAGCTTTTTATATCTACCGTACTTCTATAATTTGTACAGCTTTGCGTGTAAACTGCTGTGATTCTGGCTCCATAACAGTGATCTCTACCAAGTTCACAGTTTTGCGAGCAGTGCAGCACAATACCAGTGTTTGTGCTGACCCCCCCTTTGTGTCCCAACCTCCAACAGCTCATCAAGATTAGCATCCATCTCTATGCAGGAGCATGTTTTCCTCTTCTTCGATGGTGGACGCAAAGTTTTCAAGTTTTTTTTTCTAGATGTTCCCCTATTTAGGGTTGGTCACATGCATGTGTCTGTTGTAATCTGGCTTCGGGTAATTATATTTGATTAGCTACAATTTAGTTGTGTGTGTCAATTATAAGGATATTGTTTACTTTTGGATTCATATCATCCATTAAGGGGGGTGATTATATATGAATTCTTGCACAAAGCAATGAGTGTGCACTGTATCTTCACAATATCAGTTTGAGAGAGACTTTAATTATAATGTTTCTTTTTAACAAAAAAAAAGAACAAATACATTTGTCTCCTCAGGACCACTATAAGACTTTCTGGCCTCATACTGGATACATTTCTTTTCTGCCCCCCTAAACACTATCTGTTGCACTGAACGGTATATATAAAATGTCATGATGACCACACAGCGCACACTGACCTGTATATATAAAAATGCCATGTCCAGAAACACACACCGACCTGTATATATATATAAATGTCATGCCCAGCAGCACACACTGACCTCTATATATAAAATGGCATGTCCAGCACACACTGACCTGTATATATAAAATGTCATGTCCAACAGCACACACTGACCTGTATATATAAAATGTCATGTCCAGCACACACTGACCTGTATATAAAAAATAGCATGTCCACCACACACTGACCTGTATATATAAAATGCCATGTCCAATACACACTGACCTGTATATATAAAATGTCATGTCCAGCACACACTGACCTGTATATATAAAACAGCATGTCCAGCACACACTGACCTGTATATATAAAATGTCATGTCCAGCGCACACACTGACCTGTATATATAAAACAGCATGTCCAGCACACACTGACCTGTATATATAAATGCATGTCCACCACACACGACCTGTATATAAAACAGCATTCCAGCACACACTGACCGTATATATAAAAGTCTGTCCAGCGCACACATGACTGTATATATAAAATGCCATGTCCAGCACCACTGACCTGTATATATAAAATGCCATGTCCAGCACACCACTGCCGTCATATATAAAATGTCTGTCCAGCGCACACACTGACCGTATATTATAGAATGCCATGTCCAATACACACTGACCTGTATATATAAAATGTCATGTCCAGCACACACTGCCCTGTATATATAAAACAGCATGTCCAGCACACCACTGTTATAATGCCATGTCCAATACACACTGACTGTATATAAAATGTCATGTCCCGCACACACTGACCTGTATATATAAACACATGTCCAGCCAGCACACACTGACCTGTATATAAAATGCATGTCCAGCACACACACTGACCGTATATAAAAAATGCATGTCCAGCCACACACTGACCTGTATAGATACCATGTCCTGTCCCCACACACTGACCTGTATATATAAACAGCATGTCCAGCACACACTGACCTGTATATATAAAATGTCATGTCCAGCGCACACACTGACCTGTATATATAAAATGCCATGTCCAGCACACACTGACCTGTATATATAAAATGCCATGTCCAGCACACACTGACCTGTATATATAAAATGTCATGTCCAGCGCACACACTGACCTGTATATATAGAATGCCATGTCCAGCACACACTGACCTGTATATCTAAAATGCCATGTCCAGTTCACACTGATTTGTAGATATAAAATGCCATGTCCAATACACACTGACCTGTTTATATAAAATATCATGTCCACCGCACACATGACCTGTTATATATAAATTCATGCCCACAGCCCACACACCTGACCTGTATATATCAAATAGCATGTCCAGCACACTCTGACCTGTAATATAAAAATGCCATGTCCAGCACACACTGACTGTATATATAAAATGTCCAGAAACACACGCAACCTGTATATGTAAAATGTCATATCCAATAGCACACACTGACTGTATATATAAATGTCATGTACAACAACACACACTGACCTATATATATATATATATATAAAATGCCATGTCCAGATACACACACTGACCTGTATATATAAAATGCCAATGTCCAGATACACACACTGACCGGTATATATAAAATGTCATGCCCAGCACACACTGACCTGTATATATGTCATGTCAAGCACAAACTCACTGTATATATAAAATGTCATGTCCAACAACACACACGACCTGTATATATAAAATGTCATGTCCAGCACACACTGACCTGTATATATAAATGCCATGTCCATCAGTACACACTGACCTGTATATATAAATGCCATGTCCAGAAACACACACTGATCTGTATATATAAAATGTCATGTCCAACAGCACACACTGACCTCTATACTGTATATAAATGCCATGTCCAGAAAACACACACTGACCTGTATATATAAATATCATGTCCAACAGCACACACTGACCCGTATTTATAAAATGTCATGTCCAGAAACACATACTGACATGTATATATAAAATGCTCCCAATGTAGAGTACACACACTGATCTTTATATATAAATTGCCCTCAATATCCAGTCCACATTGCCCAGTATATACAAAATACCCCCAATGTCCCGTACATGTACTGACCTGTATATATAAAATGCTCCAATGTCCAGTACACACACTGACCTGTATATATACAATGTCCCCAATGTCTAGTACACACATGGCCTGTATATATAAAATGCCCCAATGTCCAGTACACACAATGGCCGTATATATAAAATGCCCCCATGTCCAGTCTACACATTGCCCAGAAATATAAAATGCCCCAATGTCCAGTCCACACATTGCCAGTTTATATATAAAATGTCCCATAGACAGTAAAGCCACTTACTGAGTACAGCAAATCATACATGCACCTGACATAAGCAACTAATAAGCAAGGAAGCAAGAACACACACCTTCTCTCTTCTTCTAGGAACTGAACTCCTGTGTTGTGCAGTATTCAGAAAATAGATTTTTTTTTGTGCTACAGCCTTTTCCTCACTCTCCGGGCCCCTCCAAGTCCAGGCCCCATTCTGGAGGACCTCCTCTACCCCCCCCCCCCCGATGGTGGCCCTGGTCTCCTGCATTTTAACAGTGGTATCCTTTCTTCAATAACTATATAAGAAGGCCAATGTACAATGAACATAATATCAAATTCTTCTTTATTATGTTTTCACATATACTTTTTACTAGAAAGGTAGCCTTTATGTTCCTGGGCTAGCTGAGCTATTTCTCATATATTTAATGAATTTATGAGTCAGAAAACTAAGAAGGTAAAGTATTATTTCCTTAAAGGCTACCATGGTAACTCTCCCTATCTTATTTGATTCATTTGTGACATTACAGCAGCAGAAGGCAGACAGGAAATGCCTAAAAGTTGTAGTTTCATTTGAGGCCCGCAGGGGCTCTACCCCGATTTTCCCAGTTCTAACACTGACTACAATGCTGCTTTGTTCTTATCTGACTGTCTCTGTCCCACCAGGGTTTTCAAGCCCCTGAATTTTCTGCTTCAAAATATTACATAGTCATTTCTGCCCCATGTTCAAACCTTTCAAGAAAAAAACATTTTGAAAGGAAAGGTTTCCTATTGGTAGGTATCTGCAAGGTGAGGGTTTCTTGAAGATTGACACTAAAGTGATTTTTGACTGAGCAAAGATCACAACACCAGTCGAAATATAATTTTATGTTAACTATTCATGCACAGGCAACATATGGTTCAAGTAAAGTTTCCATTATATAAGTTTCCTATTACATTTTAAAGATATTTATTATTTATTGTTGTCACGCTTATTTGATCATTTTAGTTTTAAAAATGTTGCTGTGATGTATGATTCTTTAGAACCAATAAAAAGTAAAATATATATGGATATATCTGTCAGATGTTTCTAGCAAGCAATATGCCTTATTTGTACAGATATGAAAAGATTCATGATAATAATAATTTGAAAATTGCATTGTCTGTCTATCTGAAGCAATATTAATCTCATACTTTCTTTTACAGTATTTTATCTTGCTATAGTTGCTGAATAATAAAATTGCTTTGATGGCTTGTACGCCTTTTTATGTCAGTGCCATTTCCTATTGGTAAGTTTCATAGACCTTCAGCGAGTTTAGACATATGGGAAATTAGAAAAGATCTAAGAATAAAACTAGATAGAATGTTTGGTGCATAAATATGGAAGCATTTAAGGGAAACAACTCTCAATCTACATATGTTAAGATTGGACGTGAATGGTTTATTCAAATAAGGCTGCAAGTGAAAATATGAGACAATAGGTGGGCTTTAATAACTAAAATTGATGGGTTTCTTATCTGTAAATAATCAATGGAGAACTAAATCTGAAACTTTCAAAAAAAGATAAAGCACCAATCAAGCACCCTGAATGACTGTCTTTATATACATTTTTTTTTAACTTCTTCCTCTGCAGTGGGATTAGGGAGTCGAGATCACCTAGTACTGAGGTGTTAGCTAGTGTGCGTATAGATGGGATGACATTTCCCCCTATAGTATCAAACTTAACCTTGGGTTTTGAAAAATGTGTAAAAAAATCAGTGCCAGTCCTGCATATTATGATTTATTCCTAAAAACATAGGGACATATTTATAAAGGTTCGATAAACTTTTCCCCTCCTCTTTAACGCTGCCTTTTCACCAAATTTGGACTTTTTGCTATTTATAAAGCAGTGATAACCAGTGGCAAAAGGTCATACCGCTGCTTTTCACCATACATTGCTGCGGTAACACCTCAACCATATTTATAAAATGGCAAAAAGTGTATTTTTGCGTTAAGTTCAGCCATTCCATTCGCCAAGTCTGAGGTGGCAAAAACACATAAGTAGCCATTTATTAGCCTACCAATGGGTCCATGGAAGGTGTCATTTTGAGTGTTTCTCAATACTAATAAGTACTCAGGGGGGTATTAGACTATTTTTCAGCATTTACTGTAATACGATCTGAGATTTTGCTATTTAAGGTTTATTTCTTGCTTTTTTAAAGAGGAACTGTGGTCCAAAAATGACTTTAGGTAAATTGATAGGAATTGATCTCCTGAGAGTTGTTGCAATTTATTTCCATTGTTTATTTTGCATAGTTTTAAAGATATTTATATTTTTGTGTGTGATATGGTAGCAGCATCACCAGGTCCCCTGCACATCCTGCTTCCTGCTCTGAAACTGTCAGTCAATCTGCCCTGTGTCTCCTCCCGTTTGCAGCCCCCCTGGTCCCACCCACTCATGCACACCATGGTCACTCCAGTTGCAGACCCCCCTTGGCCCATTCCCTTGCAGCCCCATGTGGCCCCGCCCACTCGCGGGTATTGTGGCCCTGCCACTCACGGGTGCCTAAGCCCCGCCCACTCGCGGGTGCTGTTTGCCACCCTGACTCCCCCCTACCCCCCCCCCACCACACCACACACACCCAAAACTCTGTGGAAACAGCCTTTCAGGCAGAATGAGAACTCTGCCTGAAAAGGCTGTTTTCACACCGTGAGAGAGAAGGGCTGTAGATTCTCTTACCTTTTCTGTAGCTGCAGGTCCTTCACACAGCAGAGAGGAGGAGGGACTTCCTGTCTCCCTCACACAATGAGGGAGTCTGAGGCTGTGCTCGCCAGCGGCACTGTGCAGGAGAAGCCTCAGGAATGTCACATGTCAGCCTCCCACCCATTAACTTTTTGGTCAGTCATTTCTGTGTATCCTGGGCTGTGGAGCACGTAGAAAGGTGGTTGATGGCTCGTTTAAAGGTAGGAAAACTGGCCTTTCATTTAAACCCAACTTGGTTGGAGACCACAGTTTCCCCTTTAAGATTCTTTTTTTCTTCTTTTTTTAGTTTCAAATTTTCTTTAAAGGTGAAGTTCAGTGCAAATACATATATTTTTCAGAAAAAAGAGCAGTATTTTTTCATCCCAATGACCTTAATCTGCCAACTCAGCATTGTGTCTGTGTATAAATAAATGCAACCTAAATACTGACTTCCTGTTTGCAGGACCCTTAGTAGACTGTTATGGTTTTGCCCTTGACCAGCATCGGCTTGATTCAGTTGCTCAGTAGAGATCTGAGCATCTAACATCCAACAGCCAATCAGTAGAAATTATGGTTAGGAACATTCCAAGGAAGTGGTGCATCCTGGGAAGAAGAAGGACCGTTAAACTGAAATGTCAGCTCACTAATGTCAACCACTGGGAACAGCAAAGGGTATGAAATCAACAGTTTTTCAAAATGGGAGAGAATATGTAGATAACTAAGAAGGTATTACACAAACTAACAATTTAATAATATTGATAATTTCCATGAACTGTCCCTTTAATTACCAATGAAGTTAAATGGGGGTCTGAGTGACATATTTATAAAGGGCATTATTTTTGCTTTTCTCCCCACCAGCCTTTACCATAATTTTTTAAACTTTCAACTTTTCTTTCCATCAAAGTTATTAAAAAGGCGAATTTTCATCAAAAGTAAAAATTATGTAGCAAAAAGTAGCACTAATACTGCTGGAAAGGTTCAGCACATATGATGGTAAATAGGTAATACTCCCTGGTGGTTTTTCAAAGTAGTATTAAATTGGTTAATACACACTGAACACTGAAACATTGGAATCCGCACTGACCGAGATCACACAAGACGCTCCACCATGATTGTAATGTGTTACCGAACCTAAGGGAAATGTCTCTTCCCATCTGTATAAAAGCTGTTGTTCTGTGTCTGCAGCTTTCTTGAGTTGTGTAAGCCGTCACATTACGGCTGTTGTTGGTGTCATTAAGTGGACTCTGTGTCTGTGTTGTTTGAAGTCAGGCAGCACACGGAGCCATTCATAAATATATAATATAATTATATTTATTGCTTTGATATAGAGGTTCTTTGTGCTATATCTTTTTTCCTACTTACCTAGAGCCATGATCATCAGGCTGTAAAATAAAATTAACTATATAATTTTAATTGATGATTACATACTACAGTAACTGTATGTAAAGCATACTATGTAAAGCACATCACGTCTTTGTATATCACATCATGTTGTAGCAGCACTATAACATCATTTTGTTTGTTTTCCCTACTTATCTGTTTACAGTTCATTGTGTTCCAGGATACGTATCCCGAATCTATATAGTAGACAGCTCAAGAAATGATTTTATATAGCTTAAGATCGTGTACAGCACCAAAGGTCTAGATTTAAAGCAAAGCTCATTCATTTAATTCCATCCAACTTCTTTAAAAAAAAAAAACAATTCAAAAAACAAATAAATTCAAACAAAATTAAAAAACAATTATCTTTATTCACAAATTACAAAAAAAAAAAACAAAATTAACAAAAAAAACCCCCCCCCTCCCCACTTCCCCCCCCCCTTTCCACCCCCCTCACCCCCCCCCTCTCCCCCCCCCCCCCCCGCCCTTCTTTCCCCCCCCCCCCCACCCCCCCCCCCCCCCCCCCCCCTACGGCCCCCCCCCCCCCTTTCCACCCCCCCACTTCCCTTCCCCACCCGACCCACCTTCTTATATCCACTTCCTACCAATCCACCCAAAAAACAAACAACAACCAACACTGAATCATATTCACCTTCTTACATTACTAGCCGCTGCTGAACCAATATCCCTAGACCAATCCCCCTTTTATTGATTTCCCTCTATCAACACTCTCAACGGTTGTCAACCCTCTACCATTAAAACGCACTCCTTTGAAAAGATGTTAGATCTTCATATTCCGTATGTTATCTTTTCCTTCTCTGTGCCATCAAGGATCGCTGTTACTCGAAGCATCCCTATATGTATCATTCTTACTATGGTAACGCGACAGCGAGATTAAGGCATTCTTGCGCAGTGGGTTAGGATGATTCTTCAAAGAAACTTAGGTTCAGAGGAATCTTGTGCGGTCAACTGTTAATAAAATGTTAAAACCTAAAACTTTGTATGCCACTGGAGTGCAGACATAGGTTCCGAAAAAAGGGGGGGTGTTTTTTTTAAAGCTAGGGAGAGAGATGCTATAACCAGAAATGTAAAGAGGGTTAAAAGTCCATGCGTACCCAGTGGATGAGTCGGGAGCATGAGATGTTTCACCATCACTGAAGTCAGGGGCCTGTAAGAGGTTACACACCAAAGGCCCCAAGGCATGCTGGCACTCTTGACTCACTGGCAATTCTCTGATGCATAGAGCTTGGCGTGATCACAGTATCCCTGGGATTCCAAACAAGTAAGGAGTGCTATTTTATGAATTTTTCCCTGATATAGTATTTGGACATTTTTTTTAATTTATCATAATTTTTATTGACATTATTGATTAACAACATTATACACAGTAGATACAACTATAACAATTTAACAGATTTGTATCGTTGCTTCATTTCTCATTGTCTTTATCTTTTTATATCAAATTAAATACATTTTCACAACTGAAAAAATCTTCTACTTAAAAAGACAAATATACAATACAATGTATCTTTCCATGAGTTTGTCTTTCGAAAATAACACAGCGTTTGGGGGGTTCAAAACATATTGTCAATGATACCAATCTGCCATGTATTATAAAATCTTGGGCAACTGTAATTGCATATATTGCTCATATTTTTTTCCCAATGCATGTTCATTGTTAGGTGAGATTGAATTTTCTATTTATTATGGTAGATCACGGTTATAAACACCATTTTTTGGCTATTAAAAATGTGTCTATATTAAATACATAAACGAATATCGTTTTTGGTACATGGATATTTTTTTTTTTTTTGAATTACAAACGTTTTTTTATTGTTTTTCATTATTGCGTAGTTTACAGTAGTTATCATATTTGTTAGCTTGTTTCATAATTATTAAACAATATAACGAAGATATGTAAAGTGGGGGATGAAGATGGAAAGAGGTGAGGGGGGGTTGTTGTGATTGCTCCAAGTCTCTTCTTCCTTGTGGTTCAGTGTGTTTGGACATTCTAGTATTTTAATTTCTTAAGTTATACACATTTTGTTTGTTGATTGTTTTAATTCTGTAGAAGGTTTTTGAATTTGTCAGAGTCCATACATAGTATCCAGTAGTCCATTGTTTGTCTAATTTTGGTTTGTTTGTTATTTAATACATGGCCGTGACGTTCCTCTTCTCATTATTTGATTCAGCACTTCAATCCAGTTTTTGCTTGTTGTGGGGTTTTTGGTTTCAGTATCTTGGGTGACATGGATAAATATTTAATCTCTGAATAGAAATGTCAGTTTGAGGGGACAGAGTCAATTGGTATGGAAGAGGTTGGATATGAAGTATATGAGATATACACATTTTCCCTTATTTTCTCTACGCTCCACCCACCAATGTATCTGTGTTTCAGTTCACATTTACAATCTCCAGCATATCCGAGGATAATGTGGTATCCATTTAAAAGTATTTAAATAGTTTGCTGTTGTATCTATAAAGTATTTTTTCTGGACCTCCTAAGTTGTACCCCACGATAGTGTTTAAATGGAGTGGTGATGCTATTTTCACTGTTCCTGGTTGAGTATTTTGTTGATTATTATGTGAGAGATTTTATAAAAGTCATGTTTGTTTAAATATATATTTGGCAGCAACATACTAAATAAGGCCCAAACGGAAAGGAGAGCAGTTGGCATCAGTCAGATCTGGACCAGGCTTCAAGGCAGATCATGGAGAGAATGTTGTAAGTCGGGCGGCTAGAAGCTAACGGCAGAGCTCTGTGAAGCTTTGCCTGGGCACAAGTGCACCCACCAAGGCACAGGACACTTGTCTGAGGGCCCGGTCCCCACCATAGAGAACGCCGCGGCAGGCCTGCTCGCCATTTCCTTGCCCACCCCCCGATACTATGGGCTACACCACATCTACCCTCCTTAAAGAGTTTTAGGACACAGGTGGCTAGTACTCTTACGAAATACACAAGATAGGGGGCAACTCAGAATCCACCAAAAGAGGGCGAGGTGTGAATTTTAGCATGCCCATTCCATCGTACACTGACGCTCCATTGCTCCCAGCACCTTATCAGTAGAGGATGTGGTTTGAGCTTGGGGATCAAGGGCGTGGGGTGAGGAAGAAGCAAACACAAACAGCATCACGGGGTAGAAGGGATCACATTCCTCCGAGTCAGTGAGTAGCGCCTGCACGAGAAGGGATGGGTACTAAGAGGCAGCAGAGATAGCACATGTGGCCCCCTTTGAACCAAAAATCCAGGGATGGGTGAGCACAGTGAGTCTCCTAGCCAACCACCAATTTCCCGAATAGGTGACGTGTCAACAGCGTCAAGTTTTCGTCTTCTGAGACCAGCTCATTGCTCACATGCCTACCTCACTCCCATAGAGAAAGGTACAAGCAGGGGAATACAGAGGTCACAAAAAAAAAAATACGCTCTTTCAAAGGATCAGCATCCTGTTACTTTCAACAACCAGTTTGCTTCATCTCCCAGTAGTGGCGTTCGGCCCCAAGCACCGCTGAACTGGGTTTTACCGACCCGTCAGCACATCGGTGATCCTCTTGTGCCTGGGCAAGAACGGTGGCACTTTTCAGGCATTCGAGTGAGGGGTCCCGTTTGACAGTCTCTAAGCACTCATGAAAAATGGTGGCAACCTTGTTCATGGGGTCGGACGCCCTGGGATGTGTGCATCCAATGTGGCAGTGTGCCCCCCGCCTGTGAACACAGCGCATGAATGACAGGAGGCCTCAAAAATTTAATTTTTGTGGCTGCTATCCTCTTGGGGCACCTGACAGAGGAGGTCGAGCAAAGTGGGCAGGGGAGAGAAAATGTTGATATCTGGTCTCCTCATAGTCAACTAAGTGCCCGTCTGTGGATGAACGAGCGGAGGTTGAAAAAGAGGAAAGACAGGAGCCAAAAAGTACCATAACTTTCGGGGGAACTGGCTACAGCCTTCTGCCGTTCTGGCGCAGCATGTAGGGTGAGCACACCCCACAAAAAAAACCATTTACTAAGGTACAACCATCAGAATTTCCAGCGAGTGACTGGCCCTGAGGACTGGTGTGGGATGGAATTCCCATGGCAACTTGATGCCAGCTCGATACCCCTATCAGTGCTGGCCCCAATGGTCATTGCCCTTCCCCACTTCTCCGCTCTCCTAGGCTCCTCCAGCATTGTGGCCAGGAATTCATAGAGAAAACGAGGTGGGTCTTCGCTTTTCAAACGAGGACATCCGTCTCTTGGCTCCTCCTGTAGGTTCAGGCACGATTGCTTGCGTCCTGTGGTGGCTCGGCTCATTGGCCAATCTCGTTTTGCCCCCGAAACGGCACGTTCTGGGCATCTTCCCTGGGGCAGGACGACGCCAGTGAATGTCATGATAGATGGTGGGTATGGCGCTCAGCGTCTACCCCAAGATAGAGTAATCAGGTCCTACTTAGGTTCAGATGGTTTTCGTGGTTCCGTTATAACCCTTTGTTTACTTCCCCTTTCCTTCACCCGCATTCTTCTCAATAAACCCTCCTATCCGACGGGGACAAGCGTCAATGATGAATTTTAACCATCGGTTTCCTGTGTCCTCTTTAGATGGAGTCAATCTGTAGAGCAAGCGGGGGAGCTCAGCTTGCGAAATCGACATTGAGTCTGCTTATCGACACTAATCCCTGATCAATCAAGCTGATTTCCACTATTTGGAATGCCAGCGTAGAAGGTCATTTTCTAGTTACGAAAGTAGTCCTTCCATCGTGTACTTTCTATATCGCTGTATATAGTTCTTACATTCGACTGTTCAGTTCCTTCTTGGAAATGGAAAGCGAAGTGAGATCAGTAACGTAGTTAGAAGCTTCTACACAGAGATGGCCTGCGGGCGCTCATGGTTTCGGGTCCTGTTTTGGTCGGGATTGGTGTGCAGAATACTGGTGCCTGAATCATGAAGGTAAAATGGTTTGGTGAAAGAACCTTATGCTGCTCAGGCCTCTTCCCTACTATTGTGTTGGCGTGGGGTTATGGGGGGCACATATGGCGCAATCAGAGTTTTTTATCTGGACGATACCATGAGTGTTGTCCGGCCATTAATTTCCCTCGTCCTCCCTTTTAGTAATACTCTTTTGTGGTACTGTCTTTGCTGTTGTGGAGTCCATATATGGTTCAAGGTCAGCATATTCCATGGGGATCTTAGGCATCACTATACACCCTTTGGAATTAATTGAACACTAATTGAACACAGGACAAACGATTTGGGAGTTTGTGGCTAGGCGCACGTTTATATTTTATTGCTAACTAGTTCAACTGTCCAACAGTTCCAGGCAATAGAATAATTTATATTTCCGTATAATTATTTAAGAGTAAGTGCACTGTAAATCAAGTTTATGTTTAATTTTCCAGCTGGCAAGCTTTAAAAATACGGTTGCCGTTTGATTTTTCCCTATGCCCCTCAGACCTACCTTTGTGCCTGAAAGTTGCCGCATCTTGGTTTTACTGGTTTGCCTAAATGTTCAGCTCCATCCCCTCTGAGATTTATTCTGCTCCCTTGTCAAGGCACACTGGTTAGCTCTGTGTTGGCATAGGTAAAAAAAAGGTAATTGCAGTCCTGTAAATTTAATCATTCAGTATGGGAAAGTACTGGAAGTTTAAATAGGAGCACATAAATATTCTAGAGTCTGTTTTCAGGACTGATTTAATAGTGTAACCACGCATGGATTTAGGAGAAGACTAGGTCTTGTCAAAGCTAACTGCTTGTTTGAGGGACTGAGTAGAATTTTAAGACTCTGGCATAGCAGTAATTTGTTTCTGAATTTTACAGGCTTTTGATACAGTTCCTCATGGGCACCTAGTTATAAACTAAGGGGTCTGTTGTCTGCGGGTGAGACATTTGTACATGGATAGAAATTGTTAATGAATAGGATGCAGAGAGTAGTTCGTTTATGGGGCTTCATCATTATGACTAAATGCTAGTGGTTGCCACAGTGGTTCTGTGCTGGGCCCGCTTTATTTAATCTCTTTATTATGATCTTGGAATGTGGTGTATTGTCAGCCAGGTTTCTGTGTTTGCCTGAGACAACAAAACTTTGTCGAACATTAAAAACTTCAAGGAGTGCATATGTTGGCAAGGGGCTCTAGATCATTGTCACATTGGGCTTGCTAAGTGGTCAGATGAATTCAATATAGATAATGTTAGGTTGATGCAATTTTGTTGGACTTAAAATCCCTTGTCTGCTATACTACCAGGGTACTTCCTCCTCCTTAGTATTAAAATCCTCACAATTTAGACTGGAAATCTCCTGAACCTGTGATGGCCATCACTACTTTTCCTTGCCTGTTAACGTCTGTTTTGATCTCCTTTATCACAAAACAGTCGTAATACTGTCCCTTGACTTTCAGAATTCAGAAAGAAAATGGCCTCTGTCTACTTTTCAATCCAAACAACTTCCCCTAGTCGATTCTAGAAAAAAAGGATAAATTAAATGCTAGCCAGATGTTTTAACTTATAACCTGAGAGTATATCCTTTCTAACCACTTTGATACCTTCCGTGCATAGCATGTAAGCCTTGATTACTGCTTAAAATGTTGGCTATTATTTTAGTTCTATGTTATTTACTTAACTTGACAAAAGAAGCAATACCCAATACAATTGGTATTATGCTGGCAGCATCGAACCTTTATCAATAAATTAAGACATAACATTAGTAGCCACTCTCTCCCTTTACCACATTTCTGATAAATGTTTTTTGAATTTTAATCCAACGAGACCAGCTTTACTGTACGAAGCCAAGTCTTTTGCACCACTGACTGCGACACAACTCTCCATTCTGGCCTTATAATTCCCAGAATGTGTCGTGCTTTGCTGTCTCTCTCCTCCCTGGCTGTTCATGCTAGTTGTCTGAAACGCTGTATCGTAAACGGTGAAAAGCTCGGCAACATGTTTTTAAAAACCAGTAAATGCTGAGCCTTTATCCAACTGTTATTTTCAAGGCAAATCCAGAACAATCTCCGTTAAAACTCTAGTACACATTCATTTGATTTTGAGACAATAATTGATTGCGGATGAACTCACAACACACGTGTTATCCTGACAATAGCATTAAACACTTATCTTTTATAGGTGCCCCATACTAATATGGCAAAAAAGACTGGTACAATCTCAGGAAACCAATTATTCATCCATTTCCTTCCTTTGTTCAGCCATTCTTGTGAAGAACCCGCCAACCGCTAAAAGAGCCCAACAACTTTTGTAAGAAGCTGCTTCTGATATAAGGCAACTTATACATACACAAACCTCTTTCTTTATAATTTTCCATAATTGCTCTAAAACACCTGTGCCTATACTGACAGATCGTCTTTAACCTCTGCAAATATGTGCCAGAAGGTTGTTCCAGTCGCTCATGGCAGTCGATAAGACGGCCTGTTAATGGATCACTCTTGATGCAAACTGAATGCCCAATAATGACTGGATTTCCTTCGCGACTTTTTTTTTAGCGCTATAGCATTCTATCAGGTTTTTAGCTGTTTTAGTTGTTGTGCTAGGAAGGCTAAATTCATTCTTGGATCAATAATTATCCCCAAAAATGTATCCTTGGTTTAGTAAAAACGTTTTTATCTCTGCCCGAAATTTGCGGATGCCAAATCGTCGCTCTCCGCTAAATACAAACAATACTCGTGAGACTTTTAACAACGGTTGATTCTACTGTGTCCAATGAATAAAAATTGATTTTGACAATTTTGATACCTGCCCCATTTTAAAAGTGGCAATATATACTCTGACTAAGAAACACTCCCCATCACCTTTCACAGCTAGTCATTTTTTGGGGACTGTCAATGTGCGTTTGTGTACCCATCAATCTCAACTGGTGCCTATCATCACAATCTCAATCTGGTGGCCTATCATCACTTCAACCTGGTGCCCTCTTTCATCACATCTCAAGACCGGTGCCTATGTTTTGTGACGAATGTCATGGTTAGGATCTATCATCTTCAGATTAGGACTACAGAAGTCAAAGACCGATGTATTCTGCTCTTGACGCCTGCTTCGCACGTTTCCCTTATCTTCCCCAGCTCGCCAGATAAAACCTGTACTCATACGTGAGACGTCACCGTTCAGGTATAATTTCTTGTCACCTCAAATGCTCCCTTTAACAAGATTCCAATTTGAACTCAGTATGAAAAACCCTCTGTGGAAACTAGGCTCAATGATAGGAGTTGAAATCCATTCATTTTGAATGGGGCGCTACAGACTGCGAGTTTTTAGGTTTCTTAATGCACAGGTTAGGACATCATCGTGACACATGGCAATCAGACTTGCTAGCTTGTTAACAGAACATCCGCCCCAAACTGTGTTAACTAACTATATCATTTTTTTTAGGTTACATTCATATCCTAGTGGGGTCCAATGCTAATTGTGGTACACAGGGTTGGGTGTATTAGGGCCTATCTAGTTTAATAATCTGTGTATTAATTGATTTGGAACCGTGGGTTTGTCTCAAGGTCCTGTTTGCTGACCCACACAAACTTTGTTGACCATTAAAACTGCACAATCACTTACAGGTGATCTAGATAGATTTTCAATTTGGCAGCTGCTAGTGGCAGATGAGATTCAGTGTCTGATAAATTAGGGATGCATTGTTGGACTTAAAAATCCTTGGCTTGCTCATACTATGAATGTCGCTCTGTGTTAAGTGAATCCCTGTTAGGAAGGGGATCTTGGGTTTTGGTGGAAACAAACTTAAAGGTAGCAAGCAGTGCCAGCAGCAACACCAGTAGCCGCATGGTATTGTCTTGTATAAAAGAGAGGTATGGATTCAAGGGAGGAAAATGTTATTCTCCCTCTTTACAAAGCTTGGTTAGGCCTCATTTGGATATGCAGTGCATTTTGGAATCCTTTGTACAAAAAGTCATCTGAAAATGGAAAGGGTTCAGAGAAAGGCAACTAAAATTAATAAGGTGATTGGGAGAGCTTGAAATAGAAGTTACAATTATGTACACTAAAAAAAAAAAGGTTATGATTAGATATGAAAGATTATTACTGTGTATAAATACATTATCGTGCCATAGAGCATGTCAAGGGCATGCGGATATCCCTTAAGACTTTGAAGAAAAAAGGTTTAGGATTCAGTTTCGGAAGGGATTTTCACTGGAGAAATGGTAAAGCTAGGAACTGTCTTCCAGTGGACGTTGTGGGATGAGTTTTCTTCTGCAAACAAGAATGTTGCAAGTTACTGGTGTTGATACATAAAGTAGAGTTGATGCAGGAAAATTCCGGTTGCCACTTGGAGTCAGGAGGAATTTATTCCCTTCATAAATTTTTTTTTTTTATTTTTTGTATTCCCTCTCTGGACCACGTAGGCAGGATGAGATTAGGCAGATCCTGCAGGCAATTAGTACAATTTAGGACCTGTTTACATTAGAGAACAACATTTGCGTGGGGATATGATCACTTAATACAAATATATTAACGGGCCATACATATACACTCTCTGTGCACTTGTTTTTCTTACGTCATATCACGAGGCACGTTGGACATCCTTTAAATTGGAAGAAAAGAAGTTCACTTCGGTTAGGAAACGTTCCTTTACAGTGAGACGTGAAACTGGAAACTGTCTTCCAGACCATATGTGGTAATGGGAAAGTTCATGAATAGCTTTAAAAAATTGGCTAGATAAGTTTCTAAATTAAAAACCATTGGAGAATTACTGTATTAATTCATATACTACCTGTTCTGTTATCCAGGATCTTTCCATTTTCCATTTAAATTAAAGGAATGAATTGCCCCCCCCCCCCTTTTATGCTGTTTTTTTGCCTTCCTCTGGATCAACCTTTTAGTAGGAGTTAAATAGGAGGGGTGAAAAGGTTGGACTTGATGGCCCATGTCTTTATTTCACCTGCAGATACTAATGTACTATCTAAGGTATAGCTGGATGCGGTTGGACTGATGACTTATGTCTTATTTCAACCTCAAATACTCATACAATTACTATAAACTATATTTACTGGGCTGAATTCCGCGGGTGGTAACCAACTGGAATTTGCGCAGCGCAGACTTTCATTACGGGGTCCTAAAGATGGTTCAAATGTTTGCCTGAAATTGTCCAATCACAGGTTTGAGAGAGGCCCTGTAGTGACTAGTCCCCACCAGCGGTTTGTTCCACCATGTTAGCTGAAACTGATCAGCCTTGGTTAGGGCGGACCTAGCCTGATGACAGGTTTCTTTTCTAGGGCAGTTGGCGAGTTGGAGATTATTTCCAGAGTCCACTTGGCAGAGGTGATGGAGCCTCAGCAATTAAAAGGGCTAGAATCCTCATCTAACCCGTTTTGTTAGGTCCATCGGTGTCGTAGTGATTAGGCACAGCAGTTGGAGGGTGACAACAGGTTACTGTTGTTTGGATACGGTGTTTCCACCCACCCTCATGGGTTATTGATTGGACATCAAATCATATGCTTTCAGGCCTACAAGGAAAGAGTTTGTAACAGCCTTTTCCTTCTAAATGGCGACCAAAGTTAGCTGTAGGGGTACAATACAATTCCTCCGGTAAAAAAAGTGCTAGATTCTTGCATTTGGCTATAATTTTGGATTTTACATGCCCAACCCAACAGGTATTCAGGATTTTGGATATGATTGGTTTTTGAAACACTGTTTTTTTAAAGTTGCTATGGCACCTATGGGGATGGTAATAATGCAAGGATCCAGAACATTCTTTAAAAAAATTTAAAACATCAACATGGTGTGGCCGACCACGTTCACCTTCAACCCTTAGTGTTGTCCCCCTTATTTGCAATATGCAATGGAGAAAGGATCATCTTATCCATATCGGGGGGAAAGGAGAGCAGTGGGTAACATAAGTTAGTGGGGGGAGGTCCCCTCTTATACATTCAGTCTTGAGCAGCATTCAGTCATGCAGTGCGCGCATGACGAAGGCGGTGGTCCGTACCCGTGTTCGGGTCCGGCGCCTTCTCCACCTTCCCAGTAAGGCTTTGAGAGCGGGAGGTGCCAGCCTGGCTCACCTACGCAATGACGTCAAACGGCTATCAACGCACACAGCGCACGCTGGTATAAAGAGGGAGTAGTCGTTAGAGTAGACATTTTTCCCCACCTATCCCATCCCTTCTCTTGTCTTTATGCGATTCTGTAAATGTGTTTGGTTTTTCCTTAAAAATTTAAATGATTTACACATATATTGTTTAAGAATTAATTGTTGGATATGTCAGCAGGCGAGTGAGAATCCTGCATTGGGATACAATTTAGGATTTTTACATGCCCACTGTAACCGGTTGCAGACATAAATGGTGGTGGATATGTATTGTTTTTTTGGTAACCACCTGTTTTTTTGTTTTTTTAAAGTTGCTATGGCCACCTGGGGGATGACTCCTAGCACTGCAGGATTTACGATCAAAATGTAAAACCATAAAATCTGGGGGCCACCACGTTCACTCAACACCTTATGTTGTTCTGTGCCTTATTTAATAAACTATGCAACAGAGGAGGGGAGCCATCTTATCCAGATCGGGGAAAGGAGAGCATGGTAGCTATTAGTTCGTGGGATTGAGTCCACCTCTATACAAGTCATCTGCTTTATAGTCAGTGAACTACTGTGTAAGTAGACTTCAGTAATAGTCTTTCCTAATGTTTGTTGAGGTTTATAATGCTTCTTGTCTCTATGCTAGATCCATATTTGTTAGCTTTGGATGTATGCCACCACTATTCTATTTGGAAGCAACAAGCATGGCTATGTCACGTACAGTATAAGGTGAGGTTATTCAGCCTGAAAATATAGTCTGGACAATATTTAAGTTTTGATCAACCTAATTCCAATTTCATTCAAACCCAACAATCTCTCCTGCACAATCTTTTAACCAAATTATTTGTCCTGATGTCTTACATTGTCAGTATCATGGCCAATCCTTGATCTTCAATGTACTGCAGCGTATACTCTGTGTGTACTCCTTGATCTGACGACTACTATCAATTTACCAATTGCATTAACT
The DNA here is from genome assembly GCA_019447015.1 of Hymenochirus boettgeri. Taxonomy (NCBI): domain Eukaryota; kingdom Metazoa; phylum Chordata; class Amphibia; order Anura; family Pipidae; genus Hymenochirus; species Hymenochirus boettgeri. The sequence goes on along the minus strand of CM033473.1, from coordinate 228,648,125 downwards.
ATCCTTTTTTTGCCAATTTTTATTTGCCAAAAAGGAAGGTTATGTGGCAACATTATATAAGGGCATTCCAATCCCCCCAAAACTAAACTTAACCCATGCTAGCTCCACTGTGGTAGGTTAAAAATCCTTACCTTACATCTACTCTAAATGGTTCCTCTGCCGTGGCCTTCCAGAGTCCCAGGAAAAGGGAACAATCGGAGCCTGTCTTCCTGTAAAATAGGTTTCTGCCTCTTATCTGACCTCCGGGAAGGTACTCAGGCATGCGCTTGGAACTGATCTCCTCCCTCCCCCCTCCCTCCAACCATCCAGATCAATCCGCGCTGCCTTTTTAGTTATATTTCAACCCTTTGCTGTAGTCCGCTAACCCCCTCCCACCCTAAACCACATCTCTGTTTGTAAACAAAAACCAAAACTGTGAAGCCTGCGGCTAAATCAAGATCCGTCAGCCACATCTGTGATTGCTACTCTATTGGAGGCTGAATGTTATTTCGAGCTGAAGCCGATGGAACCTTACCTGGTAAGAAGTTTTCTTCTCCAACTTTTCTTTAGAAACCAACATTCGGTTTTGAGAGGTTGAGAGGGGCGAAGCTTACAACACACAAACTATGTTTTTGGTGTTCACATACCCTTTATAATATCAATGGCAGGATTTATAAAATATATTTTAAAGGGTATCTCCACCCTCATCAAAATTGATATTACTTACGAGGACTCCCCCCAAACCTATGTTTATATTTTTACTCTCCATTTCTTCTAATGCTCCTATGTTACTTTACAAAGCCTGCAACCCTACACACGCTCTGTCCCGTTCGTAGGCTGCCCACAATGTTTCAAACGCGCAGCGTGTGCGTTGCACTTACATTTCCCAGAGGATTATTGCTAAAATGAACATTACAAAATCCCCTGGCTTAACCATTTGTATCCGCTCGTGTTTCATTTAAGTTCCTTCTTATGAGCTTTCATGTCTGTATTAGTGCTTTGACAAAAATGGACAACACTGGTGATTGCATATGTTTCAAAAATCTAAAGAAGATCGCGAGCAACTACAGTTGGCCAGTTCCAGTGATGTACATTATCAATAAATGTCATGCAGGTGGCAGTGAGGGCAAAACATGCCAACTCATGGCAGATGCATCTAGGCTATCAGTCACACATGCTAGTGGTTCGTGGACGCTACCTAAGCAAATTACTGTGCTGTGACAACTCGTACCAGCTGCAACAACAGCAGAGGCAGCTGAATCCTGTCATAGAGGGACGGGTCTTTGTAATATCCTCAGGTAGTGTCGGGAAGTGAATATCAAGAAAACATACGTTGTGTTAATTAATATTTGTGTTTCATGGTACGACCTTGCCCGTTAGTAATACTGCACAAAGCAAATATCGTTAGTTCTAGCTGAAAGTTTTACATAAAACTGAATGTAAAAGAAAAATGTGGCATCAAGCACTATATACAGTCTCACTGTTACTGTCAGCAAATATCAGGTCTGTAGTGTTTCCACTGATCATTCTTTTAGCTATGTTAAGGTATACTGTAACTATACTGTAAAATTATCTTTTTTCTTTTCCCTACCCTCACACTATTTGGGGGTTTTGTTTAGATCTACAGCCGAACAGTTTACTCTGCCAGGATATAGCCCCATGGACTATTCCTATACTTAAAGATAGTGCCGAAGCCAGGAGGAAGACGTCAGAATCAGTTTTATTTAGGCTATTGCTTCTCACATAACGATATTAGGAGGTAGGAATAACCAGTCCTATATCCCTGTCCCAACTGCTTCAACTTTTAAAATAAAACTTGATTACACTATAGTTCCTCCTTAATTACATTCTGATTCTTTTAAATAATTATTCGAGACGTTGATTTCAACTTTTTTAAAGTTGCTTATTATTAGTTTCTGACTGTGGGCCGAATTGTCAGCATGATCTTAACTACTGCGAACCTCACACAGCTTTATTCTGTTTGGATTTTCACACACTGTAAAACTCTTCTGGAGTAACAAATTGAAGCTTAAGGACACAAAAACTGTTTTTTGCCAGCAGCTGCATCTATTATTCCACTCACTGGGAGAGTAAAATAGCTTATTAACCACCTACCTGTGATAATAGAAGCCATGTCTGAGCATAGAATGGCAAGCTGTCTCACAGCTCCTATCTTTTCTCTTTTGCTTGGGTTTCTATTATGCACAGCGGTGGGATAGCAACTAACCGACTATGAATAATAGAGTGCCGGCTCTCCCATGAAAACCTTTTGTCCTTACTTCTGGATGATGTGGCCGCGGTGGTCTTTTTAGGCTCCTACAATTGCCTCTGATCTGCCTGTAATCACGAGTCCAGGCACAGTGCGTAAGATCAAACTTTTATATGTACGTCAACACCATGTGGGTCATACTTATATTACCAATTCACTGTGTCAAATTTGTATGAACCATTCCCACTGGTTGGCAATAGTGATGTACTCATCACACTCATGTAGGCAAATTTGCATTTACAGTCACTGTGGGGAAACTTATATGTACGCAGTCACTGTGGGGCAAACCGTTTTGTACCAGTCAACACTGTGGGCCAACTTGTTGTTTCCAGTCACACGGTGGCAATACTTGTATTTACCAGGTCCTGTGAGCAACTTAATATGTACTAGTCACTGTTGAGCACAAAGTTGTAGGTACCCCAGCACTGTGGGCAAATAACATATATGTCCCGCTCCACAACTCACTGTGGGCAGACTGGTATGTACTATCTTTTAACAGACAGATAAAGCAGGAGCTATGACTGAGGTCGGAGTTTGGTCTGACACTGCACTACACACAGATCTTCATCAATTTTCTAAATGCCTTACATTTACTTTAATACATACAACTTCGGCATTGGATTTTATATCTTATTATTGTTTTTAGGGGTTTTGTTTTTTCAGATTCTGGAGTAAAAAAATAGGGTTTAGTTTACTCCTTTAAGGTTAGGGTCATTTATATTCGTAATTGTAAAAAACAAACATCAATTAACACAATGCATGTGCCAGATTCACTTTGGTGGTCAAATATATTCTACATTAATAATCCCTTTGTACCTTAAAGTTGCCCAACAATGTTAAACACTAAAACACTGATATAACCTGATTCTAATGAAAAACCATAAAGTTCCATCCACGAAGTTTCTTCTCTTTATGGTCGGCGTCTGTTGTTGATGATGCGACTGGATCATCAAGGACACAGACTTAGGTGGTTTGCAGGGCTCTGATTAAACTTTTATAGGCATTAAAACAATATAGTAAACAATATCTTATTACAAAACTGGGTCTTGGCAAACTTTGTATTCTGGTTTCACCCCAATGTATTTCCAGTTTAATTTTCGCATGCTGCCATCTGTAACATAATTATATCCATCTTACAAACCCTACTCATAATTGTTTCTGAATTACTTTTACTTGTGCGCTATATTTTGACACCACACAACTGTGGGACAGGATACACTAATAACAGGACTGTTTAAAAATAAAACCTTCCCAACATCTAAATTAATTTGGTCACATACGACAGGAGTAATTCAGTCTCATCCTACAGAATTCTGGGTAAAAAACAGCTTACATGCAAGTCAATATAAACAAGCTGGGAAAACATATCCACTTTACAACAATGTCCAACTCGTGAGCCATGCTTTCAACCACAGTTAGTAAATGAAATGTTCATTTACACCTGATTTAATGAAGATAACACTGCATCCCTTTCTGAATTGGGTCCCTATTCAGTATCAACGAATATTGAGGGACCATTAATGTAATTATCAGTCAATTAAAAGAAAGAACCGATGCGAAGTTCCCACACCATTTTTAATGAAAACAGAAAACGTATTTTGAGCTCAAATTGGTGCTTAATTCATCACTTGTAACTATTTGTATTGTACATGAATACTTTATAGCAGTGAAGACCAAATATTTTGTCTGATACAATCAAGGGAAAAGAAGCCAAAAAAAAAAATAATAAGTATTTATCAGTTGCTCACATTGAAAACACAGACACTGACCAGCTGTGCCATTTAGCTGACATGGAAAGGACCATGTATTATAAGGGTGCCTTAATCTCAATTTCAAAGAGAGAAATTTCATCATAGTTTTTTATATATAAATGTGGGACGATTAATACTTCTCAAGACCTTCTAAACTCGAATATAGTCGAGGTTTTTTAGGCTATAAAAATAGCCTAAAAATCTGCCCTCGATTTTTTTTTATTTTTTTTTTTCTTTTTATACACTCAAGCCCCTACCTGTCCGCTGCCGCACACTTCCACATCCACTCTTCGGCCTCTGACGTCACTACTCGGCGCCGGTCTTACTGAGTAGTGACGCAGGCCGCCAGGAACTGTGGATGCAGAGCATTGCAGCCGGATTGCCGTTCTTATCCTCCTCCTTACAAGTTGTCCACAAGAAGTCTCCTCCTCCTCCTCGTTCCCACACGGCCCAAGTCCTCCCTGTTTTTGGGCCGTGCAGTGATTGCTACTGCAGATGTTTGGAAACTACAACTCCCTTGATAAAAAAAAACAACTCCAGCATCTTGAATTTGTAGTTTTCCAAACATCTGGAGTGGCATGAATTGGGGGTTTACTGGTGGGGATCCATCATTTCAAAAGGCAACTAAATGTTTTCAAGCAATACTGAATTAGGAGGATGGTATAAGTATTGTTAAAGATTGCCTCCTGATTCTGTATTATTTTGAGGCTTAGTGCCCTTTAAATGGACAGAGCTAAATGCCGATACATATTAGCACATAGACTGATTTGCCTAATTACTGTCTGGGACTACTGTATGGGAACTTCCTGCTGTCCATTTAAAGGGAACTAAAAGCCTCAAAACATATAGAATCTAGTCAAGTGGTGCTCATTACTACCCTACCCCCCGACTTATCCTCATATCATTCATGTTTTACTAATTTCTTTTTCAGGTAACAAATAGGTACCCCTTTCGTCTTCTACTGTGAATTGACATCATATTCCGTCTATCACGGTACAATAATATATAAAAATAGAGTTTATCTTCTGGATCTCTAAACTTTCTAGTTTTCCTTACTGATCTGCTAACTTTCAGTTTCCTTACTGATGTTACCCAAAGTGGTACTTTATCAAGCCTGATGGTGATTTCCATAGAATTAACTTCAATTTCGCGCATTTTCCACAATCTGTGAGACTGCTAGGTTGTGCTATAACTGTATACTGGAATGCCGTTACTAGTATTATTATTATCAACTCATTGTAACGGCATGCTGACTACAATTTTCTAAATATGATTATTTTTTTTTATGAAGGGCTATTTTACTCATTTGTAGCAAGGCAATCCAAACCAATTAAAATGACAATAATGACTATACACAAACACACAATTAAAACAAAGGTATTAAAGAGTGTAATAACTGACAGGGCTTAATCTATTTTTATGGCAGTAATTAACACTTTTGGAAGGGATAGTTCCATATTTTCACCTCACCTCGTGTTATGCACAGCCCCCATACAAATATTTACACAGTGCAACAAAAACATCATTAGAAAGTTGTATGTGCCTTGATTGATGAGGTTTCTTACTCTGTGGTCTGTACCTGCCTCTAAAGTATCCTTACAGGCAATGATGTAAGACAAAAGCAGCAGACTTGTGTTCTGAAGTTCCATTCACGGGCTACAGCTGTTCAAATTTACAGTTGAGATCTTTCGTTTTATCCTCTACATCAACTGCGGCCACGCCCCTCCTCCTGCTCTCATCTATCACTAGCTACACATGTAGTTGAATGTAGCCTTTGGGAGAGCTAAAAAAACATATAAATGTAATTGATTAATTGGGGCAATTAAAGCAATACATATATTATCATCCACATGGACACTAGAACTAATTTACTTTGTTTTTAATCATCATATAAGCTGATGCACAAAGAAGAAATCTGAGCATACAGTCATAGAGGAGGATTTCAAGAACAGACTATGATAAAAACAGGGTCGGTGTAAACCTCAGACTCCCCAGGTCAGGTCGGTCCAAGAGAGTAGTTAGACTAACCAGGTCCAGACCAGAGGTCGGATAACAAGCATGGTACCGAGGGTAAAACAAAGCAAAGTTACTCTACACCAACCAGAGGTTCAACACACTACTGGTTCACTGAGAAACAGCCAACTACAAGCTGCTCATTAAAAAAATATGTGTCCTTATTGTGGCCAACACCTTACGTTTCAGATCCTTTTTCAATATCATATTGAAAACTGGGATGCAGAAAATGTATTTTTTTAAAATCTGATATTTAGCATGACAATACTATGTCTTTGATACGCCTCCCCCCTTGTCCATTTGTCTTGTGATCCCATCGCAAAAAAGATCAATAAAATATTCTCTACAATCCTTTTCACCATTTAAGATCACCAAGAGTCCGATGCACTAAACATCATACGAGGAACGGATCATCGTGATACTCCAGTATGAAGGGCTCTTTGGAGACTGACCCTCACATCAATCCCGGTGTGCCAAAAATACAGAGAAAGGGAAATAAAGCAAGCACCTGTGTACGATGTAAGAACCCCGCAACATACAATGCATTACGGTGCACTGAACTTTTGACAAAGAACTACCTTTTTACCCTACTAGTAATTTTGATCTGTTGAACTTCATAGATGTAAATAGGTTTTACCCTTTTCTTCTTAAAGTAGCTTTTTTTTTTATGATGATAGTAAACATTCGGCAATGAGAAAAACACCGAGAACAGAGATACAATTGACGCTGGGACTTAAGCTAGGTACACACATCGCAGATTTCTGAAAGATGACGCAGGGATCTGCAAGCTCCTGTCTGTCATCTTTTCAAAGATCTTCAGACACACAGTTCCCGAGCGTTCTCCCTATACTTTCATAAGGATAACGCTCGGGAACTGTGTTGTTTCCATCGGGCTGCGCTAGACTCCCTCTATAGGGAAACGAGCGTACCCCCCCTAACGTAAGCCCGATATACCGTCGGATCCGATGGTATCGGGCTTTATCGTGTAGTGTTGTACCCACTTTAATGTTTTTAGACACAGATGGGCCCGATTTACCCAGACTTCCTGGACAAATATATGAGTTAAAAGTCACACTAACCGGTTTGCTACCGGTTAGTGTGATGTTACACTCCAATTAGCGTTCGATGGCGGTTACGCATAAACAATTACCCATGTTCGCAACTTGATATTTGAATCACGAAGAGGAGCATGTACCTAGAGCGATAGCGGCTCTGGTAAATTTATCCTCATGTCTACTGCTGGGCCACCTCTTAACAAAACGCACCAACTGGTCTATTTCCCCCCCGCCGATATTTTATTGAATAATTTATATGCTGAGTTTCCTTCCCCCTCACCAGTTATTATAAAGTGTCACACCTTTTATACACATTTTAACATATTTTACACAGTATTTGCTCATATTGGACTCACATTCTATCAATTTTTTATAAGATTTATGATTATTTAATAACTTATAGCACATTGCACTTTTTAACACTAGCACTTTAGTCACTTTCAGTTTTAATGGTTTTGGTTTTAATGGACTGGTTCAAGAGAAGTGTTAAGGAGGCCATTTATGTGAAAATAAAGAAACCAAGCCTATAGAGGCCTAAGGAAGTAGGTGTTCGCCAAAAAACCAACTGTCTGTCCATAAGTAAACAAATGCCAATTTTTTAACACACTTACTCATGGTCGTTCCTATAACCACCTCTTCGCCACCTATCTAATCACCAATCACATCCCTTAACAACCTTTCTGTGATATGCTAATTGGGATTTTCCAGGGTACAATATTGCCAACGTTCTTGTACAAGTCATTCTGAATTGAGAAAGCCAGTCGATGACTAGCGAAACGTTTCAGACCTTACATTTCAAGTCCATTGATCTAATTGAAATACAACAGATAATGGTTTTGGGTCAATTCATTTTACTTTGAAAGGGTAAATCTTGTATCTCCCCTCCTATTTATCTTTGTAATGTGGGGAGGTTCCTATTTTGATCCATTTCCACCATGGGTGGTTGGGTTTGAGCTGATCATGTGACACACACGTGGCAATAATTATAGATATACAAGCTTCGTTAAGTTTTTGTGACCGTTTTTTCGCTGACATGTCTGCATAAATCGTGTTTAAACGCGATTTAATGAATGTCCGAAAACGGGCTGTTAAAGTTAACGAGCGTTAACCTTTTGCTCGGATACTTACCTGTTTACTGCGGCTTCTTTTTTATAAGCGGCGGTATCTGTTTCGCACTGCTAGTATCGGCTGTGTTTGCTTCGCCACCTTGAGGTGGCGGTAAAGCAGCCGATACTAGCCTCCCTGCGCGGGGATTGGCAGCAACCCCGCCGCCTCTTCCAAACCCGCCGCTGCTCCCCCAGCATCCCTCCAACCCCTTCCCGCTCCGTGGCAATCTCGGACAGGAGCTAGGAAGGGCTGTCCGGGAAGGTGCCGCAGCGGTTGGTCGCGACCACCCGCCGCTCACTTCCCTCCCCGCCAGCCCCTCCAATCCCCCTGCCCCGCTGCGGCAGGGAGGGTAAGGGCCCACTGGTAGGGGTGAGGCCACCCTCCAGCGGGGCCCGAGAAGGGCTTTTTGGGGCTTAAGGGGTCCCCACAGCGCGATAACCGGAACCCCCAGTGTGCTGGCTCTTAAAATAGCCCTTGGGCGACGTCTTCGGGCTGGTGACACCACCCAATCAGGTCATATGCCAGGCAGCTCACTGCGCGCCCGTAGATGGCTGAAGAAAGAAGAAAGAAGCTGCTGGCAACATTGGTTCCGCTGAGGGGCCGGCGGTGCCAGCGGGCTCCTGGCGGCCGCATGAGTCTGCCTGTCATCGGCGACCTAGTGGGGTTGGTGTCGCCAGCCCGAAGATGTCGCGTCGGATCAAGACGCCGGCAACATCGCCTCTCGTGGTCGGTGGCCTCAGTTTGGAGCGGTGTCGCCGGACTGTGAAGAAAGAAGACGCCGCCCAAGGGCTCTTTTAAAGAGCCGCACACTGGGTGACCCCCGCCAAAGGCACTTGTAAGTGCCGCAAGGGCCCTACAAGGGACGGGGGTCCCGGTTCGGGCTGCGGGACCCCTTAAGCCCCAAAAGGGCCTCCACCCCTCCCAGCGGGCCCCTTCCCTTCCCCTGCCCGAGCGGCGGGGCAGGGGGCTTGGAGGGGTTGCTGGGGAGGGGTGCGCGGCGGGTGGTCGCGACCCACCGCTGCGGCCCCCTTCCTCAGCCCCCCTAGCCTCTCGTTACATTGCCGCGAACGGGGAAGGGGTTGGGAGGGGCTGCTGGGAAGCGGTGGGGTGGTTCGCCGCCACGGTGGTTGTGGGGGGTGGGCGTATGCCCCGCCCCCTTAAGAGGCGTCGGGAAGGAATTTTAAGTCCCTGCGGCGATACTATACAATGCCTATCGGCGCCGCAAGGGACTTAAAATTACCGCAACACATCACGGCGTGATACATATCGCGGATGGCCTCGCCATTTATAAATATGCGATAGCTGCTATTTTCGCGGCCGCGATGTGCGGCGGTAATTTTTTGGGCGCTATCTTTTTTTTATAAATATGCACAGGGAGATTAATAAAAGTTCTTATTTATGTTAAATGGTGCTAATTTTGCCCCAACCATCAGATGTTAGCTTTCAAATGTTAAATAAGATCTGATTGGTTGGGGCAAAATTAGCACCATTTTAACAATAAGAACTTTTATTGAATACCCCTGTATATATGTTTAGCACATTTTGCACTCAGATTGACTTGATAAAAGTACATGATATAGAACCGAAAACGTTGCGACCATGAGGTTTTGCAATTAAAAGCCTTTATTGTCTGGACGCCTATACACACTGAACACCTGTCTTTGTTATTTAAAAATAGCCTAACACTGGTGGTGTTTTTTCAGCCAAAGATATAATAGTGTAAAACGCAAGAGGCCAAAGATATAATAGTTTAAAACGCAAGAGGCAAATTTTCTCTATTTCAATAATAGGATGATAGTTTAAAACTCGAAAGGGGAATTTTCTCTATTTTCTTAATAGGACACATTTTTTAGTATTGCTTACTTTCAGCAAACTGCAGCTAATTATTAAACCAGTTCCATTAATATGGGAACATACCAAAGTGCTGTGTAACAAATAGTCATGTTAATGGACATTCCAGTAAGTAATGATGTTTGGTGAAAATTCTGGTAAAACTGCAAAAAAAAAGGGGAGAATAGGGGCAAAGTGAAAACAAGCGGTTTTACAAATAAGGTGAAAATAGCGCTATTTGTCATTGCGATGTCCTGCCTATAGGGAAATGGCGAAAATAGAGATTGTTTATAAATATGCCCCGTAGTATTAACCAACTAACACTAAGAAATGACAAAAAGAATTAGAAAGTGTTGTATAAACAGGAAGAAAAAAAATATTTGGGTCAAAGGGAATATCTAATTCTTACTTATTGATCAACCTTTCAAATAAACTAATAACCTCTGAAATTTAATTAGAAGTAAAAAATATATTTACTTGTTAGTTCTTAGTTCACCATTAATTTATTCAGTAGCAACTTGACTCGGTAATTACCCCAACTGACAATTTGGGGTTTGAATGTTAAATTGACAATTGTCCTCCAAACGGGTGGAAGTTAAATTCACTTGATAAAGACAGCAACAACTTGTTGCTAAGGCAGAACTCATACAGGGCGATGCAACGAGAGCCTGTCAGGCCGTGGCACTTACCTGCCTTGCGCACCCCTGCCAAACGTCGTCTTCAGGGAATCTCCGGAGGCAGCCACAGTAACTTCGGCGGGTGACGTCATCATCCGAAGTTCACAGTCGGCGTCCTCGCGTGCACATGCACCTCTTCCTGCTCGCATTGGTCGGTCTTCTGGTGCTATGCGGACGTGCACAGACACCTCTACTTATCTTCTCCGCTCCTGTAGTTCTCATGGGGTGGCGGAGATCCAATTTAGTTTGAATGGGCCAATCAGCATCTGGCACAGTCCTTGCCAATTCCCTATTGGTTCCTTTGCTCTTTATATGCCCTTTCCTGCCATTACATCATTGCCTGTTATAGTTTTGGTTAGCCAAGTTAGTGGTCCCTGTTATTGTTCTAGTAGCCAAAGTCTAGTTCTAATAGCCAAATCTTGTTCCTTGTCTTTTCTTGTTATCATTGTTCTTCTTATTATTATCCTTGTATTATTGTCCTTTTTCTTGTCTTCCAGTTCCTGTTTTGCTCATTTGGTATTCCGGTTTCCCAGAGTATACCCGGCCTCAGCGTCTATACCTTGCGCTCTAAGACCTGAAGGTAACCGTGTACAGTGAGGTGTGACAAGTCTCCTTACGATCAGGGGCTTGTCTGTAAGTGAAGACAGTGGCTCAAAATTGCCATAAACCATTGCAGCACTTTTAACAGCAGTTATTAGCTGTTTTTATCTGCTATTGGGGTTAAATGCTTTAAGTGCTATCCAGGATCTCTTGCAGGGTCATTCTTCAATTATTTTGTAATGCAAAACCCATGCTAACCTGTTATTACATTGTATATTGCTGGTTTTGTCTTTATTTTGGTGAGAACAGTAATATTGAATTGAATGCTCAACAGAACTCTTTGGTTTGTGTTTTTTTATCGGTTTTGGGAAGTCCCTTAGGAAGTTAACTTGCTCGCTGACCTTTGTTAGCAGATTTCTGCATCCTGCGTTTAGTTTAAATACAATAGGGTCTCATCTGTCTTTTGTATCTTCCACAATAGAATATCGACAATTCCTTTCTGAATTACTGACTTGAACAAGGCTTTAACTGGTATTTACCTTGATGCCTACCTGATGTTAATTAAAGATTTGCATATTAGCAATTTATTTGCTGTCCACTGTCATATAATTAACCAGAGCAGCAAACTTTCCCAAATCCAATTTAAATGGTTATTACCAACACATAATATTGAGTATTGCAGATTAATCAAACAGAGTCAGACAATTCATGGTATTTTATCAACATCCTTTGGCTGTTTAATTAAGCAGTAATTGCTAATTTGTGAAAGGAAACTCAGAGCTGTAGAGATGCACAATAGCTAAAGCAGTATTCTGCCTTCTTCAGCTATATCTTCTTTTATTAATTTGGCTTGAAAGAGCTATTTCTTCTTCTCTTCTCTGCTTCCTATTTTGTAAACTGTTTCTTCTCCCACACTTTTCAAACTAGAGAAATGGTACAGATGTGCAGGACAAATAGGAGAAGTGTTTTATAGTGCTGAATATCTCTTTCAGCCGTGACAAAGTCCCATTCAGTGCTGATTACTAAAGATGTTTGAAACCAAGGAGTCTTGTTCCGAAATCAGATTTTTGAATTTTGGAAAAGTTTTAAAAATTGAATCATCAGGAGCTGGATATTTCATAATCGGTATTAAATATTCTATAATCGGTTACTGAAAATTTGAAGTTCGATAGTGAATATTCGAAAATCGTGTCAAATATTCAATACTTCAAATATTCTATAATCAGTATTGAATATTCAAATTTCCAGTTTAGAAAAGTTCCAAACTTTTGAAACCATCAGTTTCGAATCAGAACCAGAATCCATCCCCACTGATATACCTGTATTGATTGCCTCTGTCACAAGCACAGGCTTAAAAACTCACAGCATTTTAAGCCAAATGTTTATACATTCTTTTTCTATTTTATTCCACCCATTTTTCGAAATGCATCTGATTCATCTGTTTCCAAGCTAGAGACATTCAAGACACAAAGACGAAGCATGCTGTTTAGATCTGGGATCCCAGCCCATCTCAGACTTGGATCTGACATGGAAGCCCTTGGTTCCAGAATCCAAACTTTACGTCTGAAATCGGGCAGATCATTTGGATTTCGGAACGTATTTTTGATTACCGAATGTACTAGGTTATTTTCGGTACCCCTAAAAATTTGAACGTTTGATAACTCTCAAAAATATGACTGGAGACTCAAAAGTTGTCTCCGGTCGTATTTTCAAGGGTTATCAAACATCAAAGGTTATTTTCGAGGGTTACCGAAAATAACTTCATACATTTAGTAACCCTTGAAAGTAAGTTCTGTTTTCGGATGTTTGAGTTTTTCCCAGGTTCCAGAATCTGAACATTACATCTGAAACCAGGTGGATTGTTCAGATTTTGGGACTTCGGAACATATTTTCGAGGGTTATCAATTGTACAAGTTTATTTTCAGTAACCCCCAAAAATAACCTTATGCATTCGGTAACCCTCTAAAATATGTTCTGAATCCTCGAAAGTAAGTTCTGTTTTTGGACCTTCGGGGTTCTGTAAATCTGAAAATGGAAGGAAACTTCAGAGTTTCGGCCATCTCTAGTGCTGTTACCTAGCTATGGAATCCAAAATATTGTTTTTCTAAATTTTGACAAATTTTGCATTCAATTTGTTATTATTTCTTATGATTACTTATTATGATTACTTATGGACTGTACTTATGGGCTGGGTGACATTTGAATAATGCAAAATAAATCTTTAGGGCTAGGTCCCACTTGTACACATGACAGCGCATGTGCAATGCGCTGCGGTGTGTTACTTACTGTGCTCCAAAACACAACTGTGTTATTGGAATGCATGCAATAACCCCAAAAAGCCTTGCATGCATGCGTGTGCGACCAAACCAATAGCATTGCATTGGCAAATGTGAATTGGAAGCGCGATCAGAACATAAAAAAAAAACAATATTCCACAACCACTTTCCTTGCAGAATGCTTTACATTTCCTACAGAACACGTGTCAAAAATAAATTTAAAAGAAACTCTATTCACAATATTTTGTATAAAAAGCTGATAATGTGGGAATATTTTTCTTGCCATAAAGAAAACAGTCAACCACAGAGATTTACAGTAACTGCATTTTGTCTGATTTAGAATTTTGAAATACTTCCTACAAACTATCAAATTAATCAATTAAAATAATAATCTTTATGAAGTTATGTATGTACAATGTATATGTACGCTGTGGGTAATTTAAAAATCGACATATTTAATATAAGCTGTATTAAAAAATTTTAATATTTGTTGGTATTTGTTGCTTCTTTTTTTTTTTTAGGAGGAGATCTATCCACTCATATCTGCAAAATCTGTCCCATTTTTCTGAACCAACTAATTCAAGTCTATCACTCATCCAAGTTGGATAACTCCAAGATATAAATCATTTTGTAATGTAGAGAGTTGACAACTTTAGCTTAACTGGGGGCATGATCTGAATATGAAACGTGTCCAATTTAAAAATGAATAACTTTCTCTAGAATATTTAGAGATGTAGAAATATGATCTGTTATATTACCAGAGCCATGTGGGTAGGAGAAAATTATTAAAATCTGTACTGTATTTGCAGAAATTCATTTGCATGCAAGTTTTTTGAACAGAAAAAGTTTTGTCCAGGTAAAAAAAAAACCTAGTTATTGTATTGTAATTGTAAGAGTAAAGCTAGGTATACACAGTGCTGATAAAGCCCTGATACTGTTTGATCCGTTGTCTTTCTTAAACAAGTGCATGTCTGCCGAACGTTCCCATCGGCCTCACGGTCATTCATTTCCTCGGCTGCGATAGTCTTCCTATAGCGGAGCCAGCTGTGGTCGTGAAAAACACACAGTTCTGAGCATTCTCCCTATGCTGTGTATATGCTGTGTCTAGAGAAAACGCTCGGGACTGTGTGTTCCCTGATCTTTGAATGACAGACAGGATCTTGCAGATTCTGTCTGTCATCTTTAAAACATCTTTGCTGTGTGTACCCAGCTTTAAAAGACATGTCCACCACCAAACTAAAAATTGTATATAGGACACTCAAAGCAATACATATAGCAGAGAAACTTTACTCGAGTGGAAAGTGCCTCTGCAAGTGTGGTATACACACATATCAGGCATGATCTCGGTTTTATTATGTAATCTTCTATAAAGCCTGTTTGTTTTTTAACTCTGGGTAATTTACAGTGGTTCCACTCAAGCAGACATGCCTAAATTTCTAATTGGGCACTCAGTGTTGTCTTGCACAATTATAATTTCATGTCCTACCGAAGTTAATGTAACGGACTATCTGGGAAGTTGTGACCACAATATAGTTAAATATATGGGTGCACAACAAAGCCTGCAGGAACCAGTGATGGAGGCTGACCAGGAGTGCAGGTGAGCTGAGTGGACAAGTTGGTTTAGGAGTACTTTGGTTTCTTTCAGTCCAAGGTGGTGAAAGAAAGGTCTCTGATTATGATCGAAAGCTATGTAAAGCATTAAAATCTACGCTGGCAAACAGATCTAGACTGCTACTTTGTTGCAAAGACCAGGAAAGAAGCAGAGGAGATTAATAGTTAAAGGACATGCCCACCCTTTTTTTAAAATTTCATATGTTGTAGGGCTTCCTCCCCCAGCCCCAACCGCATTGTTTACAGAAAGTCCCCGATCTTTACTTACCTTCCCTCTTTCCTCCACCATACTGCCAGGCCCTCTGCTTGCATGAAACTGCAAGCAGGGGGCCTGGACTGGCAGCCGAATCTGTGATTGGCTGAGAGGCAGACAACCACGGACGCAGCTGCCGGTAGTTCACCACGCCGAAGGAGAGAGGGTAAGTAAGTAGAGTTCGGGGGACTTTCTGTAAATAATAAACATGCAGTTGGGGCTGGGGGAGGAAGCCCTACAATATATGAAAAGGGAATTACACTAGGGGGGGAGAGATGAAAATGGGTGGGAGAGGGAGGGGGGAGGGCTTTACTGCACATGGCAGAGGAGAGGAAGGAGGCAGAGTCCCTTATAGGACTCTGGACCTGGGATAACATGCAGGGCAGCAATTTGGAGCTGGGATGTAAGGTAAGGATTTTTATGCACTACAGAGTGGGTCCAGTAGTAGGGGAAATTATAGTTTTGGGGGTGGACATGCCCTTTAATGAATCTAAAGTGATGCATTTAGATTTTGTATTTGGGTGTTGCTAATACACTAAATAAGTCTGTAAATATGCAGTTCCTTTTTTATATCTAGTATACATAAACAGTTCAAAGAAGGGCAACTAAATTAAAAATGGAAATGAAGGAACTCCATAACCAAGAGAGGCACACTAAATTGGGGTCATTCACAATAAGGTGCTATGAGGGAAGACCCACAGATCAATATTTCACCTCGACCATTCACCTGAACCAATATTTTGGTTGGATCATCTGGTAATCAATGGTAATTTTTCAAGAGACATGAAATTCGATACAGACGTGCGGGGCATAAGGAGAAGTATGCTATGCTATGCTATGCTATTACCTAGCTAAGGAATCCACGGAAGTAGGGAAACTATAGTCAAAAACTAATTCTGATCAAAAGGCATACAAGCTCAACCAGACCAAGGTACACACGCCTACTGATCTACCCCATGGCAGCCATATTTAAAGGGTGGTAAACTATTGTCAAAAAAAATTTTTGGAATAATCCAACAAAGTTTGTTATTTTTTAACCCCCAACCCGACACAGGTACACACACCTACTGATCTACTTATCCATTACTGTGGCAGGAAGCCATCCTTAAAGGATAACTAAAGTAAAAAAAACTAATTTGACCAATCATCAAAAAAGTTTGTTTTTTTAACCCCCAACTAGCACAGGTACACACACCTACTGATCTACTTATCCATACTGTGACAGCCATATGTAAAGGGTAACTAAAGTTTAATTACCTACCCTTCCATTGACAAGGCAGATATATTTAAGGGTAATTATAGTCAAAAAACAATTTTGACTAATCATCAACAATGTTTTTTTTTAACCCCCAACCTGACCCAGGTACAAACAACCTCTGACCTACCCTTCCATTTCCATGGAAGCATACTTAAAGGGTAACTATATTCAAAAATACATTTGATCAATTATCAAAAAAGTTTGTCTTTTTAACTACCAACCTGACACAGGTACACACACCAACTGAGCTACCCATTAATTCATGTGGCAACCATATTTAAAGGGTAAGTAAAAAAAGCAAATTTTGACCAATCATCAAAAAAGTTAGGGGCATATTTATAAAAAAAAGAAATTAGCGCCAAAAAATTACCGCCGCACATCGCGGCCGCGAAAATAGCGCTATCGCCATATTTATAATGGCGAGCGCCATTCCTGCGATGTATGCGGCGCGTGATGTGTTGCGGTAATTTAAGTCCCTTTGCGGCGGATACTGTATAGTATCGCCGCGAAGGGACTTAAAATCCTTCCCGACGCCTCTCCTAAGGGGGCGGGGCATACGCCACCACCCTGCCCACAACCCCCCGCGGCGGGGAGACACCGCCGCCGCTTCAGCAGCCCCTCCCAACCCCTTCCCCGTTCGCGGCAATCTCGTAACGAGAGGCTAGGAGGGGCTGCCGGGAAGGGGCCCGCAGCAGGTGGTCGCGACCACCCGCCGCGCAACCCCTCCCCAGCACCCCCACAGCCCCCTGCCCCGGCCGCTCCCGGGAGGGGGAAGGGAGGGAGCCGCTGGGAGGGGTGGAGGCACCCACCAGTGGGGCCCTGAGAAGGGCCTTTTGGGGCTTAAGGGGTCCCGCAGCCCGAACCGGGACCCCCCTCCCCGGCCCTATCAGGGCCCTTGGCGGCACTTACAAGTGCCTTTGGCGGGGTACCCCCGTGTGCGGCTCTTAAAAGAGCCCTTGGGCGGCGTCTTTTTCTTCAGTCCCGGCGACACCAGCTCCGCCGAGGCGCCGACCCCCGACAGCCATATTTTACACGCATTCCCTTCCAAAATGCGGCGCCTTTCAAGCCAAATTCAAAGTTTATGCTTAAACTTTTCAATTCTACTTTCACCTACTTTGTCTATGTACATTGTTGTGTGACTATGTTGAGTTTGTGACCTTTTGCCCTCTCACTATAGGATTTTAGCCCACAATCTTGTTTTTTCAGCACCTCCATCCTAATAAGCATCATTATCAGAATATTAGTAAGCATGGCCTTCCATGTTTCAGCCAATAGTCACGTCAAGGTAACCCCAGTCTGGAAGGTCCTAACTTCTAACCTTTTATACTTTCATTACGATTAGCAAACTTTTGCATTCCACATACTTGTGCGCTAGATCAATATAGCAGGATTTCTCAATTCCCCCAGCCCACTGGCATTTAATAGTGAGGGAAGGCGCGTCCATCTCATGCTATATTAAAGCTATAGGACTTTAATTAAATTGGGGTTGCTACTACCACACGGGAGCCTGACCAACAAGCACATTTCTAAAATGATCTGATTGTGGGGTATTTTATATTTCAGATATTCTACATAAACTGTCAGAGGGCTTATACATTTCACTCTACAAAGTGATGATTTTGGTTCGGCGCGTCCCTGGGCAGTAAATTTGGGATCTCTATATACACCCGGTGTTTAACTTGAAGAATCAGAGCGCTTTAGAAACAACATCATTTTATAATAACTAGCTTTTCTATAATAAAATAACACAATTATTAACATTTTGTAATTTTAATACATTTCATGTTTACAAAATATACTATGCTTACAAAGTATGCAGCATCAAGAGTGTTAAAGCAGCAGGCTAAATAAAGACATGGGAGGCTAAAAAAGACATGAATGTGGCCTTCCCATGATCCCAGTCAATCCAGAGGAAGGCGAAAAACCCCCCAAAAAAGGGGAAAATTCCTTCCTGACTCCAAATGGCAATCGGTAAAAACCCTGGATCAACTGTATGTATTATACAAGTAACTTTCACTCCGTCTTCAAAGTATGAGATGCTGCTGCCATTACTGCAATTCCACGGTACAGTTACACTAGTGTGGTGTATCACGTAGGTCTTCTGTCACAGGTGGTAGAAGCTTCATTTCTATATTTCTCAAAGCCTTTTAATGTCATTTCTCTTTTGGCTGAGAAAGGGCTTTGTGTCTGAAACATGTTGCACACGTGTTTCTCACACGTGTTTCTCACACGTGTTTCTCACACGTGTTCCGCACACATGTTTCTTGATCAATCAAATTCTCTTTTACACAGCTGCAGTTCTGTGTCGTCGTAAGCTACACTGAATGTGATATATCATGCAGGACTGAATTTCAATGATGTCGGCATAGTAATGGTTCGGGCATATGTAAATTGAAGATGAAATTCATTATTGATAAAAAGTATGATATAGTATAAGAGAAAGGCTGGTTGCTATACTGCTCCCTCCCTCCCTCCCTTTAATAACGGCTGATAGTAAACCCCAAATAATTATGGGGGTGCCTCCAAGAAAAATATTTTACACTTCAACACTGAATAGCCTTAAATGAAAAGTTTACTGGAAAAGTGAACTATTCCTTTATATTATTTAAGTCTTAAAATAATTAATAATCATGCACAAAAATATGCATGAACAAATGTCAGGCATAGGAAAGGTAAGGGCCGCTCTATAGAGCCACACCTCTAAGCCTCCAAGCCATTCTTGTGGGCTACCTCCAAAAAAAAAAAAAGTTGTATCATGAATAGACAGGCTCATTACAGGGGTTTCAGGTCATGGCCAGTAAAACAACATGCTGATTCATTCTACCCATAATGCAACACTATCACCCTGCCAGGCGGTTCGTATATCTTTATGTACTTCTAAATAGTACAGTGTAGTGGTGATTGGGGTTTCACTTACTGTTTTCTTCAGGGACACTGTCCTGGGCTACGTAATCACCTTCCTTGACATTCTTATGGCCAAAAATTACGTTGATTCTCCTTGGGCTTTATAATTGCTGCATCCCTTTTATTCTCATTGTAAGTTCTCAATATCTTATAACCTTATTGGTAAAAACATTAACATTATGAAAGTTTCTTCTTTCTTTCTTCTTTTTTAACAGAAAATCATCTATAAAATAGAAACAAGTGCTTAGCAATGGGAATTTGTTAAATGGTCTGTGACACAATAGGAAAGATCCTTCAGGATTGGCAGTGGGAAGATTTGAACACAGGACGTTTGCACTGCTATAGGCAGCAGTGTTAAACTTTATAGGTTTGTTAACATTAGTTTAATATTTTGCGAATCCATATTGACCTGCACTGCTATATTGGTTTATTTAGAAATGCTAATGTATAGCTAAACTTCACGCCAATTATTAATACTTTTCTAATGATTTCCCATTACCCTCTATAGCCCTATTTAAGTCTATGGGCCTTGTACTAAATGAATATTTATCTGGAAAGGAGCAGAGGTTCTGGGGTGTAACAATTAAAGGTATTCCAGATATGTGATCATTATATGAGGTTGTTTTAAATCCAACCTAATCTTTATTTACAAGGAATCTGTATTTTTTGTGGGTCTCCTATAGATCATGGGTGTCTAAAACGCAGTCCTCCAGATATTTAAACACTAAAACTACCAGCATAAACCCGAAAGCAAGGGGCCTAAAGGGAATGCTAGGAATTGAATTTTTCAAATATCTGGAAAGATCCAGGTTAGACATTCCTGCTATAGGTAATCTCATTTATTTATACATATTAATATGTTGTAAAACAGGGATAGGCAACCAGTAGATCTCCAGATGTTTAAAAAATACAACTCCCAGCATTCCTTCCCAAGGACTCTGTAGAAGGGTTGTAGTTTTCAAACATCTGAAGATCTACTGGTTGCCTATCCCTGTTGCAAAAGGATTAAAAAGAACATTGGGCCATAAAAAACGTTATCATTACTGTACGACCGCTGGCAGTAAATATACATCCGCGATCGTACATTTACAGCGAACGTTCATAAATCTACGAACAAATACTGCATAGTAAAATACTGCAATGGCATTATTTGGGTGATCATTATTCGCGTTCAAAGAATTACAATCGTTATCGCAGAGTTACAATAGCGATCATAAATTAACGATTGGCATAATGCTTGCTAAAATATTGCAAACTTTTCCAGTGCTATTAAAGGAATAGTTTACTGAAAAAGTGAACTATTCCTTTAATGCATTGATTGAAGACTAGAAAGTAAAGGAGCTATGTCTTACCTTACATTCTTCAATCAATTGTACAGGAGCCTGGAACAAAGGGGAGTTATAGCTCCTTTACCGCCCATACTTCAATCAATGCATTAAACGAATAGTTGACTTTTTCAGTGAACTATTCCTTTAAATATAACATCACACGTTTCTACTCACTTGATGAATGAATATCTCCAATGGAACATTGCTGTCCCTCTCGTCTGCTTTTAGGAAATCGTGTTCTAAGAGTTGTGCAGCAGTTGGTCGATTTCTGAAATCTTTGGTCAAACACAGGCTCACAAAGTCTTTAAACTCTTCAGACCTGGTTAAATAAATATGATATCTCATTAAAATTCCCCCATGTAAGTTGTTTCTGTTGTCGAATATTTGAAAAATAAAATAAATGTGAGACTGGTGCCCAAACAAATTTTTTTTTAAAAAGGGGAAACAGTGATTTCAATAGAAACCTAGAAAACACTTTGTTGCTCATTCATCCAGTGCTGCTAGGAAATAATATGGAGTTAAAGTCGCTCTAAACGGTTCTCTATTGGTTAGCCCGACTTTAACTCCATATTAGCGCTGGATGTGCGGGTTCTGCAAAACACACCTGCGCATCTGGCGCCTGTGATTTAATATCGTGTTTTAGCCCTACTGGGATTTACCCACGTGCTCTAATGTGATATTGAATCATGGAATGTAGACTTGCCCGGAGCGATAGCAGCTCTGGGTAAATATCCCCTTTGTACTATGTATTATTTGTACCGACTTTCAATCTGAGAACATTGATTGGAAAATCTTGTTTTTATTCTGTAACATCTTTTCATTATTAACAGAGCTTTATATTTTTGCCGACGGTGGGTGCTGGTGGCGCAGGTTAAAGGGCCTGTTCACCCCTAACAAACTTTTAGCTACATATTCTATACCCTCTACACCCCTCATTTTTATTTACCATTTTATCTCCAGCACTCCTGGAAGAAGATAAATAGCTACCTGTCCCTCTGGATACTAGCCATCAGACAAGACCATGACAGTGATGTGACAGCCAATGACATAAAGGCTACACAAGCCACATATTATAGGGCTGTGCTAGCTCACAGAGAGCTCATAAAGCCATAAGGAGGCAAAACAGTGCAGGAGGGACCAGTGGAATAGTAAATATCTTCCTTCAGAAACACTGGGGACAAAGATAAAAAAATGCAAAAATAGGGCTTTGGGGTAAAGATTGTTTTGCTAATTGTTTGTTAGAGGTAAGAGGATTGAATTTTCATTGATATTGTAAAATGTTTAACATGTTAGTCAACTTAGTCAAGTTACTCACCAGTTGTTTGATTTCAATCTTGGAGGTTCTTTTGTTTCAATTTTCTTCCTAATTTCTCCACTGTCTTTCATAGTCGCATCTAAAGAATGTAAATGTACCAATGCATTAGATGGATCACTATACCCTGATACATACCGATATAATAAATGGTTTATTTACCCATCTAAAACAATATCGCTAAAACTGTATCATTTCCTGACAACTTTAAAGGGCATGTCCACCCCCAAAACTATAATTCCCCCCACTACTGGCCCCAATGTGTAGTGCAATAAAATCCTTACCTTACATCCCAGCTCCAAGTGGTTCTCCAGTAATCCCCCCCCTCCCCCAAAGTCCAAAAAAAGTGGCCACCAGGAGGAGAGCAGAGTCCATATAGGACTCTGCCTCCTGTCTCCCCTCCGGGAGAATTTTGCCATGCGCAGTGCAGCACTTCTCCCCCTCCCTCTCCCACCCACTCTGGTCTCCCTCCCCCTAGCGTAAATCCCTTTATGTATATATAATAGTAAATTTGCCCCCAGCCCCAACCGCTCTAATAATTTTCTTAGAAAGTCCCCAGATAGTTACTTACCATGCCTCGCACATTTGAGAAGCCGGTCCCACCCCCTGCTTGCATTTCCGTGCAAGCAGAGGCCGGGGCAGTGCGGCGAAGGAGCGAGGCATGGTAAGTAACTATCTGGGGACTTTCTAAGAAAATTATTATAGCGGTTGGGGCTGGGGGCACATTTACTATTATATACTAAAAATGTAAATTAATGGTGGACATACCCTTTAAGATGCATATTGAGAAAGTAAGTCTGCCTTAAAAATGTAATAATGTAGAACCAGGGAATAAAAAGGAAATGGTAGTAGACAATATGGAGGATAAAACTGACATTGTGTTAAATAAGCGCTAGTATCTCTATAAAGAAAATGTCCTGAGCACACCTTTACAACTTGTTTATTAATCTTTCGGTGCTACAATGAGTGTGCTCAGCACATATTCCTTATAGTTGTATAATTAAGCAGATCAAGTTTTACTAGTTTGTTTATATATACATAAATGTACACAGCCACACATATCTTCACATACATGTACACACATACACACACACACACACACATATATATATATATATATATATATATATATATATATATATATATATAGATGATAGATAGATAGATAGATATAGATATATATATACACATACATGTACACACACATACTGCACCAATAATTGAAATTACTTACAAGGTGGTAAGCCTTCAGCCATTTCAATGAGGGTTATTCCGAAGGACCATATATCGCACTAAAAATAAAAATTTGAAGTATAAATTTGAATGTAATATAACTTGTTTATACATGAATTACTAGTTAGCACAGATGTAACCTTCTGGTTTATTAAGTAATGAATCCAGGGTAGAATTTTTTCCTATTGAGACCAACATCAATAAAGTAGACATTATGTCTGTGAAAGCTGGAGCATTGTCTTAAGGTTCGTACACACCTGGTGATGTTCACCAGACCCCCGAGCCCTGTTTCGTCCGTTTGTCGTGGGTGTTCGTCGTGCTCGGAGGTATGGTGAACATCGCCAGGTGTGTACGAACCTATATATAACTCTTGATGTTACTATGTGTAAACGCATCAAATCTAATAACTGTCAAGTTAATGATTTATATGGAATTGAGATGTTTTTCTGCATAGAAGGTGACAATATGATAAAACCATTTAAATCCTCCACTTTGCATAAACTGTAGAGGTGCCCAGAGCTTACCTGCTGAGCGATCCTGCGACATTTAATCCTGCAGGAACCGCCTTTCCGGATCTTTGCAACCGACAAATGATCGCAAAATGAATGGGCCAGGTGGAATATTGCAACTGCACAGAAGATCCGAGAGGCAGTTCATGCAGGATTGATTGAATGCTGCAGGATTGGTCGGGAGGTAACTTCTAATGTACAGGCACCTTAAGAATCAAAGAAATGATAACATAATAAACAAATACATTACTTACTAGTGTGTTATATCCTCCACAAGAGGCTAAAATCTCTGGTGCAAAATATGGATTTAGGGTTGGAGGTAAAACAGTGAGTTAGGGTTGAAGTACAATACACCAGGGTTAGGATTGGAGGGTACCTACCGTGGTATAGGGGTGGAGGGGTAACATAGCTGTTAGGGTTGGAGGAGTACAATACGGTCTAGGCTGGGATAATACAACTACTGGGTTAGGTGTGGAAGGTACACTACTGGGTTAGGGTTTGAGTGTTACAATACTGTTAGGGTTGGAGGGTACAACCTGACTTAGGGTTGAGGTACAATCCACTAGGTGAGAGGGTTGAAATGTACAATACTGGTTTTAGGGTTGAAGGGTACAATACTCCTGGGCTGGGCTAGGGTTGAAGGTAACAATACGGGGTAAGGGTTGGAAAGTTTTCAATATAGGTTAGGATTGGAGGGTACAATACTGGGTTAGGGTTAGATCTTATACAATACTGGGTTAGGGGGAGATGGGGTACCAACTTGAGATTAAAGGTTGTAAAGGTACAATACTGGGTTAGGGTATGGAAGGTACAATACAGGGTTAGGGGTTGGAGGGTACAATACTGGGTTAAGGGTTGAGGGAAAACACAGGGTTAGGGGTCCATACGGGTTAGAGTTTGGAAGGTAACATACAGGGTTAGGATTGGAGGGTACAATACTGGGTTAGGGTGTGGGGGGTACAACACTGGGTTAAGGTTTGAGGACAATACTGTGGTATAAGGGTTTGGAGGGTACAATTACCGGGTTAGGGGTACAATACTGGGTTTCGGGTTAGAGGGTACACTATTAAGGTATGGGCTTGCGGTAATAATACTTTCCCCGTTAGGATGGAAGTACAATATTGGATTAGGTTGAAGGTACAACACCTGGGCTAGGGTTGGATGTACAACACAAGGTTAGGATTGGAGGGTACAATACTGGGTTAGAAAGGTTGAAGGTTCATATAGGGTTAGTATTGGGGGTACAAATATTGGTTAGGGTTCTAGCTTACAATACTTAGTTCAAAGTTGGGAGGGTACAAACCTGGCTTAAAGTTGGAAGGTACAATACGTGGGTTAGGGTTTTGGGTACGAATACTGGGCTAAGGTTGGAGGTACATACTGGGTTGAGGGTTGGAAGTACAATACTGGGTTTAGGGTTGAAGGTACAATACTGGGTTAGGTTTTGAGTGGTACCATCCGCGTAGAGTTGAAGGGTACCATACGGCTAGGGTTTTAAGGGTACGAATACTGATTCAAGGGTGGAAGGTTCATATCGGGTTAGGATTGGATGGTATCAATACCTGGGTTCGGGAGGATGACAACACTGGCTCAGGGTTGGAGGGTACAAACAGTGAGTTCGATTGTAGGCACAATAACTGGGTAGGGGGGTGGAGGGTACAATACAGGGTTCGATGAGAGTGTACAATACAGGGTTAGGATTGGAGTACAATACAGGGTTTAAGGTTAGAGGGTACAAGAGTTGATGGTACCATACGGTTCGAGGTACAATATTGACCTGTATAGGGTTGGAGGGATATAATACTGGCGTTAAGGGTTCGAGGTTTACATCTACTCTCAACATTTGAAATACAAAAGAGGGAACAGTAAAACAGATCGAGTTGCGGGCGCCACTAGTACCCGTGGCAAATTTTAGCACACCCACTTTTTCTTATAGGTACACACCATTTCTTTAGACCACTCCCATCTTCCATCCACAGGTTACCCCCCAATTTTAAAGATAACCCCCATTAACCGAGGACAACTTTTTTAAAATATGCCATACGCCAACTACCCATTATCTAATATCACTGTTCATTTTGTTGTCTGTATCTCTTTTTTATAGGCCTGGTCTGTAATCTATCTATCTTTCTGTCTGTCTACCCATTTGTCTATCTTTCTTTCGTCCATGCTACCTACTTGTCTATCTTTCTATTTTATCTCTTTCTGTCATCTACCTACCTGTCTATCTTATCTTTTAATCTCTTTCTGTCTGTCTGTCTACCTGTCTATCTATTTGTCTATCTGCATCTTTTATCTAACTGTATATATTCATCATTATCTCTTTCTGTCTGTCTGTCTACCTACCTGTCTATCCTGAATTATCTTTCTATCTACTGTTTATCCATCGATATGTCGCCTGTTGTCAACCTATATCTGTATCTTTGCCACATATAACATACGCTTAACCACACTATGACACAAAAACATGCACCACATACAGACACACACACATGGACACAAACTGACACCACATACACTGATGACTGACATACTGAGATACACAAACCAGCATACCTTTGACACACACATGCATTGATATACTGACACACACACAGACTCACCATGCCCTGATATACTGATACACACACACAGATATACTGAGACACACACACCAGATATAACTGACACACCACTACATACTGATACAACACACTACACGGATATACAGACAACACATGGAGATATGCTGACACACTACAAACATGACACATATACACTGATATTTGGACACACACTACACACACATGCAGTATACTGACACACTACAACACACACTGCAACGTATATACTGACAACGCACGATATAGTGACACACCACAATGGCACTGATTACACTACCACACCATGCACTGATATACACTACACACACATCACTGATACACACACTTACAGATATACACACAAAGTTTTGTCCCCCCAGGCCACACACACTACTGACTAGATGTACCTAGCATTACTATCTGTTACCTAGCTTTGCAGCACTGCACCCCTACTAATACCTTTAGTGCCTGATGTAACGGTGTACTATCTCTAACTCTGTGCAGTGTAACGTCTCAGTCAGACCTTCTCTACGTTTACTTCCATCACTCTCCATGTTGAATCCCCAGCAGCTCCGTTCTTTTAATAGCCCCGCCCCAGCAGACGGACTGGGAGTTCCCACTGCAGGGTCCTAAAGCCTGTTAGTGGTCTTCCGGTTTTAGGTTTTTTAGCTTAAAAATGCACCAGACGGCCCGGGAAAAACACGGGACAATGCGGGAACAGAGGGGGGGTGCCCGGTACGAGCGGGAAAGGACCCCAAAACGGGACAAATCCGCCGAAAACGGGACGGTTGGGAGCTAATGCAGTCGTCCGTCTGTACCTCCTATTCTCCGACGAGGCGTGTGTTCCCACCTCCCCCCATCACCGGGGGCGCTGTGCTAAAGACTCAATACTAACTATGATCGTTGTCTCGCTGTCCCTGCCCGAACTCCTTTCCCCCCCATTCAGTTCCATGGATTTCGTCACTGGAGTCCCCTCCTCTCCTTCCACTTTCTTTCTACTCTAATTCCCTCCTCCTTTTTCTTCCGACTAGCTCCTCCCTTAATTTCCCTCCTCTCTCCCTCCTCCTTCTTCTGTCTGCTTGTTATAACTGTGGATCAGGCTGCCAGTAGGCAACACCGCCCTCATTCTACCTTCACACATCCCCATAAGGATTCCCCAGGGTCCCTTCCCAGCTCCTCTGGTTTGCCATTCCTGTGCCCTAGGGGGTCACACTGAACAGGGCTGTTCCCATTAACCTGAATGAACATTGTCATCCTGGAACAGGATTTCCATGCTATGTCTACATGTTATAAATAATCAGGTTCAATTCCCAGGTAGGGGAGTGCCACATAGAAAATGCTGCAAGGCTAGTGGCACGTTTACGTATTGTAGGGATGTCAAACTTGGTCGCCTTCCGATGTTTGGAAACACAGCCTCAGCATTGGTGGGAGTTGTTTTTAAGCATCTGGGGGGCCACAGTTTGACATCCCGGGTATACATCAAAGCAATGTAAATTGCACCATGCTTCATAATTAGTCTACATGATCAGTTTGATGGAGAAGTGGTGGTGCGTTGTTTTTGATCCTTTTAATCATTTGCAGGCGTTGCACGACTTGTGTATTCTATGTGAACGCAGACAACACACACATTGCACTACAATTGCATTTTCCCCACAGTAGTACTTAGAAAATCTGACTTTGTATACAAAAACCGAACAGCATTTTTCAATCCTATTCACTGGGACCTAGCCCTTATCCAGAACTCGCAAGGGAAGTGGAAGGTTATAAGTCCTCTATAGCTGCTGTCTAAAAAGTTGCCTGGGTTTATTATACTGACCTTGCCCCCTCCCCCCCCAGCAAAGTGCTGCACTATTTCTCAGTATGGGTGGTCTAACACCAAAATGCTTCATACTGTGGACATGCCAATGGAAGTTATTATGGGATAACGTCTTCTAAGGGTAGCTTACAGTGATTTGTTTTCTTTGTTAAATCTTACTTTTATTCATATATTTATTAGGGAAGTAAATCAAGTATTCCTACCTTTCATTGGCCTTTGAACCTGCTTACTTTAAATAGTTTTCCAGTTGTGCACTCTCTGACCGTCTTCCTATGTGTCCCTCCTCTCTGTACATTGCCACACCCCTAGAAAAGAAGGTGCCATCAAATGATGTCTCATTTGGACGCAAACTGTGTGTGAACACTGCATGCATGATTTCTCTATTAATTGCCTGAGTTTTACTGTACAAATTGGAGGTCGGTATACGAGTCCTCCTCCCAACTTATGATACCTTATAAATGGTGAGTACCAATTTTAAGTAGTTGTTTTAAGGTTAAGCCTAGAAACTGTTTTTGGTAATGTTAACCAGAGTTTGCATGGGTTGTAACAAGTGGTTTGCCAGTTTGGTATGCACCTGCCGAAGTAATTGAATTTACTAATTGGCCATGTGCAGACCATGCATGCACTTCACATTGGACGGGATTAGAATGTTATGAAGTTTCTAAGACCTGCATGTGAAACGGTAACATCTCCCATATGTTGTACACACCCTCAGGTTTCTCTATATTTGTGTCCAAGGACCACACGTTTGCTTTTGAGTGTGTCACTAACTTTTGTGAGAATATCTCTACTGTTATGGAATGGTATTGTGATATTTGGTAGAAAATTCCAGTTTACGGTACAAAACCACAGTTTCTTTGCACTGATTTCCAATGGTAATTTTTGGCTATCCTGCAAAATGGACATAATTTGTACCAGGAGTCCCCATGTTACAACTTAGATATGAAAACTCCACCTTACAAACCTGGAGTTTGAGGGGCATAAGTGGGCCAATGCCTGGAATGCTCCACCTGGTTGAAATGCTCCAGCTGGAGCAATTCAACCGTGTGTTCACCAGTGGTTGGCTACTCACAACAGATGGTGCCCCAAACGTCTTTCCCAAACCCACCGTGCACTACCAGTAAGCCGTTGTTAAAAACAACAGGCCGCCAGCATCCATTTTTTAAAAGTTGCATTTAATAGTATATTGTACCCAATTTACATACAACATATTTAATATTTACATGATTATTTATTAAGAACACGCCTACGAACCTTGTTTGGTAACCCTGGGACAGCCTGTAATGAAGAAATATCTTTACAAAAATGTGTGTAAAAGGAAACGAATTTAAGAAATCACCTCCTACCTTCCACTTTGCTACATTATTTTACATTTAATTATTTTAATAACATGTAGAACACGTTGGAGACATAAGGTTAAAGTAGAGAAGAGTATTCCTTCCTCGCAAGAAAGTCTCCTTTTTATCTACCACTCTTTCATGTTACTGAGTTTACCAGGCTTGAAAATTTACTTTATAACACCCTGTTGTGGCGATTGTTGTGATTTGAGTATTATCTATCCTGACACAAGACCATTTTCCCTTTCAGACAACTCATAACCGATTATAAACCAATAGTAGTCTGTCGTATGGTTAAGCGAATTGCTGATCTTTTGATCTTGTCTTGATGGGGCCTGATTGAATATTACAGTCCCGTCATTTTGCATAAAAAAATGTAATCCATTGACAAACCCACATATTTTGGCAGATCACCACAATACCCCCGCAGTCGATTTGTACAGCAAAATAAGTTAAACAATGTAAACACATATTGTTATCCTGCATGCTGTGTATGGATGGGGGGGGCCAAGGACATATACATTTGTGATACCATGGATCCAGGATAACTTGCGTAAATGGGAGGCAGTTATTGCTGGTTTTCTTTATTGTTGGCAGACAAAATTTCAGGTTCCCAAGATGTTTTAGAGCGACTCATTGTATTGGTTTACTTGACCGTGAACTAATAGATTTGTGTGATCCGTGTATGCCGCACACCTCTTGGATTAATTAAATCATACAACAAATCATTAACTTTTCAGTGAACTTTAAAACCTCCACCACGAATTCTGTAAATGAATATACTGATACTTGCCTGTCATTACTGGATAGTAATCTAAACTTTTGAGGTTACAGACAATGTTCTGCGATCTAACGTCAAAGCTGATGCCTTAAGAAAGGACACACCACCTCGGTAAGCCTTTGGTTAAAAAAATTTTTATTTCAACATCCATACACCAGTCTATAGTAGCAACACATTATCGAGACAGGATAACCTAAAATGCGTTTCGACTCTGCCACGGTCTAGTATTTGCGTGCAGGTCTGGAACGCGTATAGGCGTCCGTCTCTATTTTATAGCCAAAAATATTGGACTCTTCTTTGGCTAAAAAAATCTGATTGGTGTTTGCATGTAAAACCACGTCTAAGACTTTGGGGGTGGGGCAATGATCAGCAATGATGCTCGCCAAGCCGGAATAACAGTAACGGTGTGTGGCGCACATGCCTTAGCATGGGGGCCGAGCAATGATGCGGTCACATCTCACATGCCTAGCAGGAACACCACTCTTTATAAAAACATGATCCTGGAGGTCTTTAAAGAGGAGGATGGTGCTCATATTATATAGGACTTGTATGAATACCACAGTTCTCTTTAAACTTATCAATAGTTTAATCAATCAGTTCAACAAAAAATAACCCACCTTAGTTAATTCACAATGGCATTATCTTATGTTATTAAACAAATTATTAGTTTCAGCTGTGTTGTTTATGGAACGTATTAAATATGTTATGTAGATAATTTCCTGTTAAGCTGGTAACAAGAACTAAGAGGCCAAATAAGGATCGCCATCTGGTCCAACCGATTTTAAAATGGGTTCTACTATTTCAGTTACAATGTTGTTTCTGTTGCGAAGACTTATGAACAGGTTTTTTGTGTGTGCTGGGCAACATGATCTCCAGAGACCTAGCCAGTTGGTGTTGCCTCTAATTTGAGCATTGAATATATTTTAACCAGCCATATTTTCCATGTTTGGCGCCCCACCTTACACAATAACAAGATATTTTATAGCATGTGAGAATATACTCCAGGACACCTGCACTTTCTTTTTTGGCTATCCTTCTATCTCTG
The DNA here is from genome assembly GCA_019447015.1 of Hymenochirus boettgeri. Taxonomy (NCBI): domain Eukaryota; kingdom Metazoa; phylum Chordata; class Amphibia; order Anura; family Pipidae; genus Hymenochirus; species Hymenochirus boettgeri. Next base: position 228,616,659 of record CM033473.1, on the reverse strand, counting down.
GTAGTACTTTTATGATTTTCCACTCTGGATTAGCTCCACCCCCTCGCCTCCTTCCTGTGGGCCCCGTCCGGCAAGGCTCATATTCTGGTCTTTTTTCATTTATCAATTAGAAACCTATGTCCTTAAACTCATTATTTCATTTGGATTCCATATCACCTGTATGCGGATGAACCCAATTCAACATCTCCTGGTCTCTGCCCCAGATCTCCCCACTGAGCATCCCAGTCCCCGACTTGCCCTTAGTGCATCTCTGCCTTCATGTCCTCTCCCTCCCCGCCCTCCTCCCTTCTACGAAACTGACAAGACTTGAACTTGTCCCTTTTTTCCCACCCTCACGAATCTGTTTCCCCTCCTACTCTTACATAATTAATATTAACATATACCCCCTAATCCCATCGTTCCCAGGCACAACCTCCTCTCCGCAAAAATCCTTCCTACTCTCATCCACCCTGTCACCTCGTTCCCGCCCTTATCTAAGGACTTGCTTGCTGCCAGCGGCCCCCTGCTCTGGCAAAACTTCCCTTCCTCCATGTGGTCCGTCCCTTACCATCCCTTATACGCTTCAAAACGTACCCTTAAAAACCCCTCTTCAGGCATAGCATTAACCTGGCCCTGGAACATTACCACCTACACCCTCTTACTACCCAATATGATTCTTTCACACTCCCATGACAATCTTTTACAAAACGCTAAACGATTCCCGTCACATTATGTCTCCCCCCACTTCCTCTAGACGTAAGCTCTTTGGGCCGTTCCTCCTCTCTCCTATTCTAACACGGTATTGCTGTAAAACGCATCACATATTATGTAATTACCTGTGTATTAATATGATGACTTTGTATAACATGTATACCCTGTAAACTGTTATTGATAAAGGCCCACGGAAGATGTTGGCACTATATAAATCTATAATAATAGAAACATATAGACATGATACTTCCCATAGCCTACTTGTCATTCGGTGTAATTAAACTTAAGATTTATATGTTTGTAATCATAAAATATGAAGAATGCCCCTTCAGTTTGTTTACTTTCAGTTTTACAGTAGGCTGCTAATGTGTGGCTATAGTTAAGTAAAGCCAGAACTCGCAAATGTCAGAGTGGAGCAGCAGGTGAATTGCATTAGGGTAATTTCTGTATGCTTCTGCTCCTGTTTCGATTAATTGAAGTTTGGGAGGTATGTCCTAGTCTGCTGTAATCATCATAATAAGAGGTAAAGGCCATAACTAAACATTCAATTTGGGGTTAGCACCATAGTAAAAAAAGAACATTTCTTTATGATACGTTAGAAAGGGGTGTCTGTATAGCAAATGGCTTGCAAATGTGTAATTAAAGGGGTTTTGCCTATGCAATCTTTTCCAATTTGTTTAGATTGTACAATCTGGTGTTTACAGAGGCACTACCCTTTCGGCTTCTAGGTAATGTCCATCCATTTTTAATTTAGTGGAAAACAAATTCCTGCAAATATTAGTGCAAAACTAAAATATTCCAAGAGTCGAAATTCAGCAGACTGTCTCGCCTGTATTTTCTTCTCTCTGTTTCAATTTTTTCTGCGGCAACCAGAATTTTCAACCCAAAGGCAGTTCAGTTTTATCAGTAGATAAAGGTTTTTTTAAATAAATTTAAAATTCTTTATTAACCTGTAACTATTAGGGAATGGAATCTATCCGGAAAGCCACTAACCATTTACAAATACACTCATATACTAGGCAAAGTGCGAAATCATGCTTGTCTCTTTAATCCCTCTGTGCATATAAAGCGATACTACGAAAAGCCTTTAATAGTTATTACCTGATACGAACAGAGGAGTTTAATATTCATTCAACCCACTTTGGTTTTCACAGCCTTCAGTTCGCCCATCGATTATTTTGTTTTACAGTTTTCCAATGCAACTTAATTACAAACTTTTCGCCTTGTATCATTAATTCCAATTTGACTTTAATTTCCTTTGGCAAGCTTTCATGTCTAAGTGACAGAAACCTGTTTAAAAACTGCTGCTAAAAGCCATTTTGAATATCTCAGAATTTGACACATAACTTTCATTTTGTTTTTTCTTTAATTACGGTAATCATATCAAATAGATTTCTCGAAAGTTATAAGGTTATGCTTTAAAGCAGGGTGTGGGACACTTAGATTTTTGATCTAGTCAGTTCTGCAGACATCAGTAGAAACTATTCAAAACGGTTAAGGTGGGTAACACCCAGTACAGATTTTTTCAATTGACTGACAGGATCTGCAAGAATCCTGTAATTTTTCAAAGATCTGGTACACACGTCACGAGCGTTCTCCCTCTGCACCAGCACGACGTACAAAAAATTGGGGCTTTACGGTAATCGCGTAGTGTGTGTACCTAGCTCTGGCTCTAGGTGGAAATTGTAGGCCGCTTTTGGACAACCTAGTTCCGAGACTTACTACCTTGTTCTTAAAATATACACATACTATTATTAGTAGCAATCAGTCGCGGGCTTTTCCTAATGTCTGAGCCGTGTACATGAGTGCTTCAACTGAAAATTTAGAAATCGACCTTATTAATAAGAGGTTGCAAAACATTTTGCCTGTCTGTTAATCATCATTAACCATTCTATCAAATGTTTTTTCTCTGTAGTAAACCACTAAAAGTGTAACAACGTCAATTGTTTGCTGCAAATAATACCACATTGCAATGTTAAGCACCTCTTATTACACAGGATTGTATATTCTTCTAAACTTGGTTTATAATAAGGACCAATTCAAACAACACAAACAACTCCCTCCCCAAACCTCCCAAACTTTGGTAAGACTTGTGGCCACTCATCTATTTTTATTTCGCCCTGTTAATTTTAGAAGGTTATAATCAATCCATATATCAAAAATATATCTAATACAGGGGCAGTTTATCCTACTAGAGCACTTAATTAAAGAGGGCATGTCCCATCCCCCACTAAGTAACCCACTACTGCCCACGTTTTAAAAAAAAAAAGTCTTACCTTAAATCTCCTGCTCCTTATGGTGTGTCCCCTGCAGTGTTTTGTCCGAAGTCCCATAAACTGAACTAGGGTTGTTCCTTCCTATCTAAGTTTCTTCTGCCTCCTCCTTGTTCTCTGAGAGGACAGTGGCAAGCGGCAGGGGAGCCCTTCACTGCCCCGCTTCCTCACACCTAATCCCACCATGGCTGCCTCTCCTTACCTAGATCAAAGATTTTTATGTATGTTTTATAACCATCCCTTCCCACGACACCAACCACTATATTAGATGGTCTAAAAAGAATCCGAATTCTGCTTACAGCCCTTCGCTCTCCGACGATTCTCTATTGCCGACAGCGCGGCTGTGATTTGGCTGCCGTCGATCCACCCCTGCTGTAGTTTAAGCAAGCAGGGAGCCGATAGAATGCTACTCGGATTGAGGAGCTGTAATAGAGTTTCTCCTGCCTTCACTTATTGAGAAACTATATAGCAGTTGGGGCTGGGCCCGGATGAAAGACAAAAGGTTTGAAAGACCTGTAACCTCATGTGTCTATCTCGCCTCCATGCAGGATAGAAATAATCTACAATATTCTGTGATTATTAGGAATGTAGAAATGTTTTACAATAGCATTGTCCTTCTATTGGCTGTAATGCAAAGGCGGTAAGGGAGTCGGAGTTGTCCAAGGAAAAATTAACGTAAAATATTGCACAAAAGTAGGCAAACCGGGCGGTTTATAGATCCTCGACCCTAGGTCCTAACTTATTGGTCTCTGGTATAGTTTAATCTCTTTACTAAGATGCTCCATAAAAACTATGCATAATATATTACTCATAATGTAAACTTTTTTTATAAGTCGTTTGTTTTCTTATTTGCATAGTTGCAAAAAAACATTGCTCATCATATAATATGGCTAGAGAGAGAGACGTAGAATAGATGAGAAGAGCAGAGATGAGAGAGAGAGAGGAAGAGAGGATGGATCGATAGAGCCTCTCGCTCTCTGCTCTCGTATCTCTATCATCTCGCTCTTCTCCTGGCGATCCTCTGGCTTCATGCTCTCCCTGCGCCTCTACCTATACTTCCTAATATCCGATCATTCTCTTGTACAATCCGTAATTACAATTAAATAAACGCTTCTAGGACATGTAAGTAAAAGTATGACATGAGGGCAGTTTGGTCACCTCCTTTAAAAGACATGTCCTCCATAAAATAAAGTTGCTTAGTTCATCAACCCCCAACACCTATTTTACTTTCACTTTTATTATTCCTCTCAAAATGCCCTGAAGACGGCTTACTATGAACACCGACCTCGCCACTGCTGAACGCCCTACCTCTCTCTGCTCTGCGTCAGCTGGCATTCAAAGCCGCGCTGGTGACGTCCTCGCCCAATCTCGACAGCCGCAACCAGGGAAGTGCCTCGCTGCTGGTTTGTGCTCGAACGGCTTGTCACAGCACACTGAAGCAGGGGCTAGACATGCCCTTGTAAGTTTTATATATATATATGTAACTTTTATACTGCTAAGAAGGTATAATTTCCACTCTCTAGAGAAAATGACAATGCAGGGGAGGTTCATGTCCCATGTCTCTAGGCTCAGAATGGCCCAATTTCACAGTTTCTCATTCTTGATTTTTTTACGCGTCCAGTTAAAGCATAAATATTTTCCGTTTTGCGCAATCAATCCTAATACATGGTTGATGGTAGTATGACCCGCACCCCAAGTTGTGGGCGCTAACATTACGAGTTTTGGACGAACAGAACTATTCTGACTAGTTCGGGTTTCGTACAGTTCAGTTTTTCCGAACTCCCGCGGACTATTTTTTAATGATTATCGAATTTGCTGAGAGTTTTGCTAACACTCAAGGTTTGTATTAATTGTATTGTAAAATTCCAATAAATGTTCATTTTCTATAACCCCCCCCAAATTGTATATCGTTCGGTCACCCTCGAAATGTAGCACCTCGGGGTTCAGTAACCGTCAATTGTAGGTTTTCATACCCCTCGAATGTATGCATTCATTGTCGGTACCCTCTAATGTACAACTCCAGAGACCCAACCCACAGGAACAGGCTCCAACCGACTTCAGTAATAAAAAGTCTCAAAAAATGTATTGAATGAAGACCATGAAGACACAGCTAACTAATCATCAAGAGAGTCGTCTGGAAACACAAGCAGCTCCGCCTTTGCCGTTTTCATGCTAATTGCGCCCCCCCCACTGCCAAGTTTAAAGTTAAAAATCAATCTCATACTCTACTTGGTTCCAGCGTTCGCTCTGATTTGGCTCCCCCGTGCTTGCCGGATCTACAAGCAGGGGACGGGCCTGCAGCCGCGGCTGTGATTGCAGGCAAGCCAATCACAGCCCTGCTGTCTGCACTGGAGAAGACGCTTGCACCCCGGGGAGCTGTAAGTTACAGTTTGGAAAGTTTTTTTTAAATCTTTCTCTCCGTAGCGGTTGGGGGGTGGAAGGCGTGCCATACATAGATTAAGGTTGTTTTACGCTAGGGGAGTTATTTGAATAGAGGGACTCGGGAGGGAGGAGGGGGGGTGAAGAGCCTCCTGCGGCATGTCATCATCCTCCTGGAGCAAGACAGAAGGCAGCACGTTTGGAGACAGGAAGACAGCCACTACACTTTCCTGGACTTTGAATTTGGATTGCAGTAGACCACAATAGGAGCAGGAATGTAATTAGTTAGGATTTTTTTAAACCTATAACAGTGGGGCTAATATGGGGTTAAATTAATTTGGGGGGGTGGACAATGCCCTTTAAAAGCCTTTTTCTTTTCATTTCCAGTTCCCTTTTTAACTTGAGCATGTGCACTGCAGGCCATCTTCCCTCCCTCCCTCCTCCCCTCCCATTTGCGATCCCTCTCCCCTAGGTTGTAATTTTTCCTTGGGCATTAATAGTTTACCTTCCCCACCCAACCGCTATAAATGTTTTTTATCAAGTGCCCCTGATAGTTTACTTTACGCTTGCCTGCTTCTCCGCATTCTGGGCAGCCACGTCTGTGTTTTGGGTGTCCTCTCAGCCAATCACTATCGCGTGCTGCCAGTCCTGCCCCCTTCTTGCAGTTCTATGCACAGAGGGCCGGACTGTGTCAGCGGAGGATAGAGGGAAGGTACATAACTATCGGGGCACTTTTTAAATAAATCATTTATAGGCGGTGGGGCCTGGGGAAGGTAAAAATATTATTTGTTAGTGACAAGGGGTGGACATGCCCTTTAAGTTTAAGGATACATTAAAGGCTATCCTCCACCCAAATAACAAAGTTTTGCTGTAGTTTACGGGGGCACCAACCCTAAACCTAGGTTTTTAACTTTAAAGGGCATGTTCCCCTTAAGTTAAATTTTTTATTAATATTTTCCTCCCTGTCCCCACCCCCCGCCCCAACTGCTATAGTTTTAAGTCAGAAAGTGCTCTAATATTACTTACCTTCCCTCTTTCCTTCGCGCACGCCAAGGCCTTTTGCTGCGATAAAATGCAACAGAGGGGGGGTTGGTACCGCTGCGTCGGGAGGAAGAGGGAAGGTAGAGCAATTTTTGGGCACTTCTGAACTTAAACTTAGCGGTTAGGTGATGGGGGACAGTGGGAATATTATATTAATTATACATGATTGTTTACCTAGGGAGGGAACTAAATCGGTAGGGGGAAGGGGGGAAGCGGTGGGGGAGACGGCTGCGTGCTGCATGCAAACTTCTCCGGAGGGGCAGCAGAGTCTTATATGGACTCTACAAGTACCCTGTTGGGCGTTTTTTTTTTTTTTTTGGTTGAGGCTTTGGGATGCATAGAGAACCATTTGGAGCTGGGATTGTAAGGTTAGGGATTAAACTACACACACATGGGCCAGTAGTGGGGGGATTATAGTTTTTGGGGGGTAGACATGCCCTTAAAAAGTGCCCAGAAATAGACTTACACATTTGGTTCCTCCGCGCCTCATGCGCTCCTGGTATACTTAAACCCTGGAAGCAGTTATGACTTGTCCGAGTTATTTCAGCAAGTATATTTCTTTCTTCCTTCGTTCTGGCCCGTTACATTATTTGAAAGACGGGAGGTAAGACACTGAGCCTGAACACACAGCATTCATTTGCATCACCCTTCACAGACACATTTAAAGGACAATAATGATAAAAAAAATCACCCCATTATATGAACCACACTACTTCCACGCTGAAATCACTTATCTCACGTTTGACAGTCACACTGCCTCTCGTAGATATCACACAGCAACGGATGAGTTGCTAAAAGCCCGCCTCCTAGATGGCCCAGGCCATATTAACAAAACAATTGCCCATTGTGCTGGTAGCAATGTCTGTTACAACTCTCTCCTCCTTACCTTCCAGTTTAAACAACTTGAATGTCCTGTGTGCTTAGATACAGCCTACATAACGCTGATCCAAGGATGGGTGGAGGAATGTTTTCTTCTCGTCATGCTAGCTTTGAATGCAGAGGCAGACAGATCGTTATAACCCCCTCACAGCATGGCTAATTGAAGCATGATAAATCACGGAATAAAATAATGGGTCGATGCGCGGCATGCTCTTTACTCTTTTTATAAGGGTATCTCCACTATATGTTTCAAGATTTGGGATCCGTTCTATTGAGAACGGGAGGTAAAGGAGCTGTGCCTTACCTTCCGTTCTTCAAGAACAAACAGGAGGCCAGGAGAAGGTATAGAACCTTACCGTCGCCGCTCGCCTCCCCCGGCGCTTAGTCTGACAGGTCCCGACGCCCTTGTTGTCTTCTATGCGCATAGATCTCAGCACGTGCTAAGAAGACAAGGACCTACAGACCTGTCAGACTCATGCCGGGGGGGGAGCGAGGAGGCGGGTAGTTTTTCTTACCCTTCCTCCTGGCTCCTGTTTGTTCTATTGAAGAACGGTAAGGTATCACCGCTCCTTTACCTCCCGTCTTCAATAGATCTGATTCCAATCTTGAAATACGAGTGGAGATACCCTTTAAAGCAATTCTAAAAAAAAACATTGAGGCAATACGTTATCCTTTAATAGTTACACAAAATAGTGCATTTCTTCCAAAAGTGTAGCTTTCTCAATGCCCAGCGCGTCTTAAACTCAGACATCAAAATGGAATTAAATCATTTCCCCCCCTAAATTTGGATCTGTCCAGCCTTCTCCATCTCTATTGACAATACGGTCATTAACCTAGTTGAATCTGCACCTGCCTTGGAGTTATTCCTTTTGATCCTCTTTCTTCCATCATCCACATTAACAATGTCACTAGCGAACCTGTTTTTCCCCTCTTTCAATATTGCCAAATTCCGCCCTTTTCTCTTCTCTCTACGACTACAAATGCTCACCCTGCCCCTATAATCTCCCGTCTTGACTACTACTGTAACATTCTACTACTATTGGACCCCCCGCCTCATACTCTTTCCTCCCCAGTCTAATCTTAAAACTCCGGCAGCTCGATCATCTCACTCTCTTTCCAAAAGAGAAAACCCGCAACCTATAACCTCAAAGTCCAGGTGGCTTGCTCCATCAAACAAGATTCATATTATACTCTGCTTTTTATCCTTTAAATCCTATCCTCACTTTATACTGCACCTCCCTACTTATATTCTCTCTTGGTCCCTTATTTTCCAGGCCGTTCCCGTCCGTCCTCGCAAGGAACTGTTCTCCACAACCCCCACACAAACACACATGCTGCCCTAAACCCTGTCTCTCTTTTGCTTTGCCTGAATGAAATCATTATGCTTTTCAATTATCTAATCTTACTGTAATCCTACCCAGTTTTGAGCATCAGCACAACAAATCATTGTTAGCTCTTTTAAAGCACTTGTACCCATTTCCCCCACACTTGTATCATCTATGGTTGTCCCTCCACTTAATAAACTCTCCGAGCAGGATCTCATTCCTAATGTGTCACGGCATGTTGCACTTACTACATCTTTATATGTATGCTTCCCTAACCATGTATGAAATTGTATTTATTTTTTTCTATCTTATAATGGCTTGCACGTATCCCCTTGTTGTATACTCTGTTTTTATAATGTACAGAGCTGTCGTACCCAAGTGGTGGCTTTATAATTCTACTCTGTACATACTGTACCTAAAATCCATGTTTGATGTGTATAGTTTTATCATTTCTACACAGAAAAAACCGTTTCTGACTTGAAGACTAAATTTTCTTTTCTGTCAAGTCTTAGGGATCCACGTGTCCTCTGACAATGTTTTTTTGTGAACATGCCCCCAATACGTTATAATGTATGGCCCGTTTAATGGTGTTTATATTGCACAGAATCATATCCCACACAGCGCTTTTTTATCTATGTACATACTTTGGTACATATTCCAATCTGTCTTCATATTCAAGCTCCCCCTCGCCCTTTTATTAATTTAGTTGCCCTTCTCTGACCCTTCCTTTTCCAAATGTCGGGTTTGGTATAAGGATTCCAAATTGCAGCACTGCAATTTCCAAATGAGGCCTTACCAATGTTAAGGTAACGAGGGAGAATACATTCTTCTGCCTTGATCATACCTCTCTTTATATAAGACAATCTAATGCTGTGCTCTGGCTGTTCTGCCTGGCACTGCTTGCTCCTTTCAGTAGGTTATCCACCAAACGTCAGATCATTTTTCCAACATGGATTCACTTAACCAGAGCCATTTCATAGTCATAAGGCGCACAAGATTGTAAGTCTATAAATGCTTTTTTACATTTATCAAAATTGAAATCTCATCTGCATTGCCTTAGCAAGCCCAATGTGGCAATATACGATATCCCCTGCAAACATTGCCATCCTCTGAAGTTTTGAATGGTCAACAAAGGTTGTGGTCGCAACACAGAAACCTGTGAAAACGACTTCCAAAGCTTAGTAAACAGATTAGATAGAAGTGGCCCCAAAGCAGAGCCCTGTGGCACCCACTTGAAAACCTTAGTTCCATATTGTGCAGCCCCCATCAAATGAAAACCTTTAGAGCCGATAAATCCTTACTGGTTTATTAATATTCCAGTCACACTGGACCCGAACCAATCCCCAGACCCGGTATGGGGATCAGCGGCCATACACTGAACAATTGGATCTCTCTCACTTACTAAAGTTAAGGGAACCGATACCAACTACGGGATATTTTCCGCCTTGAACGGACCATAATGTCGACTAAGTTCGTCTTCAGCACTGTCGGGAACAGCCCCCACACCCACTGACGATCATGGGTACTCCCGTTGTTTCCCGAACGGGATTTACAGATTATTGGTAGTGGGTTGATTACCTTTTAATTATTGTGAACTGACGGTAATCCAGTGTGTGACCTCTTTTCCTAGTGAGGAAGTAGGCTGAAAAATGAACAAATCTATTATAGACAAATGAATAGGAAAAAACATGGTTAATAGAACTCAGGAAAAAGACATTAGTTACTGAAAAAGGGTGTAGGTTTCCTTCTTCTTTCATTGTCATTAGCTGATAGATAATATAATAAGTATTTTCTCCACACACTATTGGCAAGACCATTTTCTAACTCTGTATGGTTACATCATAACGCTTGATGTTTATGATCATATAATCTTTTAACACAATGAATCTAGCTAAAGCTATCTAGGCCAAAGAATGCAGAAATTCAAAAATTCATCACACATGCATACATCAATATAGGATTTTGTTACTAACTATAATTGCTCTAAAATCTTCTGTACAATATAGAAAGTCCAGTGCCCTATCATAGTCCATAAGATGTTCCATTAGTGTGTATCTTGAATATATATTTAATTATTCTTACTCTTGTGCTGCATGGAGAATTCAATTGGATTAGAATTACATAATGGATCTATACTTATATAATGAACATTCTTAATATTTACTGAACTCTTTAGGGCAGATGAAAGTTTTGATTCTATGTTCTTGTCTGGAGCCCAATTTCATAAAATAAAGTCTATCTTTCCCAGGAGACAAGACAAACTGCTATTGATTGTTTGTTGGAGCCAGCTGTTTTTAAGACGCGTTTTTCCCCTAATCTATTATATGTGCAAAAAGGCCCCTCTATTGCTCGTTCAAGTAAAAAACATACCAAAGTATTTATATATTCTGTATAGGTTTTAAAACATCTTCTTGCTTCGTTTTTATGAACGTTGCAGCAAGCAGCAAAATTTAAAAGAGAGGTAACTCTAAATTATTTTTACCCTAATGTGGAACTGTGGTCCTAATGGTTATTTCCTAAGTACATTTTCTTGCAACCGTTCCAAAATGACCACTAGTTTCAATTCCACATGCCTTTTTCCCTACACTTCAGTCCAACCCTGCTGTGTATGTACTGGCACGGCCCATCTTTAGTAATCAGCAAAGTGGGGCACATAATCGTGGAGGAATTTGCTCATGTAAAATAGCTTTTTGATATATTTTTGTGGTGGCTGTTGGGGTGAGCCTCCCTGATACATGACATTGTAGTCCCATCCCGACCACAATTCCCTTCTATTTCACTTAGAAAGTAAAATCTGAGTTACAGGTTCCAAAAAAATTCACTGACTTCTGGAATTTACATTTTCTTCTAACATTCTTGCCGGATAGACATGTAAAATATTAAACCGAAAGAGATTGATACAACTCGCTTTGTATGTGCTCTGTCTATGCTATACTATATATTTAAGTGTTTTGGTGATTTAAGTTCCGCCTTTAAAACATTACAATCATTTGCAAGGAGGACAAAAGGTTGGTTATGAAAGGTTTACAGTTACAAGTTTTACACTAAGAGTTTGTTGCTAGGATCTTCTCGATATCAGAAAATTCCCTTTATTACATTTTCACCAATTAGCTGGTTGATTTTGTTTATGGACTAATTAGGTTTACCCCTAAACTGTAGTAGCTCGTAAATACTCATCTGATCAGTTGCTGAAAAACAGCCAGACATTGTTTGCCATTTATTAAATAAAAGGTGGTACACGCGTACCACTCTTTCAAAGATAACAGACAGGATCTTCAAGATTTTTCCCTCTGTCATCTTTGACAAAGTGTGAGTACACACAGGTGGGCCCCATCATCCTTTCCCTATAGCAGATACGCCATCCCCCCACCCAGAAAACCACTGTATATGAAGAAGACTCAGTCCCCCATTATAGTTTTGCTGGGGGACCCAGTGATTTCTAGTTATAACACTGTTGTGCACACACACAGTAAATATAAGATGACCAGCCCACACAGACGGTAAATATAAAATGCCCTGTTCCCAGCCCACACAGACGCTACTATAAGACGTCCCCGTGCCCAGCCCACCAGAGTGGTACCTAGCAGAAACAGATATTTGCTGGCATTTTGCCTGAGGAGTATGCGTGGGTTTTGACCCCTATAGACATGGAACCACCCAATTGGTAATATAAATTCCCCCCTTCCTGGCCCACACAGCTGGTAAAATTAAGATGACCCCAGATGCCCACCCCACCCAGACTTGTTTACAGATAAGATGCCTCCTTGCCCAGCCACACAGATGGTACATTCAAGATGCCCCCAATCCCAGCACACCTGATACATATAAGATGGCCCATCCCACACAAACTGGTCCATATAGATGCCATCCTCTCCATCCACACAGCCTGTACATACAAAATGCCCCCATGCCGCGCCCACACAGACTGGTATCATATTAAGATGCCCCCATGCCAGTGCAACAAGACTGGTACATATAAGAGGCCCCCCATGCCAGCCCACAAAGACTAGTTACTCTAAGATGTGCCCATGTCCAGCTAAAGCAGAGTGGTGAAACAAAGGTGCTCTCATAACCAGCAAACACAGACTTAAATTAGATGTTCCAGACATATAAGGTTAAACAGTCACTTTGCTTAATGTGTAGAGTGTCCCTGGTGCTTGATCTGTGTTAATGGAGATCTGGGTTTCTATGGCTGTAATATGATTGGCTGTCAAATTCTAGGACAGGCCTGCAGCTTCCTGTTTAAATTTTGCTGTGGAATTAAGTTTATCTACATGCGCACCAAAATGAGCAGAGCCTCTTTATAACAAAAGTATGTTGCAGTCTCATGCCAAATGTAATAGCATTGCCCACAAATGTAAGAAACCAGAGTAATTTCTCACGCCCAGGCTCCACATAAGGGGTGGAGATGTTCAGAATTTCTGCCTTTATGTTCTATGGCTCATGCATGTGTCCATAACTGCTAGCCCATTACTATGCAACACAGCCCTATAGTATAAGAGCCATGTCATATCTCCACCCCTTACTCTGGAAACCTGGGATGTGAGGAAATGGAAGTGATCCATCCTCTGCGGTGGAGATTTTTAGTGTCCCCTCCCAGACCCAAACACTGCATTGTTTGTTTTTTAAAAACAATCTGAATCATACTACATTCTTTGTTTCCTGCAGCTCTCCCTTGCCGGCAGCCCGCGTTTGTATTGGCTACCTTCAGCCAATCACAGACTTGGTCCGGCCCTTGTTTGCACTTCCTGCAAACTGGGGCTGCGAGGAGGGCTGACGGCATGTAAGCTGCTTTGATTTGGATTTAAAAGAAATAAATATAGCGTTTAGGTCTGGGCAGGGGGAGCTACATTAATATTAAAAGTTTGAATTAGGTACATGCCCTTTAATGATACCACCTGCTGTGTTTGTTGCAATATACCTGGACAATTTTTGCCAAATTTTATGCCTCATTTATGGGGAGCGGTAGCAACTTTCGAAGTTAGTCCCACTAAACCGTTTAATTTGGTTATCCTAACTTTATATCCATCTTTGTGGTGGCTCTCACGATTTAATAATCTTGTTTGTGCTACATTTAAGATAAAATTTTATCGCCAGCATATAGCTGCATTAAAATCCAGTAAATCCTCCCGGAATTATTCACTAACGTTGCTATTAATTTTTGTAGGGACCGTAGTAGCAAGTCCCGGGGCAGACCCGGAGAGAAAAAAAATTATAAAACGTCTGGGGCTGGAAACAATGTGCTGGTGGGGTCACAAACACATGACTTTATAAATAGATTTCCATTGATATTAATCCCTGTTTACAATACACAAGGGTGACAGAGAAACCTAGTGTACAAAACATAAATATGATGAAACAAATCTAATGCATCCTCACACCAGAAGTGGGATGATCCCCCAAATGTATTTTTTGGTGTTCGTAATAAGATCTGTTGACCTGAATTAGTGATGTGAGTGCGCACACTTTTAGATTTGGTTTTCCTATTGGGAGCCCTGAGGCTAGCTCCAGCACAAATTAATGAAACTGGCACGTTGCCTTCCACCCAGTGGTTTCATGAAGTGCTGGAATGCCACAGAACAGACGTTGTAACCCTCCAACCCTAACTCCTGTTGTACCCTCCAACCTAAGCCAGTGTTGTACCATCCAACCCCTAACCCTATATTGAAACCTTTCCAACCCTAACCCAGTATTGTATCCTCCAATCCTAACCTGTGGGTACCCTCACCAACTGAGCACAGTGTTGTACCCTCCTACCCTAACCCCAGTATGTGGACCCTCCAATCCTAAGCCCTATATTGAACCTTCCAACCCTTACCAGTATTGACCTTCAACCCTAGCCAGTATTGTACCTTCAACCCTAAACCAGTATTGTACCTTTCAACCCTAACCAGTATTGTACCTCTAACCCTAAGCCATTGTTGTACCCTCCAACCCTAACCAGTATGTGTACCCTTCAACCCTAGCACAGGTTGTACCTCAAACCCTAACCCAGTAGGTACCTTCCAAACTAACCCAGTATTGTACCTCCAACCTTAGCCCCGTATGTACCTTCAACCCTAACTAGTATTGGTACCCTCCATCCTAACCCTATAGAACCTTTCAACAACTAACCCAGTATTGTACCCTCCAATCCTAACTTGTGTGGTACCCTTCAACCCTTAACCCAGTATTGTACCCTCCAACCCTAACCCAATATTGTACTTTCCAACCCTAACGCATTATTATACCCTCCAACAACCTATACCTCATATTGTACCCTGTAACCCTAACCACAGTATGTACCCCTAACTTCTAACCCAGTATGTACCCTCCAACCCTTACCAACAGTATGTGTCCTCCACCTTAACCCAGTGTTGTACCCACCAACCCTACCTGTTTTTACCTTCCAAACTTTAACCCAGTATTGTACCCTCTAACCCTAACCCTGTATTTTACCCTCCAACCCTAAACCAGTATTGTACCCTCCAACCTAACCCTGTATTGTACCTTCCAACCCTAACAGTATTGTACTTCCAACCTAATTCACTGTTGTACCATCCAACACTAACCCAGTATGTAAGATCTAACCCAGTATTGTACCTCCAATCCTAACCCTATATTGAAACCTTCCAACCTTACCCAGTAGTGTACCTCCAACCTTAAACCCAGATTGTACCTTCAAACCCTAAGCCCAGTATGTACCCTTCAACCCTAACCTAGTATTATTACCCTCTACCCTAACCCAGTATTGTACCCTTCAACCCTTGTAGCCAATATTGTACCTCAAAACCTAACCCAAATTGTACCTTCCAACCCTAACCCAGTATTGTATTCTCCAACCTTAGCCCAGTATGTGTACCCTCCAACCCTAACCCAGTATTGTACCTCCAACCCTATACCACAGTATTGACCCTTCCAACCCTATACCACAGTATTGTACCCTCCAATCCTAAAACCTGTATTGTACCTTCCAACCCTAATTCACTGTTGTACCCTCCAACCCTAAGCCAGTGTTGTACCTTCCAACCCTAAACCCATATGAACTTCCAACCCTAACCAAGTATTGTAACCTCCCAATTTAACCCAGTATTGTACCCCTCCAATCCTAACCCCAGTTTGTACCCTCTAACCCTAACCCAGTACTGTACCCTGCAACCCAAAACCAGTACTGTACCCTTCAACCCTTAACCAGTATTGTACCTCCAAACAATAACCCAAGCTTGTACCCTCAACCCTAACCCATTATTGTTACCCGGACCAAACCCAACCCAGGGTTAACCTTCCAACACTAACCCGTATTGTACCCTGCAACCCTAACCGAGTGTTGTACCTTCCAAACCCTAACCCAGTGTTGTAACGGCCAACCCTAACCCAGTATTGTACCCTCCAATCTTCACCTGAGAAGGGGCGCGTTCCACGAAACATTGTAATTTTGATGTGTGGCTTTCAATAAACACTTTGAATTCATCTAAGGTGTGCGACTCCAATATTCCAGAACTGCCCTCCAATCCTAACCCTGTATTGTACCTTCCAACTCTAACCCAGTATTGGTACCCTTCCAACCTAATCCTATATTGTACACTCCAACCCTTAAAACCAGTATTGTACCCGCCAACCCTAAACCAGATTCTACTTCCAACCCTTACCAGTATTGTGACCTTCCAACCTAACTCAGTAGTACCTACCAACCTTAAAGGGCATGTCCACCCTTATAAAAAATTTTCCACATATAAGTGATGCCTTCCCCCAGCCCCAAACCGCTATAAAATAATTTTAAGAAAGTGCCCCGATCTTTACTTACCTTCCCTCTTTCCTCTGACACTCTGCCCCACTTTCAGCTTGCAAGACACTGCAAGCAGGGGCGATAACGGCAGCCGCGTCCATGATGGCTGAGAGGCAGCCAATCAGGGACGCGACTGCCGGCTGCTCAGAATGAAGGAGGAGCAGAGGGAAGGTAAGTAGAGTTCGGGGGACTTTCTTAAAAAGGAACCTAATATATAGCCAAGGGTTTCTATGCTAGGGGGGAGGGATCGCAAAACGGGAGGGGGAGGGAGGGGGAGAAGGGATGCAGTGCGCATGACAAACTTCTCCCGAGGCGAGACAGGAGGCAGATCCTATGGACTCTGCTATCCTTTGTGGGGCGTTTTTGGGACTTTGGGGGGGGGGACTACAGGAGAACATATGGAGCAGGGATGTGAGGTAAGGATTTTATTACACTAATTGGTGGGGCCATTAGTGGGGGGGATTATAGTTTGGGGTAGTGAACATGCCCCATGCCTCCAAACCTAACCCAATTGTACCTACAACCTACCCAGTATTGTACCCTCAAACCTAACCCAGTATTGTACCTAATACTTGTACTCAACCGAACTCAACTCGTTGTGCCCTCGCAACCCTAATCATGTTGTCCCTCCATCCTAAGCCAGTGTGTACCATCCAACCCTATACCTATATTGAACCTTCCAACCTAACCCAGTATTTATCCTCCAATCCTAACCTTGTGTTTACCCTCCCCTAGCCCAATGTTGTACCCTTCAACCCTAACCCAGTATTGTACCCTCTAACCCTAACCAGTATGTACTTTCCAACCCTAATGCACGTGTATACCCTCACAACCCTATACCTCAATTTGTACCCTCTAACCCGTAACCCAGTACTGGTACCTGCACACCAAACCAGTACCATGTACCCTTCAACCCAAACCCAGTATGTACCCTCCAAACCTAAACCCGCTTTGTACCCTCCAACCCTAACCACATTATTGTACCTGACAAACCCTAACCCAGTGTTGTACCTTCCAACCCTAACCCAGTAAGTACCCTGCAACCCTAACCCAGTGTTGTACCTTCCAACACCTAACCCAGTGTGTAACGGCCAACCCATAACCCCAGTATTGTACCTCCAATTCTTCACCTGAAGAAGGGGGCGCGTTCCCACGAAAACATTGTAATTTTGATGTGTGCTTTAATAATAACACTTTGAATTCATCAAGGTGTGCGACTCAATATTACAGAAATCCCTCCCAATCCTAACCCTGTATGTAACTTCCAACTCTAACCCAGTATTGTACACCTCCCAACCATAACCTATATTGTACACTCCAACCTAACCCAGTATTGTACCCGCCAACCCTAAACCAGTATGTACCTTCAACCCTTAACCCAGTATTGTACTTCCAAACCTAACTCACTGAGTACCTACCAACCGTAAGGGCAGCACCCTTATAAAAACATTTTCCACATATAATAGTATGCCTTCCCCCAGCACCAACCGCTATAAAATAATTTTAAGAAAGTGCCCGATCTTTACTTACCTTCCCTCTCTCCTCTGACACTCTGCCCCACTTTCAGCTTGCAAGACACTGCAAGCAGGGGGGCTGAACGGCAGCCGCGTCCTGATTGGCTGAGAGGAGCCAATCGGGACGCGACTGCCGGCTGCTCAGAATGAAGGAGGAGAGAGGGAGGTAAGCTAGAGTTCGGGGGACTTTCTTAAAAAGGAACCTAATATATAGCCAAGGGTTTCTATGCTAGGGGGAGGGATCGCAAAAACGGGGGGGGAGGGAGGGGGAGAAGGGCTGCCAGTGCGCATGACAAACTCTCCCGCAGGCGAGACAGGAGGCAAGTCCTATAGGGACTCTGCTATCCTTCTGGTGGCAGGTTTTTGGGACTTTGGGGGGGGGGACTACAGGAGAAACATATGGCGCAGGGTGTGAGGTAAGGCTTTTATTACACTACATGGTGGGGCCATTAGTGGGGGGGATTATAGTTTGGGGTGAACAGGCCCCCATGCCTCTAACCCTAACCCAGTTATGTACCCTACAACCCTAACCAGTATTACCCTCCAACCCTTAACCAGTATTGACCTTCCAACCGAACTCACTGTTGTGCCCTCCAAACCCAACTCACTGTTGTACCCTCATCCCTAAGCCAGTGTTGTACCATCCAACCATAACCAATCTCTATTGAAACCTTCCAACCCTAACCCAGTATTTTATCTCCAATCCTAAACTGTGGTGTACCCTCCAACCATAGCCCAATGTTGTAACCCTCAACCCTAAACCAGTATTGTTACCCTCTAACCCTAACCCAGTATATGTATCGTTAACCCCTCCAACCCCCTATACCTCAATTTTGTACCCTCTAACCTTAACCCATTGTACCCTTAACCCTAACCCAGTATGTACCACTCCAACCCGCAATTAACTCCCGTAGATTGTAACCCTCACAACCCTAGACCACAGTATTGTTCCCTCCAAACCTTAACCCAGGTGGTACCCACAACCTAACCAAGTATGTACCTTCCAAGCTAACGTATTGTACCTTCCAACTCTAACCCAGTATTGTACCCTCTAACCCTTTATTTTACCCTCCAACCCTAACCCAGTATTGAACCTTCCAACCCTAACCCAGTATTGTGCATTCCAACCCTAATGTCATTGTTGTACACTCCAATCCTAACCCAGTTATTGTAAGATATAACCCATCACCCAGTATTGTACCCCCAACCCTATTAACCACAGTATTGTTCCCCACCTTAACCCAGTGTTGTACCCACACCAACCCTAACCAGTATGTATGCTCCAATCCTAACCCTGTATTGTACCTTCCAACTCTAACCAGTATTGTACCCTCTAACCCTAACCCTGTATTTTACCTCCAACCCTAACCCAGTATGATCCTTACAACCCTAACCCAGTATTGTACCTTACAACCCTAATTCACTGTTGTACCCCCAACCCTCAACCCAGTATTGTAGCTCTACCCTAGCCAAGTATTGTACCCTCCATTCCTAACCCTATATGAAACTTCCAACCTTAACCCGTATGTACCCTCCAATCCTAACCCTGTTATGTCCTCAACCCTAACTCCTGTTGTACCCCCTCAACACTAAGCCGTTATGTTACCCTCCAATCTATAACCCTATATGTGACCTTCCAACGTCATTAACCCAGGTATGTATGCCCTTCATCCAAATCCAACGCCTATATTGAACTTTCCAACGGGGTAAACCCAGTATTTTACCCTCCGAATCCTAATCTTGTGTTGTACCTCCCAAACCCTAGCCAAGTTGTACCCTTCAACCGATGCAGTACTTACCTCGAACCACCTAACCCAAGGGGGTATTGTACTTTCACAACCCTAACGCGTATATACCTTCCCAAACCCTAAGCTTAATATTTCTACACTCTAAACCCTACCGTATGGTACCCCCTAACCCAGTATTTTACCTCCAACCCTATACCACAGTATTGTTCCCTCACCTTAACCCAGTGTTGTAACCCCACCAACCGAACCCAGTCTTGTTAACCACAAACCCGAACCCAGATTGTACCCTCAACCTTGATACCCCAGTGAGGCGCCTCCAATCAACCGTATTGTACCTTCCAAACCCTAACTCTACTGTAGGAACAATTGTACCCCAAACCCTAAACTCACAATCTTGTACCCTCCAACCCTAAGCCAGTGTGTCTACATCCAACCCTAACCACTATATTGAACCTTCCAACCATAACCCAGTATTGTACCTGCCAATCTAACCTTTGGTGTTGATCCCCTCCAACCTGCCCGGGTTGTACCCTTCAACCCTAACTCAATCTTGAACCTCCAACACAAGCAGTGTTATACCATCCAACCCAACCTATATGAACCTTCCAACCCTACCCAGTTTGTACCCTTAGCAATCTGAACCTGTGTTGTACCCTCACCCTAGCCCAGTGTTTGGTACCCTTCAACCCTAACCCAATATTGTACCTCCTGCTATAACCCTAAACCAAGTATTGTACCCTTCCAACCCTAACCAGTATTGTATCTCTCCAACTTAGCCGAGAATTGTACCTCCAACCCTTAACCCGTATTTACCATCCAATTCTACACCCTGTATTGTACTTCCAACCCAACGCACTGTTGTACCCTCCAACCCTAAGCCAGTGTTGTACCATCCAAACCCTGAACCCTTAATTGAACCTTCCAACATACCCAGTATGGTACCCTCAATCACCTTTTTGTGTGTACCTCCAACCTAGCCCAGTGTGTGTACCTTCAACCCTAGCCCAGTATTGTACCATCCAATCCTACCGTATTGTACCCTCCAACTCTAAACCCAGTAGTTTGTAACCCTCTAACCCAACTTGTATTTACCCTCCAACACTAAACCCAGATTTGTATCTTCCAAATCCCTAACCAGTCATGTACCTTCCAACACCTACCCAGTATTGTGCTTCCAACCGTACTTTACTGTTGTACCCTCCAACCTAGCCCAGTCATGTAAGATCTAACCCTTACCCAGTATGTACCCTTAGCAACCCTATTAACCTTTGTATTTTTACACTCCACCCCAACCCAAGTATTGATCCTCCAGACCCCTAACACAGTTCAATGTACCTTCTACAACCCAACCAAGTATGTGCCTCCTTCCAACCCTATTTACGTTGTACCCTCCTACCCTAGCCTAGTATGAACGATCTAACCTACCCGGATTGTGACCCTCCAAGCCTTACTCATATTGAACTTCCAACCCTACCAGTATTGTACCTACAACCTTACCCAGTTTGTACCCTTCAAACCCTAGCCCAGTATGTACCCTTCAAAAACCTAAAGACAGGTATTGTACTTTTCACAACCCTAACCTAGTATTGTACCTCTAACCACTAAACCAAGTGTGACCCTCTAACTCCAACCAGTATTATACCTTCAACCTAGCCCAGGTATTGTACCCTCAAACCACTACCCAGTATGTGTACCTTCCAACCCTAATCACTTGTTGTACCCTCCCACAACTAACCCAGTATTGTAGCTCATAACCCTAACCCGTATGTGTACCCTCCAATCTAACCCATATATGAACCTTCCACCTTAACCAGTATTTACCCTCCATCCGTAACCCTGAGTATTTGCCTTCAAACCCAACTAGCACTGTTGTCCTCCAACCAAAATCACTGTTTGTACCTCCACCCTAAGCGCAGGTGTTGTACTCTTCCAATCCTAAACCCAAGTATTGTACCCTCTAATCTAACCCAGTATTGTGTACCCTCCAATCTAACCCGGTATTGTACCTTGTCAACTCTAAACCAGTATTGTACCCTCTAACCTTTATTTTACCCCAACCCTAACCCAGGTATTGTACCATCCAACCCTACCAGTTATTGTGCCTTTCCAACCCTTAATTAAATGTTGTACCCTCCAACCCTAACCCAGATGTGAAGATATAACCCATCACCAGTTATTGTACCCTCCAACCCTATACCACAGTATTGTTCCCTCCACCTTTAAACCCAGTGTTGTCACCACACCAACCCTAACCCAGTATTGTATGCTCCAATACTAAACCCTGTATTGTACCTTCCCATTCAACTCTAACCCAGTATTGCATACTCCCTAATCCTGGTACTTCAACCCGTATTTGACCTCTCAATATTCCTGGTACCCTCAACCTAACCCAGTATGTAAGCTCTAACCTGAGCCAAGTATTGTTACCCTCCAAATCCTAACCCCTAATTGAACACCTTCCAACCTCCTAGTGTACCCTCTATCTAGACCCTCATCTACCTTTTATTCCAAATCTAACTACACGTGTGTACCTCAACACTAAGCAGTATTGTACCCTCCAATCCTAACCCTTATTGAACCTTTCAACGCTAACCAGTATTGTACCCTCCAATCCAACCTTGTGGTGTTACCTCCAAACCCTTAGTCAGTGTTGTACCTTCAACCCTTAATTGCAGTATCTTGTGACCCCAACCCTAACCCATTATTGTACTTTCCACCCTAATGAATTTTTATTACCCTGCAAACCTGATAGAGTAATATTGTACCCATACTAACCCTAACCGTATTTACCCCTAACCCAATATTGTACCCTCCAACCATATACATAGTATTGTTTCCTCAACCTTACCAGGTGTTACCCTTAATCCTAACCCAGTATTGTAACCTCCAATCCTAAACCCTGTATTGTACCTTCCAACTCTAACCCAGTATTGTACCCCTTACCCTGATTTTACCCTCCAACCTAACCGCAGTATTGATACCTTCCCAACCTAACCAGAGTATTGTGCCTTCCAACCACGTAATTCACGTTGTTACCTCTCCAACCCTAACCCGTTATTGTAAGATATAACCCCATCACCCAGTATCTGTACCCTCCCTTATCCACAGTTTATTTTGTCCCTCCAACCTTACCCAGTGTTGTCCAACCTTAACCAGGAGATGCCATACTAACCCAAGTTAGTGTAGCCTCCTAATTCTAACCCAGTATAGACTAATCTGTCATCCAATAACCTTCAACCCAGTTTCCTTAAATCCTCCCAGCTATTGTCCAAACCTAATTAATTACCCCTAAACTCCAGTTATTGTAAGCCTAAACGCTAGCCAAGTATTGTACCCCCAATCCTAACACCTATATGAACTTCACCTTAACCAGTATTTACCCCAATCCTAACCCTGTGTTGTACTTCCATCCTAACTACTAGTGTACCCTCAACACTAAGCC
Organism: Hymenochirus boettgeri; assembly: GCA_019447015.1. NCBI lineage: Eukaryota > Metazoa > Chordata > Amphibia > Anura > Pipidae > Hymenochirus > Hymenochirus boettgeri. The sequence continues at coordinate 228,593,603 of CM033473.1, read as the reverse complement.
AGTATGCTCATGACCTACCCTACTATGACATATTCTCTTCAACGCTAACCCAGTTATGCTGCCCTCCAATCCCTAACCTGTGTGTTGTACCCCCACCCTAGTCCGTGTTGTTACCCTCAACCTAATGCAGTGATTGATACCCGTCCAACCCTAACCCATTATTGTATTTCCAACCACTAAGGCATTTTTATACCTCCAACCTATAGCTTAATATGGTAACCTCCTAACCCTAACCCAGTAGATTCTTACCGACCCTAACCCAATATTGGTGACCTCCAAACCCTATACATGTATTGTTCCCTCCAACCTTAACCCAGGGTTTACCCACCAAACCCATAAACGTAATAATTTCCTCCCAACCCCGTTAAAACCCAGTGATTGTACCCCCAACCCTATACCAACAGCTATTGTACCTCCGAATCACTAACCTTGTATTGGACAGTATTGTACCTTCCAACCCTAACTCACTGTTGTACCCTCCAACCCTAAGCCAGTGTTATACCATCCAACCCTAACCCTATATTGAACCTTCCAACCATAACCCAGTATTGTACCCTGCAATCCTAACCTTGTGTTGTACCCTCCAACCCTAGCCCAGTGTTGTACCCTTCAACCCTAACCCAGTATTTTACCCTCAAACCCTAACCCAGTATTGTACCTTCCAACCCTAGCCCAGTATTGTACTCTCCAACCTTAGCCCAGTATTGTACCCTCCAACCCTAACCCAGTATTCTACCCTCCAACCCTAACCCTGTATTGTACCTTCCAACCCTAACTCACTGTTGTACCCTCCAACCCTAACCCAGTATTGTATCCTCCAACCCTAACCCAG